>HG995167.1:15000000-16250000 GCA_905333005.2 Lycaena phlaeas | reverse complement strand
AATACCCTTCTTTTTAGCCGAAGGAACTTCGTTCCTACCTGGTGTCCCACGACACCACATTTCTTTTTTTATTTTTAGTTTGTTATAAGTATTTAGTTTATTAATAGTTTTAACCTATTATTTATAGTTTTTATTGTGTATTACCTAGTTGTTTTATTCATAATATTCTTTGTTTGTATTTATTGGTGAATAAACAATTAAATCTAAAGAAATAAATATTAAATTTATTTTAGAAACTATTATATACGACGAGTATTTTAATTCATATTTACCGTCGTTTAATTATTATTACTAATTAAGAAAATCTAAAACACGACAAAAAATATGCATTAATATCATACTCTTATCTTATGCAAATATATAAAGCTGAAGAGTTTTTTTTTTGTTTAAACGTGCTAATCTCAGGAACTACTGGTCAGATTTGAATGATTCTTTAAGTGTTAGATAGGCCCTTTATCGAGGAAGGCCTTAAGCTATATATCATTCCACTAATATGCTGTTGTAAATCTTAGATAACGCCGGCGGACAACAGCTAGTACATATTGTGTACTTTTAGTTTTAAAAAAAAAAAATGTAACATGTTTGTTTGCACAACAGATCCTTTTTTTGGAATAGCTTTTGGGTATGCAATTGTGATAAACCAATTCACGGTCTTAATATTAATGCAAATATCAATGTTTTCAATATGGCATATATATTATGTATCTTTTCAAATCTACATATATCAGTTCATAAAAAACGTGATTCGAACTACTTAAAAATATTACAATTAATATAATAAATTTTATGAACTCTGTTCACGGCAATACCATGTTCTGTTTTATGTGAGATACATGTGCCTTAATGGCTGCATTCTATTTTTAATTTTATATCCAAGAAAAGGAATATTCATTAATTCAATATAAAATTAGTGTGCACTCTGCCCTAGGCCTTATGACTTGTCGCCCGTCTCTAATGAAGAACTTAACTACTAAACTTACTATGTCAGGGAATCGCTCAAGGGCGTCAAACAGGGCTTTGTGTCAAAATTACAAACATAGAAACAGGGGGCAAACTTCTGGAATATTGTTGATATGTCATCGTCAACTTATAGCTCCTCCTCTTGCCAGAGGCTTTCTATGTAGTATATTAAAATTTTTGAATTAGCATATTATTACAAACCACATAGACAAATGTATTACGAGCCGACATTAATAAATGCAATGTTTCCGAAGACGACGTCAAAGATAGAACGAAGTGGAAAAGTTTAATAAGGAAGGCTGATCCCACCACCATGTGGGACACATAGCTAGGAAGAGAGAGATTATTACAAATAACTGGTTTATAAAAAAAGAGATAATTTTATTTGTAGGCAAATATATAAAAGCATACTATAGTAACGTAAGAAAATGCTGTAGTAGTTTTCAGGTCTATTTATCCAGGTGAAGGTTGGGACCTAGGCCCTTGACCCTGTCATTGCATATATGACCTAAATATCCCAGACTTAGGTCTTAAGCACGTGTTTGTTCATAAGCCTAAAAATATGAGAGCGCGAAAATTCTCGCTCACTGTTACGCTAATAAAGTACAACACTGAGCTATGAGTTGAATAATATGAGTTTTACAAGACGTGGTACCTGAAAATAGTTTTCACATTCGCTAAGCCTATTTCACCTAAATAAATTTAAATATATCGAGGTGAAATTATTTAACAAAAATAATTAACGAAAATATTGAAACTATGTCTTACTTATACTATGTCTTACTTATACTATTTAAAGTTAGGTATTCAATATTTTCGTTAATTATTTTTGTTAGTTAATTTCACCTCGAACACTTGAACAGCGGACTAACCGTGTCATAAACATTTAAAAAAAGCTTACAGACGAATTGAGAACTTCCTTTTTTTAAGTCGGTTAAAAGAAGCACTCCGTCACAACTCTTACGGCGTTTTGTTAACATTTTCCATTATTAAAACAGCATTTAAAATTTTCCAATGCTTTTATTTTCTTGCACTTATAAGTCATTGAAATACAATGGCATCGCTGCGGCAGATATCCTATGACCGCTATTAATTTGTCACTCCTTCATTTTTATTTGTATAGCGTTCGCTTCCACTTCCTTTGTGAGTTGTGAAACATTAATTTTGTACTTTATTTTATTAAAGCGTTTCGTGTTGTCGTTTATCAAAGTAGGATTTTGTGCGTCTTGACGTTCTTCAACGGTTGTCAAGACAATTGTCAACACGCCAGTTTTTTTAATTTTGGTATGTGAATGCCAATATTGCTATTTGTGATAACTATAATGAATATATAAAACTTTGGAACAATTAAGAATTTCAACTTTTTTCCTTAAGCCTACTAATTGCGTTTAAGTACGAAGTATATTATAGTAGTTAAATTGTTTATTGGTAAGTGAAACGCATTTCTGTAAAGTATACTAATATGCTATACTACTACTATGGAGCTACTATGGAGGCTATGTTTGTGAGATTGGATGAGGGAGGAAAGATCTAAAACTTCTGCCTCTCTAGACAAGTGGCAAACGCTAAACAAATAGAAATAGAATAGAATACTTATTGTATGGGAATAACAATAGCTGCTAAAATTACATGTCGTAAACTAGTGTCATTCCTATATAGGTAATAAGTATTCTATTCTTGGCGTTGATCTGACTGATTTAAGCAATTATTTCTCAAGAAAGCTAATAATGTATAATATATGCTGCGTTACAAAGACTATAAAATAATAATCATTAGTTAGCTACAGCTGTAAATTGTTGTTAGAAAATTCTATAATTAAAATTTTTGTGATCGTTCAATGTGTCTCACTCTTAGTCATATAATTATTTTTCTAAAAAAAGTAATGAAATTCCAACTATCGATGTTGAGTTTAATAAACAACAAGAGATGAATATTATTAGCATTGCATAAAATAAGAAATAAAAACTTAACAATAGTTTTCAATTTGTCTACGGGGCGATGAAATAAGATATTCGCTATCGACTTGCAAAATGATATTTTTCCAAGTAGAAAATCTATGTACATAACGAAAGCAAAGTATCTTTGCATCTATAATTGAATTTGCTAGATTTCAATCTATCCGAACATTCTTGGAACGAAACCAATATGGATTTCATTTGCCAGGTACAAAATTTATGATATTCGAGTTTTATTCGAAATTGAATTAAAACTTTCAACTGCTAGTAAAATAAACAGTGTTTATTTCTTCATTTCTTCGGAAGGGGTTGCCAATAAAACCTTGACTCTTGTCATTTGGCATCGACACTAGAAGGCTGGATGATCTACATACAGGCTTTTTGGGCTGCAGTCCAGGGCCCCATGAATATAAAGGGCCTCATGTAAATTTATAAATTAAAAAAAGAATTGGTTGTCTGTAGAGTCGGTTTATGTACGGTAGTTAGACGTGATAACGTCAAACATTACATGCAGCTCGAACCGAACTGAGCCGATCGCTCGAGCCGATCATGCCTCTCTTTGCTCGCTTTCGGAACGCTACATGACGTCATCTTTTTCATGCATGCTGCCCGTAATATTGAGTTATTAGACGTTGTCACGTCAATAATCTTGATAAGTCTTATTGCTACTATAAAATTAGAAATTCAAAATTACAATTAGTATAGTGTGTCCCATGTAAATTCACCGTCCGCCATGCTAGACAGGTAAATGAAATTTTATTGATTTGTTCTACTGCTTTGAAATTGATAACAGTCATGTAAAACTGTTTAATTCAAAATGACTGAATAAAACGCCTCAGTAAGCAATAAATATTAATGATATTTACAATACAATTGAACGATCATAATGATTTAAAGCCGTTGGAGCGTTACTAGTGGATTACGGATGTGCGTGATTATGGATCCAGACATAAATACAACTAAATGTATATTTTTATCATCATGCCGATGTTTGTGAGCCGTATATGTAAATAGCTTGCTTGATTCTTCCGTAAAACAGCTTTACTATGTTTCGGAGGGAAGGGCGAGACATGCAACTGGCATAGGGACTTACACCCATATTCATAAACAATACTATGACGTTTCACAGTACTCCCGAACGCATAGGGTCATTCAAACCAATTCATAGATAATACTAGCACACGTATTCACAAACAGTACTATGAGGTGTCACAGTACTCCCGAACGAATAGGGTCATTCAAACCAATTCATTGACAATACTTAAATGAAATCCGCAACTTGTGCGTCAGTCAAACCCATATAAAACCCGACCATTGATACTAGGAGCGCATAGATAGAAGCGTTCTTGCATAGAATTATTTAATTATTTACTGTGACACCTCATTACCTCACTTCATAGTATTGTTTGTGAATACGGCTGTTAATATCTTGTCTTAGGATAGGCAACACGTAAATGAGTTGCCTGGGCTAGTTCCAGGTAAACTAGTTCATGGGTGACACGTCTGACAATTTGCTTATCCAACCAATAAAAAAACTCCTGATGAGTTAAAATAGAACATGAGATTGACGTCGAAAGCAAATGTTTTCTAATGTACAAGCGGACTAATTATAATGAAAGTTTTACGGTTTTTTTACGGTTTATTAAGTTCTTTCCACGTCAGAAACTTCGGATACTTTACAGCAACCATAGTCACGGGAGAAAACGATTTTTTCACGATTCAAGACTGATTAGGGTTCAGGTGCTTGTATCGATATAAAATTGCTTGAGCAAGTCGTTCTCATTTTAAAATCAATAACCTCAAGGCTTTAGTTTTCCATTTTCAAAAACTCTTAATAATAGTTAAATAAAAATTCAGGTTGATAGTGATGACATGCAAAACAACCCGTTCTTATATTTATTATTGAGTATGTATTTCCCATACTCAATACTCGTACCTTTCAATGATATTTTTTAATCCTATACGTGTCAAGGGAAATCAGTGCAACGTATAATAAATGCGAATGTATCTGAACTCAGATATACAACTTCGTTTTTATTCTTTAATACAAACAAACGGAAAAACGGCAAAAAATCGCCCAAATAGTACTACCCTGCCGGTTTTTTTTTGTTGTACTATGGTTAGTTTTTAAAAGGTCGATAAAATTATTAGCAGATTTATATTACGTATGTAATACACGTCTGAATTACTGTTACTTTCATATAATATTTCTTTGTAATTTTTTTACAACGGAAACAATATAATTGAATTTCATATTTAGTGCATGGTTCGTCATTATCATCATCAACCTTTATCTGTAAACTGCTAAACATATGCCTCCTTCAATGAACACCAAGACGGCCGTTCTCTTCCCAGTTTCCAACACGGACAGGCCACAGCATGGAGATCGTCAGATCGACCATTATTCAGGTGGGACCTGGATAGTGGTCGATCAACACTACGTTATCACACGAAGAAAAAGAATATTGAAGTGGCAGTGGTCTGCTCACACACTTAAGAGATCGGATAGCCAATGAGCCAATTAGGTTCAAACGTTTATAGAGGGCTATAGACAAAATCTTCCAAAGAATAGTTTTTCAGTCCATTATTTAACGTGCAAAATTCAATTGGATTTACCTAACCAACCAATCGCAGCGCTTTGTTTGGCACGGCAAATATTAAATCTGTACTTTACAATTGCATCAGATCGCTCAAGAACCCTTTTAGCTCATCTCGTTAGTTCATCAGAGAGCTCTCGGTTGTGCTATTTATCGTGACATCACATGCATGTTATATTTACGTACGAATAAATTCGTCTCACAGCGTACAATAGTAATAGTGATGCTTAAATTTGTCGACAATTCATATAAGTATGAATTGTCGACAAATTTTATATATAAGCTGATAGGATGAGGACACAAAACTGTGTAATGTGTTGCTACTAAGAAATTTTCTGATGCGCTGCCGCATCGTGCAAATCTCCCGCGCAAAGATGTTTTGTGCGGTTCACGTTTTGCTAGAAACTGAACTGATGATTAGTGCTATTTTGTATGACGCCGTATACGACAAAATTTTTGCGCTGCGTCATAACTCATAATAACATACGAAGTCATTTTACAGATGCGATGCCGCAACGTAGTATTGTATCCTCGCCCATTATAATAATAAAGTACGACAATTATAGATTAAACAAAAGAACGAGCCATAACAAATAATCAAAGTTCATGAAAAATAACCACCCGGAATAAACAATTACTACGCCAAGTGCTTCTAATATATTGTATATATAGAAATAAATCTTAATTTATTGCATATATATAGAAAAAAATCTTAATTTATTGTAATTTATTGCATAAGTAGAAAAAAAAAGAAATGTGGTGTCGTGGGACACCAGGTAGGAACGAAGTTCCTTCAGCTAAAAAGAAAGGTATTATACACTACTCGCTTGTGTATGCGACTGTCGCGCCTGCGCACGTCTCATTTAACGCTTTTTATTCCACGCACTTTTTCTTACGGTTTTACTATCACATTTTTTCAGTTTGGTCGCGCAGCAAAATCCCTATCCCCTCCAAGCCTGCCGTAAGGAACTTCGTTCCAAAAATTGTTTATATTATAAATATTACCTGACACAAGGATGGATATGCTATGTGGAACGAAGCGCAGCACAAATCTACTCCTTTATAATTTGGTAGATATGAGCAATTTTTTTTAAATAATAGATACATGTTCGATTTGCTTTAACCCATAAGTAGGTAACAAAGTTTTATCGAACCAATCCATCTCTAGCTATCCCACTAATCCCACCTTTTTCTTGTTCTTTTAATGAAAATGGAACACGGTAACGGTAACTGATTGTTGTCTATGTAAAAATCCACAAATATCGATAGATTTTTACAAACTTTACTTGCTAAGACTTTCCAGATATTAGGCTTTGTCGTAAACTGTATAAAAGATTACGTATGTTTAGCTAATTATTTTGAATATAAAGATATTTAAAGATATTTGAATATATAAGAAACCGGAAAGTTTAACGCAGAACTTAAAAAAAAACTAAAGTTTGACTTTGACAAAAATATCGATAACTAGATAAGTTACAACCATATTCGTAGTGACAATACTCCTAAATGTATAGGAAATTTCAAACATTTTAGTGACTTTGTAATTTTGAATTTCTGATAAACAAATAAACATATAAATAAATATAAAAATACTATTAATAGTATTTTTAAAGATGTGTGTTTGTTATTTTACTGCTTCTTTTAAAAGAATGTGTTGACTGCAAAACTCTGTACGTTGTCAAACTAAAAACTCAATTATTATTTACGGTGCCACATTTTTTGACAATAAAAGGTCCAATTCATTGTCAGCGAAACTTTTGCGCCGAATCAGAGAAACCCAAATCATGTAGAGGAAAAGTATTGTTAGGAAAAAATCTACTAATATTATAAACATGAACGTTTGTACCTATATGTATACTTACTAACATTACAAATGTGAAAGTAGGGATGTTTGTTATGCTTTCACGCGAACACTAGTCAACCTATCATCATAATACTTTTTACACATATATTTCGGAGGTACTAGATGTAACATCATAATATGAATTTTGCGTAAACATTAGAGAACAATATGGAGTATTGATTTTTTCAAGAACATGTGGGCCTGAGTATAAAAATATTAATTTTGGGGCTATATCTTTACTATTACTATCGGTAAACATTTTTAATAAATATTAAGGAATTTAACTATCAAGATATGGAATCGGAAACTTTAGTTTAAATGTAAAAGTTTAAATTCAAGAAACATTATCATTAGGACAAGATCCTTGAACATAAAACCTTAATAATCAGTTGATCAGATCAGATACGAAATTACCAACTTGATGCTAAAACGTAAAAACTGGTACTATTTTCATGATTTTGTTATATTCATCTTTCTTCATTTACTCTATTCTATTCGTAATGAATTCTATCAGTGGAAAGTCTCATCAAAAAACCAGCTTAGTAATTATTCTATCATCAGCGGTGAGATCAAGAGATCCACCGCGCGGTAGCTACATCATCATCATCATCATCAGCCTCTATCCGTCCACTGCTGAACATAGGCCTCCCTCAATGAACGCCAAGACGACCGATCCCTTGCTACTCGCATCCAACGCGGACCTGCCACTGCACGGAGATCGTCTTCCCATCTGGTTAATGGCCGACCAACACTTCGTCTACCTAAACGCGGCCTCCACTCTTGAACCTTAATGGCCCATCGGCCATCCGTTCTTCTGAGTGCGTGACCAGCCCATTGCCACTTCAACGTGCTTATTCTTCGCGTGTTATCGGTAACTTTAGTTCTAGGTAGCTACAACCTATACCTAATAAGGCACATTTATATGTGCACAGTGTCTTAAGCAGAGACGGAGGACAGGACGTCAACCCTTGTCTCCAAAGTAGAGTGTCGGATGGCATGAAGTCAAGGCCTTGTGGACGTACACAGCTCCCGAGCCGGGCCGGCCTTTTTGCACCTCTGGGTTTTGGGTATAGTCTACGTTCACCTTACCATCTTCTCGGGTTGGGCTATGTCTAAACTATACTTAAACGCATTCCCCAGTGAAAACAAAAAAGGTTAAGAAGGGAGAAGAAAAAGTACTGTTAACGCAGCAGTACTCGGCATATTTACCATGTTTTATAGCATTATTTCGCGGCATATAGAGTCTCGCGAACATGACATTCGTAGACCATGTCGAAATATCGAGCTCCGCGAAATAATGCTATAAAACATGGTAAATATCCCGTTTTAAATAGTTTCAATAATCAAAATAACCATATTAATTTAAAATCGCCTGTCATGATCTCTTGTTTTCTGTACTGGTAATTGACATGCCATTATACATGCATGCATTGGTACTCTAAGCATGCAAATGCGCGCAGTCACACATTTTCTGTATAAACTGCGTAATTAGTAGAATTATTTCTAAGAAACCTATTGAATATCTTATGCAATGAGCCTTGTTCCTGCTAAAATACCCTTCCAATTTTCCATCTTTCCTTCCTTGATTCAAATATCTCGGTAAAGGTTATTTCCTTGAAACATTACCATCGTGTGTTAGTTCGTGACTTAATAGGATTAAAAAGTACATCACGTTCTAGTTCATGAAAATATTTAGACCTTCTATATTCTCCATTTTATCAACTCACCTTTAGAAAGCAACGTAATATATTTTATATTCTTGGAAATGAAGACACGTGTACGCCATTCTATACATATTATATTATCTTTGAACTATTCATATTGTTAATAAAAATAATTTTGTATTTCATGTTATTCAAGAAGGAATTGTTGTGGTTTGACTTGATGAAATCGTGGAAAAGTAGATGGAATTTAAAGTTGTTGTGAATTACTGCTTTTATCAGCGAATTTCAGGTTGGAGTTGTATTATACACATTTTTTTATTTAGTTATTTTGATTTGTTCTTCGCGTATTATTCTTGTGAAATATGTTAATAATTTACAAAAATGTATGAGCAACTAAGAAAATATGTGAAAATAAATTTAATATACGTAGCTTTAACACTTGTGTTTTACACCAACCTACAGTCGGTGGCTACGCTGCGTTTCTATTCGTGATCGATTGGCGTGAGATATTTTCTCGTCATTTACAATAAACGCGAACGCAGCATTTTTAACACCCACTTTAGTGTATATTCCTCTCTATGTTCCCTCTTTTCTTCTTCTTTCTTTCTTCACGTCTTCTTTCACATACTCTAAAGCTTTGCTTCTTTCAGACGTCTTTAAACGGTACTGTTTTTCGTGATTATTTATGATGTTAATATAATAACATTCTCACAAATATTTATTTTTCTCAAATATAAAGAATATTTTACTCGTTGTAATAATAACAGTTTGCGGGTATAATATTCGCAAATATTAAGAGTATATCAATAAGACGGCCCCCTCGAGCACGAAACAACTTATATTTACGAAAGAAAACTCCAACAGCCAGATGAAACTTTCCCTCGGAAACTTTTACCAATATTGTCTTAACAATTACTTGGTACGTTGATGGGGTAAGTATCTTCCCATCGATAAACCAATACTGAATCCATAAGAGTTTTATATAATATCTGGTCAAATAGGTATTCCCCGCGATTTCACCGCCTAATTGATTAAAATTTCCTTTTTCTAATAATTAGGTTGTCAAATACATAACCTTAAAATTAGCTATTGCGACTTCAGTCGCATTTGTTTTTTATAAATATGTGGATTTTTTTTATTCATAAAAAGTATCCTACTACTTCTATTACATTCAAGAATATGTGTATTTTTTTTTTGTTTTTATTAGTTAAGTGGTTTTGAAAGCGTAAAAAAACTTAATTTTTTAATATATATATAATGGATCTAGAGTGCATTTATACAAACATATTATATTAAGTACTTTATTATGTTTATATAATGGTAGGACATCGTCTTGATATTCATTGAGGCCTTTTTTAGCAGTGGACGGATAGAGGCTGAATGATGATAATAATTATTATAAATAGAATGTAAAACTGGCCTTTACAGACAAAAATAAGTGCCCAGTCTGGTAACAATGCCGTTCACAATTTCGAAATTTAAAAATACCTACGCTTATTCACACACAAAATAAACCTGCGTAAAAATGAGCGAGCTAGTCCGGCTAGTCGTTGTGCCAGACACAAGCCATTCAATCGCGTCATTTCACCGACCTTTTTTAATGGACGCGAAAGATCCATGATCATTATTTTAAAAATAAAGCCGTAACGTAAATTCAATGGGATTTTTAGCTGAATACAAATGAGTCGTCATCTGATGAGTGGTTTCGATCGTGGTTAGATGATGCGGGCTCTTTGCTCGTTACCCTTTGTGCCAAGTAAAGCAGTTCAGTTTTTTTCAAAATAAATCACCTTAATCTTTTGCAGTATTAAGCAAAGCATTTATACTATGGGTGATAAATACGTATTTACTTGTAAGAGCATCTAAAGAAAAAGAAAGAATAAGCTTTATTTGACACAAAACAAACAAACATATATAATAGGGTGAATTATACAAGGCAAAAAAAGGTCAAAAAGGCAGTCATCTCAGCATGTGCAACTGCGCTAATGGCAGACGCGCTGATTTTCATCTAATAATTAAAATAATGTTTTTATGTATCAAATGATATCAAAACAAAATATCTTTATTTCGTAGATAGATATAAATATAAATATCTTGTACACTTGAAATACGTCAAAAGAAGCAGTCAATAAAAAAAAAAAAAAAAAAAAAAAAAACAGTGAACGTTTGACGTTCGTACTGTTCGCTTGTGTGGTGTGTAGGTAGCTGACCTAAATTACTAGCGCGTTATCGTATTTGTTGTTGTTGTGTGTGCTGTTTGATCTCTGACTACAGGGATCATTCAGCGGAGATGATGACCCAATCGAATCCCACTTCATCGAGTTATTCCGCCGTTACTCAAATCGACACGTTCCCAAAGAAAGATCAAGCAATAGTTATGGATACCATCGATAACACACAATTAAAGGAATACACCGAAGCCTTGTCGAAGGTAATAAAATCAACTTCAATAAGATTTGTCTCCAGAATAGCTAATAACAGGATATGCGTTTATCTTTCAACTAAAGAAATAGCGGATGAATTAATAGATAAACACAAATTTATAACTGTCAACAATCATAGTATTTCTATTAGACCACTCATCACTCGTAACAAGAGGATCGTTCTTTCAAACGTTTGTCCAGTTATTCCCCATCATATTATTCAAAAGAAATTAGAAGAAATTAATATAATACCGCAATCCCCAATCACCTTCCTTCGTGCGGGTTTCACTGAGCCTGGGTTTAACCATATCATGAGCTTTAGACGCCAAGTATATATTTCTCCAGAAGACATCGTCAAACTTCCAGAGTCTATGCAATTAACCCATGAAGACACTAACTACTGGATATATTTTTCTTCAGATTCCATGTTGTTTTATGTGCAAAAAAATCGGCCACGTTGTTAAGAATTGTTCAGAAAATTCGAACCGACCATCATTAGATGAAAATCGTAAGTTACCCGAAGAAACCTTAACTCCTCCCCAAATGGACATATTAACACCGTCTCGTTCTAATTTAAAACATCCTCGACCACCATCATCCGAACCACATTCATCAAAATCATATCATGACATACAAACAGTTTTACCTGATAAAAATACCATGTTAACCGACGAAGATAATGTTATGTCTGAGGATGGATCGAGCTGCAGCGATACTTCATCAATATACCTAGCTAAGAATGTCCGAAAAAAGATCAAGACTGTGACACAAACCAGCGACTCTGCAGATTGGAAGAACATTAATGAAATTATATCTTCGTCGAAAAATTGTTATCCTATGACTAATATCGAATTTAAAAGTTTTTTGGAAAATACCCGTGGTGTCCAAGACATAAGGGGTATTTGTTCGCAGTACTGTAATGACACGTCAGGTATCATTCAGATGTTAACAGAATTGTATCCTCATTTTACTAATAGGAGTATTAAAAGTCGTATCACACGTTTACAAAGAAAATTAAAATTAATAATTAAAAATGACCAGATTTGACATTTTACAATGGAACATTAATGGATTTTATAGACGTAAGCAACGATTAAAAATTTTGATGTCTGAAAGAAACCCTAGCTGCATTTGTTTACAAGAATCTAATTTTAAAAATACCTTTTGCCATAAAATGTCAGGCTATGAAGTCATTTTTAAAAACCGAAATTCACTTCACGCAAGTGGTGGTGTAGTAACATATATAAAGTCTAATGTTTTTGTGTCGGAAGTTAGTCTAAATACAAATTTAGAAGCAGTTGCTGGTATTATAAACTATCCTACCAGGATGGCCTTATGTAATATATATTTACCTAACAGTACCGTTTTAAATAAGAAGGACCTAATTGATCTGATTGATCAATTGCCGAAGCCATTTTTATTGGTTGGTGATTTTAATAGTCATAGTTTGATATGGGGAAGCACTAAAACTGACTCTCGCGGGAAAATTTTACTAGATATATTAGATACATACGTTGACATAACTATCCTAAATGAAAATCAACCTACCCATTTTAATGTTGCTAACGCTTCTACTAGCGCAATTGATTTAGCTTTGTCATCATGTACATTAGCCCCACTATTTCAATGGAACGTCTTAGATAACCCCCACGATAGTGATCACTTCCCAATCATAATAAGTCACTCGCCATCTACTACAGATAATAATCAAAATGTCCCAAAATGGATTTTACAAAAAGCCAATTGGAAATTATATAGATCCATGATAGATGTAGGCATTGGGGAATTGTGTGATGTTTTAATCAACACCGCTACCACAATTGACCAAAATTTAATGCAATTTAATAATTTAATATTGGACTCAGCAAATTTAGCTATTCCAAAGTCGCGTGGTACAAGATGTTACAGAAATAATTTGCCTTGGCTAACTAGCGAGTGTTTAATAGCGATAAAAAATTATAAAAGAGCTTATAGAAAATATTTAAAGTATAAAACGATTGAATATATGGTGGAATATAAAAGAAGTAGGTCTTTGTCTAGGAAGCTTTTGAAAGAAACTGAACTTAAATCATGGCATGATTACACATCATCAATAACACCCCAAACCCCAGTCTCGGAAGTATGGAATAAAATAAAAAGACTAAAAAATAATAACATTAATTCAATCCCTCCTATTTTAATTGACGACGAATTAAATAAAATTACCAATAAAACTGAAAAATGTAATATATTAGCAAAAAATTTTGCAAAAAATTCTTCAAATTTAAATTTTAGCCCCGAATTTACCTCTTATTCTTCTAAAAATCCGTTTCACTTAACTGAAAATGATTCAAATAATGATGACCCAATTAATAGTTCATTTACTCTCGATGAGCTCCGCCTAGTTCTAAATAACTGTAAAAATTCCTCACCCGGTCCTGATGGTATTCCAAATTGCCTTATAAAAAATCTCCCTGATAGTGGTTTAATGTTCATACTGAAGCTATATAACAAAATCTGGCAATACAATTTATTTCCTGATTTATGGCGTACTTCTATTATCATCCCCATTCCCAAACCTGGTAAAGATCATACCTTACCTAGCAATTATCGGCCAATAGCGTTAACCTGTAATCTTTGTAAAATATTGGAAAAAATAATAGCTAATCGTATTCGTTGGAAATTAGAACATGAAGAACTTATATCACCCTTTCAAAGTGGCTTTCGTAAGTTCCGGTCAATTAACGATCACTTGGTACTGTTAGATACAGCTATATGTGAAGCTTTAGCCTTAAAGGGACACCTTGTGGCAGTATCAATGGACATAGAAAAAGCTTACGAAATGGTATCCAAAAACGTTGTGTTAAAAGCCTTGAAGTCGTTCAATATTGTAGGAAATACATTAAAGTTTGTTGAACATTTTCTCACCAATAGAAAGATCAAAGTTAGAATTAACCATGATTATTCTGATCCAATTGAAATAGCCAATGGACTTCCACAAGGTTCTGTTGTTAGTGTTATTTTATTTTTAATAACTATTAATAGCCTCCTCTCTGTAATTAAAAATCCGGTAAGTGGATTGCTCTTCGCGGATGATTTAACTTTGTATTGCATGGGCAAAAATATTGAAACATCTATTCAATTAATTCAAAATTCTTTAAATGTAATACAGAAATGGTCTATTGAAAATGGATTCAAGTTTTCTAAATCAAAAACCGAGTTTATTATATTTAGTCGGCAAAATAAAGCATTTGATGATATTAATTTATTTCTTGATGGCCATCCTCTTACTAGAACATATACCATCAAAATTCTTGGAATGATATTTGATAGTAAACATAATTGGAAAACTCATATTAGGAACTTAAAAGCCGATTGTTATAAACGTTTAAATATTATTAAAGTCCTGTCTTCTATTACCTGGGGATCTAATAAAGAAAGCTTGCTAAATATTTACCGTGCTTTGATAAGATCTAAGCTCGATAATGGAGCTATAATCTATGACTCAGCTAGTAAAATTTCCCTATCCAGTTTGGACTCTATACATAATACGGCACTAAGATTATGTATTGGTGCTTTTAGAACCAGCCCTTCACACAGTTTACTTGCTGAATCAGGTGAAATTCCTCTATGGCTTAGACGAGTTAAACTTTGTATAACGTATGCATTAAAAACTATGTCAAGATCATCAAATCCTGTAAATGACGTGTTGGCGGGCGATTACTTAAACGACGTTTTTCAGTCGAAAATAAATTTACCTTTTCCGCTTCGATTTCGATTAAAAAGATATTTAGAAACCACAAACATAATATCCTTACCTTTTCTATTCCAAAGAAATATTCACCCCCTTCCCCCATGGACTAAAATAAACTTTGACGTGGATTTATCTCTCGGTGAAACTGTAAAAGATGTCACTGATACTTCAATTTATCGTCAACTTTATCTTGATCTAATTAATCGATATCATAACTATAAATTGTTCTATACTGATGGTTCTGTTACTCAAGTGGGAAGCGGTTGTGCCATAATAACTGAGTCGGATAATCCTGTCGCTATTAGTTTGCCTAAAGATTACTCAATTTTTCATTGTGAGGCATATGCTCTCTATCGCGCTGTCCAAATTATATTGACCAACCCCACCAGCTCTTACTATTTTATTTTTACAGATTCTAAGTCCTCCCTTTTAGCAATTCAAAATAAATTTACAGATGATCCGCTAATACAGTCAATACACACTGTTGTTTTTGCTTTAAAAGAACAATCAATTGAAGTCGTATTTGTATGGATCCCTTCCCATCGAGGTATAAGTGGTAATGAATTAGCGGACCAGAGTGCTAGGGAAGCAAGTTTAAGACCATATATAAGTACTAACATCCCCATAATACTTTCCGATGCGAAACGTGATTTAAATAACACCATTACACAAACATGGAATCAAATATGGACAAATTCCTCGTCCAAATTACACAACTTTAGAAAGGATGTTCTAAAAAATTTAAACACAACTAAATTAAAAAGAAAAGACCAATCTGTAATTACACGGTTAAGAATAGGTCACACGAACGCATCTCACTCTCATCTTTTCGCGAAGAGCTCCCCTAGGTGTTGTCTTAGATGTAGCTCCATTTTTTCTGTTAAGCATGTATTATTGGATTGTTCTAATTATAATTCTGATAGACAATTGTATAATTTAAGTAGTGATAAGTATTTTTTGTTGACTGACCCTGATATGTGTAATAATGTAATTCAGTTTCTGCATCACTGTAATTTATACTGTCTAATATAAGTTTCATTAGTGGTCGCTGATAACCCTGGCTGTTCCAAGCGACCTAAAATAATAATAATAATAAAAAAAAAAAACCAAAAAAAAAATACTCGTCTAAGGAAAACCAAAAAAAAAACTTAGGGGGTTGCTCTTTTATCAACAAAATAAAATACATAGTTTATATTAGATCCATCATGTAAAGTTTTAAGAGTGACTTTCTTATTCCAAAAGTGTGGCATCTTCTATCTTCTGTAGGAGGGAATCTTGGAAACCACAGATGCTATTACAAAAATCTGTTCATGGTGCAACTCAAGGTTATTGCAGAGTTTGGCCCCGAGCACCGCGACGCCAAATGAAGCGAGGGGTGAAGGCGGGGTTCGGGCGGTCGCTGTCATGCCTCTTATTGTTTTTGATGAGTAGGAAAATATTTTTCAAGTACGCGGGAAATTTATATTCTATTTACTAGTATATTAGGTTTTTTGAATAATTTTTAAGATGAACCTTGTAGCTCATAGAATTGAAAGATATGAGGACATAAGAAATAGTGAGGATTTTTCGATTTTTAGAAGGAGACCTATTTGCAGGTAATTGATAAATCCGAGCTGATGACGATGCTAAATAAGCCTTTATTTTAATGCTTAATACATATGACCTATTTTTTTACAAATTTCTCGAGATATTTACTAACGTAAATTGCGGGTACTTAGCTGAAATAATTATTATAGGAAGTAATAAAATATGAAAGTGGTATTGCTTCAAGAGGCTGGGGAGAGGCCCAAGCCGCCCTATCCGACCAGCTGCCCAAGCCACCCAAGCCGCCCACCGGTCTGTTAACTTGATGGCGGTCTACCTCGACACTATAAATAATTAATGTGGTTTACCTTAAACGGGTCACTTCGTTTAATTCTACAGCCAGGTGGTTTGCTGTCGGCTGCTCAACGTTTATGCCCTATCAAAACTTTCTGCTCCTAAAATGTTACGGAGTCTGATTTAATTATGTTTTGTCAGCAACTACGTATACAAAAATCCTGTTTTTTTCTTATGATTTTAATATAATTATACACTGTGTACTTATACCCAACTTTAGATATAGATTTTTGAATACGACACGTTGTGCTATTTTCTTTGGAAGGACATCTCTTGGATTTCTGCAACGGCTATAATGTATGAGGTATGGCCCAGTTACATAGGCTTATTCTTCAAAGACAGAGGTTTGAGATGGGTCCAGGCTGTATGAGTGTGGTACCCGAGATGGAAGCTCAAGCGCACCCCTATCCCCAGCTAATACAATTTACTACTACTACTTTATTGTAAATTAATATTAATAAAAAAGAGACCCATTCCCAGTGAGAAGATTGAGGTCTTTATGCTATACACTGTGGAACAGAAAATGATTTTGATTATTTAAGTACCTCTTAGAGCCTTTGTCACTTCCAGTATAACCAACAAAATTTTAAGCGTTATTACAATATTCAACGGGCTCTCTCGCCAAGTGGTTAAGGCTTTATTTCTTATTAATAATTTATGACCATTAAACACTTTAAATTTGATATAACTTGAATTTTCATATCTATATCAATTTCATCTTAAGCACGGGTAAACTTTAAATTTTAATCATGAGCTGAATTGTGGTATGATAATAATTTAATTAATTAAGATACTTGAATTTATCTCTATTGAAATAAATAATCCTCTCAATGAAGTTCGTATATGACGCGTTTCAGTAATCTGACGGCTATGAAATTGTGTTTCACTAATGGCGTCACAAAATAATCGTGAATGCTATGACGTCATAATTTATTTATTTATTTATTTATTTACTGTTATAAGGTACACCAACAGCACTACATATTACAACATTTACAAATAGAACATATTAATTAAACAACAAAAGGAACAATATCTGATATGTATGCTAATAAAAGGTTTTCGCTACAAGCTTAACCTATATATAATGATGATAAAAAATAAAAAAAACTTAATCATAATATAACTTAATATTAATCTAAACGGTAAAAAAAACCAATTTGAATTCTCTAGCTCAAACAATACTGACATGTACTATTATTATTTCACATGAATTTCAAATATTATCGTAAAACAACTTCCACGAATACCAAAGGCGAGTACGTAGAGTACGTCGTACGTGGAGTAGAGACGGATACTAAGGCTCCTTGTACACATAATAATATGTACAAGGAGCCTTAAAAAACACGTATGACCTGGAACTGTGGCGTGCATTTTATTTGTTGCGTTTAATGCACCGCATACAACGAAATGCATGCAATACTGTGCGTATTGCGTTTAATCAATACATTGCATACGGTGCATGATGGTCGGTCCATGCATTATATACAGCGTGAATTAATGTGCAATCACCACATAAAATACCAAAGTGTTTCCCCGCAAATGCAAGCTTAATAGCAAAATAACAGTAATTTCACAAAGCTAACTTCATTGACTGCTATTATTTACCACGATGTCGAGTTTGAACTAATGAATTACACGAATAACTATTTAATTTTATGGGTATAAAAATATTCTGAAATACTTATTTTTATAAAGAAAATTTTAGTAAAAAAAAATTTAAATACTTTCAATATCATCAGGCATGCAGGTTTCCTCACAATGTTTTTTTTCATCGGTGAGCAAGCAACATGGTCTTGTATTCAGGTTGCACTCAGAAATTTACTAAAACCCATTTCAAGGCACTACATAACGTGTCAGAATCGACTCACGAGAGTGTCTTCTGGACTATCTTGGCGGCTAAATTCATAACAAAATGTTATTTTATACATTTTACTTGCTACACCATAAACGTTAATTTGATTGGATATGAAAACCTTATTTACGTATACGATGTGTACACACCCTGTATAAGGTGATACGTATCGCTGGCTGTATGCATAAAAAGTATTTTATCGTGACATTGATCCGAACCCACCCTCACCCGTCTTGAGAGGGCCGCTATACGTCAATAACCACTCAGAATACATTCTATGGGTATATATTTAGATTGACACAACTGTGCGAAAATCGTTTTTAAATTAACCTCTATAATTTCCTGATAAAAATATTAAAATGTTCAACTAAACGAAAGTGGCATTCGACATTTTTAATTAGGCTGTGTTATGTGTTGAACGAAGGTTTTCATTGGTCTATAACACGTACTACCTAAAAGGTTTAAATAAAAAGTAAAGTATCAACCCTTCATGTCCCACTGCTGGGCACGGGTCTCCTCCTCGAAATCAGGCGAGGAGGGTAATGGGCCAATAGTTCACCGCGCTAGTCCACTGTTGGTGAACTTCACATACCTTCAAAGACTTTCAATCTCATCGGCATGCAGGTTTCCTCGCGATGTTTTCCTTCACGGGTGAGCTGGTCTCGTGTTTGGGGTGCACTTAGAAATTTAGAAAAACCCATTTCAAGGCACACACGGACGGGTCAGGTCGCAACCCGGAACCTTTCGCATAATAGGCCGAGTCCATCCACCACTGGACCATCGTCGCTCGACACCTTTGGTTTTTTAACCTGAAAAAATAATAACGTGTTAAAATTATAATTATAGTCGCATAACTTAGATTTGAGATCCTTCGCGAACGTCCACCAGTCATAGACGACTATCAGCCGAAAAGTGATAGTTTTTGTTTCTCATATCTTTTAAGTGGAGATAGTTGAAGGGATGGAACATGGGCTACTTTTTCTCTTTTTCTAAAATGACCTGCTGCAATAAAAGGTGGAAATATGTATACATCATTCCGCAATTTTAAAGGTAGAAAGCAAAAATAGGTAGGCGGAGGTAGCAAAAATCGTAATCATTGTTTCTATTTTAAATCCACCCCCAATACCTTAAAAATGGGGGTGAAATTGGGGATGGGAATTTTTGCAGTTTTCAAGGTAGCCTAAAATTGATTTAGGAAGCCTAAAATTGGTACGCAGACTTTGTTACCAACAAAAAATACCTGTCTTATTTTTTTTAATCTTCCCCTAGCCCTCCCCTATTTAAGGGGATGGAAATTCATAATATGAGACTGTACAGGTTCTGTGATTCAATCGAATAATGTAATATAAAACCTTTTAATTTACTACGAATTTAGCACGAGCGAAGCCGCGAGCTGAAGCTAGTATTATATAAACGTGAAAGTTTGTAAGAATGTATGGTTGACAAAAAATAAAATACTGAATTCGTTTTGATGAAACTTTACAATAATATAACCTGTAAAACTCATTTATCCCCGTACTCCCACGGGAACGGGAAGTACGCGGAAAAAACCGCGGAGCGCTGCTTATAATATGATTCTTAAGTATATTAGACGTATAATATTTCTGCTTATGAATATTTACGCTATTTGTATTGTACAAAAGCATTTCTGAGGTCTATATGCCATACTACGACGCTCATATCGAGGCGAACGCCTTTTAGAAGCAAAATTTATTATCAAATGTATGTCTGGTGTTTGTACATAGATAGACACAGATATAGATAAGCTTTTTTTATTCACAATCCCACATACAAATTTAAAAGTGGAAAACAAGAACAAAATCTAACTATTAAAAATAAAAATAAATCTTTACGTTAAAATACAAAGTATATTTGCTGCAGAATCGCAAAAGATATGTAACGCAGTACTAAAAGATCAATCCGAATGTAATACCACGATACTTTTCGGGGAAATTGGGTCGGCACGACCAAGGTGGACCCTCTCAATTACATAATACTGGCGTATAGTGACAACTGACAGCTAAGCTGTCGCATTTTGACCAGTAGCGTAGCGGATTCCCCCTCTTCTTATAAGAGGGGTACAAAGAGCCCCCTCGGCTCAATTCACCCGGTCACCGGTCGACACAATTCACCCCAATTCGACGTTGGGGTCACCCTGAGCTACTGAGCCCCACCGCCGCGACAAGGCTTGAGCCGTGGAGGGGGATATCAATAGTATCCTGTGTCATTGTATAATATTTGAATTTAAAATAGAAGTACCAGAACGTGATTTACCGTGATTTATTAAGAAAAAACTATTTTATCGGACTATCGAGTATTTTCTATAAACCACAAATCCCAAGCCTTTCACAAACCTCAAACTCTAACTCTCCGTCGAACTTTTATTCTCAGCACGGGAAAGTTTGTGATTCGTATCGCAACATCATAGTAACAGTCGTCAAATAACATTCCTCTCATTTTATAACTCAGCGAGCGTAGGCGAAGATCCAACAAGAGCCCATTATTCAAAGGTTTTAGGGATTGTCTCTTTGTGTGAACGCATTTCTAAATATAACCGAGCTTTACAAAAAGTACTTAGAATAAGATTAAGTATGTTTATCATATTTTGTATCTATACTAATGTAATAAGCTAATCTCTTTGTTTGAAAGCGTTCATCAAAGAAAAAACCTTTGAGGTATTATAAGATATTTATTTTATGATTATTTATTAATCTGGGGGAGCTATAGGAAGGTAGCATCAAAACCGCATCATACGCATCGCATGAAAGATATCAATGAAGTTGACACTTTAATGTGTATGATAAGGATCAGTAAACGCACTTATTATACAAATAATAGTAACTAATACAATTCGTTTGATGTGACGCGTAGGACGCATATGATGGACATGGTGGTCGCTTACCTAAAACGGTCGGGAACTATTAGAATCTTAAAGAATACTTATATACCTTAATCAGATGATTTTGTTTTAAATATTATCCTATACTACTGTATGGAAATGACTTTCTGATTACATCGATAACCTCTATAATGAAGGTATGTTTGTATGTATACATACTTACCGTTTGTAGTATCGAATACATTTGTTTCACATACAGTGTGGTGCTGGTCAACATTAATTTTATTTTGTAATAACCCTTATTATATCTTTTATCTTAAGAATTTATGCGACATCGTGGGAGCCACAAAGTTTGTTCGGAGAAACGCTTGGGAACATTCCCGTAATTTAGTTGATCTTTTGACTACCCGCTCGTTACTCACGTGATGTCATTCTGTATCGGCGTATGGAATATTTTAGCAATCCATCATCAGCACCATATACATAGAGCTATGTTTTAAAACTCCAACATAATTCTTGAAAGATTAAATGATAATTAGAAAATAAATTTCAGAGTTCATCTGACACCTCATCATCATCATCAGCCTTTATCTATCCACTGCCGAACAAAGGCCTCTCTCAAATAACGCCAAGACGACCGATCCCTTGCTACTCGCATCCAACGCGGACCTGCCACTGCACAGAGATCGCTTTCCCATCTGTTTAATGGCCGACCATTACTTCGTGTACCCAAACGCGGCCTCCACTCCTGAACATTATTAGCCCATCCGCGGCCATCCGTTCTTCTGAATGCGTGACCAGCCTATTGCCACTTCAACGTGCTTATTCTTCGGGTGATATCGGCTAAACTTTAATTCTCTAGCGGAGGTCTTCGTTTCGAATCCTATCTGCCAAAGAAACACCCCAGCATAGCACGCTCCACAGCACGTTGAGCTACGGCAAACTTACGGACCAGTCGTAAATTAAGAGGCCACTTTCTGTCCCATAGGGCAAACGAACAGTCGAAGCCTTGCGACTATCGACGCCCATTAACATTCACATAAATAAGAGGTAATATACTCGTAGATGCGTTGCACTCCTTTTCCCTATCCCCCCAATAGGGCACCGGAAAATCACGGGGAGAAGACATTAGTTGAAGACTTCTCAGACTCTGCGGTATAGACGATGTGAAATATAGCGAAGCTTCCAATACATTATAATATTATCCTGAAGATTACATCCTATAGATTATATATAAATTAAAAATAACCTTATACTAGATATAAACTTTCTTAATGCACCTTATATACTTGGTTTGATTAAAACCGTCTGTTTAAATGAAAGCGTTTAATAAATCCCAGGGCCCCCGGCAGCTCATTTGTAGCTTTGATCACGCGACCTGCACTTTGCATGCTAATAGCCGCATTAAGCACACCTCAAGCTTCTGTAAATCATAATTAAGCCACGAAATATTTTATGTGTGTTGATAATACTTGGACGTAAATGATGTAACTTTGCGTTCAAATACTGAGCCAAGTTTATGCCAATGAAAGGTTTATAGAGATTTTTCTTAAGTAATAAAATAATAAAAGTAAAAAAATATATAAAATCGCCGCTCCTTCGAGCGCTTTAAAAGCGTCGAGGTAAAACCCGATGTCGGCTCGAGTTGCGAGTTTGGTGTGCTCAATTCGATTTAATGTCAAACATACAACGTAGACACTACTACACACCAACACTACAAGCTAAAAAAGCTTTTTTACCGAGCGTTTAAATGAGACAAATAGACAGAGCATACCAAACTCGCAACTCGAGTCAATGTCGGGTTTTACCGCGACGTTTTTCAAGCGCTCATGTTAACGGGGGCTAAATTATATATTTCATGTTAAAGTATATACTGAATCAATTAATAAATCACTACCTAATACAACTTAAGAACCAACATTTTTGGAACGTCGTTCTATACTTTTTCCTAGTCATATACTTTCCACATACTATCAACTAGCTGATCTACCGACTGAGTGCACACAGTAAAATAACTCAACGATTGCCAGCACATTTAAAGAATGAAGTTTTATTGAAGTAAGAAATTAAGGATGTAATATACGTATTATTATAGTGCATGCATGTAAGATTGTAAAAACTCTATTTATAAGATTCTCTATAAGATTGAATCTAAAAATATAGTGCTCTCGTTAGTTATTTTAAGAAAGATCTTGAGGCAACGTGGGCGATATTATTAATAGTTTTCCTCGTAATATAACATCTTTGGATTAATATCTGTTCGTATTATATTAGTTTAAAATTTATTACGTAAATAACATATTATTTTAACTATGTTTTATATACATAGGTAGGTATACTATGTTGTTAAACTTTGCGTTAACATACAGTATGCTACCAAAGTATTCTTAAGTATTACGGTCAAATAGAAAGCCAATCATATGAACTCGCCAAGACAAGTTGTAAGTTGAAAGGAAAAAGAACTCACGACCGACCCAGACGATGGTGTGACCTAATGAAGTATACCAACGGAAAGAAGAACAACTACTACAAATACCTACTACAACTACTACATATGCCACAGACACGAAAGTATATCATTTTCGGAATATACAAATTAATAACGTCTGATTCCATAGATTCAAATTATTGGATAGGACACATTGGAGTTCTATAGACTCGTATATCTAAAAATCGTACTTTTGATTTTTATGTTTAAATAGAAAAAAATAGAACCTGGTATTTATAACTAAAAGGAAACTTTTATTTCGGAATAATTATATTGAGGAAATCTATTAAGTTGAATTTGACTCAAAGCTAATGGCTTGTGACGCTGCTGTTATATTCCCGCTTTTTGTCTTAAACGATACTGTTGGTATTAATGTTATAAAGAAACGAATGAAATGAAATTAAGTAATCAATATAATTAAGTAATCAATATAATTAAGTAATTATTGTTCAAAAGAATTATTGTAAAAACATATTAATTTATTTTAATTTTTTTTCTCTGTCACACACCATAATTATGGTAGAATGTAATGGACATTAATTTAACACACCACCACCTATTGTACTACATTCTGTGATTAAATAAATTATTATTGTTATTATTATTAAAAACTCTTTTAGGAAATATCGTCACTTTACGGAAATCGACATCGTTAGTCATTTACTATATTATTTTTTATATTTTTAGTTCATTTAAGTTCAAGTATATTCTCATATAGCTTAACATTTTGTTTTACTTGCTTGTTTGTCACTCTATACTGGCGTATACAAACGAATTAGTAATAATCTTCTAAGTTCGCCCTATTCTACAATAATATGTACATTTCACCAATTTTGTACCACAACGACATAAAAGTTATCGAAAACACGTACCAATTTCCCAATAATCCGTTTTTACTCGATACCGTTGATCGTGTGGCGATTTTCATATATTTTGCACACTAACGGTTTGAAGTACAATACAATAACAGCGTACAGAAACGTTTTCCGATTGCCTAAACAAGCTTAGCGACCTGAAAGGCGCTTTCAAATGTTTATTCCCTTTGAGTTCTTTGTTGCAGAGTTTGTGCTTTCAATAGCTTGCGGTCACCTGAATTTCGTCGCAGATATGTTCTAGAAGATAGACATACGTATTTTATGTCACTATACTATTATTTTATCAGTAATAGGATTGTCAATATATCGAGAGTTTGTATAATTAAAACATTATGTTATGTTTATTAACTTTGTATACAAGTCCCTCAAATGAGATACTAACATAATGTTAACTCAGGGTGTTACAATACTTACATAAACAACTCGTATACAATTTCACTATACAGCATGTTTAAAAATAAGTACTTATTTCTAAGCGACTGACAATAGTTAATCAATTACATAGTTGCTTGGCAACAATCTGATGTAAATTCACAATTCGTTTGTATGCGTATATTTACTTATATTATTCACAATGAAATATTATGTATAGGTCTTAATTTATAATATTAAAAATAGCACTCTGTATATATAGGAAGTAGCAAATGCGAACTTCTCTTCCTTGGTACTTACAAGCTTGACTGCACGTGAGAGTTACGCCGCAAGCTTATTCACATACAAGACAAGCACAACTTATAAATGTGTTGATCACGCTTTAGTTAGCTCATTTATTATCCTTATAATAAAAATGCCTCGCCATGTTAGTCATCAGTTAAATAGTCAATGAGGTTGAAAAGAAATTAAAATAAATATTGACCTAATAATAATTACTGGTATTAACGAACTATTGACGTGACAACGACTAACTCGATATTACGGGCAGCATGCACGAAAAATATGACGTCATGTAGCGTTCCGCACGAGAGAACGCGGCACGAACGAGTGAGAGGCATGGTCGGCTCGATCCATCGGCTCAATTCAGTTCTTACTGCATGTAATGTTTGATGTTGTCACGTCAAACTATCGTCCGTAAGCCGACTTTACAGACAACCATTTTTTTTGTTAGTTGTCCAATCAAACGAACCTACTACGGATGGTAAGCGATCAGCATCGCCCATCGACATTAATGAGCTTACCTCGAACTAGCCTAGACAAGCAATAATCACAACGGTGGAAGACAAGAACGCGGCTCATATCCCATAGCTGCCCACGAGTGAATTACGTTATACATCTTAAATTAATAGTTTGTTTAAACGCGCTACTACTAGAACTACTGGTCGGATTTGGAAGATTCTTTGAGTATTAGATAGCCCACTTATCGAGGAAGACTATAGGCATCATCCCGCTAAGATGCAGCTAGTTCGTGATAATAATAATAAGTTGGGACAACTCACACACGGCCATCTGATCCCAATCTAGACAAAGCCTGTTTTTATAGTAACCAGACAACTGATAAATTTCTAAATATATACATATTATAGATAAATTACGCACAGACACAGAACAAATGATCATGCTTATCACACAAATATTTGTCCTGGGTGGGAATAGAACCCACCTTCTGGTTTAGCAGTCAGGGTCACTAACCACTAGACCAACAGGCCAGTCAATGATAAAACACAAACACAACGAAGCAAACGCACGCCTTCACACATATATCAAGCCACTATAATATATTTTACTTAAATAAATTATATTTATCTTCAATACATAAATACCGTGTGAGCTAATCGTTATACATTTGGCAATTCACTTATTTTGTTGTAACTTACGTTCACACTAATATCATGGTCGTAATATTCGATTGGCTGTATGTTTTATGGGCGAGACGAGAGATCGTTTGTGACATATATAGGGAATAAAAACATCTGGGATCTCCCCTTCCGTGGGGAATAACCGTCTCCGAAATAAACAGAGTTTCGTTTTTATTGTCCGTATTTACAATATAGATTCTTTTTATAAAACAAAGATAAAATTAAGCTCATATTTAGTAAAGTACCGAGGTATTTTTACTTTCATGAATAATTAGATTGTTTGTTACATCATGTGTATAATTTATTTCAGAGAAGGTTCATGATAAAAAATACATTTTATTTAATGCTCGGAAAATGATGTACAAATATTATATTTAGGGTCTGTTTCACAATGTCCTAATAAAGTTCCAATTAAGCTATTTGCAACATATTTACCACATAACTACAACGTTTTTGTTTCACAATTGACAAATAGCAATATTTGGCTAATAAAGTACCCTGTAAACTATAGGTACGATCAACTGGCCATTAGCAAATTCATCTGTCAGATAAATTAGTTGACAGATATATACGCGGTTGACAGCTTCATGACATTTGACAATTTGACGTTCCGGTAACAGTAATATACAAAATAATTTAAATTGTGTTTTGATCATTTAATAATTAAGGGATATTATGATTAGATTATATACAAGGTGGTATGATACATACATTAAAATTATAAAAACATATTTTCATGTATATTTACAACATGGAATGTTTTTCTAAAACATATTTATCGTAAAATGGAACTATGAAATGCGAGGTTGCCAAGCCTACTAACCAGTAAGTGCCAAATAGGGATCTGCCAAATAAATTTATAGGGAAGATGATGGTGAAACCCACTCAAGATAATAAATTTTTATTTAATAATGTTACATATTTTAATTAGTAACAACTTATCTTGTTCTTCCGAAACTATAAGAAAGAAAGAAAATATACTTTATTGTGCATACAAGTAAACATTACAATTAGTACCATACAGAAGTAAAACTTACAAAAATAAATATTACATATGCACAAAGGCGGTCTTATCGCTGAGGAAGCGATTTCTACCAGACAACCTTCTAGTAGAGGAGATTTCCAAATAAAAACAGAGTAGGCTTATCAAAAGAAAAAAAAAGGAAACAAAAGTAACAGAGTTAATCTTACAATTCAAACATTATAATAAATAACACATACGATAAAAGTCTAAATATATAAATAAATACATACAATAAAATACATAAATAATCAATACAATGAAATACAAAAAAAAATCTTTATTATATTAAACATAAAGTACGTAGTAATTTATTGTAGATACAAATATATGTGCTGAAACAAAAAGTTTCCCGCTTATACATGGTCCGTATAACAAAATGTACAAAATTTAATTTTATCTCTCTCCATCAGAAAAGCGACTAGAACATAATGTGCTCAGATGTTGAAAAATATTATATAAATATTATAACAGGCGGGCATTTTTGCTAGTACAAACGCCATAGAAAATAAAAGTAATATTCAGATCTGGAAATACAGAGAAGTCGTTAGTTTTTAGAGATCCATTATCGTTAAGCAGAAACCATTTCCATGTGTGTCCTTTTCTGAGTCGCTCTTTAAACGGAAGTCCTGGCTCAATACACTACCTTTGAATTTTTATAAGGATTATACTAGCAATTAGACAATATAAGGCATTCCTAAGAAGCTTCTAGAAGATCTCTAAAACAATACAAGAGAATGATGTGTATAACCTTACATGGAAGTAAAAGAAAGTTAAGGAAAGAAAATAGGAATCCATATATTTCCAAATGCTAAGCAAGAGTCTCCTCCTCAAAAGATACAAGACAATAGACACTAGTAGGGTATCCGGCCATAGTTCACTGAGGCGCTGGTTCGATGCGGGTTGGTGAACTTCACACACCTTCAAGATGAAGAGTTAATATCCACTGAACCATCGTCGCTCATATCTACTGAACCATTGCCGCTCATCTAAATAATATTTAAAAAATCGTAATTATGCAGAGAGAGAAGAGAAAAGAGAGGCGCAAATCTCTCAAAATTCAATCCACAGAATGAAAACACTCTTAGTCAAATGTCACCTTAATTAGCATTCACAATCGTGTATTTTAGTGCCCCACGAGCCAAAAATAACATGATTTACACCTCGCTCCTATTAATAATACATTCGCTTAATATTCGTAACGTTACATGCAGGCTGAAATATTAATGCAGCCCGAGCATGGAGCGAATAAAGTTTACCTGTGTCGGATCACTAAGTAAATTACCCTTCAACAAAAAGTTCGCTGACGTCATGAGTTGCGAGATTCCTTTTTCAAGAGGCATGAGGTTGTTTACGCAAAGAATGTTGAAAAAAAATGAAGATCACTTCTAACATTTATTTATTATTTACGAGGGGACAATGTGTATATGTTTGTATGGCATAATTTATTTTTTATTTTTTATCATAGGGTTTATTTATTATAGGTTAACATTTTTAATTTTCAATTCTTAATAAATAGACCATCTTGGTTCGAGGCATAGAACACAAAATATAAATTTAGCTACCATTGTTGTTGTAACACATAACACATATATGAATGTTACCACCATATATGAATGTATTATAACACATATATGAATGTTACCACGACACTTGATGCTTACCAATCGGATGAAAGCGCGCCAAAATATAAGTCTACGACCAAGCGTCGTGGTAACAAATAATATGTTACATGGTCATCTTACCTTCTATCATCCCAAATTCGATTTATTTCAGAAGCTTTTAAACCACAGCTCTAAGCTTACAGCATGTCCGAGTCACAGCGATTTCGGCGTACCTTTTGACATAATATGTACTACTTATAAATCCTGATCATGTGGTTTTGCACAATGTGCATATACACCATTTGCATTTGACATTTTAACTTTACTGCGTAAAAACCTATCCCAATGGGGCCCTTAAGACCTTTAAGGGATCTAGGGACCACTATACAATTTAAACTTACTATAGTAGGAAGTTTGGAGTATTGTTTGCACTCCATCCCCAAGCTCATGGTTATTATAATTAAGAGGGTTGAATATCAGAATTCGATCCAAACGGGACCCCGGTACCTGTAAAACTGTAATCAAGCCATTAGTCAAAGTTTTGAACGGATTTGGGCTCATTTCTCATGAGGGCTTACATTAGTGTCTCCTTAGAATATTATACTCCTTACCATTATGGATAAAGTATGAGAAACTTCGAAATTTAAAAAAATTAACATACGACAATAAAATTTAAAGTGGTATACTATACGCTACAATATCTAATAATAATCATAGAGAACTAAAGTTACCAATATCACGCGAATAATAAGCACGTTGAAGTGGCAATGGGCCGGTCACGCACTCAGAAGAATGGATGGCCGATGGGCTAATAACGTTCAAGAGTGGAGGCCGCGTTTGGGTAGACGAAGTATTGGTCGGCCATTAACCAGATGGGAAGACGATCTCCGTGCAGTGGCAGGTCCACGTTGGATGCGAGTACCAAGGGATTGGTCGTCTTGGCGTTCTTTGAGGGATGCCTATGTTCAGCAGTGGACGCATAAAGGCTGATGATGATACGCTACAATATCCACATTAGTAGTTTTATTACAATTCTTATTTCTTCCATTAAACAGTTTTGCTGTATTTTGGATAATATATGGGCCGTCTAATCATTGGCTCATCCCTCATGCTACCTAACTATCTAACATAAAAAAAAGAAATAATAATACATTAAAAAATAATAATTGAATGGAAAGTCTTAAATACTAATATCCTGTACTATTAATAACTTTTTTCAACTATATTTTAATAATACCTACTTAGGCTATACTTATTTCAAATAATAATATGACGTGCTTAGTTAAGTGGTAGCTATAAAGGTGGGCAGTAAAACCGTCTGCCACCTGCGACAACGTTCTCTGGGGAACTTTTAAAGGCTAGGCTAAGCGGCGGTCGTTAAATATTATGCTGATCTGAAAGTGATATTTTTATGGTTGGTTTTTTTTTTACGGAAATGTATGTTCGATCATTGTTAGCAATAAGCATAATCATAATATTTACTTATAAAGTTTTTTATACTAACAGCATTTTTATAATTATGTATTTTTAGGTTGTCTATGGGTTTATGACATATAGCCTGATATAGGCTACATAAGAGATTTTGTTATAATAATTATTAAATTAAATATTTTAAATAGTGTAACAGAAAGGTGGATCGGATCGGATCGACTTGAGAAATTGTAGAACTATTGGTAATAAAATTTCACGATTTTCTAATTTAGATAGATATCTATCATAAAATGTGGCCATTGCCGAGATAAAATTATTTTAAAACTAACGATTCTTCTATTTACATGATAAGTTTCATTTCTAAAAATGTCGCTGAGCCTCTTACAATCACCTTATTTTTTTTTTAAAGTATTTAAAATGGGATATTTACCATGTTTTTTAATATTGTTTTGCGGAGCTCGATATTTCGACATTGTCTACGAATGTCATGTTCACGAGACTGAAGTATGCGGGTAGATGTTGAAGGCGTTAGAGGTGCCCGTACCGGACTACCTCCTTTCTCGTACGTTTGCTGCGTAAACATTGGTCACGTCCCCTACTATTGTCTTTTTCACCCGTACCATTGTCACTTTTATCAAATACACTCAACATATTTTGATCCTGTGTTCGACACACGAAGCTCACCGTGTCAGTTCGCGAATTTTTATTCCTCAAGGGCTTGCATAACCTAATCACTGGATTCCACACTTTCGACAGTTGAAACCCATCTTCCCTATTGAAATTACTGTATTTAGTAATTTCAATGGCTTCTCGTACCAATCGGGGTATATAATGGCGTTCTGTCGCGAGTATCTGAGCATTGTGAAATTCAATCCAGTGGTTCGGTCCGGCTTCTAGAAGATGTTCCGCGATGGCAGATTTCTTGGGGTCGTTATTTTTTACCGCCTTAATGTGTTCACTAATACGACAAGATACAGTACGCTTCGTCTGTCCAATATAGGGTTTGCCACAACTACAATTGATTTTGTAAACTCCAGGTTTTTCCAGGGGCTAGTTATCCTTAGGCGAACGCAACATTTGCCCTATCTTCTTCAAAGGAGTGAAAATAGTCTTTACCTCATATTTTCCCAGGATCCTAGCTATCTTATCTGTCACTCCTTTAATATATGGCATAAATGCTGGTTGTCTTTCAACCCTGTACTGTCGAAGTTTTTTACCTCCCGTAGTTGTGTTTCCTGTTTTGTATCCATTCCGCTGTAGGACCTCTTTAATGTGTGCTAGCTCTGCTTGTATGTGTTCATCGTCGCAGAGGTCATGAGCGCGATTGGTCAATGATGTTACTACAGCGTTTAGGTGTCGAGGATGGTGGTGTGAATCAGCATGCAGATATCGGTCGGTGTGTGTTGGTTAGTTGGTTGGTTGGTAAACAGTATGACTTACCGAGCCATCCGTCCGTACTCCAATCTCAACATCAAGGAACGCTATTTTTCTGTTCGTCTCCATTTCGCAGGTGAACTTAATTTTACTGTGAATGCTGTTTAAGTGATTTAAACATGTCATTGCACTATCATTATTTCCCTTTATGATGGCAAATACGTCATCTACGTATCTCTTCCACAGCTTAATTGTAGTTACAGACGTAGCCATTGACATGGCTATCTCCTCGAAATGTTCCATCCAGATGTTCGCGACAAGAGGAGCGACTGGGCTACCCATTGCTACACCCTCTATCTGTAAAAAGTACTTGCCTTTATAAACAAAGTAACTGGTCACTAGACAATGGTGTAACAATTGCATATATTCAGCCGGTATGTTATTTTTCTGTAACTTCACCTTTAATGTATGGATGTCATAAAGGTACGATTGGTACGAGAAGCCATTGAAATTACTAAATACAGTAATTTCAATAGGGAAGATGGGTTTCAACTGTCGAAAGTGTGGAATCCAGTGATTAGGTTATGCAAGCCCTTGAGGAATAAAAATTCGCGAACTGACACGGTGAGCTTCGTGTGTCGAACACAGGATCAAAATATGTTGAGTGTATTTGATAAAAGTGACAATGGCACGGGTGAAAAAGACAATAGTAGGGGACGTGACCAATGTTTACGCAGCAAACGTACGAGAAAGGAGGTAGTCCGGTACGGGCACCTCTAACGCCGGCAACATCTACCCGCATACTTCAGTCTCGTGAACATGACATTCGTAGACAATGTCGAAATATCGAGCTCCGCAAAACAATATTAAAAAACATGGTAAATATCCCGTTTTAAATACTTTAAATGAAAATAACCATGTTAATTTAAAATCCACCTTATTTTTGTATAAAATAGGACAAAAAAATATATATTACAAAACTTTTCCCGGAAATGAAACCCCTGAAAGACCAGAAGGCTTTTAGACCCAAATTGCAATATCTTATTTTACAAATTTAAAATATAATTATTAAAAGAATATAAACACTACCTGTTTTTTTTTAAGTTACCTTATTTTTCGTTAGTTTACTAAGGCAGGATTGAAAGCTGTAGCTAATTAGGTTAGATTGTAAAGTACAGATAAAGAGTATATTTATAACAGATTATAATAAGAGACTTTACATTGTTCGAAAATGGGCAGAATACAGAATACTACTCTCTCTCTCCTACATCTAAAGTTACACAACATTACGCCTTTATTATATTTATATAATAGTCGTGAATAAATATTAATTCATTAACGAGAGTATATAATACATTCATTGACCTTTGATCATAATCAGGTACAGGCTTATCTTGATGAATCATCGACGTCATCGTATTCTCGTCTAGTGCTCCAGGCATTAGTACCTCTAGCTAGTCTAGCTAGCCGATCCACTCGAGTTCATCTCAACTGGCTCCTACACGAATACTTCAAGATTATAATATTATAATTACTACTTATCAATCTCCTCTTAAACTATTGGCAAATTTTATTTAAGATTACGTTTTTTAAGTCTAATTTATAGAAGTTTTAAGTGATAATAAATAACATTACATATGCGTTTAAATAAATGTGACATTCGTTGCCATTAAAACATTACATAATACATTATATTCCTTTAAAAAAAATTAAAAAAAAAATTGTATTTTTCATCTGCCTAAATAATGTTATTTTTACCAAAAAGCAAGTTAAGGTTTTTTTTTCAAAATTTAGTTCCTTTTTTTAACAGTGGCTCTAAGCTCGTTATTTATTGAAACAGCTATTTTCGTCCGCAGCACCATTCTCGATGGAAGCGACAGGTGTGCTAAATAAAATTTCAATTTAAATAAACTACGTAGATACTTTTAAAATCGTTTTAAGTGTCCATACGAAAGGGCGGCATAAGCAAGTAAAAGCTTTTTTCATGACATCAGTGACATCAACGACGCACTCGTCTCATGGTTTGGTTGAAAACCGGTGTCAAGTTCCATTATTACTATGGTAATCTGACCTATGCCGAACTGAACTATTTGGCGCATTCCTGAGGTACACGAAAGTTTTTCTTCCTTTAATTGTAAGAATGAATTAATTTTGTAACTGTCTAGTTAATGTAAACTATTTTGTTGTTGTCTCATGTTTGTGAACCAATAAAGTGTTCTTTCTTCTTTCCTTTTTGTGCAGTGGCTTTTGTGGGTGGGTTAGAATAGCCATTTACTATCAGGTTAGTTTTTTTTTGACAAAATTCCGTTATTATGTGTTCCGTTACCGCTCCCTCACATCCGCGGTCATACAAAGACACAACCTGCTAATCAAATACAACACATAACAAAAAAAAATTGTATTGACAACAGTAACATTATGCCTTCCTACTTATGCATTTCATGTACATGTATGTATGGAAGCGCGGGGCGAATACGGGGTTCGGGGTGGGGCGGTCGTTGTGCGGCGCTTAATTGTTTTGGATAAAAAGTATGCATACATTACCTTCTACAGTATCAACAAAGGGCACCTCTTCTTGCATGATTCCTCTACATATATGTCAAAAGAATAACGTAAAAAGCTTATATAGAGAGAATTGATCATATTCTCTTCTAACCTCTACAACTACTCGCATTCTTGGTTCTAATACTTCCACTATTTCTATTCCTGCAAACTGACATTTATGGATCAACCGTATGCATTTATTCCAAATATAGATGAAATTTTGTAATATTACTTATATTATATACTTCATCATCATCATCATCAGCAGCATTTATCCGTCCACTGCTGAACATAGACCTCCCTTAATGAACAATATATATATATATATATACCTAGGTTTAATTATTAAGGTACATGTTACCAGCATTATTGAATCAACTTCCCCTGTAACTTTTGATAACGTAAAGCTTTTATTAAATTCAGTAACTTTAATAATAACAGAAAGAGAACTAATTAAATAACTTTTAACAGATCAAATAGCTACTTACACATCAAACAGTGCGAAGGTATAATTTTAACTTATATATATCTGGATTATTTAAATGCTACATCGATATTAAATTAATTAAAGATATACAACCTACTTTTTTAAATCTTAATGCAGTAAAATAAGTCCAAGTTATATGCGATTGACATATAGCAGCATGGATGTTTATTAAAAGTTGCTGGATACAGATCTAGCAGTGCAATAATAGCTGATAATGATTATGATATTGTCAACGATGAATTAATAAATGCATGTAAGCCTATAATAAAAGCCTGTAAAGCCAAGATGATAAGCATTCAAGTTTGGATGAAAAGTCAGACCCTCTAATGTTAGCAACCGTAGCGCCATCTGGCGGCTATAAGTCAGAAACGGGGAACAATAACCAGTTTACCTGCGTGTGGCGTGACGTAGTCGTTGTCAAAGTGTGGGTAGGACGGCCGAGCGTTAGTAAGGTCATTAAGTTTGCCTTTAAATAGCGGGGTATAATTATTAGAGGGGTCATTCGCGTCTGTGAGTTTGAGGAGGACGAAGCTCTGCCCGAATTGTATTGTAAGGTCACGTAAGCCATTGTTTATTTTAATGTGTAAAGTGTAATATGGCGATAGTGTGTGTAAATGTATGGGCAGTGTGAGTAAGAATGTATCTTAAAATATGTACCTGTTTACCTTAATATTGTTATTTTATGGATAATATAATAAATGTTTATATTTAAAACGCATTTTCACTTCTGATGTTTAAACTAAACAAGTTACTTTTAGACTTATAAGTATAAAATAGAATAGAAACATCAATGTATCAGATTGACGTTTGTTTTCTAGAATATTGTCGAAAACTCATACATTGATGTTTATTCTATAAACGTAAAAGCCACTAATTGTCTAAAGCCTCAGATTAGTCTGTTTAGACTTGGACTATATAAGAGTATTTTCGTGTCTGCACTATATTACAAGTGCAAAAAAGGCATAAGATGTACAACAATAACAATAAACATCAAGGTCATTTGCGGTCTTAACGCGGCTTTTAAGAGGTCATAATATTAAAATACCCTTATCAAATCTATTCCATAAAAGATGTAATACTTTGTATGCTAAAGCCGTTTGAGCTAAAGTTATGACAAAGTCGTGGCGTGTCACTTCATAAGCGGTAATAAAAGTCTTACGAATTTTACACATGCGAGATTCTTCTCGGAAATAAAACCAGACTAAGTTTCATGGTCATTAACGCTAGATATAGAAATAGCATTACATATTTTAAGCAGAAAAAATATGTCATATTTGACTTTACTATTTGTAAAATACCAATAAAATAAAAAAATAAAATTGATCCAGGATTATAATAAACAACTTTTGAAATTAACATGGTCAGCAACACTACCGCTATAAGTCGTGCCTTTTCTTTCAAAGCGCTGTTACGAAAGTAATTTCATGAAACTAATCAACGTGAATTATTATCCCAATCAGACGCGGAATCTATAGTGTAAAGTTTACGCCTGAGGTAGGAATTATAGAGTACGGAAGGTACTCTATCCTTATAGGTTTTCTTGACACTAGTAAAATTAATTTCTAAATATTTTAAACTCTGCAGCAAACCATACATAGCCGTTAGGTATCACAACGCTAACGTCATGAGTAGAGTCTTCAGTAGTCATCAAGGAAGAATACGTTGACTTTGACAATTCCAATTGGAGTGAATTTACAAAAGAAGAAGAAGATATTTCAAAACAGTTACATCGACGTCCTGATTAATGCACGTCACGAAAGTTAATGAGTCCCGGCTGATCACTCGGGTCCCGCTCCAGATTAACGAACGAGTATGTAAATACGTTTGGAAGTTTAATCGTGAAGGTGACAGCCCCTGACGGCCCGCTGAATCCTGTATGAGCTTAATTACTCCCACCTGCCTCCATTATGTATACCTCCTTCAATAATTACTGAGTTCTGCTTAAAAATTGGAGCAATTATCTTTTTAGTCTTTACTTGTAAGTTACTTTATTATCATCATTATCAGCGTAGCTGTCACTGAGAAGAACGAAGTAGAATGTCAGTCAGTCAACTTGGATCGGTTTATGGTTGTTTAAATTGAATTAGTTTTAAAAGTGGAAGAGATATATATTTCTACAGCTCGCCTGCATTAATGCAAATGTTATCTACGGACAAAATGTAATTTAAATCAGCTTAGAAGATTGCATCTGAATTGTCGTAAAGATAAACAGGCGAGAAATAAATGGCAATTTCGCGGCCGCAGCGGTTTGTGCAGCTCCTGTCACACTGAATACCGTATCTATCTTCTTTATCCAAGCACTTTTACCCTCGAAACACTTTTGGAAAAAGGATAAGAGCGATATCTAGCACCGAAGTAAAAATTTACAGGCTTAATTCCTAGCTCCGACACTTTTACACAAAGACACAAGATAAAAAAATATTAATGAGTAAACTTAAGGAACCTAAGAATAAACCTAAGGGACCTTTCGGGCCGAAAGTAGGTATTTAATGCAGGTCACAGTGTAGGTCAGACAAAGCTCGTCACCGGAGGACTTTCGTTCTACTCCTGCCACTACTAACCCGTCTTAATTAAGCAGACCTCCTCTGATAGAATATGATGTGATGATATGATGACAGAATATGATAAATATTTATTAATCACAGAAACGAAAAATTTGGTTATTTTTTTTCATCAGCATTATTATTATCACAATCAACAATAATCATGCAAAGATATTTGTCGGCCTGTTTAATGGGAAAAATATGATCCTTGACTATGGTTCCATTTATGCACTGCTCAGCAAAAGCAACAGCTTTTTTTCTTAATTTTTATTTTTTTAGTAACCTTGTTTTTGCAAAATAAGTTTAGCGACATTGTTTTACATATTTTTAGATACCCTTATTTATCATAGTAAAATATGTAAAATTATGACATGAACTATAACCTCATATTACATCTACCTCTCAAATAGCTTCAAAGGGAGAGCCCTTCAGGAGGTGTGGAATTACAGTCGAGCTCCTGAAAGCAGGATGCGGACCTACAAGAGGGAACGAAATATTGTTGGTTTTGCCCTTCACCGCTTTGGGAGTGTGAAAAGGCCCTTATCTTAAAAAGGAAGACAATACTTTTATTAAGAGTTATAACATAAGTTTTACACTTGAGAGCTGTTTTAATTATTTTCATGGGGCATGGTTGACAAATGACTTAAATTTTAAATGAATAAATAAAATTACTGCAACTATATTAAGAATAGATGCCACGTTTTGACCAAGTGTAGGTCGGACATTGGCCAGATGAGAATCTAATCTCCGTGCAGAGGCGAAACATACTGGATACGAGTGGCAAGGGATCGGTCGTCTTGGCGTTTACTGAGGGAGGCCTATGTTCAGTGGACAGATAAAGGGATGTTAAATATTTCTCCCTCAATATTTTATTCGCTTTTTTCTAGAATAGTATTTATCTACATCTACATCTACACTTATATTATAAAGAGGAAAACTTTGTTTGTTTGTTTGTTTGTAATGAATAGGCTTAAAAGTACTGGACCGATTTCAAAAATTCTTTCACCATTCAAAAGCTACCTTATCCACGAGTAACATTGGCTGAATTCTATTCTGAAAAAAAATAAGGTTCCGTGAGATATTTGGGTTTTTGGACACAAGGTGTAAAAAATTAACCAGAAAAGTTACCTATTTTGCGTACTAAAATCCCGTTGTAGATCTTAGTTAACGCAGGCGAAGTTGCGGGCATCAGCTTGTATACTAATAAAATAAAGCTGGTGTTCTTGGTACAATAGCTTAATAACCTTTGTTGTCTGGATACTGAGGTAAAAATTATTAATTTTGAAGCAACTTGTTTTAAGTGCAATTTGAACTATTTATACAATTACGCCTACGGGCCAGCAATTATATTAAAGGCATCTCAGTTTGTAAACTAGCTAAAAACGTTTCTCGCAAAGTTGTTAGTTTTCTTTTGTCCCGCTTCAGGCGCGGTTAATATTTAACAAGCACATCCCATCTCGGTTACGACTTTCCGACTAGATGCTGCCTCTGAATAAATCAATTTACCACTGCTCGGATAGATACTTCAATTTATGAAAGCACACTAGCTTTTTTTTTACCTTATTCTTCAGTAGACATTTTAATTACTTTGTTAAAGAAAATTTTTATAAATCCCACAGATTCTACTAACTACTGTGTTACGTGGAAATGGGTTTATGTAAATTTCTATATTCACATGAACATGATAATTTATTCCTAATATATTATAAAGGCAAAAGTTTGTAACGACGTATGTTTGGTTCATGAAACTTTATTTTAATATAGCTTACTCATGAGAATAACATATAGACTCTATAATTTATACCCATACTCCCACGGGAATGGGAACAACGCGGGTGAAATCGCGGGGCGCTGCTAGTGTAAAATAAATGGTACATGCTGCATTACTATCGATTCTTCGATGAACGGCCATCATGGTTTTTATTCTATGTAGAGATGTAACTTTTCGATCATTTGTTTTTAGTGAGTGGTTCTAAGAGAGGTGGATCTATTGACACATGTGTATGTTAATTGCATGATTTTCTTATTGCATTAGTTACATACATATTGTCATTTAAATTATGAAAAAGCGAAGATTCCTTCCAGATCAGATTTATTCCAGAAATAAGGACAGACTACTTTAGATGGCACGTCTGAATTTCGCTTATTAAACATCAAACACTAGAAATATACTTAGAAACACAGATTTATAAAATAAAGACAGATGGAGCATGCCGAACACGCGATTGACGCCACCAAAGCTAATACAAATTCAAAAGCGAACACAATCTATAAGACGTTTAGAGTACGACGCTATGTCATGCATTTGAGAGCGCTTTTGAATTTATATTCGCTTTGAAGTATCACTTTATTTATAAATCTGTGCTTAGAAATGTACTATGAACCATTTTCATTAATTACTACTTTTGTTTACAGCAATATTAATTAGGTATATAAATAATATTGCTGTAGTAGTAATAATAAGAATTCCACAAATTTTATTTCTAGCCATTCATTTGGCCATTGAAGTTTAAAGTACGAATAATACAAATAGAATTTGTAAATTATTATGGACGCTCTTACACCACGTTAATCTGGTCCTGTGGTAAGTTCTCGACGAGACTTATGTTACGGGTACCGGACAACAAAAATACATATATTAAATACTTTTTATATTTATACTTTATATATATATATATATATATATATATATATATATATATATAATACATTAATATATTATAGTATTTTTTACATGACCTCTTAATTTATATCTGGTCCGAAAGTTTGCCGTAGCTCAACGTGCTATGGAGCGTGCTATGCTGGGTGTTTCTTTGGCAGATAGACTACGAAACGAAGAGAACTCCAGAGAACTAAAGTTACCGATATCACTCGAAGTATAAGCTCGTTGAAGCGACAGTGGGCGCATACTCAAGGGAACGGATGGCTGATATACCAAAAAATAAGAGTGGTGACGACTTTTAAAAGATGCGGCAAGTTTAGGTAGACTAAGTGTTAGCCATTAGCCAATCGGGAAGACGATCCTCGTGCAACGGCCAGTTCAAGGGGTCACCCTTGCCATTCCCATCCAACACAAACTGAACCGAAACCGAGAAGGAGTTCTTCTCGGGATTTATTAAGGGAGGCCTGTTCAACAGTGGACGGTTTAGGACTGGTTATGATGATGAAAGGAATTTATGATCGTGCTATTTAATTTGTAATAATAATAATAGTCATCACATAAACAATTGAACAAGATGTGCGCTTTGCTTAGGCCCGTGGACATCTTTAGCTCAGTCGTAAGACCAGACCTCCTAGATAAATGGCACAGACGCTAAACGAATAGAATAGAAAATAATACTTATTGTATGGGAATGATATTAGCTGTCAAATTGCATATCGTAAGCTAGTAACATTCCCATACAATAAGTAGTATTTTCTATTCGATTCATTTAGCGTGTGTGCCATTTATCTAGGGGGACTGGTCTTACAACTGAGCTAAAGATGTTGGTCAATTGTTTATGTGATGTGATGTGAAAGTATTCTATTCTATTCGTTTAGCGTCTGTGCCACTTGTCTAGGGCGGCAGAACTGAAAAATTTAAAAAACAAATAATAATAATAATAATAGTGTTGAAATGTACATTTAATTTACTCCCAGCTCTACGGAAATGACATTATATACTCCTAGCACGCTTTTGACAAATATCGTTAGAGGAGACAGTTTCCAACCAAAAGCCATTTCTTTCCTCATAAATATTATATTACATTCAACGTTATTTGAGAAACTACTTGAAATAATAATGGAAATATTTTTATACATGCATTTATATGTACTCTAATAGGGGTTGCCAATTCATATTTTTGAACTTTTAATATTTGTCAATTCTCATTGATAAATATTATAAAATATATAAGACATCTGTATTTGAGAGCAACAGAAGGAATTTCGAAGGATATCCGGTAAAGTGGTAATGTTTTAGACTTGCCGTTTTAACGCGGCTTCAAATCCAGTCGTGGTGTAAGTTGAATTTACCCGAAACGAAAATTATAAATCTAATAATAATCTATCTCAATCCACCGATAGTGTTTGCGTGAAGTTCTACTAGAAAGAGAAAATTAATTTTTCATGTATTAAATGCCAATCATAACGCTATATATAATACTAGCTGTTTCCCGCGGCTTCGTCCGCGATAGTAAAAAGTCCTTTACTTTAATGTATCCTATATTTCTTCTTGTACCTCCGAGAATATGTGTACAAAGTTTTATGATGATCGGTTGAGTAGTTTTAGCGTGAAAGCGTAACAAACATTAACATTGCAATTTTGATATAAAGTAATGTATAAAAGTAAAGTAAAGTATTAACCCTTATATGTCCCACTGCTGGGCACGGATCTCCTCCTCGAAATCAGGCGAGGAGGGTAATGGGCTAATAGTTCAGTTTGCAAGTAATCTATACTGATACCTATATATTCAAGCGCTTAAATATAGGTAAAATTCAGTTAATAGTGTTAAAAAATTCACCAGCGCAGCTCACTTCCCTGTGCTGTGATTTAGCGCGAGTGTTTAGAAATTTATTGGATTAAAAGTTCATTCGGGGTTCATGCTAATTGCGACAGTAAATCGGACTGGAAGTTTTCATCTATGCACTCACGATTTTTCTGGCTAAGATTTTTATTATTTTAACTAAAATTTAGGTACAACGGCAACTTAGCGGGATAATATTATAGTTTATAGCCTTCCTCAATAAATTAAAAGATTCTCTCAGTTTTAGATGGGCTATATGTAGTGTTTGTAGTAAGTGTATAACTATATAAATAGTTATAGTCACGATCTCGTGCTCAACGGTACGGGTGGGACGCACGTCACTACAGCGAGAGCCATGGGCGTGAGCGGACGTGCGACTGCGACCAACAAGTATCGTGTGTTGTCGAGCCCGTGTAATTGTAGTATCGGTTATTATAAACGAGTATACTATACTATCCATAACTGCGAGAATTTTTCGATACCGAGCAGCAGTTTCTGAGATTAGTGCGTCTAAGCAAACAAACTCTTCAGCTTTGTAATATATTAGTATAAGATAAGATATACATTCCGATGTATGAAGAAGAAGTAAAACGCGTTTTTAGCACACTAATTTATCGCAATATTAGTAATAATTTGAGTTTCCAGCACTGCATAAGCTGAAACTTACATAAACTATACCATAACTAATACGTGACACAATTAATGTAAGTCGTATTACAAGTTACAAGACGTTACAAACTTAAACTCCATTAATCATGGCCGATCCCGATTCGGCCATACTTCCGTCCTCCTCGTGCTCGCAGGTGCAATCAGTGCCTCGACTATAGTCTAAGATACGGTATATAAAAAGACCTTCTCCGAGATGATTATTTGATGAAACTTGTTTTATATTCAATTTAATATGTCAATAAAAATGTTGCACGTGGGCTGCCTAAAAAAATTCAGTCCAGGATAAGATTTTCAAAATTCGTCAACCGGAATCCGGAAATAATTTTTCGCAGACAACCCTTTACCACCGTAAGCACAATTAAATAATCTTTGATATCTTTTAATTTCAATTCAATAATCAGACGGGTGCAATATGCTCTAGTATCGATTTACCTGTTTACACGTCTCAACCCGAGACTTGTGACCAGAAAAAAATATGCAACTTAATGTTAGCATATTCTATGGGCTTCATAATTTAGATTGGTATAGAATTTGTCAAATAATCAAACCGGAATAATGTTAAATAAAATATTTTGTTTAATTATTAATTAATCATATCCTGGACTGAATTTTTTTAGGCAACCCATATGAAACATGTTAATCGACATATTAAATTAAATATAAAATACGTTTCATCAAATAAGCATCTCGGTGAAGGTCGTTTTGTATACCGTATCCTATGCTACTAGCTGAACCTCGCTTCACAAAGACGAGGGTGTGCCGATGACGTAATAGACATTTGCCTCGGATCGCTAGTTGTTGTGTTGACTGTCAAATACGCTTCTGTACTATTGACCGTCGCCGACAAAATATTCTGTGAAATGAAAAGTAAAATATAACTTCAAGCTATTGATTCTCCTTTTGGCTAAGATTTGGCAAAGTGTAGCTATTGCTAAGGAAACTGTTGTGTGCCTTCTTTTGTGTATCAAATACTAAGTCTAAAAATATTTTGGATGGCGATGGTCTCTTTCTTTGAGACAGTGATCTCCCAAAAGGAGGCTGACCGTAGACGACGAACGGGAGTGCGTCGGAGGCGCTATTAAATGCGCCTACGATAACGCCCCTGTGCTCGTGTCGGGCTCGAGATGGGAAACCGGGCCCTGCTTGACTTGACCTCGTGGAGACTGCCAAGTCATAGCCGAGCAGCAGGCCCATAGCCCCCTATTGTGGAGAATCTGGTCTTGCTGGGACCAGTCTGTCGCTGAGGGTTTCCCGTCGTCTGCAGATCCGGGTCCCTCAGATATAGCGGTTGAAGGCTCACGCAGCGGTTTTAGAGGGGTAGCGCACCCAATGCGAGTCCCCACATACGCCAGCACGCCTACCAAAAAAGGTATTTTGGCAGTGTACCTCTATTGTAAGCAAAGTACGTGAATGAAATGTCAGTGTGTTATTTTTCAGCATATATTCTAATGAAATGGGATAGGGAATATAATTAGCGAAAATTCCCCGACAAATTTTAAATCAATGCCGTGAAGTTTTTTTGAGACTTATTCCGGTACTGTATGTATTCATAATTCGAAATTTTCAGAAACAATAGTAATGCTACTTATCTAGTGATTTAGAAAAAATCATGTTACTTACTTATGTAGTTTTTTTTTATATTTTTGCCGCTTATGCCACATACGCGTTTGAGATTGTAACATATCCATAAATTCCCTACCAATCCTGCCTTTTCTGTAATATGACTAAATTTCTCGCTAAAAAATAATAATGTTGGTAATCACTAACTTGACAAGTGTACAGCAAGCAGTTTCATTTGGTAAAAATACTACCTACTAGTTTTTAAGTCTGTTCTTTTGTTTTTATAGTTGAGTATCACAGGCTTAAAATTTAACTCTTTAGTTTAGGCGTATAACTATCACTGAGCTTTATGATTTGAAAATCTGATTGATATGCTGTAAAACTATTATTAAACTAATTTATATGCACACATTGCGGGATGTAAATACGATTCATTACCTGGTATTGCCAATCTAAACCTACGCAATCTCATTGTTATTCAGCTAATATTGGTTCTGTAATCCTGCCCTGTGTAATCATGTAATAAAACGTAGTGTATCCATGATGACTCTTCAGAGACTTCAATATAGTGACTTGATTGAAGTCACTCGTATATTTCTTTAGAGAAAATACTTTGAGTATAGTTATAGCAAGAATCAAAAATTTATAAAATATTGAAATATGGGTACAATCTAACTTTTGATCGAAGGTGGATTTAAAGAAACATTTCAAGACTAGCTGTTGCCCGCAACTTCGCCTGCGTTAACTAAGATTTACAGCGGCATTTATATATAGTACAGCAGCGCCCCGCGTTCATGTGGAAATACAGGGATGAATTATAGCCTATGTATTAATCGGATGTATAAGCTACATTATTATGAAATTTCATCAAAATCCATTCGATAGTTTTTGCGTGAAAGAGTAACAAACATCTTGACAAACTTTCGCAATTATAATATTAGTAGGATTGTCTTACACAAGGGATAATAATTAATAAGTAATAAAAAACAGAATTTTTCCCGGTGGAAATCCCTATGCGTAAGATGTGCAAGTAATTACACAGCTTCTTCTGTATTTTAGTAAACACAGCAAAGCGATTTGAAGTCATCGCATAAACTACTCATGATTGTTTTTACAGAATGCATACGGAAACAAGTATTCTAATTATGCACTGTGAGAATCAAATCACTAAACCGAATGTAACTTACAAACAAACGTATCATCCTATCAGCCACAGTGAAGGTAAATAAATCTGTGTTTGATCATCGAATTTGTTTCGGATCTTTGAAATGAAATTAAATTCGGATCGATGTGTTTGCGATGTCTGTTTGCTTTCCTTTGCGATATGTTTGGTATTGTGGACAATCATCTCACCACAAAGGGACAGAGAATTGAATTTAGAATATTCAAGTGCTCTCAGATTAGTATGTAAATACGCTTAGATTTTTAAGTTTTAAGCCAAGTAAAAAGATAAATTATGAATAGGAGAAGGAAACATGCTGGTCACCAATTCCTCGGTAGGATAGAAAGAAAGATTTATTTGTAAGCTATTTCAGTGTTTTTATACTATTATTATTATTTCTTTATTATATAATTTATGTAATATTTAATAATTAAATAATAATATTGTAATAATAATGAATACTAACATAGTTATTAGGACCCTTATAACTAACATTATATTATAGACACAATATATACCGAAATAAAGGGATTAATAAAAATAATTATAGTTTCACAAACTGATCTCAAATTGGTGTTTAGGTAATGACGGTAACTGGTTTTCCGTTGAGCCCATCCAGTGAAGCTACGAAACAAATACACGCCACGAAAATAAAATACTTAAAATACCAGCTAAAGCAAAGATAACCTTAACAGTGATCTAATCAATACTGGGTGTACTCGTATAAGTACAAAATTAATCATTGCAAAGAAATTTATAATAGATGTGAGAGTATAATGTTACGTATTCAAATGCTGTGAATTGTGATTAAACTGTCCTTCTTGGCTGGCACCGACTCCCAAAATAACTAATTAAAAAAAGTATAAGTAAGACATATAAGTTTCATTATATTCATTGATTAATCATTTTTGTTAACTAACTTTACCTCGAAGTATTTAAACATTATTTTAAACATTTTTAGTTGCACATAATTTAAAGGTATAGTTTTGAAGTCGGTTTTGGTTTTTCATTTAAAATTAACTTTATTTGACTGAAGTTAGGAGGATGCTAAATAAAATTGGAACAATTTTCTGATCACAAACCACGTCTCCTTTCTAGAACAGCAATAAAATTCTAGAAAATACAAATAAAATATGTTCTGGATACGCAAATAGGTACATACATCTTGGAACTTAGATCGTTAAAAATCTTATTAGACAAGACAAGTATGGCTTTATCAGAACAAGTAAAAGCGTCTCGGCACTGCATTCTTGTTTGCATATAACTTAGAGGAGCTTTGTGTCACCCTCGGGACTCGTACGAAACTTTGTACAGTAATGCTTTTGTTTTTTTTTTCGTAAATTTTTAACGTTACAACATTTTCTAACAAAAACCCTGATGTAATGTACCTTTGTGAATAAGTTCTTGAAGTATTTAAATTGGAATAGTATATTTGGTTGACCGAGCATTTGCACGGATTTTTTGTTTTATTTAAAATGCCCTTAAAAATAATATAATAAAGTTTATCTGTCAAAAAAAATAACTTATAATAAAAATACAAAGAAAGTGATCGGACTGGAGATACGAACCAGGCTCTTTGCGATTCATAACTGCCTAATTTGTCGACTAAGCTATCATGACATATTATCACCAGACGAAATGTATATCCCATGATAGGGTGAAGTACTGGAAGCTGACATTCAAACTTCAGTATGATGAAGACGTCATCCCATGATGATGATGATACTTCGAACATTTTCGTCGTAATTGTCAAAATACGTTTATTCGATGGAACTCGTCACACGCTGGTAGCAAATACACTCACAATATAATCCACTTAGTGTGAATCGAGAAATGAAATCAGGAAATTCATTAAGAGTCTCTTTTGTCCAATATTGGTCGCAAATAAACCAATTGATTTTCAACGAGGGACGACGATTTCTATTATTTTCGAATTTCAGTGAAAATAGTCTTAAATTATTCTCTCATTGATTTAAGAAAAAGAAGAAGATTCGATTTTCAAAACCCGGGACTAGGACTGGTCCCATTCTAATAATTGTCTTCGGAATTTTTCTCTTTGTAATTTCTTCTTCTTTTATCTTTATTTCAACAGTCAACTCAAGATGCCTTTTTACACGCTTAAAATATGTTTTACCTCTTTACCTCTTTACTTTACAGATATATTTTTCTTAATAATGTATTTTATTTTAATCCTTCATTTTAAGCTCTACGGGTCTTATATTATATTGATAATAATACCCTAATATGAAACTTCAATGGCCTTACGTTGCGTTGATTTGTTTTGGTTTATGATTACTGTATTGATTAAATATGCCGCTTTTAGTTTCTTTTTTACTTTCTATTATTAATTGCGCTGCTGCTTCTTCATACGATGCTGTTATTAAACTACATTAATTGGCTACTAGCATTACTATTGTGCTATTAGTAGTACCACTATGTTACTATCAGTACTACTGTGCTACTTACAGTACTACAGTGATACTATCAGTACTTCTATATGCTACTAACAGTACTACTGTGCTGCTGGCAGTACTACTGTGCTACTAGCAGTACCTACTACTGTGCTACTAGCAGAACTACTGTGCTAATAGCAGTACTACTGAGCTAGTGGTAGTACTACTATGCTACTAGTAATATAGTTACCTAGACTACTATATTTTTTTTTTAAGTCCAGGTATGTAGAACCTAAGGCAATATCACCTTTTATTATTAACTCACTATACTAGTACTCACTTTATTATATCGTAAATGCTTTCTCCAGGAAATATCTCAGTGTGGGGTGAATCCGCCCAACACGACTTTTGCATTAGACTCCAGTACCGTTATAGATGCAGCTTCGTCAACACGATGGCAATTAAATATATCTTTATATATAAAACATTTTTTTTTATTGGCATAAATGTGTAAGTAATAATGTTTGTGACGCTGTCACGCGAAAACTACTCAACGGATCATCATAAAATTTTGCACACATATTCTCAAAGCTACTAGAAGTAACTATACATTAAAAAAGGCTTTTTTTTTTGCTAACGCGGCCGAAGCCGCGGGCAACAACTAGTATATTATTAAATTGACACTACAATTAAGAATAATTCACCAATTTACTTATTTTTTGATGGAGCGTATATTTATCAGTGGGCTGATAATATTGATAATAATTATTATGTCACATTGTTCGCAGAGAACTCCGAAACCAGAGAGCCATTTCTCACACTATGTCCATTTTAGACAGATTAAAAGAATGAATAGATTAAGGGACTATATTGATATATTGTAAATGAGGCACGATAGGTAATTTATAAGCAAATATATAAAATTTGTTTTTTTTCGGAACAACTTAACTCCTTGAATAAACTGTTACGGATGGAAAAACCCAAATGGTAATATTTATAGCCTTTAATGAATGTAATGACCACAACACTCGGTTCTTCAATAGAATACATATTATAAAGATTGTTTTAACTATGTCAAATTGTGATACATAAAATATAACTTCGCATTAAGATTTGATTTAACCAATCAAATTAAATTACCCCAATAATGCAGGCTTCTAAAACCATTCCAATCAAAATTGTAAAACGATAAAAAGATTTTTTCGTGTATACTCAGGAAAATATATAAAAGGAAAAGCACCCGATCGCATTCTATACGCAAGAGACGTAAAAAGGATAAAATAACGGAGAGATCGTCTCAAAAGGCTTTCCGTTATTCGAAACATTCAAAGGCGAGCTTGGAAAGACAATTTCATAAAGCTTCTTGTACCTTATGTGACCCAATTTTTATGAACAATCATATCATGATAACTTAGTGCTGTGGGATCACATTGTGAGTAATTGTGTTGCAGATCCTGCGAGATATGTGAAGGAGAACAAGTCAAACAGAAGACTATTGTTGACGCACTGATCTAAATTGTACTCTGATGCAACAGCGTAATTAATACATATTTGGCTGGCCTGTATATCTAACGGGGAAGACTGCTAAACCAGAATTTCGATTTGACCTGGATTCGATTCCCTCCCAGGACAAATCTTTGTGTGATTTCAAGAGTGATCATTTGTTCTATGTCTGTATTTAGAAATATTGAAGTATGTATCAGTTGTCTAGTTGCAATAATACAGACTCTATCTAGTTTGGGATCAGATGTCCAGATAATATTATTAACCAGCTTTTAAATCAGGTTCTTTATCTATCTCCCCACCATGGATCAGGCATTGTCGTGGCGGTAGGGCTCAGTAGCCCAGGGTGACCCCGATACCTTGGACGAAGCGAATTGAGCCGAGGGGGCCGTACCCTTCTTATAATAAAAGGGGACAACAGAGAAGGGGCAAGGGGTGAGGATGGGAACCTCACCTTATCGTACTGTCCAGACGTTGGGAGTGGTTATTCTGTGGTGCGGGACAACCGCACTGTGGAGGTGGCGTCGGTCCCCTGAGGGACTGACTAGCCGTCGAGTTCGAGATGCTCTGTTGCTTGTAGATCCGGGGCACCTCACCAAAGGCGGTAGTGGTGGCACTCGCCGAGTTTTAGTGGATAGAGGTGCGTTCCCTTACCATCTTTCATCTTTGCAGCGAGTCCCACATACCCGCCTGTGGAGACCCACTATCCAGCGGGATGCATCAGTGCATTTCCCGGCGTAAAACAAAAAAAAGGTTCTTTATCTATATTAAGTACGAATGGAATATTTGATTTCAAAGTTTGTAAATTATCTGAGTAGCTAATGCAGATGTACATGAAAAAATAAAAATATGGGACATAGCTAGAATTTTATTTTGTCAATTTATTATTATGTAAAAAATAAATAATCTTATGTGTTAATGTATGCGTAATTGTATATCCTCCAAATATTATTTGTACAATTCATCTTGCCCAGAAAACCTGCGATGTTTTCATGGCTGGGTTTATAAAAGATAGCACTAACTTCGTCATAAATCTTATATATAATATATATACGAGCATATATATAATTCTCGTGTTACAGTGTACATTATTCAACTCCTCCGAAACGGCTGAACCGATTATGATAAAATTTTGTGTGCTTATCAGGTAGGTCTGAGAATCGGACAACATCTATTTTTCAACCCCCTAAATGTTAAGGGTGGTCCACCCCCATTTTTTATGACTATTTTTTTATTTTGATTTTATGATACAGCCTACAAAAATACATACAATCATAAATTTTCACCCCTCTACAATCAACCCATATTTTTAAATTGCAATTTTAATTTTGGCAGAATGAAGTCTGTCGGGGCAGCTAGTATATTATTAATTTGTTCGCTTGTCGTGTCCGGGTACCGGGTAACGGTACGGTAACGGTACCGGGTACCAAATTTTTAAGTATCTTCGGTAAGACTCCTACGAAGTTTTCTAAAACTCTTTAAAAGATCTGTGATTTATTTAAAACTAGCTGTTGCCCGCAGCTTCGCCTGCGTTAACTAAGATTTATAACAGGATCTTAGTACATACGCAAAATAAGTAACTTGTCTGGTTGATTTTTACACCTTCTGTCTGAAAAACCCAAATATCTTACGGAACTCTATTTTCCTAAATAAAATTTAGCCCATGTTACTCGTGGATAATGTAGCTTTCGAATGATGAAAGAATTTTTGAAATCGGTCCAGTACTTTTTGAGCCTATTCATTACAAACAAACAAACAAACAAAGTTTTCCTCTTTATAATATTAGTGTAGATAAATATATTTTCATTCCTCCACTGCTGAACATAGGCCCCTCTCAATTAACGCCAACGATGATGATGATGATGATATTTTTATCACCATGCCTAGCCCGATTACTGATGAAATCACTTTTGTGATGAACACTTTGGATATGCCACTGAGATCACTCGCTACTTGGTAATAGATCTGTCTTCTGGTGACAGTGATGTAGAGTTGGATTTTCGCGTCGAATTTGCACCGAATGATGCAAAATCCATCGACAATCGGCTAAATAGATGCGTCGAATTAGCAATGGACGGGAGTCTAATCTGCACCCTAGACAAGTGGCACAAATGCTAAACGAATAGAATAGAATACTTGTTGTATGGGAATGACACTACCTATCAAATTACGTATCGTAAACTAGTGGGACATATATGGATTGAATTTTTTCCTTTTTTACAAGATAGACGCAGATATCACATTTGAAGATACCGAGATTGTCATTGGGTAAGAAGATTCCTTAATGTGTAATGTCACCTATCGCTTACTGACGTGAGGGACGATGGTCCAGTGGTGGATGTACTCGGCCTCTTATGCGAGGGGTTCCTGCGATCCTGACCCAGTGTGGTAATGGGTTTTTCTAAATTTCTAAGTGCACCTAAATACAAGACCATCGCTCGCTCACCGGTGATGGAAAACATCGTGAGGAAACCTGCATGCCTGATCAGATTGAAAGTATTTGAAAGCGTGTAAAGTTCACCAACCCGCACTGGGCCAGCGCATCGGTGAACTATGGCCCATTACCCTCCTCACCTAATTTCGAGGAGGAGACCCGTGCCCAGCAGTGGGACATAAAGGGTTGATACTTACTACTTTACTAACTGACTGTTTGCTTCCTATTTAAAAAAAACGATTTACAATAAAACAGAGAAACCCACACGAATAAGTGCAAATAAAATTCAATAGTTGCATAGCCGATTCACCGCTCTATTCCTTTATTTAAGCTGGCATTTCGTAGTCACTTAAATTGGGTAAATTATGTGAACGGCTAAGCGGGCGTGGAACCTGCTCACCTTTAGAGTAGCTCCATTCATTGCGCTTGGGGTTAAATTTCCTGGTTCACCAATCTTTATTGCTAATTCACGTGAGGACAGCCGTTTCAGCACTCTAAAACAGCTCTATTTGGGAGTGGAGACTGACTCCCGTCTCGGAAATTAAATGTCTAGTTTTGCTCTATTTCGTGCTTGTGGGGATTGGCAAGATATTGAATGAAAAAATCAAGTTTCTTGCTGTAAAATTACAAAACTTTGCAATTAACAATTTCGCTATTTTTCAAAAATACTAATAGAAAATAGACTTTAATAAAATAGTATATTTTATAAGTATGCAAGTTTTATTCAATATTATATCAGTATTATAAAACGAATTTTACGGATTTTATCGCGATTTATTGAAAACAAAGCAACAATAGTTTAAAAAAGCAACAGTTGTAGCTCGATTTTGTATTTAAATATATTTGTTTTATTAATCTCAATATTTCACTAACAAACTGAGTTGGTTATCGTAGTTGGTTTTGACATGTTGAAAAATATAACTAAAAGTATAAATACTGAAACTAAAAATTTCAAAACATTCAATGGAAAATTCCTCATGAGATTTTACGTACCCGCGAGTATTTAAATAACCGTTTCACTCTGGACTGAGTATTTTAATTCGCAAATGGGATATTAAATTGATCCTAAAATTTTTCCTTTTTTACTTTTGATCACGGAACACCAAAAATTCACGTATATATTGTCGTTTGCTTATCGCAATAATGTCTTATTACATCTACATTTAATACAGGCTTAAATAAAATAGATGACTCCCGTAAATGATACAAATGACTCGCTAAATGTCACTGCATTAAAAGTAATGATATTGGTAAGGTTGAAATGCGCTATAGTAAGTTATAATGTCCGTACCACTGGTTATGAGCGTAATGCAAGTCCAGCCAAGCCGAGCCCAGCCACTGCAACATTAACCGACGCAGGCAGTAAAAACCTGCTGCATACGCATACTGATTTTCCATACACCGATGTAAAATAATATCTAGAACTACACATTCAATCCACGAATCCGAGCGATTAAAAATATATTGACGGCAAGTCTTTTAAGTTATGTTTCTGAACTTTGATTACATTTTCCCATTATAATAATTTAACATCCTAATAATAATATTATAAATGCGAAAGTTTGTGAAAATGTTTGTTACTCTTGCACGCAAAAACTACTGAATGGATTTTGATGAAGCTTCATAATAATATAGCTTATACGTCAGAATAACACGTAGACTACAATTTATCCCCGTACTCCCACGGGAACGGGAAGTACGCGGGTGGAACCGCGGGGCATTCCTAGTAACATAATAATAATGATCTTTTTTGATTTAAGAAACTTATCAATTTGTACCTACTACAAATTATGGTTTAGTGTCTATAGATATACTGCAACGATACAGAATACAACAGGATATTTGGACTAATGCAGATTGTCGTGCAACGAATCTCATTTCTCATACCAGTATCATATAGCTATTTAAAACAAGAGCATATTTGTATTTAAAAGGCCAGTACCTCTACCTACCTACCTACCTGTACGGTGTAGCAAGGATCTGTGTTTTTGATCTTCCCATCTATCCGACCACCCGTTTCAAACTTTTTATACAAAAAACCCATTGTAATTTAATGTAATACAGTGAGATCAATGGTACTAATGGGTAATGGCCTCGAATATAGTTACACATGACACGAACCATCCAACCAGTGATGAACGGCCGCGCTCAGCACTCACCCAAATTTATTCGCCAGAACTTTTTGCTGACGCCACATTTAATGTTAAAATTTTATCTTTAGAATACTTTTGTACTTTTCGTTACTATATTGTTCTTGTAGGTAAACGTATAGGGTGCGTACATACAGTGGTCTAGCGCTTAATTGTGCGTTCCGGTTGTTCTCCACCGGTGTTATTAACTGATGCAATCTAAGTGCTTGCTGTGTGGACACGATTGTCTCTGAATCTGGACTACGAAGGCTGACCACTTTAACGCGTGACTGCATTATAGATACAACGTGGACAACCCTTAATAAAAGGACGCTCGTCAGTCGAAACCCCAAAATTTCATTCATCCTAACTTTTTTTTGGAAGACAAATGAATCATCGAAGCCTTTGACTATCGAACCTATACACATTAAAAAAAAAATGACGCGTAATTCTACTTTCCCTATCGCGAAACACGAGAGATATGTACCTAAACAAAAAAAAAATCAAGATTAGAGGCTGCGTTTAGGCAGATGAAGTTTGTGGAAGATGACCTTCGTGCAGTGGCCGGTGCGTGTTAGATGCGATTGCAAGGGATTGTTTGTCTTGGCGTGAAGGCTTATGTTCAGCATGGATAGCGACTTATGATGATGATGAAATGAAATTAAGTATTTTGAATGTCACCCTCGGAACATTTAGAATATATAACATTAAGACCAACACGTACTTGACCAGTTTTTAATCCAACCCTTTGTACAAATACACTTTGCTCAAACACATAGTTTTCGCATTAGTATTCAAAAACTTTTACATTAATCGGATTCTTTTGTTGGAACTTACAAAAACTTTATTTGTTAAAACGTGTAGTCTTTTCGAATGAGAAATATTTAAATTCCGCTTCGTGACTGGACTTTTAATGAATCCATCAAAACTCGGTACAATAACTCACAATTAATAAGTAATAAACCAAAGTTTGTTGGCATAGGCGTCTTGGACAGTTGGAGTTGGAGCGATGATTGCAGTATCGTCGAGAGATGAATTCCTGATTCGAGCGTATCTTGAATGCGATATCAGTCTCGATATCTTTCGGTATTTTAATATACAATTGAGTTTTCAAGTGCCTAATTTCATGTTTGTGATTTTTGGAAAAGTTTCCTTAACGTTGAAGAAGAGAGCTACATCTTCGTAGGACCTAAGACCTATATATTCCCATACAACTTTCCTTAGAACGTCATAAATACTAAAACGACCATAAATATTAAAAGCCGTAGAAAGTTTAACCCGTCGATTTTCCATTTGTTGTGCTCTCACAGATATTTGATGTGTTACTGCATTTTGCCACCTTTGACATGAACATATTATAGCTTATTTATTTACTTTTTTTGATAATATACAATTCAAATTTTTTTTCAAAGTTACATTGGAAAATTTTGATGAAAAGGCATTTTTGTTGCTGATTACGAAGTAGCCGCAAAAGCGTTGTCAGATTCAATTTATAAAATAAACCCACCACCAGACTTAGTAAATAAAAACTTAATTGTTTTTTCCAAACGGAGTTCCGCCGAGTTTCTTTTGTCGGTACTTGTCGGGTTGAGCGCTAATTTTCCCAAGAACTAGCAAAGTTTTGTAATTTAATTAAAATTGCATGAACCGTATTTTAAATACGAATATTTGAATATATATTTATTAACTGGCGTCCGCAGTTTCGCCCACGTAGAGTTTCAAAATGAAGCTTGTGAATTTCTTTGATAAACAATATTAAAAACGTCAGAATTTATCCTTATTAAATATTATAAAAAGCAAATGTGCATTAATGTAAACGCATTTTTTAAATAAATAATATTAAATTGTAATATTATTTACCCATATTATTATATTATATGTTTTATATTTATATAATATATGGGTATATTATATGGGTATGCCCAGTAGTGCGTCATACCGGTCCGACTGCTGAACATGAGTCTCTTCGAAATCAAACGAGGAGTATATCGGGTCATAATTATAGGCCATACTGGTTATAAAAATAACGTCTTCTATTGGTAAAATAATTTTCAAAATCGGTTCAAAATTTTACCTCTATATAATATCAGCATAGACCAGTAACCAATGCAGTCGCTCTTAATATATAGTCTGTGATAAACACGTATAAAGTGCCGCTCTTCTTTGTTTGTAATCGCTGATCGAATAAAACCGAACAAAGCATTTATTCGCAAGGCTTTTGTTCGGCTATTTTGTTATTTTGTACCAGCTAGTTGAAAACGAATTTGGTCCGCGTCTGAACCAGGTCACCGGTAAATTCGCACCTCGTTATAACTTATATGAGATGACGTCATGTTTGTTAAATTCAAAGTGGCGTTTGTGGCTAACTTCGCAATTATTTAACATTAAAAGTTATTCCGCGTGCCGGAATTTTGCCAATTAAATGCGAAATTCGTTCGCGTTACTTCGCGCGGAGTTCGGTGTGTTATTACGAAAGGAGCGGAATTTATTTTAATTATCTACACCGAAATTTGTTAACAACTTTTTTATGCTATAAACATGAGTGCTAGAGTCGTTTTTCATCGGTTTACATATTACAGACAACCTACACTCACACTGATCTTTATGCGTTTTTCCGATTATTGTAAACCAGTAATAGCAAATGTTTGCAAAGCTTATATTATATAATCAACAGTTTTAAAGAAGAATTTTTATGACATTACTGTGTGTTTTATGAATTATAGGCGTCGTTCGCGCGAGTTTAATAAGCGACGTTGGCTCGATTTACGAGTTCCGCGTGCTCAATTCGATTTAAAGTCCAACGCTCAACGACGAAAATCCAACAGCACTTGAAAAAAAAGCACCGCGCTTTGAAAACACTTTGAATAATTTGTGTCATTCAAACCTTTTTAACGCTCGGTAAAAAAGCGCTCGTGCTAACGAGGGCTTATGGTTCAATATCGATTCATCAAAGGAATTAACTTTCCAATACAATTCAATATCCTTGCAATACATACTACTTACCTCCGTCACAAACTATAATAAAGTTCAAGAGAATAGGCACCGCCTTATAAAATCTCTAGCTTTGGCAAAACGAATCCAATCCACGTTGTAGCTGATTCGGCTAATTTTCATTTTTCGTCTCTTCTCTTCTTAAAGACACACCTGGCTGACCGGTCGGTTTTTTGTTTTGTTTTGAAGATGATGATAAAGTTTTTTTATAATAAAATTAACTAAAAAACATACAAAAAAATAGAGATATATATGGAGATACGAACCAGGCTCTTTTCGATTCATAACTGCCTAATTTCTCAACTGAGCTATCATGGCATATTACTTGACAGCGAAATTTACGTTCGTATTCTAATGATATTTTATGATTGCCTCAAAACACGGATAAAAAAAAGTTTTCTAAAAATTTATAATTTCCTAGCTAGATAAATTTAACCCGTGTATACAAAATTTCATTGGATCCGTTTCTGAGATTTAAATAACACACGCTATTGATGAGGAACCATATTCAAAACTGAATTTTCTTTGTATACAACGTTCCATTGTTTTAGCATGATACGTAATTTAATCAGATTGCCATTATAATGCCAGTATAATACCCTCTACACCAACTGTAAGGCTCTTGACGGGCGATCGCCGTTGTGTTGTGTACTTGTAATTACCTCGTGTAATTTTCGCCTGCAGGCTGCTTGCACACTCCACATTGTTGATTGTTACACGTACTATGGGATATCATGCATTGATTTATAACATATAGGTATGGTGTTAGATTGCTTGCGAGCTCTACATAGACCATATTCCAGTTTTAAGCCTTCTAAAGTCGTCTAAATTACAGAGAGATAGAAAGAAAAAGAAAGAGAGAAGGAGTATGTAAACTTTTTTGGAAAATGACGGCTATAATTTTATTTTACTGTTTATTTGGGTAAACCAAATTAATGGGCAAAATAATTAATGACATATTATTCAAGGAGCAACTATTACAAACCTGTTTGTGCTGCATTTACAAAACAAATAGCAGAGGTGATAAAATCGGACCAGTAGCAGATCCATGTTGGATATGCGCGACAGGAGATTGTTGCTCTACTAAATAATGCATATAAACCTTCCTCTTGAATTGTTCTATCAATTGAAAAAACCGCATCAAAATCCGTTGTGTACTTGTAAAGATTAAAGCATACATACACACAGACAGAAGAAAGTGACTTTGTCTTATTCTACTTAAAGATTTATAAATATTTAGAATACACAAAACAAATAGAACAATACAAAGGGTTACGAAACAAAATTACGACTGAAAAAATACATTACACAAAGAACAACAAAACCTTTTGTCAAATAAACACATGACATTTTATTGATTTATCTTATCAACGTATGACATATGAGGGTAGACGGAGTGGAGTAGGGCCTTAATTACTCTGTGACGAAGGTCTGTCGGGTAGGACGGGTATTCGGTAATTCGTACGGTCAATCGGGGGCAGTGGCTTTTAGAGCAACATCCGAAACGGAACTTAATACAAACATGTATTGTATGGTTTAGTATTAGCTTAACTATACTCTTAACTCTACTCTGCTAACTTATTGTAATATACTGTGATTCATGATTATTATTCAAAAAATCACTTACTACAAGACAAAGACATTAATTGTAACATGGCTTCAATTTTAAAACATTTTCTTTTTATATTTACAAATTACCAATAATAACGAAAATTAAATTCTAATGAGCGGCAATTTTTTATTATACATAAGCATAAAAACATGTTACGCTATTTGTTGAAAACATACCTTAATTTTTTTTCCTAATATATCCATTTTAATATAGTTTTGGCGGTAATATTACTGCTACGCATAGTGAGAGCAGGATGCAAAAGATAGTCGCGCTCAAATTTCAATTATATAAATTATTTTCATAAAAAACGCGAAACCTTATAAGCACCACATGTCTACAAATATTTTATCTTGGTATTTCTGTGTATAAATAACATTACTGTGGAAGAAAATATCACCCAATGTTGTAATATATTCCGATTACTGTACCAAGTTAACCTTCTTCAATTTCCCTTTCCGTAAACTGAACTTGACTCTCATCCAAATTTACGGATTCCGGGGTGTGATTCGGTTATGTGTCAGAAAACTCCATACGTTCCTCTATCTAACTATAATATGTTAAGTTAATAAGTTGATACTTATCCTACCTAGTAACATGCCTTGTATTGTGTATTCACTTAAATAATAATATTTAAGTGAATACAGAAGAATATTAAACTATTATTTTTAGTTGCTGAAAATATTACCACCATCAATTTTGTTTAGTCGATCCAATATTCGATCTATCTTTATTAAAATTTTAAGTAGCCACAAATGAATTTTATTTTTGAATAACCAGAAAGGTCTAATCGGGTATGAATTATGAAATAGCCATTAAGATGTAACAGTTAAAAAATATTACATCTTCATCATCACTACCATCATCATCATCATAATCAGCCTTTACCCATCCATTGTTGAACATAGGCCTTTATCAATAAAGGTCAAAACGTCCTATATCTCGCCACACATCTTACAAGTTTTACATGCTTGATGTTTATTAATTTACCGCAATAAATAAAATTATCATAATTTACAGTAAACGCTACACACACGCGGAAACCGATCCGATGCCAGAAGGCCATGCATTCGTTTTCGACTTCGCGACTGGCGGGGGAGGATACCCCCCTCCCCTCATGAAAATTCTAATGTGAGCTATCTGCTTATCTACTCTTCCAATAAAGCTTAAAGGCCAAAACCATAGGTCCATTAAAAAAAACATGCGGAAAAAGTGACTACGACAAAATCCGTAAAAAGTTGTTTCATTAGGAGTGAAATTACCGTTTACACAACATGAGAGAGCAATAACTAAATTATCTTTTAAATATATTTGTATGCTAACTAATAAAGAGATATATTAACTTGTCGCGTTTTAGTTGAACTCTACTAACATTTAAATGCTTTATTTCGCTGGCGGCTAGTCAGATAAATGTCCGTTTAATTAGTGGAAACTAAAACTAAACGCTTAAACTAAATCCTTTGTTTTATTTATTGCTTCCCAAAGGCTAGATCTACATAATAATTTATCTACACTGTATGTTTTTTTAAAAAGAAGTAGTATTTCATATATTGGCTGACTAATGTGTGAAGGTGTTAACTAATTTAGTTTATTTGAGTTTCATAAATATCAGATATAAGTCATACTTACTTGATACGCACTACCCCACTCAAGTTGCTATTTATTACAACTACGAGGTAAAGGCAAGGAATCGGCCGTCTTGGTGTTTATTGAACACTATGTTTAGGAGTAAACGTTATTCAGTATATAGTTATAAATTTTAGTTAAGGCAGGCAAAGCTGTGGAGCTACAGCTACTTATATTACATTATTCTAAAATAAACGATAAAAACAACAAACGTACCCAAGGGTCTCGAAACATATGCTAAAGCTTATAAGAAACCTGGTACCAAAAATATTAGTACAAATGAAGAAAACGTCTCAATTGTGAAAACACATCTTCTTACAAGGCCGGAATTGCGGGATTGCCTCCGCTCGAATGGCCTAGATTATACAAAATAAAAATAAATCTCGAAATTTAAACCAAACGTGACCGGCTCCGACTTTGGGCCGCCGCGCCGTGACCCAGATGCAGCGTGCAAGCGGGTACGGTGCGTCCCGGGCCGAGCTGACCATGGATAATCGCCATTGTACTTACAAATTCAAGGGTACAAAGACTTAACGTCGGATTCAGTTTTATATTGACTTTAGGATTGCAGTAGCTGCTCCAATTAAGATGATATTGACAGGGACTGAGGTCTTAAGCAAAGTAACATCGCATCATGGCGAAAAGATACCGAAATTCGTCATCATTTCAAATACAAATACTTCCCTCCAAATCATCTCAGTCTTCTGTTACATATTTTTTATGACGATCGTAATGTTGTGATATCATTTCTAATTTTACGGCGTGATATTAGTGACGCTCCCTCGAATGCCTTTTTATGACAAGATAAACATTAGCTTAAGTGGATGCTTAGATAATTTAAGCAAGATCTAAAAGATGCTTTTTTAACGTTATATCGATAGCCTGACTTACAGACGTGCCACCTGATGTCGTATCCACCCATGAAGAGTAAGTCAACGTGGAAGTAGCTGAGACAACTCACTCAGGTATCGCCTATCCTAAGACAGTAATAATAATAAACGCCTATTATTTCCTTGATAATTACACATACTTAATACATACAAATAAATTAAATTAGAAGAAACCGACAAAGTTTTAGAAAACAAGAGAAATAAGAGAAATTAACAGTTTAGGTATCTTTTTAATTTTAGCATTTTCAGATCATGATTTTTTATTTATGAAGGACCTCTCTACGAGCATAGGCCATCAATCTCTCTCTTTCATCTCTCTTTCTCTTTTCTGTATCTTGAGCAGTTTTAACCCATTCATTGTTTGTAATTTTATTAAGTTTGTCTTACCATCCTTCCATGGGTCGACCACTTTATCTTTTTCCGGGAGGGCCACGTGCAATATGACCAGCCCTCTTCTACTTAAGTTTTTTCAGTGGGTAAAGTCTGTCTATAATTTCAGTTTATTCTCTTATTTCGCAATATTTTTTCCTATTTTTGATTTTCAAATTAAGAATAGTGTCGGAGACAAGCCTTGCCTTACACTTCCACAGATGACTATTTCGGATCAGGTTTTTCCAGTTTCAGTCGGCTAATACTTACGTATTAGCTACGTAACATTCATGCAAATCTTTCCACCTTTTCTTTTTAACACCCCGCTGTACTCCAACTGAGGGCTTAGACAAAGTAACATTGCTTCGTAGCGGACAGATACCGAAATTCTTCATCGTTTCTGAATTTTCTAGCCTATATCTATTGACGATAACGATCGATAACCAATAGACACTTTGTGATTTTGTTACGATAAAAATTGACCACGTGATTTAGCGCGACTTGTCTCAATAGCATACGTTTTATTCTTTTCAAACTTCGTTATTGATTTTTTTTTTTAATATTACTTTGTCTATGTCCCCTGATCACAATAATTATAAATTATTATAGCTTCGTCACTGTTAGCGTAGAATGACTTAGCTCATTTAAATTCAGAAACATTATATCTTTATTATATTCATATGGAATTAGATTAACACAGTTTCTACACTTCTCTGAAAGTTATCTGTTACAGTTGTAACTTTAGGTAAAGTAGGAACAAACCGGACTGTACCCGGCCAATGGATACGCTACCGCGCGCCGCCTCCATACCTTGACACACATCGCGAACACAACTTTTACATTACAACCCTAATATGGACTGGCGAATGGATCCGCTATTGTTCAAATTCGCAACGGAATTTACTTTTTCTGTTTGTGAAAGTGGGAAATTTGTGTTTAATTTTCACAATTTTTTGTTGCAATTGTAATGTTAATTTTTTATGTTGTAAAATTTGTAAATTTTTCGTATAGGTTGAACACTTTGAGTCCAACAAATTTTACGAAAATTCCTTGTACTTAGATACTTCAGGTATTTTCCAAAGCTTCATCTGTTATATAAGGTGTGACCTAATATATTTTTGATTATAGCGGTGAATAAATTCAATGATTTTAAATTAACATGGTTATTTTCATTATTTAAACTATATAAAACGGGATATTTACCATGTTTTTTATCATTATTTCAGTCTCGTGAACATGACAATCGTAAACAATGTCGAAATATCGAGCTTCGCGAAATAATGATAAAAAACATGTTAATATCCCGTTTTATATAGTTTAAATTAATTCAATGATGATTATAATAGGTATTTTCTTGTTCATGTTTACGAAAACTACAGATTGCAATACCTGGAACCCTATAATTTTAAACTAGAGTTTATTTATTTAGTAAATTTCAATAATATTTCCACGCGGTAATTTAAATCAGCCATAACTTATCACTGAAATTATTAATTCATGAACTTATAATGATTGCAACATACTGCTTCGTAAATTACGCAAAATGACTGTAATTATAATGAAACGCCTCGCCCTAGAGATTAACGAGAGTGTCATCATTATCAGCCCCCTTGATAAGTGGCATAAACGGTAAACGAATAGAATAGAATAGAACGCTTAATGTATGGGACACTAGCTGTCAAATTACATGAGTCATTCCCATACAATAAGTATTCTATTCTGTTCGTTTAACGTTTACTCACTTGTCTAGGAGGGCAGTTTATACTATCGTGGCGTATTTTGAACGCCAATAAAATCGTTATTGTTTTACAAGAAATAAGTTAATTTTATTATTATCATTATCATCATCATCAGCCTTTATCCGTCCATTGCTAAACAAAGTCCATCAATGCACGAAAATACGACAGATCATTTGATACTTGCATCTTTCGTTCTCCTTAGTGTGTGACTCATGTGTGACTAGGCTGTCACTTCAGCGTAATTTTTTTTTTTCGTGTAGTAACTTTTTTGAATAAATTAATTCTCTGCCATCTGCTATCTGCCAAAGAAATATCCGGAATAGTAAGTTCCATAGCACGTTGCGCTAATTTAATTTACAATGTAGTTATTAATTTGTTCAAATATTGCTAGTAATTTATTTTTTAATCAAGGAAAAACTGATTGAAAAACTGAGAATATTTTAGATATTGACCATGTCACGTATTCAACAGTAACTAAAAATATTTAAAATCTAGAAAGATATTCAAGCTATTGCTCGAAGTCTAAATTCTCATTTCCAAACAATTGGTTGAAGTGTCGACTAAGTTGTTAGCGTTCGCACATTTTGATTGAAGAGACACAGTCAGCCGTAAATTGCTGGCAATTATGACTGAATATTCTCCAGCATCCTGAATAAAACATACTACAAGCGAGGAAAAGTGATCAATAAATGAGTCTCAAAGAATATGAAGATTGTATTTTTAAACATACTAATTGCAAAAAGTTTCCATCAGTAAACTGAAACGAAGAAAGAAAGGAGAAGTGATAACAAAATAACTTTCTAAGGTGCGCATGAATTTTTATGGAAATTTAACAAATCAATAAGTTATAAACAATCACATCAAGCTAACTAAATCGCTATGACCGATTCTTATTAACCGTACTAGATCATCTTCACCATAATCATCATCATCATCATCATCGCCCTTTATTCGTCCACTGCTGAACATAAGTCTCTCTCAATTAATGCAAGGCGACCAATCCCTTGCCACGCGCATTCACACGCAACACGGACCGTCCACTGTACGGAAATTGTCTATATATACCAACACATGGCCAACACGAGGCCTCCATTCTTGAACCTTATTTGCTCATCGGCCATCCGATCTCCTCGTGTGACCGCCCCATCGCCACTTGAACACAATAAATTATTTTTAATGCCAATAATCATAATATGCGACTTATTTGCAATACTTAATTCCACAACCTTTGCATGTCTCCTCTTCTATATACGAATGATTGTTCGAGATCTTCCTATATCTTTGCATTTATTAATATTGAAGCCACGTGTATTTACCTAAAGCTGGTTCACTAATTTAATTAATAATTACTCAGACTTCAACATACATCCTTCATGTTATATGAAACCGCTAATTTGAATATATTGTCTAAGATCATCATTTGAATCTGAAGAGAAGCGTATACATAGGATTTTGTATGAGTGATAAGTTTGTTTTGCATGTCTAAGACGACGAGATTTTTATTGCATAGCTAAACTAAATGATTGTTCAATGTCTTTTCTATTTTTCTTTATTATTATTTTATATCTTTTTTAAATTAATATCGTAATTAGAAGTGTCCGTATTCGGCCTGTATACGTTTTCTGTCTTTCTACAGTACGTTTGCCGCGTGAATGTGCCTTTCTGTAATCACTCGCTAAGGTCTTATTGCTTATTTCAGTCTCAGAAATATCGTGTTCGTATGTAATTCAAAGATGTCTGTGAAATAAAATTTATAAACAAGAAAATAGGTACTGTATTGAGTAGTTTTTTACCGGTGGGAGGGACGGGCTGTGCCACGCTCCCGACTGCATTGGTATCACCTTACTTGTTTGTTCGGAGAGTAGAACAAGACAGACAAAGTCAATACTAGCACCAAGACTTAACATCTTACGTATATCATATATTATTTCCCACTACCGGGCACGGATCTCCTCCTTGAAATGCGAAGGTATTGGGTCAAAGTTACGGATGCGCTGGCCCGATGCGCGTTGGTGAACTTCACACACCTTCAAAGACTTTTAATTTCATTAGGCATGCAGGTTTGCTCCCGATGTTATCCTTCTCTGTGAACGAGCAATGGTCTCTTATTCAGATACACTTAAAACTTTAGAAAGACTTTAAAAGTGGGCTCTATTTTTAGGAATCACCAGTTTCTTATCGTGTTGTTTTGAAAACCAAAAACATTTGTCCTTTTTTTACTCGATAATTTTAACGTTATATAATATTCAAGAATTGTTCAAATAATCGTCTAGTTATAAAGCTGACTAACACGCTGTATCTACTTAAATAAAAGGAAAAGCAAATTTAAAGACCTCCCGCGAGATTGATGATCGGAACTGAGCACCGGAAAAGTACTGAGCGAGCTAAATTACATTTATTTTCGTTGAATTTTCCTTTCAATTTCAATAACTCTTTGATCGTTACGAGAATTATCTGACGACCCTCCATCTACATACAAATTGTGTATCAAACAAAAATTGTTTTCGACGAACCCCACGGTGTTGCGAGAGAAAACATTTTTTACACAATTCCTCCTCCGGGAAGCGTTTTGTATCATCGTGCCATTGTTTTTTTTTATTGTTGGCAATATTTATATATCAGGAAATCTAACCTAACTGTTTAGGGCAAAGGATTTGTATCAAGCTCTTAATAAATTAAAAAAATATATCATCATCATTATCAGTATTTATCTGTCCTCTGCCGAATACAGGCCTTCCTTAACGCCAAGACAACCGATCCCTTGCATCAAACATGGACCGGCCACTGCATGGAGATCGTCTTTTCCACCTAGTTAATGGCCAACCTTAATGGCGAACCGTATATTTTTTAAACCATGCGCCCTTTTAGATACTTGATCATATTTTATTATTATTATTACTGGTAAAAAAATGTAAAAGATGACATAAACTTATAACTTTATTTGGCACCAAGATATTAACCATTACGTTCAAGTAGTTAGTAAGTAAATATCCTGAGCCAGATATTTCAGTATCTTACCTCATATTGAAGTGAGAGTAGAGAAGTAAGTAGATCTCTATCGATATGAGTGTACAAAATCGCTAAAACATAGCATTTAACTTTTAATTGACTAATAAATTTTTTGTTGAAATAAATGGTACATTTATTTAAACAAAAATTTTCTTCGCCTTCACCAACAAAAATATGACTTTCCGTCGTCGTATGACGCTTCTCCTATCTCGGTACTTAAATGTCTAATTTACCAGATATATGGGTATTCATACGATCAAGCGGCCCTGCCAATGATCACATTTTGTGATAATGTAGGAGATAATAATGACTACATTTACATTAGTCACACACACTTGAATCATAGAGGTATGAGATTTATTAGTTACTCATAGCCACAATTAGTTTCAAATAAAGCCAATTCGACTTATCATCATCATCATCATCAGCCGTTATCCATCCACTGCTGAAAATAGTCTTCCCTAAATGAACGCCAAGACGTCAGACCCCTTGCCACTCGCATTCAACATGGACCGACCAACTTATATCTATTTATAATCGGCCTGAAACATGTATCATTTTCGTCATTCTATTTATCTCGATTCGAAGATCACTAAAGCCCTACATCTTTCTAATATTGCATTATATCCAAGTTGCTATTATTAAGGGTAATATTAAATATTGAAAGTTTTCGATCATATTATAGCTTCGCCTGCGTTAACTAAGATTTACAACGGGATCTTAGTACGCGAAATAACATTTTTTACACCTTGTGTCCGAAAAACCAAAATATCTTACGGAACCCTATTTTTATCAGAATAAAATTTAGCCTATGTTACTCGTGGATAATGTAGCTTCCGAATGGTGAAAGAATTTTTGAAATCGGTCCAGTACTTTTTGAGCCTATTCATTACAAACATACAAACATACAAAAATAGGTACAAATCTTTCCTCTTTACAATATAGTATAGAGTATAGATATAGATATAGAAGTATAGATATAGATTATAATATTAGTATAGATGTATGCAAACCAGAAGATGAGGTATCCAATATAATAGGTGCTCCATTTTTATACTGTATCTTAACCAGCAAATTATTTTAAAAGTAACACCTGAGCCCGCTTAGCAGGACATAATATTATTATTTTTTAATTGCTTAATTAAATTAATTCCCAATGGAATACATATATGTTTCAAATACAATAAAAATATTTCATTTGGCAAGCATTATCAATACACTAATGCCGCTGCAATATATCGTACAAGAGCTCGTAAGGAGCCATCGTGCCAAGAGCCTTCACAACTTTATTCCTTTGTTAGATTCCGTACATTCTGTCGATTTCACCTCATTGTGGTTGAAAGGAATTTAATTTTTCTCTAAATGTTTACACAAAAGTACAAAAGCACGACTCTCCGTAAACCGCTACAAATTGGATTTTCTCTATTTCAAAGATAATTGCTTGCAGTCACAATAAACTAGGATTTACTTTGTGCAGATGTTTCCGAACAGTCAACAGTAGTATGCTTGCACCTCATTCTCGGGTGTCAACAGCGTGTGTTAGCTTTAATTAGTAAGAGATCTGCTGCTGATATATTTCACTATTCGTTCCTTGCACTTTCACACTGTAAAATTAGAAAAAACTGTTCTTAAACATAGATCTGTTATTCATTTAATTGCTATTACTTGGGCATATAAATACTCGTGAGCTTTATTCATAATATTATATATTGTCAAAATAACTTTGCTATTTTTAAAAGCACAGGCGAGTAAAATGTCATCAATCTCAATCAAAAACTATGACCCAGCTAGGAATCCTTTTTGGACGTAGTTAAAATGTATGACCCAGACAATCAAACATATAATATGTTTTCTAAAATCATTTTTTTCGGCTTTCATGTAGTCGAGTAAAAATAAAGTAATAATAATTGCTGCTAATGCTTTATTTTATTGGCCCGTTGGTCTAGTGGTTAATGACCATAACTAATGAGAAAGTCGTGGAGACAAATAAGGGAATGTGTTGTGTTTTTTTAATTTTCCTTTATAATTTTATCACACTATCTTGTAGGTATTTAGAGTGATGGATGTTTTTAGGATAATAAAGATGGAAGCTTTCAGATCTCTCAGATATGAAAGAACTTAAGACTATATTTTAGATGTTTGAAAATAATACCAGCCATTTAAATTACCATGGAAACGTCATATACCTTTACTTATTTACAGATTTGTGTGATTTTTTATTAATTCATTATTATTATTAATGTAATTATTATTAATAATATATTATTGTTTTCTTATGTTTACGCGAATTTCGCTCATTATAATGAAACAACTTTAACGGATTTTATCGCGGTTTATTAAGTTTTTTACTGCTGTAAAGCATCCGAAACGTCGCGTCAGGCTTGTAAAAAACTTAATAAACCGCGATAAAATCCGTAAAATTTGTTTCAATATATTATTATTGTTATTATTTTAATACGATAGAGCATTACTTTATACAGCGTATTATTGTGATTCCCGAGTATACCGACACAGATCTGCGGCGGACCACAAACATCGGTTTTGTGCTTTCTTTACGCTTTGTTTAGTAGCTAGATTACCTGGTCTAGTGGTTTATGTAAAAGTCAATGCGAACATTTACTTTGCTTGTACGGACATGCATGCTCAAATAAGTCATGGTCATAAGTTTGTTTTGTTATGAGCAATGACCATGGTTGTTTTGAGCATATTAGTAAATCGATTGCGAATCGCATGCTTTTATGAGCATGCTAAAATCAACTTGCCTAATGGGCATGAAGATAACCTGTTCAGAGGCACTCCTAGCTATACAATAATAATTGTATTACTTATTTATCTTTGACCTACCTAGAATAATATATATAATACATAAGAGTATGACCTCAGCCACATCTTTAAGTAAAAGATTTCCTTTTAAAATCGACGAGCAAGCAATATTCTCTTTTCAAATGCACCTTATTGCGTGTTCAGCTTCATCGTACCTTTTTTCAATATCAGTATGCATAGTAGCCAGGTTCTGTTTAAATTATGATTTAAAAAATTCTCAACGCCAGCGAGCCGTTTTGTTGCGCAAAAAGTCATAAAGTGAGATATCAAAAAAGCATTGTAATTAATTTCTGTCCGTGCATTGGGAGCACTTTAATGTACTATGGAAATTGCGCTTTTATGAATAAAATAGGACAAATTATTTATAGTAGCCATTATTATACATATCTTATTATGTAATGTTTACACGAATTTCACTCATTATAGTGAAACAACGTTTACGGATTTTATCGCGGCTTATTAAGATTTTTACATGCGTGACGTTTCGGATACTTTGCTGCAATCATGGTCACGGGAGGTCACTAAAACAACGTGTTAAAAAGATATTTTATAAGTTAAAAAACTGAAAATTATATATTTTTTATATATGTACTGTTATGTACCACTGTTGGGCACGATTCTAAAGCTAAATATATATTGATAATATGGCTATTTCCTATAGCTAAATAAGAATATTACGCGGGGAATATGTGGAGATGAATTTTACACGGGGAATAACCATAGATAAAGTTAAATATGGATGTAACGTTGGGTAAATCTTAATATGAATACTGCACGGGTGTACGAATACTAAACACAAATATTACCTACGTAAGAAGCTACCCATGAATATTACGCAGGGTACAGATAAATATAAATTTTGCAGTATCATAGATGAGATGAAAATTATGCTCAGAATGGATATAAATGACTTTTGATATTTAATTCTAATACCCATACAAGTGGATTTTGTAATATTAGAAAGAAAGAATAAGCTTTATTTGACACAAAACACTTATACCTATAATGATAGGGTGAAATACAAAGGTCAAAAAGGCAGACAGCTCAGCATATGCGACTGCGCTTATGGCAGACGCGCTGATTTTCAGCTGAAGCCTGACCTGAGAATACAGACATATGTTTGTAATCTACCATATATCTTTGGCCGCTTCGATATAAGCGGCAAAAGCGCGATGAAGCTACAAAACCCATTTCATTAGCATGCTAGGCGCGGATTAGGAGAATTCATTTCGCTTTAAAGCCGACACGCAACGCGTTTGGTCGTCCGTACTGACGACTTTACGTACTACATACATAAACGTTGAGCGGTGAGCCCCTCCAGGTAAGTGGCTTTTACGTTTATGGAATAGAATTTAAACAAACATGTAATTTTATTCAACGAATTTAATCACGTAGATTTAATAACTGTATATTTATATTTTATTATATTTTGTACGTAAAGTAAAAGCCACTTTTTTTTTTTTTTTTACGCCGGGAAATTCACTGACGCATACCGCTGGGGAGTGGGTCTCCCCAGGCGGGTATGTGGGACTCACTGCGCCTAAAAGCTGGTAAATGGACGCAACTCTACCCACTAAAACTCGGCGAGTGCCACCAATGCCGCCTTTGGTGAAGTGCCCCGGATCTACAAGCAACAGGGCACCTCGACAGCTAGCTAGTCCCTCGGGGGACCGACGCCACCTCCACAGAGGGGTTGCACCGCACCACAGAACAACCCCTCCCACCGTCGGGACAGTACAATGAGGCGAGGTTCCCATCCTCGCCCCTTGCCCCCTGCTCTTTTGCCCCCTCTTCTTATAAGAGGGGTACAAAGAGCCCCCTTGGCTCAATTAGCTTCGCCCAAGGTGTTGGGCTCACCCTAGGCTACTGAGCCCCACCGCCACGACAAGGCTTGAACCATGGTGGGGAAGTAAAAGCCACTTGTCTTGGTCTCACTCACTTGTTTGACCATCAAACCGGTGGTGAAACGATCTCCGTGCAGTGGCCTGTCCGTGTTGGATGCGAGTGGCGAGAGGTTGGTCGTCCTGTGATGTGTTTCTGTAAAGCTTTTGAAGCTTGGTAATGTAACAGCCGTGAATAATTTATCATCATTTAGTATTGAAGACCTACACATACTACATCCAAAGTTACCTACCATAAAAAGTAAAGTATCAGTCCTTATATGTCCTACTACTGGGACCGGGTCTTCTCCTCGAAATCAGGCGAGGAGGGTAATAGGCCACAGTTCACCGATGCGATGGCCCAATGCTGGTTGGTGAATTTCACATATCAAAGAATTTCAATCTCATCGGGCATGCAGGTTTCCTCACGATGTATTCCTTCACCGGTGAGCGAGCGATGGTCTCGTGTTTTGGGTGCACATAGGAATTTAGAAAAACCTATTTCAAGGCACACACGAGGGGGTCGGAATCAAACCGGGAACCCCTCGCATAAGAAGCCGAGTCCACCAGCCACTGGATCATCGTCGCTCAGTGACCTAAAATTACTACTTCTTAAGTGATTATTATATAGTCTATACCAATCATAAATGTACTTCTTTCCAATAGTAATTTATTAAGTTTTATAATCAAAACTATATTCACGATTTAATTTTTGATTAAATTTTGAACTAAAAGCATTTTACCAAAATACATTAGGCTTATAAAGGGTAAAAGCCAAATAGCATAGAATCTATATTCGAATAAAGCACTCATTGTAATTAAAAAAATGTTACATATTCGTCGGATGCAGTAAGCAGTATATATATTAGAAATAAAATTGTGATCAGTATTTTTATTGTTTCTAAGCGAATTTGACTAGACAGTCAACTCTTTCTTGATTACTGATTGTAGTTGTGTCTTTTTAAAACATTTCATATTATAAGTATTTTATAAGGTCTAAATCCGAACGACGATATTCATGTAAAATGTGTCCAGGGTATGTAAGGGACGGGGCTGTCAAGTCCGTGTCCGCTAACGCTCAAATTACCCGGATGTAATTTGCGCGTGGACTATTAATTTTTTGCTGACATTTATTAAGGCGAGTGATGGTGAATTTTATTACACCGCTAAGGACATTTGTGATCTAGTGTTTGTACCACAGACATCAAATAAGGTCATTTTTGTTAGTATTTTTATTTGTATTTTTTGTCCGAGGTCCGAGGAAATAGCGAAAAGGTTAGTCGACATTGCAGGAGACCGAAGAGCTGGCAGCTACCTAGGACAAAGAATTAATCTAGCTTTTGGCAGTGCCAGAAGCGCAATATTAGCCATGTATAATTTATTCGTAGTTTTATCTCTGTTGTTTTACTTAAGGTGTCTTATTACTTAGCTGTTTGCACAGATTTACCAGCTGCAAATAAAAAAAATAGCGATAAACCGTTCTCAATATTTATGGTTTAAGAGGTAAAAATAATAAAAAATCGGCCTGTAAGTTTTGAAAATAAGCGCGAACAAACAATCAAAGAAATTTAATATTAATTAGTATAGTTTCGTGAGTGAATATGCGTGTGCCATGCACGATGGCAACAAAGCAAATGGGTTTGTATATAGACTTAACTGAGTGCTAAGTCTTTAAAAAACTCATCTTAAAGAAAAGGAAGTCGATTGGAGAGAAAGATTTATTACAGAGCTTAGCGAGACGAGCCATGTGAGAAGTGGATTTTAAGCGACCATTTATTATATTCACAGGTATATTTAAGTCACAGATATAAGTTATGTTTTAATAAAACAGCTTTTCAAATTAAATTAAAATAAGTAGCTATATTTTATAGCTAACATTCTTGTAACACTTGTAAGTGATAAAATATAATCTAAAAAATATAAAAATCGTAATGCAAACTTCCAGGAAACTAAGATAAGTGAATGTATGTTTTCAAAATTAATAGATACAATTATTTAAAATCTTTCATTATAAGATGAAATTTACCTTAATCTTAAATTGTTCATCTATTAATTATAATATTTTAAACGTTTGTGAATCGAAGACGTATACAATATAAATACACTGTACAGTGTCCCAATATATAAGAATTATTGACGCAGTTTCTGAGATCCTATTTAAAAACGTATTACACTATATGTAAATGAATTATTGACATAAGCTACCATTAACCTGAATTTAAATACTAATTAACATATTATTATCGGTTTAATAATGTTATAATTTAAACAATTAAACAGTGATAGGTACATAATACAAATTGTTCGCCCAACGCTTAGTTTATTTAACCAAAGGCTTTGATTTCATCAAAACTTAGGCAGTGTTCAGTCTTGAAGTACATTGTTCTCGAGTGTTTGTTTAGGAATGTTTGTTCAAGTACATGAAGTGCGGACGCTTGTAGATGTTTTCAGTTTGATTTATTAAGACCTGTCAACACTGGAGCAGTTTCAATTGTGATTTTACACAACTCAAATATGGTACGCTCCTAAAATGCTATTCATCATCATCTTTTGAAAAACCAGAGGTTTTATGTAAAGTCCTAACATATAAATATTTCTAAAAAGACGTTATATAATATCCTAACACCTAATATATTTTTTTATTAGTCACGTTATTATATTCCTATAGCTACTAATTCCTACTTTCTAATAACAAAATAATATCTAAAATTAATTAAATAATATTAATAATCAATTAATCTTGGCAATACGTCTTCTACGTATAATAAATTGATATTAACAGCAAAATACAATAAGAATTTCAGATGTCGCAAATTTTAATTAATATCAACTAAGTAAAGCTTGAAGCTTTACCTTAATATTATATGATATTAATTATTATATTATTTAAGATAACACAATTTGAGAACAAATTTGTTGACATTCCACGACTCCCACTTCGACTCAGACAATAATTATTGAGTTAGCAATTATACTTAATTTCCATTTGGAATATGATCGAATAATTGCTAGGGGAACATAATTGCTTCTGAATCGTTTAAGAATGATATTTCGTATTTAATTAAAGAATTAATAATTAATTAATAATTATTAACATAACTTTTAATAGTGCGTGTTTGATATTTGATGTAAGTTTGTGGGTTTCCGATGGTCTATAGGGCAGATAAGGTAAAGGAGGACAACGCAGATGCGTTGAACTAAAAGTTATGTAAATCCTTTAGTCATGATATGTATGTGTTGGTGGTCACCACAAGGCTCCGACTGTTCTATTGTTTAGTATTTAAGCATGGAACCATAGAAGCGACTGGAAATTTTGGAATAGAACGCATTTTTAAACATTTGGTGATATTTTGTATATTTTACTAATATTATAAACGTGAAAGTTTGTAAGTATGGATGGATGGATGGATGTTTATTACTATATCACGTATAAACTACTGAATGGGTTTTAATGAAATTTTACAATAATATAGCTTGTATATCAGAATAGTACATGGGCTCATATAATTTATAATTTGATATAAAAATTGGAATATAGTATCTAAATACTGTCAATACGCTTAAAACAGCATTGAGGGCTTAAAGCTCTCATCATCTCATCATCATCATCAGTCTTTATCCGTTCGCTGCTGAACATAGGCGCTATCAATAAATGCCAAGACGGCCGATCCCTTGCCACTCGAATATAACACGGACCGGCCACTGCTCGGAGATTGTCTTCCCACGTGGTTAATGACCGACAAACACTTCGTCTACATATCCTATATATTATATAATTTTTTTTCTATGAATATTTCACCAGAAAGTATACGTAGGAATCTCTTTTAGTAAAAGTTAGCGCCCAGCGCGGATGTTTTCGATATTTCAATTCGCTCAACTCCTGAATCCAGCGGAGAATGTAATTGGCTAGTTCGCGTGTTTAGCTCGTGTGTACGTCTACGTCCGTACATAGGTACGTACATTTGACGTACATACATGAAACCCATTTTTATTGAACGTTACGTTTGTTCGTCCGTAGTTATAGATTACAGTTTTCAATATATTTAACATATTTTTTTCTATCAATGTCGCAAATCATAGAAGATACAGAGATAAGAACGCCACCAAAGCGAATACAAATTCAAAAACACGCTCAAGTGCTTGACATAAAGTCGTACTTTAAACGTCTATTAGATTGTGCTCGCTTTTGAATTTGTATTCGTTTTGGTTGCGTCACTTACGTATTCCGCATGCTCCATCTATCTTGATTTATAAATCTGTGAAAATTAAATTAAATACTAGTGAGCATCGTTACAAAAAATCAATGCTTTTTATAATTGGATAAATGCAATATTCCTTTTAGGTACCTCATATGACAATCAAATGGCATTCTTTCCTTTACTTAGTTCAGCCATTCTTGTGTAAGAAACGACCTATTTCTCATAGTATGATAATGTTTCACATGAACGCATTTCATTTGAAATAATTCACTTATGCACGTATGTGCGTGCATAAGCCATCTCGTTTCATACTCCTATCATATATTATGCACACACTTACATACTTTACACCACAATGAAAATGATAACCACAAAATCAACGTTTCGCTCCGACAGGCGTCGTCAGGACGTAGACTAAACCCTTCACAAAGTAAAACCTCCTTCTATTAACTTTAAATATGCCCTTTTTTTTCTCTTACGGCGGGAAATGCACTGACGCACACCGCTGGAGAGTGGGTCTCCCCAGGCGGGTATGTGGGACTTGCTGCGCCCGAAAGATGATAAGTGGACGCTGCTCTACCCACTAAAACCCGGCGAGTGCCACCACTGCCTCCTTTAGTGAGGTGCCCCGGATCTGCAAACAACAGGGCACCTTGACGGCTAGTCAGTCCCTCAGGGGACCGATACCACCTCCACAGAGCGGCTGTTCTACAACACAAAACAACCACTCCCAACGTCGGGACAGCACGATGAGGTGAGGCTCCCATCCTCACCCCCTGCCCCTACTTCTTTGTCCCCTCTTCTTATAAGAGGGATACAAAGAGCCCCCTCGGCCCAACTCGATTCGCCCAAGGTGTTGGGGTCACCCTGGGCTACCGAGCCCCACCGCCACGACATGGCTTGAACCATGGTGGGGAACTTTAAATATGCCCTCGGCTAATATCAAAACACTTCTTTTTTAAAGATGGGGATGCAAATGGGCCGAAGTGCCATATGATGCTACATAGACGAACCATTATGCGTTCCCTATCCTTAGACGTAGATATCTGTAATTACACTCCCTGTCCAGCTCTTCCCTCCAAGACATAACAAAACTAAAAACAAGAAGCAATACAACAACAAGAAAAGGTGGTAACCATGCAGCCCATGGCACAGGGCACAGCGCAACCCTTCCGCCAGTAACTGCTACAGCAGTATTTTTTTAATAATGTATTGCCTTCAAAACAGTCACATTGATTAAATTGAGAAAAAAAAATAGAATTCAGTTCATATATCCATTATTTCTGATGATAAAATGTTGTACTCTAATCTTATCTACACCGATTTCATAAATGCAAAAAGCTTATCCCTGTATATGATAAAGCGAGTCATGTCTAAGCTATCTCCTTAAATATTATCTCAACTTTAATAATACGTTTGGCTCGATGACAAGAATCATAAAAAGGGGTTAAATGAACATAAAAATGCCGATCGAATAAAAAAAATGAATCCGAGTGAGTCGGGATTTGCATCTCAATAAAATCTGAGTGGCTTATCGTTTGTCCCGTCACGCTATACATGTGAAACATATACAAACTTTTGGCACTGTCCTATATCTAGATACCTATCAGATACAGATATATAAATGTTTTCTGTATCTGTGATTATGGATAATGAATTTGAATAAAGAGATTTTTTTCTAAGAGTAGCACTCTTATGTCCAGAATTGAATAGTTATTTAAATTTTCACTGATGACGTGGAGTACGTGCGCCAAAGGAAAATCTTCTCAGCGAGAGTGCAGATACTGGAGTCGTACCACAAGTCGCAACGCCAAAGAGTGTAGATACCTACTGGAGTCGTACCGCAACGTCAAATTCAAGGCCTTGGAGGTGTGAGTATCAACATATTGTTATCACGCATCGCCTCATGCAGAAGGCACAAGCTAATCCAATTAAGTAATTTTATTTTAAACAATAAAATATTTAGAGTCAATACGTATTTGAAGCGCCAGGCGTTTATTGAACTGAGTTAAGCGCAAGGCGATTAAGCGTGTCAGGCGATTGCGCGGTAATCCCGCGTCACGCGATACGCACTCAATTGCCGGTGGTAATTAAATAGGATACGCGATTACCGTGTCGGGGATTATTGTTAGATTTAATGCGCTTTATTAATGTAAGGTTATTGTTATATCTCACTGAGCATCACTCTTTCAATAATAAAAAAAACTGTTCGTTCCGATGAGCAGTGGATTTTTTTCCGGCAGTCACCTAAAAATATAGCTCTTAAATATAACCAAACTCCGCCAGTATGCAAAAATGTCGGAGATAGTGGCGGACAATCAGTGTGACACCTAGTTGTATAATATTGTAGAAATATTCTATATATTGCTATCACCATTGTTCGCTCACCGGTGAAGGAAAACATCGTAAGGGAATCTGCATACCTGATGAGATTGAAAGGCTTTGAAGGTATGTGAAGTTCACCAAACCGCATTGGGCCAGCGCATCGGTGAACTGTGGCCCATTTCCTTTCTCGTCTGATTGCTAGGAGGAGACCCTCGCCGAGCAGTGGGACATATATAAGGGTTGATAATTTACTTTACTTTTACTTTATAAAAAGTAGAATCATACGGAAAATTAATAAAATAATGCCCTATTTTAGTTCCTATATATTTCATATCTTTCACTTATATAATTTATATTGCTTCATAATTGAACTTTGTAACGACTAAAATTGTAATTTTTTATATTATCTTCTAATAGGAATTACATACAAAGTTAAATTGTAAAAAATATAAAGTAACACACAGCGTCAAACTATAATCTGAGAATAAGGTATTATTAGTAATAATATATATCCATTATACATATATATTTTTTTGCTTTTGAATAAAGGCTGATGATGATGATGATCGATGTGCTAGTTAATCCATTGTATGAATACTAAATCATCGGTATAATCGATATCCGCCTGAATACCAATCGTTGTCAATGCCCATTAAGTGCAATTTTATTGTTATTATGGTCGTTACTATTCCTCTCAATCATAAGTCGTTAAGAGATCACAATCATGCCTGTATGATAGATCCTCTACATCATTTATTAATAACTTTTTAATTAGTACACATGACGTAAGTACTGTCATCAGAATATAATAGTAATAATAATTTTCCTCGCAAGCTTTTAGACGAGTTAGCCATTAACACCGAATTAGTATTGTCATGAAATTGATTGTAACATACGCTTGCAGAGGATCTCTAAATATTAATTATGTCCTACTTTGTTAAATTGTTTCATGTGTTAATCAATTAAATTTTGTTAATAAATAATAACTTAAAATATTATATCACAACTTCATCATAATATCTTATCCATGTCCTAAGGCCAACAAGTCTCTTTTCTGAAATATCTATGACCATAAAAGCAACATTTAATTTAAGTATATAATAACAAGTATATACGTAATTACGTTTTATATAGGCTAAACTAGAACAATATTTTATGATTAATATTACATACATTTTTTAAACTCATTAACAAATCTCTCTTCTAACTGGCAGGTCAGTAATTTTATAAATAACAAGTCGAAAAGTAAAAACAATATTAGATTTCTGTAATGACGACAAAAAAAACACAGAGAAAACATTTGGGACACAAACCTCCGAGCCTACAATTGAAGTAATAACAAGGAATATTCTATTTAATGAGATATTTTCTCTATAAGAATGGAAATCGGCTTATGCTTATTTGTTTCAGAAACAAACGTCATTACTACGACGTCTCTTGGAGATATAAGTCTATATAATGACTGATGTTTCATTTCGTGAGGAGAAAAAAATCTTGTTAAATAGTGACTTCACTCATTTTGTTTTGTTTATATTTTAGCACAAGCACTTAACTGTTTAAAACGAGATATTTGCCATTTTATTACGTAGAGATCAACATTTTTACATTATCTATGAAAATAGTTCGCCTTGTTCTAAGTTCTAAGTTTTCTGTTGTATTTTAAGGCTTTATATTCGAGGCGTTTTATATACTTTACAGCTACCAAAGTCGCGGTAGGAATGAGGAGCAGCCGGGAGCGTGGCATAAAGCTTTCCTCATCATCAAAATTTTAGGGTATATGATTTATGATCATCATCATCAGCCTTTATCCGTCCACTGCTGAACAGAGGCCTCCCTCAATGAACGCCAAGACGAAAGATCCCTTGCTACTCGCAACCAACGCAGACCTTCCGACCTGGTTAATGGCCGAACAACACTTCTTCTACCTAAGCGCGGTCTCCACTCTTAAGCCTTAATGGCCCATCGGTCATTCGAAACAAAGACCTCCGCTAGAGGGCTGGTCACGCATTCAGATGTGATTTATATGAAAATAAATTATAAAATTATTCGAATCTTAGCATTTCTATTCTATTTTATTTTGTTAAAACTTGAAATGCAAATATAACAAATGACTTTATATACTTTGGAAGCAGCTTTTTAATGTAGCTGTAATAATTGCTAATGGCACATTTCGGTCGTTTTTATTGCAATTTATGGAATATTCTAATTCTGATTTCATTCAATTCAGTAAAAATGTAAAATTAACTTCACCAGGAAACATATAATGTTGAATGTCTTTTGAGTACTTTTCGCTGGTTCGTCTCTGTAGATTAACTTTAAAGCCGACATTAAACATTAAATAAACTACTCCGTATTTGTAAATAGTATTGACTTTTTCTTTCTTGATTTGGTCAATGTGATCATCTGTCTCTAAGTTTATAGGCGAATGTGTCGGCCTCATGAAATCGCAGCGCCTAATACAAATAAATCGCTATCATTTACAGAAAAAGGCAGGATAGTGAAACTTTATTAATAGCAGGCGTTCGTGTTGACAGCAAGTCAAGTAATTGGCAAACTTTGCCAATAACAGTAACGTTAGGCGTTCACTCTACTTTTATAAGCATCATTTAATTCACATTATTTTCGCCTTATATTGGTTGAATAAAACAAGACTCTTTACTCCTTTCTGTGTTATGGTTGAACTTAACACAACACTTACAATAGGTATTTCGATTTACATCAATGGTACGAATATATGGGTAAAATTTACACCATGGGTAAGTTGAAATTCTGTTATCATCGTTGACAATGACTCCATAGAATAATTATTGTCATTAAATATTTATGCGAAGTTTACTCATTAGAATGAAATCTTACAAATTTCATGAGGATTCGTAAAGATTTTTACATACTATGGATAAAGGTGTCCTCTCGTGACAATGATTGTTAAGTTTACAAAACGTCCGTCAAAAGCTGTTGTATGATACATACATAATAATATAGCCATTTCATTTAACTTTATACACTTTCAGTGCGTACAAACAATGTAAAGAGACATTTTTATAAGGTTGGTATTATTACGTTTTATTGTAATGTTGGTATGCCTTTGTCTTGATAATGTTAGTTGGTACTCGTCGTTATGTTGGTACATACCCGTATAAGTTGCAAATGGCCAAGTTTTTAATTACTCTAGTTTCGCTATACAATACGATTGCGCAATCATTGGACGGTTTCATTAAAAACTCATTGATACCACTTCTTTGTTCTTCTGTGTTCTTGATGGCGTATCATCATTTTTTAATTCACAGTGACATTTGCTATCTGTATTGTATAGGTTCAATCCTTAAAGGTTATTCTCCTTTGAGATTTAAATATCCAAAGTAACAAGTTAGTTCAACGGAATATTTTGCGCTCAATTTTAATAGTCGTGTTGAATTAACTTTGTACTCGACGACCGCTGAAGATTAATCACTTTTTCTACTGCATCCAAAACACTTAAAACATCACCTTCAAGGTTCACCTCATAACAGTCCAAATTCACTTTCCTTTTAGGCATCACAAAGGTATATTCTCTTTGTTTTAATATTTACAAAGGGTTAAAATCTAGATTTAGTGCCCCGCTTTCATCCTGTTTATTTAGGTCCGTAATATGGGTCAGTGAGTTACATGGAAAGTCGTTCCGCCAGTTCAAATAGAATGTAATTGTACTCTTAACTTGCCATTGGCGAGTTTTACACTTTTAATGTGAGTTTAAGGAGCTCCGATTGTAGTTCTTAATTACTTGAGATGGAAAAACGACGCCATGTTGGAAACTTTCACGTTATTGAAAAAACTGAAGTTATATTTGAGCATTTGTGGTCATTTTTTTATGGTATAGAAGTGCAAACGAACAGTCGAAGCCTTGCGACTATCTATGTCCATTATTTTCACATAACCACTATGCAGATGCGTTGCCCTCCTTTTCCCTATCCCCCCCAATGGGCCAGCTTAGCTGTCACTTTACGTTGATATCATATAAGTGAGAGGTTCCTCCCCGGTCATGCCAGCCCAATTTGGCTACAAAGCAGAATGGCACTACCTCTTACTAAAACTTTTTGTGGTCATTTCTATACGGCCAAGGCGCACAACATTACCTACAATAATAAAGAAATCGCAGTAAGTAACCTTAAACTTGGCACTACTTTGTCCAGATTTCATTACTTTTTAGAGATGATCAAGCAGCTCCATCGAGACTTGGCTAGTTTTTTTACAGAATGTTTTTGGGCGGATTATAGTCGCAGTCGATTATATCATATAATATCAGCATCTTAAACCCTCAAGATTAAATACTACCTCAACATCTAGGGAGATGCAATATTAAGTACGGCACAAGTGTGTCACAAGTGCGACATAAAAACGACACAAGAACGACACAAATTCGACACAAGTAGATACGACTCATGCACAATATACATTTATAATGCAACGTTTCATAGACTTGTTTTCATACAGTAGTTTATGTGTAGCATCACTTGCTGAATTCATATATAAATGTGTACAAAGTAAAAAACAATAAAATCATACCTGTGCCAACTTTCATGGTGATCCTATTTTAGCCCATTAATTTTAGTGTTTGTAGCACGAAGTATAAGATATAAGGAGTCCGAACGTAATGTTGAACGAATGGTCGCAATTAGGGGAGAGAATTTTTACCAGGTGCGCACTGCCCTTTTATAAGAAGTACTCGTTTAAATCTTTACGCGGGAAGTATTGTGGCGCTGATTGGTGCGCTACAATTGCATCGGTACTTACTTGATTCTAGCGCAGCCAGTGGCATAAAAAAGAACTGAGATCTGGGTTTAATTTTGTGCATATCGCATTTGTAATAAAATAAAGAATTAACTCAAAATTTGGGCTTTTTGAGTTAACATCAAAAGTCCGGTTCAGACTACTTGTATCTTGTATATATGTATATACTCGTACATCGTGGTTCGTAGATTCCATATATACGGAAATTAATTTATAGACTATTAAAAATCTTGCATAGTTACAAACCTTTCAGTGAATTGGAGTGGCCAGCGGATGCAAATAATTACCCACTTGGTTAGCTTGACGAGGCGCGCCGGAACCGTTCTACCTCTAAGATCAAATTAGCTTTCATCAGACTAAGAACCAGTCATGCATTAAAGTAAAACTGAAACCTAGAAAGAGCTGATCTCATAAGCATCACAGCAATTGTTTTTTACTTTTGAAGTGAAACTTCTTTAGAATCGTTGTGATTTCAAACCGGATGCAACGGAAAAAACGACAAGTAAGAGACACAAATACAAAAGAGCGAGAGAGCAACTGTCGGTGTGTATGTATATTGCACACTGTTTAATACTTGCTTGTATTTGAGCATTTAACGTGTGTTTCACTTCTATCGTGTGTGAATCACACACACACACACCTTTTTTTCCAAAATCTTACGGTAGAATACTTACCGTACTAGGTACCGCTAATACGTCCCGTATATTGGAAGAAATACTCGGATATAATATTGTCCACAAGCATCAACATAGCAAAAATAGCCTAGAGGGTTTGTTCTCCTTTGTATTTGTTCTCGTATCAGTAGCCTATGTGACAACAAAGCTTTGTCTTAGCAAAAATTGCCCAAAAATATATATTTTAAAGCTCTTATTAATCATTATTTCCATTGTTGCTTTACTATGCTTGGACCTACTTTGGATGATAGTAAAAGATATTTTTTATTTAAAATACTTTTTGATGAAAATATTTTTTCTAAAAGTTTCATCGTTATTCAGACTGTTGACTTTTACATTAATAGAGGATCAACAGCAATGTCTTTTATTAGGACATTTATGCTAACTTGAGTTAAGTGCTTTTAACTATTTCATGTTTTGTCAAACATAACATTGAGTTCACAAATGGTTTCTTAGTACAAAACACATAAAACTACATTATTATTAGGAACACCTTACACGAACGGATACAATTACCTTGAAGTAGAACTCAAAGTTATTGTGTAAAGGTCCATCCATATAAACATGTAAGGTCTCACGTGTTTATTTGGATGGATCTTCATTTCGACTGTCAACGCACTTTACATGTCCATTCGAGTCAATGTGACAATAATAACAAATTTAATAAGACATTGTGGTCATGGTCGAACCTTCTAGAACAAGACCGACCCAGTCCTCCCATAAAAATAAAAGTGTATTAAAAACTCAACATTTCCTTATTGAATATGTTTTAAAGCCATTTTACCACTCGCACAAACTCGATTAGTTCACTGATTTTGCAGTTGAATGTCTATTAAATAGTTTCAAATGTTGAAACGTGTATGCAGCTAAATTTACACTCTAACCGCGGCAAAATGCACGTATTTTAATAAAAACGTTTTCGTTTAAAATAAAATCTGACCTGAATGTTAGTTGTGCTCCTGACATAATAAATTTGAGCGAGGATTATTTGGTTATAGGTGTTGAATCCATTTTTTCTAAATAGTACTTACTTTTGCTATAACAATAAATGTATTTGGTTGGTAGGGGCTCCTAATTTAATTTATTTGGCCCCAAAACAAGAGTAATTTATAAGCCTTATTGTTTCAGGCTTTTAACTTATAAAACTTTATGTTCTTAAAACTAAACAAGATAATATATAATAGGTACATATTGAGGAATATTGTTTTTTTTTGTGATTTTATTTTTGAAGAAAGCTTCAATAAAGAAATCACCAAAAAAACTTTCTTCTTTTTGAGTTTTTCTGTAAGGTCTTACCTTCAACATGAAAGACACATCTTGGAAATAATGCGTTCTCCCAGGTATCTCAGAATAACATATAAAACTTATTATAGAACATTTGGAAAGATTAAATCCGCTGAGCTTTTTCACTAGTTATTCTCAGTGTGCTTGCCGTGGTACCGGTGGTAGATTCGATTGACGTTCAAAAATATACTCTTTGTACAATTTGTATTTTTTTTTTATATTTTGACTTTGATTTTGACATTAATCTAGATATTATATAAACTAAGGTTAGTCCATAGACGACTAGGCTAAAATATAGAAGACAGGTAGTTTAATTTAACTAGACGCCAAGCAGAAAATTTGCCATTTCAGTAGCAGTTATAAGAGACGATTATGATGTTGATGATGCTGCTAGCGTTTTCCATTACTGCCAACTCTCTGGGTATGTATTTCCATCATATTTATTCAAATTGTAACGAGTATGTATATAAAAATAAACGGGGAAAAGCCATTCAGCACTTGGAATAAAATGGGATAATATTTGGGATGGTATTATGGTAAGCGAGCAACACGGAATTCGGGCGTATTGTATTTTTTTTTTTTGTTTTCTCAACAAGAAATCCCTTTAAAATGCTGTTGAAATATATCTTTGTAACTCTAGCTCGGTAAAACTGCGACTATAATAAAGGCTCTAGAATGAGTTGAAATAGATATTTATTATTCCGCTGGGGAAAAAATCGTTTTTATAATAACTTTTAAATATTGAGAATAAATAAATTAAATAAACGCCATCACGACGAAACATATAATTAAGATGAAAAATAGCAGAAGATAAGGAAATTTATGGATGGGCCATGATAAACAAGATGCTAACAAGGTTTTAGAGAAATGGCTAAATTCAAAAAGGCAATTTTAGTTAGAAGGGTTATTTTACCAGTATAAAGAGATAGCTATATATCGCATTTCGTGTGGTTTTTGATCTTCTGGCGCCCAATTGAGAGGGGTGGGGGTAGGGGGAAAAGGAGGGGAATGTCTCTGATTGTACGTCTATATGCAGTACGACTGCGTACGACAGCAGTCACCAGAAGGCCTCTGACTACTCGTTTGCACTCTCATGGCATAAAAAATACAAAACGTTACTTTATAATTTGACTTTTGATAAGGGAATGAAAATAAATGCAAATAGTTTAACATAAAGACAATCGCATATTGAATGATAACCATTATTTTTATGTTTTATCGCGAGTGCGAAGGCGGGAATAAGTTTTGGTCCCATGTGGATTGAACGATCTAACCTAAGCTCAAATATAACTTTCAAGTATCCTTATTCGGAGCAATAAGTCTTCTTCTGTGATTTCTTTAGTGAAATATGGAATTTCATAATTTACTATTACCCACCGATTTACTCGCACCAAAATTTAAAAATAATCCAAATAAAAAACTTATCTATAACCTTCCTCAATAATTTAAGAGTCAACCATCGACCACACAACCTATAGACTCCTAATGTTTGATTTTTCGTATTAAATGCATTCTGGCAACTAGCTGAGGTGAGACGAAAGGGATTGCAATGCTGTGATTAGCTAATTCAATGTCATACATTACCAATCCCGGAACGTTAAAAGAAATGGATATATTTCGCAACTGGAAAGAGTGAGACGACACGATAGTTTGAGTACATTGTTTACGGCTTACATCGGAACTATGAGTCAGATGTGTCGCCAGAAACGTTCCCCTGTTATTAGGAGTCTATGGGTTATGTGGTCGAAGGGGTCAACCCATTAAACTAGTAACTAAAGTACAATTTGGACTGCCTAAGTATGAGCCAATAAAATCTAGCGCATCGTCCTTGTTCGATATGTAAAAGAGCTGATTTTGCTATTTTCTTTTCTCTTGTTTTTTTTTTTAAAACAGGAGGGCCTTTTTGCTCTCAAATGAGGGCGCGGTGTCCCATTGGGGAGTAAGGAAAGTCGTGAAAAATGGGCCACCAAAAACTCAAAAACCGCACAAAACAGCATACCTGTTACTTTGCGTTTCATGTGACCATCCCAGTTGTGCTGCCACAATTTGACTGCAAAGCAAAAGGCTATATAACCTCTATTGTTAAGTTTCTCTAAATTGGCCAGCATAATATATTCCCATTGCTGAGATTCTCCATCAGTGAACATATATATTACTAATGATTATATTAATATCCGTATAATATGATTATAATTGAGTTCATCAATCATTGTGTTACCGTGTGATCGCTCATTTCAACTTGTAATGCAATATATTGCTTTACCGAAAACGGGGAGCCCAGGCACGCGAATATGTGAATGTGGTTACCTTTCAGTCTGTACGTTAATAATTCCTTTGGTAAAATAGCTTATTTCGGGTTTATATCCGTGGAATATGGTTCTGGTTTAACTATTCACTAGGTCACATTCATAATATTGATATGAATTAAATAGAGTAGGTTTCAAATATAAACAATTATTATGAATATAATTACATTATGAATATAATTTTGTGAGGAGTGATGCTGCTCTGCAGGCCAAATAGATCACGACTGGGGTGGAAGCTCTAACTAATATAATGCCGGCGTGAAGTGACAGCTGTGCTGTCGCGTTTCGTGTGTTTTCGTTATAGTGTAGGAGAAAAGAGGGCAACGCTTCTGCAGGACCTTTGCTTGTGCCGATATCTATAAGCGTCGGTAATAGCCCTTGACTGCTCCGTTTCGTCCTAATGACATAAAAAACAATTACCTATTCTTCTTCTTAAAAAATGTATTAGTGTTGTTAATAATGTACAATATTTCCAATCATCATCAACATCATCTCAGCCTATAGCTGTCCACTGCTGGACATAGGCCTCTTCGATAGTTGTCCAGCGCAACCGGTCTAGTGCCACCTGCATCCAACGAGACCCGGCGGTTTTAAATAGGTCGTAGGTTTTTTAATTTTAGGTAAAGTAACTCCATAATGTTTTTATTCATAGACGAAAATTCAAAATATATCGCTATACTAATTAAGAATTTAGGGTACAAAATCAAGTGTAGAAAACTTGGTTCTGTATCGCTCTAGCGCGAGAGCCCGAGCGACTGTTGACGTGGTCCTGAAGTTATTTACATGGGTCCCTGAATCAAGTACGTGTTGCCCCTTCTCGCAAGGAAACTTAACGAGTTTTAGTACAGAAGTACATATAACCAGATATATTTTATGTAGCTTACAAAAGGTCGACTTACTATGGCACATTGTGGTGAACTCATAAGATTTTTTGTCATGAGCACTCAGAAATTATTTAAGGATTAGAACCGAAAACCTCTGCGTGCATTTTTTTTTGGTTCTATTTTCGGCACCCGTAACTATCCATCATTGTTTTAAAAGAATCATACGATTTTGAACAATCTTACTCTATGTTTATATAGATTCGTAGCTCATTTTTAATCAATTAAAATGATTCCTTCATTTCAGGGCGTTTCTCGACGATAGGTATGTATATATATTATATAATATATGGGCACTACTTGACGTGGTAATAAAAGAGTATTGTAACATCCTCTATTAGGGTTAGAGATTTTAGAGTACGTCTACGTGATATAGAGAACAATACTCTATTTTAGAGTATGGTTGGTGTAGTGTTTGTAGTTAGTGTATAACTATCTAAATATATAGCTATAAACAAGATCTCGTGCTCACGGTACGGGTGGGGCGCACGTGACACGTCACTACAGCGAGAGCCATGGGCGAAAGCGGACGTGCGCCTGCGACCAGCAAATATCGTGTGTTGTCGAGCCTGAGTAATGGTGGGGTCGGTGGTAATAACCGAGTATACTACAGTTGGCAACCCTAGTTGGGACCCATTATACAGACCGAAACCCATCCCTCCTACTGGTTTAATAACATTATCATAACCAACAACGGAAACATAAGGAGTTTATTTCATATATTCATCTGTAATATATTATAAATATCCTCGAACAAATCCATTGTAAGTTACTAGTTCTAACTGAAGCTTCTAGAATCATATAATCATTTGTTTGCCCTTGATAATATCCAAAAGCTCCCTAATGATGAACTAACGCATTACAAAGCTATCAACGTGATATATGACGCTGACTGTACAAGGCTGTACGAGCGCGGGAAGAATGGCATGAATATAACATGAATGAACTATTGCTTTTATCTTATATATTTAAACGAACAAATTCTTGTATATACATAAATATATAATCTGAATCTCGGAATCAGGTTCAACGATTTTTATGAAATTTAGTATACATGGAGTTTCGAGGGTGATAAATCGATTTAGCTAGGATACATTTTTTGAAAATGTCGTTTTATCCGTATTGTCAGGCGATGATTCACCGCTACAATATCATTAGAATACGAACGTAAATTTCGCTGTCAAATACGTAATAATACTCGTATGTTGTAATAGCTAAGTTGGAAAATTAGGTAGCTATAAATCGTAGGGCTAATGCTTAAAGGTACTTTTATAATAACATGAGTAAAACCCATACAAGGTATATAATATACTTAGCATTTACACCATTTGAAATATACAATTTAGTACAATTAGCCTGTGTTATTAATTAGCACGTGCGCTGCGATTTGGATTCTAGTTATTTACTCCCTAGTGTGTTTTAAGGTCAAAACACCTTTTCTAAACTGTCAGCTGGTGCTTCGTGCGATCAAAATACCTACTATGATATGTGATTTAAAACTTTAAAGGCGTGAAATTACTTAATATAAAAAAAATGTGGCATTGATCTAAGAGATGAGATCTGACCAGAGATCTGAGCCATTGTAAAATAATTATATTTATAATATACACGGCGCTGATATTTAATTTATTATAAATGTGTAAAAAATAATATCTGTCAATCTTATCAGGCGTTAAAAGTTTCTTCACGATGTTTTCCTTCACTGGTGAGCGAACGGTGATCCATGTTTAGGGTGCACATTGAAATTTAGGAAAATCTATTCCAAGGCACCACAGGAATATTCTGATCGAACCCGGAGATTACCAACTAATATCTACATTGATAGAAACATTATCCTATTGCGATAGATTTTCAAGGTTCCAGACCCTTCAAACCAAAATTCCTGTCAAAATTCGAGGGGCAAAAAACGTCCGTCCATTATTTCATAGGAATGGCGGCGTAAAACGTATTTTATTGTGAGCGCGTGATATGCGTTTCCCCATTTCTGTATTGGGTTTGATAGCTACCGTTCCGCTGATGTGTGGTTACTATGTGATTCGTTTCGAGGTTGCGCGGTGCTCGCATAAATGTTATTGTTATACAATATTTTCAAATGTACAGCCATTCGGTAATGGTGCACAAATGAAATATTTTATTTTATAACAATTTTACACATGAATTCATTTATTTATATTCAAATTCTCGACTCAATATTTTTATTATTCATAATCGTAAATTGACAAATAAACCACCTAATTATAAGTGCTTAGCGCCCATTAACGTGCAACTCGAACCTTTTACCATGTAAGCTAATGAGCTTACATGGTTGTAATGACAAGGATCATCCAGTTTGAAAACTATGGACAAAATCTTTAATAACTAAACTAAACTGAACTAAACTTTAAATAAAAAAAAACGCATTCATTATCCCGTCACGCGGCACTTACCACTGACAGCACTGCGAGGTTCGCTTAGAGATCTCATTGCGCATATGATTGTGTGAGTGTGCCATTTAAGGCCTTTGCACGTAGTTTCCGTATCTATGTTAACTGTTACTGTACCACATGTGAAGAATGAAGTGCAACGAGAATAAATTTATTAATATCACTGCTAGACATCGGCCATTTGCTATAAGCAACTAAATAGCCAATTCTGTCACTTGCAGTAAAAAAATACAATCCACCAACTGATGTTGTCCCATCTATTTCAGTAAAAACAAATACTTCAGGATTCAAACTAATGCTTCTGTAGTAATCAACAAAATCAAGAGAAAATACATGAACATAACAGCCAAAAGACAGAAGAAATGGACAGAAAAGGGGGCCTATAATAGGCTCTACTCAGTGGCAATGGTCTAGTGGGAATGGGTTTGACTTCTAGAATAAGAAGTTCGAGTTTGATCTTGCCTGATTTTGAAATATTACTTTCTAAATTTCTTCATGTTCCTGAACGTAAGACCATTGCTGATACACCAACTAGGGAAAACATTGCGAGGAAACCCTCATACCCGTTGGAATTTAGTCTTTAAAAGCATCTGAAGTTTACAGCACATTGGTGAAGAACCGTGTCCAACAGACGGACTTATAATGATTGGCCTTAATATTTATTATTATTTTGATGATAATGATGATCATGAAATCGACACTACACTCGCCATTCTGATTCGCTATAATTCATTAATGTTAGATCAAAATATAATTACGTGAATTCAATGCAAATCTAAATTCGTTGAATATTAAACAAACGAACGTGATGTAAACTCGTTGCAACTGTAATTTCGTCCTAACTCCACGAAACATTCTAAATCTGCTTAGCGACTTTGCACTCAGTTCGGAAACTCAAAGATCTTTTATCAACGGGTATAAATCAGTATTGGCAGATAAGTTGGGACGCAAAACGTTTTCGAGCACGAACCAAGCCAACCCGACCGAGCGACCTCGGAGACATGTAATAAAGAATTTTGTTTTATGCATAATGAATGTTGTTGATATCAATCAACCCTTTATGTCCCACTGCTGGGCACGGGTCTCCTCCTCGAAATCAGGCGAGGAGGGTAATGGGCCAATAGTTCACCGCGCTGGCCCAGTGCGGGTTGGTGAACTTCACATACCTTCAAAGACTTTTAATCTCATCAGGCATGCAGGTTTCCTCACGATATTTTCCTTCACCGGTGAGCGAGCGATGGTCTCGGGTTTTTGGGTGCACTTAGAAATTTAGAAAAATCCATTTCAAGGCACACACGGGGGGGTCAGGATCGAACCGAAAAAAAAAGTTTGAGGTCATGGATGTGTATTTTATAGTAAAAATCTTATATACAAGTACTAATGTAAAAAGTATTACGATAAATATATGTATTTCCGTTGTCTGGTACCCGTAACACAAGTCTCTTCGAGAACTTAGCACGGGACCAGTTGTCGTGGTGTAAAAGCGTCCATAGATATTATTATAAACTATCTCTTAGCGCCGGAATATTTAATTTTTGGGTATAAAACACTTTCCATCATTTCAACCGGCAAAAAAAAAACTATTGAGTGTTTACACTTAGTTTTACATTATATTTATATGTGTATTGTTCTAGTATACCTAAATTTACTCAACTTGGTCAGCACAAGAAGATGTCATTACCTTTTATGATTTCTTTTTATGTAAGTAACAAATAACCCGTGTGTGTGTCAATAAAACCGGCTATTACGTCACAATAAAACTAATTACAAGAACGACAGACATCAGCCGTGTAACGCCACGTCGTAACGACCAGCAGTAAACAGGAGCTGTAAAACTGTTGCGGCTGATGAGTATTACCAACGGAATTGCTTTATTAGTGTAGATATTGATAAAATAATATAACTTCCAATAAAACTGTAGGGTAAGGCAATTCTGTAAAAACCATTTCGTTATCGAGCTTTACCTGAGTGAGATCACTTTACGCTCACTTCGAAAGCAAATTTTATTGATATGAATATATAGTCGAGTTTTAAAGAATACAAATTCGTCATATCTACCGTAGATTCCGCTTTCGAGATTTGAAAACGACCTTATAGAATAGCCCTACTAGACTGCGTAGTATTACGGAAAAAAAGAAAAATGGAAATAGAAGTGCATCTCTTTCTAATAGGGTGTCCATATTATTTTATTATACCTACATTCATTAGCGATTTCGCTTGATTTGAAAGTAATTCTATCTAGGACTAGCAGCGCCCGCGGTTTCACCCGCGTACTTTCCATTCCCGTGGGAGTACAGTGATAAAATATTATACGCTATTTTGTTTACGTGGTATATAAATCCGTGGTTTTTTCGCGATGTATGTGTTAACATGATAGGGCCAAAACCATGTCCAGTGGGAACTTGTTAGTCGTTCCCAATTTTAGCTTTATAGATTTTCTTTATTTTTTATGTGCTGGTATTCTTGTAAATATTGAAAGTACTATTTATAGTGACTTAGTATTGGGAATGATGGTCTCTGTATTGTTTTGATGGATTTTAATTTATTAAATATTGTTTTGGAACAGACTTTCCTTGGATTATACGTACACATGATACATAATTAACGGGACAGACCCAAAAGCATGTCCAATTAAAACTAGCCTTGATGAAATTTCCTTTGCAGAGCTCCAAGTAAAATGATGGAACCCATGCAGACAGCAGCGGCAGTTTTCACCAGTAGGAGGTGAAATAAATCACGTATATGATAGTCACAAAATTGCCATTAAAAAGGATGCGCTTTGTGCAACGCTCGCAGTTGCAAAAGCTCGCCTGTCCTGTTTTGCAAGCAGGTAAACTGTGGTACAGTGCGTTATAGTATTACCTAGGTGGAATACTAGGTGGAATACTATGTGGAATAGTAACCGTAAGATGCATTTGCACACACTACTTTCTGTAGACTGGTGGTTTGTGGGATAATGGGATGCGGAATGTCAGAACAGAATATAGTTTTTCTTCTTCTTCAATATATATGAATTACCGCAAAGTAATGCTTCATTGTAATAATAATAAACATTATTTTTCTTCATCACCGATCCCCCACTCCATCGGACCATATCACTCCTGTTCTTACTAAAAATAGACATGTCTTTTTAAATCCTACTAATATTATAAATGCGAAAGTTTGTGAGGATGTTTGTTACTATTTCACGCAAAAACTACTGAATGTGTTTTGATGAAACTTCATAATTGTATAGTTTATACATCAGATTAACACATAGGCTATAATTCATCCCCGTATTCCCACGGAAACACGGGATAATATAGACTATATCATAAGATGATAAGATGCCGTTGAAAAGCGAAGCTGCGGGCAACAGCTAATATGAAATATAGAATTAACATCAGTAGTTTTCCATCAGAAAGATATCTCATCTCATTTATTTGCTCTGATCTTGGCAATTATTTTGTAATAGCGAATGCGATACGCCAATTCCAACAGGATTACGTGAAATATCCCGCGGGTATATTGATTACTGACCCTGCGCTCTCCAGAGCCTCCCATAAATCCGTTAAGCCTAAATCCATATCTAAATAATGATTAATGTATAAGTTTTATGTAGATACGGCCGGAAATTTGAAGGTCATATTCAGGAAGAGGTTTTCGTGTCGTTGAGTAAAGCTAGGCCGATGGGAACATATATTTGGAAAAGGATTGACTTTGATTAGATAAAATGAGCTAAGTGGTATATTAATAATAATAATATCTATGGACACTTTTACACCACGTCAATCTGGTCCCGTGGTAAATTTCCGAAGAACATGTATTACGGGTACCAGACAACGGCAATACATAATTATATTTAAGATTTTTATTATTTAATACACATATTTCATACAAATCTATCACCCAGGAACACAGAAACTTTTTTGTTCCCGTTAAGATTCGAACCCGCTACCTCAGGCCTTGCGCGCCAACGCGCTAACCAATGAATCACAGAGGTCATCAATAGTAAAAATAGTGAATAAAGAATACGGCACGATTTGAAAAATGAATTAATTCGACGTAACTGTTGGTTTTTGTTATTATGTTGGTTTGTATGTGTTGGATGCGAGAGGCAAATCGGCCGTGCTGGCGTTCATGTTCAGCATGCTGATGCTGATGATGATGATGATGATGATGCATAGGGTTTAGAATAGTAAATTGGAATTGTCTCCCTAAAGCTAACCAACTTGTAAACTTAGTCTCCTAAATTTGTTAAACTTGAGTAAGATAAGTTCGCCAGATCACTGACTTAATTTTATACGTTCTAACTTCACATGCTTTTAAAAACATTTTGAATTTGACAAACGTGCCTAATCTCTCCGCAACGGTGGACTTGCGCTATAAAATAATTTTTGTTTAAAATAAGTAATGATAAAAGCTTCTCATTTGTATATTATTATGTCATTTTTGCAAGGAAATGCACACGTTCTATTTTCAAACTTCACGTAAGCATAGCTGTGAAATCCAAATAGTATTAGTATAACAAATAAACATCCTCACGAACTTTCATGTAGTCAGTATGCACAGTCATAATATTAGTCTTTAACTCGTAATAAGTGTTTTTCAAGACAAAGAAAACAGCTTTGAGACCACAATTTCCAACTTATAAACCACTTCAAAGTGGTTTTACTTACAGTGCTCGAGTCTTTGTAATAATTGTTCTTTCAAGCCTTTGTTTATCTAAAGTAATATGAATAAAAGAAATTTTTACTTTCTACCGACACAGGGATATGGCAAAGTTGTTATTATTTTTTTTTTTGGAATATAGCTTTAATTTTACGTATTTTATTTTATACAATCCGTTTTTTATGAAAACTCTAAAAGTATTAACATATTCTACTGTAGACATATTTTCAATAATAACAAGCCTTTTTAGCAACGCTACTATGTTAATTTACATGAAAATTGAAAAAGTTTTTTAGTCGTAATAACCCATGCAGGTTAGTTTTACTTGGTTCTCTCGACTTCCAACGTTAACTATTATTTATAGTTACTAGAGCTAGTAATAGTAAAGGTTCAGTAATAACACAATTTATTCATTTAGGACAAACAATAACACAAATTGAATTACGCCAAAAACATAGAAAAATGAACTCTTTTTTTTCATGAATAACAAGGCTTTCGCCCTGTTTCTGAAAAGTTGTTCAAAGCGTATGTCAACTAACATTTCTGTTAATGGCAGTTAACATACATTTCTATAGTCAAAGACAGTTTTTTATCATAGTAGTTATGTCAACTTGCAGGCTGATCAAATTAAATAATTAAACCATGCTTCTAGCGTACTTCTAGCAACTCATTTGACACTTAACAAGAGATTTGGCAATTGATTTGTTAATTTTACATTGATCAGCCTTTCGAAAACCGGGCGTATGTCATGAACAAAATATTTGTAGTGTTGAAGTGTCGATCTTCGCGTAGTCTTATTCTTGAGTCGAAATACCTAAAAGTCCTTAGTGTATTTATTTATATATGATAAAAAATTCGCGTAGTAAAATTGAAAAACATGGTAAACAGACCGTTTTGAAGTGTCATAAGTGAAAATGACATTTCAATTTAAAATATATCTCATTAAGTTTCAAAATCCCTTGGCACTGTGAAAGAAATATGCTCAAATTTTCATTACGCGCCCGAAGCGTGAACCCTCTAACGTGTTTACGTATCTGATGATTGCTGGCACAACATTGTATGGATAATCGAAAATTGTATATTGCAAATTATACTGGAATTAGTTTTGCATGGGACGTGCCTGAAAGAGGAGAGGAGCCTACTGGGAGTATATTGTTTTTGATGTGTTATTTTCTTCAAACAAGCCTAAGAGATTTTTTTATAAAATGAAAATGACGTCAATCGATAATGTCGAAGCATCGACCACATAACCTATAGACTCTTAATGTTTGATTTTTCGTATTAAATGCATTCTGGCAACTAGCTGAGGTGAAACGAAAGGGGTTGTAATGCTGTGATTAGCTAATTCAATGACATACATTACCAATCACGGAACTTTAAAAAGAAATGGATATATTTCGCAACGGTTAAGAATGAGACGACACGATAGTTTGAGTACATTGTTTACGGCTTACATCGGAACTATAAGTCAGATGTGTGGCCAGAACCCGTTCCCCTGTTATTAGGAGTCTATGGGTTTTGTGGTGGATGTGTCGAAGAGTCTTACAGCGAACGTTATCTATATACTACAAAAAGTGATACGTGAAGCTACTAAGGTAAAAAGTAAAAAGGCAAATTAAAGATACAAAGAAAAAAGGTCTACACCTTGTATATCACCTTTTCATATTTTCGCCAAACTGCACTGGACTAGTGCATGGAAAAATTGCGAATCACTCTCTTCGCATGATTTATAGAGCAACAGTATACCTGGTACGAGAACATTCACAAATATGTATAAAATATATGTAAAGCAAAATAAACTTCGGTAGAGCTTGTAATATCCAAAATAATTTCACGGATCATATCGTAATTGACGTGACGGGCGCGTACGTAACAAATAGACGGGTTGAGTTCGGCTGACTAGCTCGTGTTAACCCAAATAGATTTGGATTGAAATGATGTTCAAACGTCAACAATTTTTGGATCGTTTTGTTTAGGACTAATAATAAATGTTGACTAGCTTTGTGCTGATGATTATCAAAACGATTATTGTTACGTTGTTGTTGAACTGAAATCTTCTTTGGGCGCGTTGAGACTTTTTCGGTGAACAAAAAGCGTGTAACTCGCATCATTGTCAGGCAACATTAGAAAAGTGAGGTTTATAAAGTCACATTTAATTTTTTGCAATACCTAAATATAATAAAATAAAATTAAAAAAATCGTTGCCCTCCTTTCCCTCCCTTAGATCTTATGACCCCCAATAGACCACCGGAAACTCACAAACCGCACGAAACGCGTCAGCATAACTGTCACTTTACGCCGGTATTATGTGAGCGAGAGGTACCAACTACCACCCCGGTCGTGCCGGCCCGATTTGGCTGCAAAGCAGCATGGCACTACCTCTTTACAACATGAACCAAAATACTAAAAATAACCACATGTCTAAGTAATATGTAATACGCGCAACAAAATTGTCTCTACAAAAAGCTGCATATTTTTATTAAGCTGCAAAATTTTCCAATCCGCAGCTTATCACACCCAGTAACAAAGTCTACGCTATTACAAGTCACTCGCTACGTGTGCTACACCGTAGCGGCTACGCAGTGTTGTGCTACGTGCTCAGGCTAAATAGCCTACGCGAGGTAAAACGCTCAACTTTTCGCGTTCTATTATATTTTCTATTGGACCGTCGATATAATGTAATGCCTAGATAAAATACTTATTTTTTCTAATAGATTTATATTAATGCACCCCATAAATATAAAATATACTTGTATGAAGCAACTAAATTCAGTGAAATGTTATTTTAGCAATCGTATAAACAATAGCGAAACACATTTTCAGTTATTATTAAATGTTATTGAGCATGTAAGTTTGAACACGAAAAATGAGCTATATCATGATCAACTCATGAGAATCATCTTGAAAGTAAGTAATGTTGGTGACAATACATAGTGCTAACTGTCCAAAGTGTTTTATTTACAAAAAGAAATTTAAATCAACGTTAATGAATTTTACAAAATCATAACACATTATAGTTTCAAATTGATAATAACGATTAGTAAGAGCTTTAATTTATGTATCTTAAAATTACGATACCACCAAACTATAATCAATATTCGCAGTATAAATAATCTGTTGGCAAGCATAACCTATAAATATCTGTTACACACGACGTAAGGTTGCTAAACAATGAACATCAAAATCCCTTTCATACTAGCTGAAACTAACGAAAATTAAGTACAATGCTTTGACACTTGGCACTATGATATACAGAACATAAATGACGTACAATTATTTTAAATTAAGTGTTGAAAGAATGGCATTTACAGTAATCTACTTATAATTGTTACTTGCTCTAAACCAGAATATTATTATGTCTATTTTTTTCTATCTTGTATATTATAGGTATATTTTTGTCTTATATTTTAATAAATATCATTATATACTTATTTTGATGGTAGTGATGGTGGATAGTAAATGTAATACATTTACTATTCACCATCACCAATAATTGATACATCATTATCATCGTCATCAGCCTTTATCCGTCCACTGCTGACCATAGGCCTCCCTCAATGAACGCCAAGACGACCGATTATATTGATACAGATGCACAAAATTTTGCCCCCAATAGTATTATGTTATGAATAGTATTATGTTGTGATTTAATGCGCATCTTTTGTACATTATCAATGTCACACACAAAGTTTCAGCGAGTTTTTTTCATACTGCTACGGAGTTTCCCGCTACGGCGGCTTTGGCTTTATTCAAATAAAATATTGTCAGAAACAACAAATCTCGTTACGGTTTCAAACTGTAATAATGTTCCGCACGTAAATTAACGTGCATCGGCTCATGATTCAATTTACATGCTCGTTATGTAAAAAGTATTTTTTTTTTATTAAAATTCGTAAGTTATAACCAACTAGCTGTTGCCCGCAGCTTCGCCTGCGTTATCTTAGATTTACAACGGGCTACCTAACACTGAAAGAAACAATATAATATCTTACGGAACCCTATTTTTTCCAGAATAAAATTTAGCCCACGTTACTCGTGGATAATGTAGCCTACGAATTTTTGAAATCGGTCCAGTACTTTTTGAGCCTATTCATTACAACCGAACAAGCAAACAAAGTTTTCCTCTTTCTAATACTATTATATATTATATTATTATAAATATAGTGTAGAATAGTGTAGATATGGATAAAGATAATTTTTTTAATGTAATGTCATTGTAATACTAGTATGTCAATGGAAACATTTTGTAGTGGACTAAATTGCAAACTTAGACTATTCTCGAATCGACTTGAACTCACACTAAAACCTTCATCATAATTGGTCCAGCCGCTTAGGAGTTACACATACGCATGTTACGCGTAATGATAATTAAGACCTGACATTACGAATGAATGGGCAGAAAAAATGACGTGTCATATAATGATTCTAACAAGATGTTAACCAAGAGATTCCCATAAAAGATAGCAATAAGGAAATAAGTGACAAAAATATTGAAGTGATTTGTGGGCTGGAAAAAGATAACAAAGATACATATAACAAAAGGAGAAAGAGTAATGTTAATATAAAAAAGGCGTGATATTGCAATTATTTAATTGCAAGGGACATAACGCTTTTTTTTTTGATGACGCAGCGCAAATCCTTTTCAGACCCTACCAGAGCCTGGGTAGGCGCGCTGGCGTGTGTGGGGACTCGCATTGGGTGCCCTACCCCACTAAAGCCGCTGCGTGAGCCTTCAGCCGCTATTTGAGGGACCCGGATTGCAGGCAACGGGAAACCCTTAGCGACAGGCTAGTCCCGGCAAGACCAGATTCTCCAGAATAGGGGACTGCCCGGCTACCACTTGGCAGTCTCCACGACGTCGTGTCTTCAGCAGGGCCCGGGTTCCCATCCCGAGCCCGACACGAGCACAGGTATGTTACTGGAAGGACCGGCGGGACGTAACGCCTGGCGTAAGGCATGGATCTCCTCCTCAAAATCAGATGAGGTCGTGTTTCACTGATGTGCTGGCAATACTGGCTGCAGTGAACTTCCTCGCCTTCGAAGATTATGAATCCCATCAGTTATGTAAGTTTCCTCACGATGTTAACGGTGGTTACGTGCTATAAAGATAGTAGGGCCAAGGTCAAGGCCCCAAAGAAAGGTCAATATCGAAACCGAACCCTCTCGCTCCAAAGGACGCGCTTAAACCCTCTTTACCATCGTCACTCATAGCATCGATGTCTTTCCTAAATTCACTGTGATTAAATTAATAAAGGTGCAAAAAGCTGTAGGTTATCTTCTCTAATATGTAAAATTCTCGTGAGGGTCCACCCTTAATTTTTTTACAAAATTTTTTGTTTTTATTTTTTTTATGATACATCATACAAAAATACATACAACCATAAATTTTCACCCCTCTACGATCAGTCCCTATTTTTTAATGGAAATATTTGTACTTTTGGCAGAATTAAGTCTGTCGAAGCAGCTTGTAATAACAATAAAAATATACTTTCCTTTTTTAAACATTCAATCGTTCTATTATAATAAACTGTTTTAAAATTTTACTGTCAAAAATTGGTTCGGTGAATACTTAAAGCTTTTTCCATTTTCTTCAAAAAATTATTTAAGATGCCTCACCCCAAACAAACGCCGACTAAAGAAAGAAGCGAAAAAAGAATCAGAAATGATTTTCCATCTCGGGAAAAGAAATATAAAGAAACAGTATTTCATTTAGGGTCGTCGTAATTTTGAAATAATGTCAATTTTCAAATGAAGGTCGAGTGTTTTCACGATTTTTGGTCACATTTTTAATAGATGTGAGGTATTATTTTCTAATGTTTACGCGAATTTCACTCATTGTGATGAAACAACAAAATAATTATGAATATTTTTATGTCCGAGGTTTTGGATACTTTACGGCATCCGAAACGTTTTGCATGTGAACATCTTAATAAACCGTGAAAATATCGGTAAAAGCTATAATTATAATTTATAAATATTAAATATGACGTCCTTCGTCTAACTTAATACTCGAGAGAAAATACATAGTTAAACTCTATACTCTGTACTTCTCACTTTTGAGGTAGGCATTAAATAAAATAAAAACAGAAAAAATCGAACTAGTATGGAAGAACAAGTATCTCCACAGCTGTAGTTCAATTAAAACGAATAGATATAACCATATTCTTGTTCAGGATATTATAATAAAACGCAAAGTAGCAGAAAATAGCTGTATAAATTCCGCAACATTTTAATATATTACCGAACTGTAATAAATATCTATGGATACGGTTATCTATGGTTACCACTATGTTTAGGTCTAAGTAGCCTTTTATGGCCGGTTTTGGCAGATTTATATTGTTTTGTTTAGAGCGATGTAGCAAGGTCATTGACCCGGAATTTAGTGTATTCTCTATCCAATTAATGGATGATTGGACAGTATCTTTTTATAGCATTATTATCATTTTGTTCCATGCACGTAGGCCTCTATCATGAAACTTCAAGAGGTGATCGCTCGAACTAGCAATGTGGTCTCTGCATAGAGATCTTGTTTGTGCCATTTCTTTTCTTCTTTTTTGCAAACAAAACACATAAAAGTGGTGACTACCAATTGGTGGGTGTACTAAGGAAGATTCTTGTCCGATTCCCTACCCTAGCCGACATGTTGTTCGCTAAGACGTTCAAAAATTGTATAAATAATTTATTTCATTCTACACAATTATAATCACCCTAGGTGAATGGTATTTGTGTTTTGTATTGTGTCCATTATTATCATATGATAAACCACTTTTAAACAATATTAATTAGGTACAATATTCTCAGATATAAACGTGAACTCGACGAATTTAATTATGCGTTTTAAATAATAAATTATTTATGAATCGCTTAGCAAACTTCGTTACGAACGCTTTGGCCCGGGCGCAATACCTTTTGTTCTGAAAATACCTTATTATATTATATCTAGGGCGGCCAACACGAAAAAATTGTGAAGGCAAGATAATCTTGTTTTAGAAAACGTCGTGAGATTAATTTTGTGAAAAACGCTGTAACGCTATAACCATATTTACATTTCTGATATTTGTGGTATACTCGAAAATGCTAAATACTAACTACTAAAAAAATCACTCGTAAGTTTTTTCTAAGTTATTTTAGCTTAAAAATATTTCTGTTGATTGGAATTTTACATTCTTTTAAAGAACCAGCAAACCATTTAATTTGATACATTAAAATTAGTATATAAAAATGATGTGGTGTTGTGGGACACCAGGTAGGAACGAATTTAAGAAAGAGAAGGAATGATAGAACGAAAAGAAAGAGGGAGAAAGAGAAAGGTATTATATTATACACTACTCGCTTGTGTATGCGACTGTCGCGCCTGCGCACGTCTCATTTAACGGTTTTATTTCCACAGATTTTTTCTTACGGTTTTACTTTCATTTTTTTCAGTTCGGTCGCGCAGAAAAATCCCTATCCCACGATATTTTTGTCATATCATAGTATCAGTAATATCATCAGTCTCATAAAAAATAAAAACAAAAGAATTGGTCTAAAAAATAAAAATAAATTAAGGGGTTTCTCAACTCCCTTTATATTAAGGCCTACCCTTAACATTTAGGGGATGAAAATTATATGTCATATAAGCTTTATGTAATATAAGCTTAATTACAAATACCGTGACACGAGAATTTCCATTTTTTAATATTTTGTGCTGCCTGTACGCGTTATTGCTCTTTTGTTTTAACACTCTACTCTGTTTTTTTTGATACATCCCATTCAATTTGAAGTCATTACATAACAAATGTATTTATGAATATTTCCAGCAGACAAAATTTCATGAGAATCGGTCGAGCCATTTAGGAGCTTAATTACAAATACCTACCGTGTTTTTGCGAACACTCCGCTCTCTTGTTTGATATATCGCCTTCAATTTGAATGGTCAAAAATACCAAATACATTTATGAATATTTCCTGCACACAAAATTTCAATGAGAATCGGTCGAGCCTTTCGGAGGAGTTTAATTACAAATACCGTGATACGAGATTTTCCATTTTTTTATATTTTGTGCTGCCTACGCTTTGCGAACACTCTACTCTTTTGTTTGATACATCCCATTCAATTTGAATGGTCATTACATAACAAATGCATTTATGAATATTTCCAGTATTGGAGCGTTTTGAAATTGTGATCCCACCGCGCGCAGCGCAGCGTTAACTCACTGTGTAACGACCTGATTACTTTCAACGCAACCTCGTTAAAAGGATTCAAAGAAATCCAACCCGCAGTTGCGCTTTAAAACTTTATTCACCAATGTATCTTCAAAGGGATTTCAAATACTTTTACAAACTTATTTTATACCACCATAAAGGTTTTATTAACAAGATTTTTATTTACTCGCTTCAATTATTTTTACTTAAATACTGTTATGAAGGACCGATAATATGATTTAACTTTGTAAAGCCTGTAATAGTACACAGTTGAAAGCAACGATGCAACGGTCCAATGAGTATGGACCAGGCGCCTTGTGCGAGAGAGTCCGGGTTCGATCCTGACCCCTGTGGTGCCTTGAAATGGGTTTTTCTAAATGTCTAAGTGCACCCTAAACACGAGACCATTGCTCGCTCACCGATGAAAGAAAACATCGTAAGGAAACCTGCATGCCTGATAAGATTGAAAATCTTTGAAGGTATGTGAAGTGCACCAACCCGCATTGGACCAGCGCGTCGGTGCACTGTGGCAGATTATTCTCCTCGCCTGATTTCGAGGAGGAAAGAATAGGCAGTGTAATTGCTGGCACAGAGACTTCACATTACATCTCAGAATAGGCAGAAAATTAATAAATTGCCTGGTTTAGTTTCAGGTTTATTTTCGTTGATGGGTGACGCTAACCACTTAATATCATGTGACTGTCTGTTCTACTACGAGACAAAATAAACAAATATCGAGATTTTTGATGCTCGTTTATTATGAAACCACAATAGATGTCCAAGTTGTCAACTTAAGATGGCGGGAATATTGTCGAGATTTAGATATAAATCAGTATTGTCAGATGGGCATTGTCTCGAGGTAAAAAGTCGACACAATGGAATGTTAGGGCGAATGCTTCACGTTATTGTTCCCTTTAAATATTTTAAGCAGAGCTCTCGTTGCTCGGCCCTTTTTTATTTAAATACATTTTAATGCGCCATAGTTTTACAGCTATGTTTTAAATATAAAATTGTTATAATATCTTATTTTATTTCTCTTATTAATTCTTATACTTTGCATCACGAAAATCCTCAATCGTTATAAATTTCAAGTATAAAAGCCATTTTCAACCTTTTTTAATAAAGAGTTGATTATATTAATAAATAAAAGCTTTTTTATTAATATTATGAGGCAGAAAAGCAATACGTGCGTTTCTTTCTGCCTCTTTATACTGCCTCTATAACCAATTAAACTTGTCATCCCCAAGGAATTGATCCAATTTCAAACAGGCTTTGTTTTTATCTCATGGAGCTTTTTGATATATTTTTATCGTTTTTCTCGTAGCGTGACAGTTAAAGGTTCTATATTATGTTCATTTGATTTACTAACTTTCTTTTAACCTTAAACTCTTATACGAGTGAAGTATAAGAGTTTAAGTTTAGTTGGATTCGGTTTAATTATTTGTAAGCATATTTCTGGTTGTAGTTCTTGACATGGATTAACCAAATCAGTTCAAGCCTTTTTTTAATCAGCTTTTATTTTTTCAAAAAAAAAACTTACCTCAAGGTATTTTTTTTGATGTTGCACTGAAAATCCATTTTTGACTTACCAGGGCCTCGGGTAGGCACTGGCGTGTAATGGGACTCGCATTGGGGTGCACACTGCAATACCCTGCTAAAACTACTGCGAGCGCCTTCAGCCGCTTCGGGAACCCTCAGCGACAGACTGTCCCCACTACTAAGCAGTCCTCACGACATCATGTCTAGAAGGCCCGGGTTCCTAACACGAACACAGGGACGTTCTTGAATGCGTATTAAATAGCGCCTCCTCTCTCACCCACTCGTTAGCCTTCTTCCGGGACATCACTGTCTCTCAGAAAGAGGCCATTGCTATCGTCACAGCCGAGCATCGCGGTGATGACGCTCAACAAAGACAAGTCCCCTCCGATTCTCGGGAGGTTAAGTACGTAATGTTAGTAAGTAGGTAGAAATTTATTTTCTAAGCAAAATAGTATGTATGTTTACCGGTAGGTAAGTGAGTACCACAATCTTGCTTATTCCTCCTGTGCCGGACAGGCAGTATTATTACTGGCTCCGAGACTTAACATCTTATGTATTAAGATTGGCAAAACATTAATAGAGTCGCTTGGGCTAGTTAAAGACAAACTAGTTCATGTTGATGGGCGACGTCGAACATTTACCATCAGATGCCATGGTTGGCAGTTTGCCTAAACTAACATAAAAAATGAGAATATACCTATAATTAATGTTAGATATAGTGTCGCACGAGTTTTAACATGGCACAATCCGTCACAATCAATCTAACGCAGGGTGTGAGGGCGGGCGGCCGCTGAACTAGGGCGGAAGCGCTCGGCACGCGACCTGTAACGTCCTGATACTGATTATGTTTTGATTTACTTTTTTTACTCACCCATTAGAATTCGTTGAATTTATGTTTTGTATCATTTCTTTTTGACTAATATGTTAGCATGATATAGCAAAATTTTCCTTTCTAATTGTATGTTTATATTTTTATTCTAATTGTATGTTCATAATTTTCTCTACTTACATACATATATTTTATAAGCACACGGAATACTAACACTGACATACATAGGTATATACAATTTCTTATTCGGTCAAGTAAACTCAGTAATAGTTCTTTCTTATTCCTCCTAAACTTATTGTGGAAAAATCATCGATCTGTGTTAAGAGATTGTGCAAGCTAAAGGGGATAGCAAAAATTTTCACCACTCCAGTACATTTAATCAAAACAAAGAGCATAAAAAAGAAAAAAGGAAGAAAGAAGACACAGGCAAAATTAAAATCACAAATACAAATCAAAATTTACATAAAAGAAAATGTTAAGACTTATATCATAAAAATGTTCCGAGCATATTTAGGCACGAGATTATTCATAAAGGAATATAAAAGTGAGATCGTAAAAAATGGATCGCGCTTTTTCCGTCTTATAAATTGATTACGTCCAGCCTTATTTCTTCGGGGACGGCCATGCAAATGTAAACTTTACACAATAACTCACCTCATAAATCCCACTCACACACCCCTGGGATAAATAAGTCTCGAATTTTCGGTCCACAGAACTTCGGCCATTTTGACGATTTGTTAATCATATGCTTATGAATAAGTTCGAATTTCGAATTAAATATGTTTTAGAATTTGTGTTTTTGTGACGAATAAGTACTGATTTGTACACAACAAGTATGTTGGAGAAAGTTATAGATCACTAGTCTCTTTCTATTGTAGAAGATGGAAAAACAGACTAGTGCTATATTGTTTTCTTATGTTTACGCGAATTTCACTCATTATAATGAAACAACTTTGTCCATGAAATCCAATCCAACGAAACAACAACCATGGTCACGGAAGGACCTCCCGTGACCATGGTTGCTGTAAAGTATCCGAAACGTCGGGCTTGAAAAAAACTTAATAAACCACGATAAAATCCGTAGACTAGTGCTATTTTTTCCAAGAAATGTTGTTTCTTTCGTAAATAAAGTAGTCAATAATTGAGGGTTATAAATGGCACTAAGAGTTTGTTTTTAAGAATTTCACAAGTTTCTAGTGTGTCTCGCTGTTTATGCGTGCAACTGCCCATTCTATAATCTATGCATGCTTGTTCAACCCAATTTATGTATATGATATACATAATCACAAGTTTTATATTCACCTCATAGAGTCTGTGAATATCCTTTCTAATATTTATCAAAACATTCACAATCTTGTATACTTAATCACAGCTGCTCTCTCGAATGTTCCAACACATATCATGTCTAAGCCAAACATAAAACATAACTTAGAGCATAAAGTTTTATAGCCAAAACCTTTGTGGAAAAGTTTCGTTTCTGCGTATCTATTGCGAATTGCTTTTGAAATTAGAAATTTATATTATTATATTCTTTGAAGTTTTCCAATTTTTAACCAATCTCCGATATGTTTTATTTTGTGTGGGTATATTTAACGATATTTTTGCCGACTGTAAACCGATTTTGATTTATTTTTTAAAAAAAATAGGATATTCCAAGGGTATCCCATAATAAGGATACCTGGATTTGATGAAGACATCCCAAAGAAGACAAGGGGAACTTTTAAAAAGCGTAGACTTTTAAAGCATTACAAATCAACCTCAAAATCAGTTGATGGAACTCCTCAATGATTTACAGCAGCTACATTGGTCTTACTTCATATAATTCAATATGCCAAAATATTCAGTTCGCAAAATAAAATAGTAATAAAAAATCTGATTACAAAGAAATAAAAAAGTATTAAAATTTAATTTTTAATGGTTTGTAGTAGGCTTTATTTTTTTATAATTTATATCAAGGTTGATATTTTATAGTAAAACTAGCTGACTCCACAGAGTAGTGGACCTAATTGTGAATTTAAATCGTTCTCCAATCCATTTTTTATCGTTTATCGTCGAGCCATTTACGGGAAGTAAACCAAATAATATTATGATACACGCACACAGAAGAATACATACATATATAAAGTCCTTATACTTAAACATTTGCATTTCAAATAGTACCATCTATTGCCTACTTCTATATAATCACTGCAAAGTTGCTACGCAAAGTTGACTTTTGAGACCTGCAAAGAACGTCCATTTTGCTTTGCTTGCATTGCAATTATCAAAGCGCTTGCTCAGCATGACAATAACGATCAATTCCTCGCAAAAACTCTTAGCTTCTAAGCGACATTTTGAAGTTCGTTAAGACACTTTTTATCAACATCGACCGTTAAGAACACGTTAATTTCAACTTGAGAGGGGTTTTTTTAAATTCTAGTAAAAATTTTGCAGGAAAAATGTCTTTCATGCTTATTATATAATATGAAACATCTTCTTACAGATAACATAGAATTTACATTTTTAGAGACCTAAACTCTAGAGGTCCTATGGTTCCGAATACAACAACGACAATGGTCATAAGAGGACAGAGGTGTAAGACGCATTAATGCCACTTTATTTGAACATACGACACATAAAAATAATTAAATTTTAATAAGTCCGATCTCTGAGGTTCACGTGATAAAATCTCGTAAAGATAAAAAAAAAAAACTAAGCAATGAAATATATGACCAAAAAAAAGTGTAAAGAAATCGTGACCTTTGCCAACTGACTAAGTTTGACACAAATTGAAACACCAAGAAATATGTGTTACAGATGTCTTTGGTCTAGCAAACATTTCCCTTTGGCTCTGTGCCAAATAATTTTAATTACAAAGTTTTAATTTATCGGCAGTTTATTGAAATTTACTGTAGCATATTGACAGTGAAACTTCGATGAGAACGTGATTCTAAATCTTACTATAACAAGAAGTAATAACACAAGGAAAATGAATCAGGTGTTTTTGTATTTTACTCTTGTTTTCTAGGTAAGGTAAGCATGGACTCGTTATCTGAACTTGGCACAATAGTTCTTGGCACTATAGTTCCTGGCACATCAACCCTTATATGCTGCTGCACGGGTTTCCCCCACGAAATCAGGCGAGGAGGGTAGGGATAGTTCATCGATACACTGGCCCAATGCTGGTTGGCTAGCTTTACATACCTTCAAAGACTTTCAATGTGATTGAGCGTGCATGTTTCCCCGTAGTATTATTCATCACCGGTGAGCGAGCGATGGTCTGGTGTTTAGGGTGCACTTAGAAATTTAGAAAAACCATATTCTAGGCACACGGAGGTGAGGATCGAACCCGGAACGTCTCGCATAAGAGGCCGAGTCCACCCACTGAACCATCGTCGCTTCTTGCGCACTCGTCTACTAAACTGAACTAATATGTATATACTGTAATTGAAGTTACCACTTACTTGCCATCTTAGACTCATTTATCTTGTATGAACTTCGCACTTCTTTTTTTATTAGTTGGACTAGGTATTGGATGGGTAAACTAGCGCGTACCACTTGATGCTAAGTAAAGAGGTAGTGCCATGCTGCTTTGCGGCCGTATTGGGCCGGCACGACCTGGGTTGTACCTTTCGCACACATAATATCGGCGTAAAGTGACAGTTATGCTGTCGAGTTTCGTGCGGTTTGTGAGTTTTCGGTGACCCATTGAGGGGATAGGGAAAAGGAGGGCAACGCATCTGCATAACCTTTGGTTGTGTGGATGTTAATGGGCGTCGATAGTCGCAAGGCTTCGGCTGTTCGTTTGCCCTCCTATGTTATAATAAAAAAAATAAAAAAAAGTCAACAGCAGCCATGAACTTAATCGAATTCACGTAGCAAGTCATGGGCATTGTCTTAAAACGCAGTATGGTGTCTTGGTGTTACTAGACGGTCCTGTTCTTTCCGAAATACAGCTTTTTACTAAAGGCATATACCGTGCTAACATCAATCATTTTTTTTATTTATTCGTTCGGCTAAACTTTGAACAGCTGGGCCAATTTTTCTGTCCTAAAAACTTCCGTCTTTTCTTACTGATATTATAAAACTGAAAGTAGAGATGTTTGTCACCCTTTTATGCGAAAACTACTCAACCGATCATCATTAAACTTTTTGCACATATTCTCGGAAATGCTAGAGATAGCATGGGATACCTTTTTTTTGCCAACGCGGGCAAGGCGCGGGCAACAACTAGACTTTAATAAAATCTCACCAATTGACGTATCCCTCACAATATTATCGTATCGATTATTTCGAAGCCACATCTGAAGGGGCTCCAGAACATTCTTAAAAACTCTTACGCAATAACAGGGTGCTTCAAGCACCTGAACTAATTTATGAAAGCAATACAAAAGCTATTCAATACCAAGGGAGAACTAAATATTCCATCCGCATCGTGGACGGCCTCATTAGCTCGTCCGAGGAATTACATTTGATGTTAACGACGATAAGGGCAAACAGCGAGATGAAGAGCGTACGTCATAATGAGAATACGCTTAGTGTTACCAGCTTATCAAACTTCCCATAATTTTAGGCACAATATATCTGATTTGCGGTAGTTTGTGAGTGAAAAGATATATTTTATTCATAGTTAATTTTGATTGAATAGAAAAAAACTTCATTGCTTTCTTCATAATTTGTTATATTTACTTTTTTTTTTATTGTTTAGTTTAAATAGGACAAAAACTAGTCTAATTTTATCATAGATAAACTACTGAACTTTTATGAGTATAAATAAGTTACTATTGTCGATATAATAATTACAGGTATGCTCCGGATCACTATCCGTATTTATAACACTTTATAAACTTCATGTGAGTGAAGCAGTAAGCCATCGTTAGTTTCATCAATCATTCCAAAAGTGAAGCTCTTACTGAACAAGTGATATATGAAGACATGAATTATTGACGAATTACTTTACTTTCAAGAAGCTAGTTTGATAAAGTATAGTTTTTTAGTTAGATACTCTTAATGTCAACTTTGCTCATGAACAAAACTCACCTGGAACTAACCTTGACAGCTCATACATACGTTGCATATTCTCTGAAGTTTTGATGCCACTATCTGTCACGACAAGTGTCAAGACTGTAATGTCAGGCAATAAATGTCAGGACATTTATTTGGAAAAACAGTTTAAGCGTTTCACAGACGTATTAAAGTACAGGTGCAGATGGACGCAGCACAAGCAGATCAGTAATACGTAACGTATAACTCAAATAATGGAAGAAACTCTGTCAGAATTGTAGCGGAATTTTTGATTTAATTTGGCGAAGTCTGCACCGTTGTTCTGTCAACACAGGCGCTCTCGTTCGCCGCTCGCACGCGGATTTAATCCATTTTGATCTGCCTCGCTTTTAAATTGATACCGGATGTGAAGTATCCGGTAAGCTATGAAATATAGGGCTCGGGAAAAGACTATATTATCTAGCTGAAAAATAGCGGCTGCGGTTGCTGCGTTGAATCTTTAAAAAAAAGGTAGAAATCGTGGCGGGTGTTGCATTTATTGCTGTAGTTTAAGCGATTTTTTATCCTTATTAATATTAAACCACTTTAGACATGGTTCTCTCTTAGTGAACGCCATAAGCGATCCCTAAAACTCGCATTCGACTCGAACATATTATTTCGACTATAACATATATATTACAAGAAAGACATACAATAAAAACATGGTAAATATCCCGTTTTAAATAATTTAAATAAGGAAAACGTCGTCTCATCTAATCGCGGAGGCTTTGGAAGTCATGCATACATATTACGCAAAACTACTAAAAAAATACTAGTAACTTTTAACTGTAACACTTGAAAACATGAATTTAGATAGCCGGCTAAAAATGCTGAAGCCTATTAATTTAAACATTTATCAAATAAACATAGCCAAATATTGTGGATTAATTAAATACACTATAAATATCAGCAGCCAGTTGCACACACTGTCTTTTAAACGTATTTTTTTATATAAGTTAAATAGTCAAACTGACAAAGGTGTAGTTGATGGTGTGTGGCAATGACACCCATGAACCTCAAGTTGAAAAAATTAGTTTAAATAAGTAAAAACTTTTTATGTTTCTTATTCTGAGACTAATTACGAGTAGTATGTTAAATATCGGCGCCTGTAATTAAACTGCTTTTATTACCCTTCTCCTCGAAACACCGCAGTCTCACCGGAGGAACAAGGAAGATAGTGGTACCCATGCGGCCGGGAGCACCCCTCCCACTATATTTAAAGAAGTCTTAGTAGTGCCTTATCTAATAAGTGACAGCTAAGCTGTAGCGTTTCGTGCTGTTTGTGCGTTTCCGGTGGCCCATTGGGGGGATAGGGAAACGGAGGGCAACGTATTTGCAAAACCTCTGGTTATGTGGATGTTAATGGGCGTCGATAGTCGCAAGGCTTTGACTGTTCGTTTGCCCTCCTATGCTATAAAAAAAATACATAAATCATCATTCATTGACTGGCCTGTTGGTCTAGTGGTTAGTGACCCTGACTGCTAAACCAGAAGGTCGTGCCACTTCCCACCCAGGACAAAATAATATTTGCGTGATAAGCATGATCATTTGTTTTGTGTCTGGGCGTAGTTTATCTATAATATGTATATATTTAGAAATATATAAGTAATATATCAGTTGTTTGGTTACCATAAGAACAGGCTTCGCCTAGTTGGGATCAGATGGCCGTGTGTGAGTTGTCCCAACATATTATTATTATTATGAATATTATTATTATTATCTTTTATTCTACCTGATATAACAATTCCACTTTATGAATCCTTTCCAATTCCCAACACTTTATACTAGAATCAAAACACATAAACAGCGTGTTTCATATGTGGGACTCCCATAAACTTCAACATAAATAAACAAGAGGCAGGATATTACGCTAACTTCACTATTTACTAGTCTTTGTCTGAACTAACAACTTTAAACGAACTATTTCAATTCCAGACTTAGGGTCGGTTGTTTTAAATCATTAGTTAACGTAAGCGGCTTCGTTAAATTTTGGCGTCTGTTAAAAATAACGCTCAATGGTCACTAACGTTCGTTAATGACCAAAGAGCCAGCTTTAACGATTACATATATGTTAAAATCGATCGATGCAACCTACCCTTAGCTGTGTGTGATTGTTTTGATAATTTCTATTGCTATATAATATAGCCCCTAACTAGTTAACGTTTCTAAGTCCAATGCACTGTTAGTCATAAGCTTCTTTCTATAAGGACGCGACTCCACCACGCACAAAGAGTGTCCAAGCTATTATTATTTGATATATTCTGTATATATTTTTTACAATTAATATTTTAGCAAACGTGCCAAACCTATGCGTGCGCCGCGGTGCAGCCGCGCCTTAATTTCCAGGATATTGTCAAATATTACTATAGCGGATACAATATGTTGTCCTGTAATTTACATTATGTAGTGTATTGAATGTGAATCTAACCCATTCTCGAAGCCACTTAAACACATAAAAATCGGTACAGCAGAAGGAGCTCAGTCACATACACACGCATAGAAGAATTACATATATAAATTTTCATAAAACAATGAATAGTGCTTCGAAATTTAGTATTTCATCCATGACTCTATCTTTTGATAGCCGGCGGGATGGAACTATGGTCTCTGGACTCTGACAATAGGATGGGTACAAAATTTTCCTGACTTTAGTGCTGCAAAACTCTATACCAAATTTACACCGGGACCATCGTAAACCATCGCAAATTGTATAGGAAGATATACCGTCCTTGTGATACACGTAATTTAGAAATATTTCCAGTTTCCATAACGTATGAAAAGCTTCTGTCTTTAGTTTTATTCTTTTTCAGCTCTTGAAATATTAAGTACAGCAAAATATTTTGAACAAAAACCGTTTATCGCTCTAATAAAAATAAGTTCACACATAAGGATTAATGTGGGCTATTAGAGGCATGTTTTTGATGCTTGTGTCATGTTGGCTATTCACATGTTTTACGCTATGTTGGAGAGACATGTTTTTAACACCTACATGTTGGTGACTCTTCGACAGTAACATGTTGGGAGCTGAAATGTTAAATGATAACATATAAAAGTTTAACACTAACTTGATGGACAGTCATATTTTGAATTTATTCAAATGTTTACAACTCATATATTGGTTATATGATTACGTTACAGTAATGATAGACACTTATGTGTTGACCACTATCAAGTTGAGCACTTTAGATTCTATAGTATTTTGGACATGTTTAAAAAGCCTCCATTCTATGGCAACCGTAAGGTAAATGTGGAATCTTTAGCTTAAAAAAATAATGGTAAAGTAATGGCTTACATTGAGTTTTATGAATTTAAGAATATTATAGAATATGTTTCATTGACTTTTAAAAAGACAACATTAAATTAATAGTTCCAGGTATATTTTTAACCATAATGTCCAGTTCTTCTAATTTCAGTACTATTGTCATCATAAGACTTGGTTGCACTACCGACTGGCGATATCCTTCCTTGCCAACATGATGTATAATAAATTTATTCAGTAGCTGATGTATAATTATTGTTTTAATAAATAGATAGATTTCGGTAAAGGCTTTATTACTTCCATTCTTGTGTTGGTATTAAAGAAGAGATAATATTTTTGTATGTATCCAAACATATTAGATATTTAATCATAAAATCTATACGCCAACGTTAACTTGAAAAGATAATTTAAAAAACGACATCCGAAGTTATATGATAAAACTTTTGAGTTTTAAAGAATTAATAATGTAAGAAGTTTTGATTTGAAAGTCCTCTAACTTTTTAATCACAGCAAAGAAATTATGAAACTGAATTTTTGTCGAGATATATAAAATATATGGCGTTAGTTCGGGGTCGGTGATGTTCGCAGGAGACCAGCGGTGCGCAGATTGGGCGCCCGCCAGAGACCGCTACTGCGCAATCAATACGCGCCGAGTTTGGGCTGTGTTGCCATGGGACGGAAATTACCCTACAAATTATATTATAATACATTAGCCAGTAAATACAAGGAAAAATAAGATAATATGATATATTAGCGTTGAAGTGCATTGTACTGTTTTAGTCTGGTACTAATGGCTGTTATTATTGGCACTATTTTCTATTCTTATTCTTATTATCATAATTTCTGTCATTATTAATTATTATTTCCTATTTTTATTTTATTTTGTTTCTTGCGCCTTTCTCGTACGACCTTTTTGTAATGATGGCATCATTACAAAAGATAGTACTACGTCGTTTCTTATATAAATACGTCGTAAGTATTTCTATACTAATATTGTAAAGAGGAAAGATTTGTACAGTCAACGTTCAAAAGTCCAGTAGCATCGTAACGACCGTATTCGCTTGCCGGTATAGTGCGTATTCTGAATGTGTGCGCCATGTTACTATGCACACACTTAAATGTAGTACAATATCAATACCAGAAAGTATAAGCGTGTAGTGGATGCAAAACAAAGATAACGTTATATTGTTTGTCCTCTTCATTCATTATTGCACTGTGTCAATAATAATGCAAAAATTTCACAAGCTACGTAAGATATCTCGTAGCTTCATCGGTAAATAGTTGGCCTCGCATCGACGCTAGTTGAAATGGTCATGGATCGAATCTCAGTTTTGCAAAGTCTTTATCTTAACATTCTTATAAACTCATTTATTTTTTAATGAAATGACTTTTTTAAAGTTTTATTTACTTAAGAATAATATTAATTATATATATATATATATTAAGTAGTATATAGTAATATAGTAATATATTATATATACTACTATATATATTATAATATAATATATATTAAGTAGGTAATATAATAAAACAACACTTTCAAAATATAAAATATATGTTATATTTATTTTAATGACCTAACAATTAAACAATTGAATTGATTGACGTTAAAATCTTTGATCCATAGATCTATCAAAATAAAAATATTATAGATATATATTGTGTTACCAATATTTCATATTATTATTGAGGTTAAAGTTTAATTATTCATTTTCTCGAGGAAAAGAGGATTAAAACTTAACCTCAACCTTTAAATATTAAACCTCCTAATCATTGGCCAGCACGTCCCTAGGTAGAAACTACAATGTCCGATTGAAACTAACGAAATATAAATATTATAACAATTAATACTTAGTGTGACACAGAAACATATATTTAATGTAATAATATTGATTAATATTTTGTGTGTATAAATTCAAAATCACCCGGCCCTTGCGCACTAATCCATCCCCACATGTTCACACTTATTCTGCCAGATTCGGTGTTTGACACTACGTTATTTTCACTTTATATACTATTATCTTTACGCCATAAATGTAGTCTTCCTGCCATTCGTCTTTATGCCTTTGAGTCAAAAACGGTTTTTTCGCCGGCTTTCAGTGATGTAGTCCCTCGTCATGAAGTGCACGACGAACGGTTACCAATGAGATGTTTAATTCATCGGCAAAACGTCTTGTCGGTATGAAACCACACGTTTTATACTCCGCTGCCATGTAACGCCGCTGAGTCTGGTTAATAAGAAGTGGCCTTCCACTTCGTTTACGACTCTGCAAGCCACCTTCTTCCTCGAATCTCTTCACCCGTCGACTTAACAGTATTTCCCTAAAAAAAAATAACAAATTGTAAAAGACAATTTTAACCATTGAAAAAATATGCATCACAATAATATAATTAATTTCTACTTACAGAGAAGCCAGTTTCGTTGTAAATTTGAGAAATATTCAGGCCATTCGAATATAGGGCCACAATATTAGCTCTTGATTCGCTATTAATATTTGCTTGCATATTGGACACCTAATTATTATTTTAAATTGAAACAGTTAGCATACAATCACTCGTAGCTGAATTCACCAACCAACAACATTTTAATATTTTGTTTTTTCCAAGCCAGTAATCATTTTATTTTAAATCTACCCTCACATTCTTTGCTCTGTTTAGAATGTTATGTTTCTAACTAAGTTTTAGTTAGAAACATTCGTAATAATTTATAAATATTTCAAAATTTAAAACATTACAATTTAAAAATGAAGAATCGACGCAGACCCAATGTGGGATAGATTTGATCCTGCAATTTAACAGGCGATCGTAGAATAAAATATATGCACTTGCTTAACCACTGGGCCACGGCATTGCTTACACGTTGAGACGAAATAAACGATATGAATTTATACAGACAAACAAAGTGTATGTGTGTGTGTGTGTGTGAATTGTCTTTATAGAAAAAGGTCACAAGTAACGTTAAGTGTTGACGCTATAGCTGCGTTCGATTGCTACTGGACTTTTGAACGTTACTGTACCTATTTTTGTATGTTTGTAATGAATATGCTCAAAAAGTACTGGACCGGTTTCAAAAATTCTTTCACTATTCGGAAGCTACATTATCCACGAGTAACATAGGCTAAATTTTATTCTGATAAAAATAGGGTTCCGTAAGATATTTTGGTTTTTCGGACGCAAGGTGTAAAAAATGTTATTTCGCGTACTAAGATCCCGTTGTAAATCTTAGTTAACGCAGGCGAAGCTGCGGGCAACAGCTAGTATATAAGAAACCTATAGGTTTACTACTAATAATATACTAACCATTACTAATACTACTTTATAAAATATTTCATTAACCGACTTCTTTTATAATAATATTGATATATTTATTTTATTATTTCTTCCCTCCGTTTATAGCTTCAAGTTGAAGTCATAAATGAATAACTGACAAAAATTAAAATGTTCTGGCGTCCATTACAATGACTTTTTAATTTAAGAAGACGTAATAAAATCGTGCTACTTACATCTAATAGACCAGTGCCACATTATTATCATTACTAGGATTCCCTGACATATACAATATAATAATAATAATTATAATAATAGCACACTATTATTTGTACCTACTTACATTTTTGTTCGCTCCCTAAAACCGACTAAAAGTATTTAATTTAAGTTGGCAACATTTAGAGGCGCGTCTTATTCACACACTATCACGCTATCACTACATTCCACAACTCACTTTCATGATAAAGCATTATTCCTACCCATCCTAATCGCTTCCTCATTCTGAAATACTTTTTGCCATAAGAAATTCTAATGGATATGGAAAAATATTTTGTTTCTACAAATAATTGATTTTATTGCAACCCTGCATTATTATTTGTTGTATGTACGATTTCTTAAACTATTTTATCTATAACTAATTTTGCCACAAAGCTCAAGTGGTGTGTACGGTTACACCACAATTTACACTGTGAAACTAGTATTGATTAAAGTAACGTGTGGTCTGCATTTATCTTTTTTTTTTTTTTTGTTTTATGTGTAGCCTATTCATATTTGATGTATTTTAAGTGTCGGTGCCAGGAATTACACTGCTCAGACAACCAGACCCGTCTCTCTGAATCACACCAAACTGTTTCACGGGAGAAACAAGCAAGATGATGGTACCCATCCAGGCGAATCCAGAAGCGCGGCACAGCACTCACACCGCTTACACCAGCTTCCACCGGTCACAAGCAAATTGTGATAGGTAATGCAGTACAAGCCGGGTGGAAGCACAGCGCATCCTTACCATCGGTTCATCATCCGTCCACTGTTGAACATAGGCCTCCCTCAATGAACGCCAAAACGACCGATCCCTTGCTACTCGCATCCAGACAGACCTACCACTGCATGAAGATCGTCTTCCCATCTGGTTAATGGCCGACCAACACTAACCATCGGTTAACGTATTTTAATACCTTAAAATTCACAAAGTATATACATAATATTATTATAAATTATAATAGACACTGTACGAATGATCGTCGTAATCCTGAGCTCATCGTCTTTTGTTTTACTTAAGTAGTATTTCGTTTTGATTTTGTACTGCTAGCTACTCTATCGTTCTAGAACGATCAAATAAAATTGGTGCCATTGACGTTAACCACAGTTTAACTATCTCATATACGAAGTTAATTCCCCAACCTGCATTATCATTTGAATAAACATTTACGACTGGAATGTATCACTGCCTATCTTAGACTATTACTCACTGTCTACTGCCAGTTATCAAAGGGACGATTATATTCTCCAAACTCGCATATATTTACGCCTATCACGGGGTCACTGATTGCCAATTTTCACGGAACAAATTTATTCACCTGATAAAACCCTTGAGCACGAGTTTTGTCATTGTAACAAGAAAGTTATTGACGGGTTCGAGCGAGTGGCTTTTTAATTTTGACAGTAATTTTGTCCAAAACCCATTATCGTCAAATTAGAATTGACGGGGTTCCTAAATATGGTATAATATTAATTGGAAACTGTCTTTTACCTTTCACGATTCTTTCGTGTTCTTTATATTTGCAAACAATTATATTATTTTGTAATAACAGTAATAAAATATTACCTAGAAGCCTTGTGAAATAGTCATTCATAAATATTATTGATAATTCGATTTCCGCGAAATATAAAAGCAAAATATCCAGCTTAAAATAGTTTCCATATTCATGACTTAGTTACATACAATATGTATTAATTACAAAAGTAGATGTCAAGATTGTCTTACCTTAGCGGGATTCGAACTTAATCTCAAACTATGATTACCAAGCATTGCAATTTGTCTTTCACTCTAGTTTTTACTAAACAGCAGTCATTTTTCTCTTCACATTTGCGCATTAAATTATCACTGAGTTACTTAAACTTCGTAGTTTAAGCTAAAATTATCATTTGTAAACGCGTTCTTAGTATACATTTCAACTAGTATCCTGAAATTAAACTCATATCGTGAGACGAAATTGCCATACACACGGTCATTTCACTATAATAGAGGTCGGCTACAATAGTACAAAGTTTTCAGCGTTCATTAATTTGAATAATAACTGGAAGGGTCGACGTCAAACCCTTTCCATCTATTGTGGTCGGTGGGCTACAGACCACAATACAGTCTCACAAGGATTTCAATTTTAAATGCACACCAGCTTAAATCTTTAAGAGTGCTGGTGATTTATAGTTTGTTCTTACATATCATTTACTTAAGAGAATAATACATATTTCTAATAATAGTTTGCTGACTTGTGTGATTCAGCATATCATAAAAATAAGCCTATCTTTTGTCAAAAAAATGCTTTAAAATGTCATTTAATTATTACTATTTTTTCTGACTTGCTTGCTTGGTACCTTTTGCTTACCTGATACCAGGGTAAAGTGACACCTAACTCAATCAATTAATCAATCTCTTGAGTTAATGGCGCTTCCTTATAGATTTCGCCAATGTCAAGTGTATATAATACTCTGCTTTATAAAGCGGGCTTCGTGAACGAAGACACCTAACTCTCGCGTATAGTGCGGTTTGTAATATTTCAGTGGTCGATTGAGGAGAATCGGGAAAAAATAAGGCAACCCATCTGCATCGCTTTTGGGTGTGCGGATGTGTAAAAGCGTCGTTTGTCACTATAATTCTCCGAGTGCGCGTTTCCTCCTGTCGACATAAAAAAATAACTAAAGTTCATTTTCAAATGAAACTTAAGACATTTAAAGCAAAATGCCGACATGACCCGCGTTACTGCTATAAAAGAAAATGAAACTCTTCGTGTGTCCAAAGTTTCGTATAATTTTGACGTTTTGTTTCATAGTAAACATCTCTTACTTAGTCTCAAGTTACTCACTATCTCTAAATAAAACACATTTCTTGCTACATCAAGCACGGCATTTTCATACCCTCTACATTTCTTTCCAAATAAAAAGACAACTGCCTATAATAAATAATTCTTTTTCTAGAGGGCTCTAGGGCCGCAAAAATGACAAAAAGTTACCATAAGACAATTCGCTTTATATTTCTTAAGATAAAAGTTCCTCAAAATTCTAAATAGATTATGTTTCTTTAGTATTTTCTGAAATTTACAAAAATATCTTACCGTCCTCCGTTGTGACTCGAGACAAAGAAAAATAGACAGCCTTTTATAAATTATAATCCTTGCTTGCCCAAGATTGTGTTCCTGGAAAAAGCCATTATTCAGTAGGTACGGGGGAATTTCAGCACTAATACGGAAAATACTAGAAACAAACGAAATACGGGGATTTATGTGCATATCTGACAACACATTCTTTTTTAGTCCGCTTTTAAATCGTTTCATATTTGTCTATCGAAATATATAGGGTGATTTGAATTCCCACTTGGTTATATTTTGGAATAAGCCTCGACAATTGTCGTTTGTTAGGTATGGAATGGAATAGATTTTATTTAAACCTACACATTCAGTATACAGCCAGGTTGATGAGAATTTATTTAGATTGCTGTAAATGATATATTTTGGAATGGTAGTTACAGGTACGGGCGTATCCTAGTATATTTAAAGATGCTCCCACCATTTTTGTACAAAAGTTTCTTCATTAGCTTTTTATTATAGTAGCTTACGAATTTTATTATTAATTTTTAGTAAAACAAAACCTTTTTGCCTACTTATCGACCTTCACATTTTAATCACTGATGATATGAATCATCATCTTCAACCTATTCTGGTCCATTAAGTTCCAAATCTTTTTTTTTTTTAATCTTTAATACTGATAAATGCGCTTAGGCATCCCGCGGAGTGAACGAGAGAGGGAGACCCTTCCCAGGCGAGTATGTGGGACTCGCTGCGCCCGAAAGATGGTAAGTGGACGTAGCTCTACACACTAATACCCACCTAGTGCAACCAATGCCATGATCTTCACATTTTAATCACTGATGATATGAATCATCATCTTCAACCTATTCTGGTCCATTAAGTTCCAAATCTTTTTTTTTTTTTATCTTTAATACTGATAAATGCGCTTAGGCATCCCGCGGAGTGAACGAGAGAGGGAGACCCTTCCCAGGCGAGTATGTGGGACTCGCTGCGCCCGAAAGATGGTAAGTGGACGTAGCTCTACACACTAATACCCACCTAGTGCAACCAATGCCGCCTTTGGTGAGGCGCCCCGGATCTACTAGTACAGGGCACCTCGACGGCCATTCAGTCGCCCCTTGCCCCCTGCTCTTTTGCCCCCTCTTCTTATACGAGGGGTACAAGGTTTGCCCAAGGTTCTGGGCTCACCCTACTATACTGAGCCCCACCGCCACGACAAGGCTTGAACCATGGTGGGGAAATTCTGAGCCTCCATCAATAAACGCCAACACACATTTTTAATATTATATTCTAGATTGAGACATATTAATTCCAATAAAACAATAATATTTTTCATAAATGTATAATATTTTTCCATCGCTTATTTATTCAACAGCGATGTTTACATTAGAATTCAAATTTATCAATTTTAAAAACTATTTCGCCTATTTCATTAAATTTATTTTTATAATGAAATTAGAAGGCCCAACAGACCGCGTCCTACAAAATGTTTTTCAGTTGAACGAATTGTGAATCTATATCATTCTCAAATGCTCTTGAATACGCGCTAAATATTTCATTAAAATCAGTCCAGCATTTTAGAAGGAGTTAAGTCACACACGCACTCAGCAACTATTTATATCAAGACTAGCTGTCCCGACAGACTTCGTTCTGCCAATATTAAAATTGCAATTACAAAATAGGGGTTGATCGTACAAGGGTGAAAATTTAGGGCTGTATGTATTTTTGTATGCTGTATCATAAAAAAATAAAAACAAAAAATTTCGTCCAAAAATTTTAAAAAAAATTAGGGGTGGACTACCCCTAACATTTAGGAGGATAAAAAATAGATGTTGGCCGATTCTCATAGATACCGGATAAGCACAAAAAATTTCATCAAAATCGGTCAAGCCGTTTCGGAGAAGTATGGCAACGAAAACTGTGACACGAGAATTTTATATATTAGATAAAAATAATCTCTTTGAAAACACGTAACATATTCCCATTAGCATCAAGAAGCGAAATTTGTCTTGCACGAGTTGGCTAACATAATGTTGTTAATCATATCAAAAGCATCCGGCCTGGATTAGATCAGGCCGGGGCTAATGGGCAGCCCCAAATGGAAATCAAATTAGACTAACTAACCAAATTAGACTAAATGGTAAAATAAATGTTTATATCTTCTTGAAAATAGTGTGTTTGCGGTTCAATTCCTACCGTTAGTGTGATAAGTGGTCAAACCCTTATCAAACATGATCCACTGAGATTTGACCAGCCCTTTTTCGATTATTCACAGTTTAGGATGACGGGTAAGTACTTTAAATAATCATGTGTCTTAACTATTTCAGACTTTAGTTGTTGCTTTATAACAAGCCTTTGATTTTGGTAGGTATACAAGTAGGTAATATTAATATTACCATCTTCTTCATCATCATCATCATCATTATCGTCATCATTCGCATTTATCCGTCCACTGCTGAACATAGGCCTTCCTCAATGAACGCTAAGACGATTAATCCCTCGTCACTCGCATCCACCACGGACCGGACATCGTCTAACTAACACTACCATACGTCGGATTAATTTAAATTTTGCATACTTTTCAAAAACCGATGAAAATATTTCTCCTGCATTTTTACCAGAAATTTTAGAATGCGTGGTATATTACATAGCCGTAAAAAACTAACGATCACACCGTAAACATCTTAAAAAAAATATTAAAAAAAGAAATAAAAGACACGCTTTAATAGAAGACAAAAAGTAAACAGTAAAAAAATATTCTCAAAAAGCGTCGGAGATCCTTGATGGAAATAATCATTCTAAGATAAAAAAGTAATTAGATGACATTCAATCTTTTAACATTCTTTTATATTTAAAAGAAAGAAAACTAATTTCAAAGATTTTTGAAATTCACTCTATTTTTACATATATTAATTGGTTCGATTCATGTGGTAAAATATTTTAAACTCTTTTAATGTAGCTGTATTTGTTTTCAAAAATAAAAGAATGTTTTCCTTAGATTATATTTTCTATCTAGAGTAATTCCCCTTCAAGGTAGAATTACAAAACACTACCTAATTTAGATTATAATGCTCCTGGCATTCGTTGATGGTTTATTTTCATGATTGTATTATGCCAACATAGCTTTAATATAGGTATTCAGGTGGTCACAACCACAATTCCGCCTCACGGAAGAGGCGCGATCGGAATGATCAAACAAGCGAATTCAAATTACGTACGCTCCCACCCAATCGGATTCCAGAACATTCCAGAAATAATGATTAATGAAGTAGTATAAAGAATTTATAATAAACGAACATTTATTGGCGTTCTTTGATGGTTTATGTTCATTACTGGATTATTTATTGACGGAAGTATCATTACCATCGTCAATTTACTGTTGGATAAAAGAATATCATGAACGCCAGTAATGCCATCAAGACCGGATGGTATGTCACTTTTTTCTCGGATATCCGCGGATACAGATAAGGATATCCGGCACACCCACCATTACAATGTATCTGTGTAGAAGCCTTGTTGAAATGTGTTATAAAGGAAATGTGCTCATATATATATATATATATATATATATATATATATATATATATATATAATCTGTGCTTATTTAGCCACAGCAAAATAACTCTGGAGATACTATGATTCCGTCAGTTACAATAGTTCTGCACTCTTTCCGAAAAACGAATGAAATATTGATACTTGATATCCTACAGGCACTGGTAAAAAAATATATGCAACATGTATTCCTAAAAAGATAAACAAACTCAATAGATATTAAAATTTATATGTATGTACCGTGGTATCTATTGAGTTTCTTATATATATGTTACTACTGTTATTTACTATCAAGACGCAGTACGCAGCTGTAACATACATTATTTAGTTCCCGTCTTCCCGTATATATTACCCGCTTGACCTGTGTATTTAAGCTATAGCTTAGCTTCCGTTATCTATGGTCAAATGTAAATGTACATTACATGTACCTTACGTATATGTGTTCTTGATAAATTTGATTTAAAGCATGACCATCGTGTTTACCAATATTATATTTTAGGATATTTTACCAGTGCGAGGGACGCGCTGTGCCGCGCATACCAGCAACATAGGTACATCATTTTACTTGGTTCTTCCGTTTACAGCTTTGTTGTGTTTCAGAGCGAAGGCCAAGACAGTTAGTGCTACTAGTGTTACTAGTTAGTGACAAGTGGTAAACGCTCCGAAGCTAAGTTGTGATAAACGCTAATATAACGCCATAAGGCTATCGCAAAATCTCTGACGAACGTTTATTCAGACACATACTTCTAGTATATGGTTTTGTCTGTAAAAACGTCTAAAAACGTATGTACTTCATCCCTCCTATACAAGTGATACAAACGCTAAACGAATAGAATAGAATAGATGGGAACGTAATGTATGGGAATGACACTAGCTTACGTCATTTAAAAAAAATCAAGAAATATAATAATAATAATATTGGTTTTAAACAAAGTACAGATGTTGTTAAACGTTTTTACAAACAAAACCATATATGCTTTATGTATCTAAATAAACGTTCTTCAAAAATTTTGCAACAAAACTTTGGAGTTGTTGGAGAGTGGAGTTAAAGTATGGAGCGACGGTGGTCCAGTGGTGGACGGACTCGGCCTCTTACGCGAGGGGTTCCGGGTTCGATCCTGACCCGTCCGTGTGTGCCTTGAAATGGGTTTTTCTAAATTTCTAAGTGCACACGAGACCATCGTTCGCTCACCGGTGAAGGAAAACATCGTGAGAAAACCTGCATGCCTGATGAGATTGAAAGTCTTTGAAGGTATGTGAAGTTCACCAAACCGCACTGGGCCAGCGCGGTGGACTATTGGCCCATTACCCTCCTCGCCTGATTTCGAGGAAGGAGACCCGTGCCCAGCAGTGGGACATATAAGGGTTGATACTTTTATGGAGTTAGCGTAAAACGCAACTGCATAGAATCGGAGGTTTGCCACTTGTCAAGAGGGGCTGATCAGAAAGCGGCTGAAGTCGCTCGCAGTGGCTTTAGCGTTCTACCATTTCATAAGTCACGCGTGATCATATCAATCCAATTGAAAAGGTACATGATAGCTATTTACATATTTATTTCGGTCCTTATACCCTTTTGAGCGGACTTTTGGGCGCTTTAAATAAAGTGTATACTGAATTGTGCCGTACTCAATAAAACGGAATTGGATTATTCAGAAAAGGTAATGCATGGTCAACATCAAAGATGTTATAAATCATATTTTCCTTGAAACGTGGCTTTTCTTTATCTAAATTTTTTTTTCGAAATACGGCATGCGTGAAATAAATATTATACTAAATAGTTTACTATTTTTTTTTTTACTATTATTTTTTTTTCCTTTAAAACACACTTTTATATCTGTGCGATAATGATTTTGTGCTCTATAAAATTAATTTTAAATAAAAAACCAAAAACCGACTTCAAAACTATACCTCAATTTATATACAACTAAAAAATTTTAAATAATATTGAAATACTTCGAAGTGAAGTAGAAGTATACTATTTAAAATTGGGTATTTTTGGAGTCGGTGCCAGCCAAAGAGGATATTTTAATAATGACCAAGTATTAAGTCTGTGAAGGGCATCGATATTTTGGCTGGTACCGACTCCAAAAATACCCAATTTTAAATAGTATACTTGAGAGAATGAAAATAAAATACTTCACTTCGAAGTATTTCAATATTGTTTTAAATTTTTTAGTTGTATATAAATTGAGGTATAGTTTTGAAGTCGGTTTTTGGTTTTTCATTTAAAATTAATTTTATTTTGTACTTTTTAGTTTTACGTTCATAGTTTACCTATGTTCAGCTGTAGACGGATGAAAGTTGATGATGATGACCTCACAATACTTTTAAGTACGATTTTTGATACTTTCCAAAGTATCCTATTCAGTGGTTTTTGTTCATATTATTCATATTACATCAACAAGTAAACCAACCAAATAAGCATTATTGAAAATAACTTAAAAACCGCTGATTAGATGTCAATCAAATTAATATGGGACCAATTCGGAAATATAAGCTTTCAAACAAAACAAGAATCACCAAAATCCATCCTCAAACAGTGAAGTAATCGTGTAACAAACATACAAAAAAAATGAAAATAAATAATAGTTTAAAAAAACTAAAAACACGCTTTTTATAGAAACCCAAACTAAAAAATAGAAAATAAATTTTAATAAATTTAAATTAAGAATAGTGTTAAAAATTTCAATAACTATAAATTAATAATAGTGTAAATAAAAAATATTTTATTTTAAAAAAAGCGTGGGGTGCTTTTTAAGATATTATCAAAATGATAATCACTCTACTCATATCTGTCAATAAAATATTTATAACTATATTGACACCATGCACCCCACGCTTTTTTTTAAATAAATTTTTTATTTTTTTATTTACACTATTATTAATTTATAGTTCTTGAAATTTTTAACACTATTCTTAATTTAAATTTATTAAAATTTATTTTCTATTTTTTAGTTTGGGTTTCTATAAAAAGCGTGTTTTTAGTTTTTTTTAACTATTATTTATTTTTTACTTTTTAGTAATTATTTATAAATATTATAAATACGGGGAATCAGAGTTCGATTTCGGAGAGGGAGCCTGAGAAACGGCTACCGGAACCAAGGAAGGCCGCAGGCGCGCAGATTACCCACGGAGAGTTACATACTGACATACTGACAAACTGACAAACTGACATACAAGTGAAGCTAATAAAAAGCGTGTAAAAAAAACATACAGACGAATTGATAACCTCCTTCTTTTTTTGAAGTCGGTTAAAAATATTTTTGATACGATTTTGGTTAGCAAAATATTATGCTCACCAAACAAATTCTATGACAAAATGTCGCTTTATTCTAAATACCAATACACGTTAAATAAATAGTAGCTCCTACTTTTTTTTTAATTTAGTTAGTGAAATAGCCACAACATAAGTTTCATTTCAAGTAGGTACCAAATCCAAAATCAATGAAAAATGATTATACTTGATACACAAAGAATATAATAAATTGAAGGAAGTCTAACAAAAGATATCTATTAGGGATTAGGAGTGTGAGCGCGATGGATGTCCGCCGCAGCGTCCGCGTGCTGACAGTTTAATTATCTCGTGATTTATCCCCGCGTTTATCTACATTGATACACTTTTAATCTCTCCTCAGATGTATCTCGGGATATAAATTATCGTCTGTTCTATTCATGGATACGTTTGATCGATGTAGACGGTTAATTAACTTTTCAATTGAGACAAGAACAAGGTTTTTATGTTAGTAGGAGTAAGAAAATCCATAGACGAACCACCTTATGGTTAATGGTTAGCATCGCGCATGAAAATAACCAAGTATTTTGAGACTAGCCTTGGCTACTCATTCACGTATCGCCTTCTCTGGGACGCTGGAGTAAGAATTAGTGTCCGAATTTACACTGCCTATTCTGCTATTTTTTTCGAAACACGGCAGCATAAAAATCTCCTACTCCTGTCATAGAAACGATTGAGGGATATAGACCGTTGTAATTAACTATAGAATTGAGACAAGAACCAGTTGAAAATTTAATTTTAATTAAAAAACTCCCACATAAAAATAGCGCGTCCATTTTGTAATGGCGGCCATCTTGGATTTGAAATTTATCATAGTGAATAGTTTTCTACTATAGTACGATTTTTAATTCGAGTCAGTAAAATGACATGTGCAACTGTCACTTATACAAAAAAGGGTGACCCGCTACAACTAGTACTAGTAACTAGTGACGTTCGGCAATCAATAGACTTAGATATATTTTAGTCATGTTGTATTTTATTAGGTATCAAAACGTGTTTTTATTATAAATATTTAATACATACCGTATTAACGAATACGATTTTAGAAATATGGACCTTATCAGCATATTAAAATTTCTCACTACAACATTACAAATATACAAAAGCTGGGAAAAAATGTAAAAAGAGATTCAGAGGAATGAACACTAGAAAATCGGAAAAATACAAGTAATTTTTTACGTTTTTATTCATTACGGTTTTTATGTTACGACTTTTATGGCATGGTTGATGCACTGTCTCCAATTTTCAGCCTCACTTTCTTCAGGCCTTAGATCAATAATATGTCTAGATAGAGTGTCGCGCGGAAAACACAAAAAAATAGCGTCCAACCGTTAGCCTCTAAATGCTTTCTCCGTGTTTAGTATCCGTCCCACTGTCATAGAATACGCATGAACTTTTACGGATTATTGTTTTTATTTATAATGAAGGTTTGTGTTGAAGTGTAACGAGATTAAAAAGGATGATTATGGGAGAACTGTAGTAGCTGGTATCACTATTCACGAATACATGTTTGAAAATGTTGGCCTGTTCTTTTTGTTTTGATTGTTGGGCGACACTCCATCTAGACATATTAATAATCTAAGCTTCGGGCCTTTTTCAAATAATTTTTTTACGTCTTTTATTTTAAAGTTTTATTGTTCCTAGTGACGTACCCCTTTGATTGAGCCCAAACTAACTCTATTGGGTTGAGCTCACAGCCAACTTTTCCACGGCATAGCATTCGTGATTAGATTTTTGTAATTTTAGTATATCTATTGATTGAGCCTTTATCATTGTACGTTGATAATTAATATGTTTTTCGTCCAACCACTAAATAATACATCGACCACATAAAAAATATCAGCCTTCCGCCAGTTTGAAGTGGGAATACGCTCGACTTTTCTTGAATGGTACGGTGCGTTATCTAATACGAGCACCGCATTTGGCTTAAAATTTGGCAAAATGCTTTTAAGTCATTCCTCAAAATACTCCGAGTATAGAGGAATGACTTAAAAAGCATTTGATATTAAATAAAAAAAAAATGCTATCTCGGCTATCTTTTAATAATTGTAAAAATTCTATTTTACCACATCACTATTTATTTGGGACTAAAAACCTGCAACACTGGAAATGTCATTTTACTGACTACAATTAAAAATCCTACTATAAGTCTAACCAGCAGTCTAATCCTTTGATTTGACACCCGCACACACTCTCAAACACACACACACGCACTGATGCACGCACGCAAACATACTTCAAACCTATAATACCCCGTCGTTTTTGCGTCGATTGACTAACTGTCTTTGGCACCTTGGCACGGGTTTTTGAAATCAGGTCAGGAGGCCATGTTGTCTGTACGCCGACCAAATGCAGGCTTAGCAATCTTTACGCATCCGATGTGGCTTTCAATATTGTAAAAACGCTGTTTTTTCCACCGTGTTCCTTAGCGTGTGAACAGTGTTGAAAAGGTCACGTCCTCATCATCATCATCTAGAAATTATACATGTCATGTATAATTTCTAGCCCTTTCCCAAAACTTTTGCAATGAAGTCAAATTACCAGCAAAACCGTTCTGCTCACTTTTTAGCAGTAGTATCTTATTGTATAACTTTGGCGACTCAATTAATCAAAGGCTCAAATTACGCAATTCTCTCTAAAACTGATCGTAGATGATAATCCAGCTGATTGACGTCGGGATTCGATGACGACCAGTTCTGATGAAGTCTCAACGTTAGGTCCTAACCAAGAGCATCGCGACCCAGTGCCGAGATTTGCTAAAATGATCATTTTTGATTATTGAACATAGTGTTTTTGAAGAGCTTAGCTACCTTCTCTAGCATGATATCTTGATAAAATTTTGCCACTTTTTTGATTGATTACCTTTTTCGCAAAAATATATCTCAGGCTCTCCTTCACAGCTAACACCCCATCAAACTATCACTGATGTCGAATAATGCCCACGGTGCCATGCCAAACATGCCATCGGATACAAAATGTGGTATAATACATTTTGTATCCGCTTAGTTAGTAGTTCTGATTTTATACCCCTATTCTTTTTTTTAATTTTAAGTTTAGAAATGATCAGTGCATTTTAGTAGTAGGTATAGTAGGTATTCAAAACAGCTGAAACCATCCTAAATAAACAATGTGATACATTTAACCATATATTATTATAATGATGACAGCATTTTTATAAATCACGAAACATAGAGCCTACGCTTAAAACTATTTTTACAGTAATACATCAGGGAAGTGGATAAGTTTTAAAAAAATAAACGCTGCACGTAAACATTACAACAAACTATAATAGTATTATGTCAGGCCAAAGATCAAGGTGATTGAATTCAAGATCAGCTGCAGTGAAACTACATTAAGAAATCTCCACTTCAACGTCAAACTGAAACTTCCACATGATATTCTTTCAATTTCTCGCTCAATTTGTGCTCGCGTTGATTCGATGGAAGCGTGACGGGGCAAAGGATTGAGATTGCGCGAGTCATCACGGTCGGAGCGTGACGGCGAGCGGGAAGGGCAGCAGGACAACGAGCGGGATGGCAGCGTGACGGCGAGCGGGACGGCGAGCGGGAAGGGCAGCAGGACAACGAGAGGGACGGCAGCGGGAAGGGCAGCGGGACAACGAGCGGGACGGCAGCGTGACGGCAAGCGGGACTGTCCAGCCCTGAATGATAGATGACGTCTAAAAGCCCGGCTCTCGGCTCTAATTCGATCCGACGTGTCCCAGGGCGCCCGCTGTTTGTATACCACTCATATTTTACGAGCTCAACCATTGTTGTTTTGGTTAAATGAATTTTACGCTTTACTTGCGGTTCTCAAGCTAGATTCGGAATATTTTACATTGTTTGTATGTACTATGGCAATTTAGAATTTCTTTGGTAGTTACATATTGTCTATTGTCCCTAAGAGACGTGCACGCAAGACAAGCACATCTCTACCATCGAATTTTAAAATGATTAGATGGCCAATGTCTTTATTTCGAATATAATCTATCTCTGTACAGAAGAACTCTTCAATTTTGATAAATTCTTGATAAATCAAACTCAAATCAACAAACATATCCGAGAAAATAAATACGTACAGGTGGCTTGAATTATAACCCTTTCTTCTTCCCTAAAAGAGATTAAGATAAAGATTTCTTCCCTTAAAAAAAAACCTGCTTCTCACAGCAAATGGGACGGCATTATACAAATGAAGTTTTTGTCTTATATATTAGGTTCCTTTACAAACGCCAAGTAATTTAGCCTTATTCCATTTTGATGTGAGAATCTTCTCAACTTCTTTTGCAATTGCTCTTATTATGTTGACACAATCTACGGTGCCATCGGACACGAGCTCAGCTGCAGTGAGACATATAAGAGTTGGTATACTATTACATAATATAATATAATAAAACAAGTAAGAAGGTCTATTTATTTGTTATCAATTATTTTGCCTTTCAAAAGTACCGATATTTCCTTATAATATTATGGACGATTACACACTCTAGACTAATAAGCGGTTGCTAAAAGGTACTTTAATATTATTGACGCATTCTTGTTTGGAAAGGATCTTTGTATAAATTGTATATCAAATCAGAATTCTGACCCAAAACTTTTTTCATTTGATTTCAGAGTTTGTGGGGCGAAGTTTGTATATTTTTGAAATCCCAAATGTTTACCGTTTTGAGAATACGAAATTTACCTACCTTTATTGTCCCTTTTATGAACTAATAATAATAATATTCGGGAACTTCTGAATACTTCTTTCAAGTTGATTTTTCTTTGGAAGTAAGGTGTTAAATTCATAAATTCACTCATGAATCATGAATATGAACTAGTTCATCCAGAACAAGCCGAGTGCGCCAGGCCCAGGTCAATTTGTCTACACTAGGCCCAGATCGCTATATCGCCATTTTAATTACACTGTATGTAAAGTCATATCAACTCACAATATATTTGTAAAGAAGCAATCCTATTTACAATAGGTAATGAAAGCGAAAATTGCGTTCAATATTGGTTTGGTCTATTGACGTGAAACTAAAAGCGTGTCACGTCGCTTTACGTTGTATCACGTCGTGTGACGTCGCTTAACATCGTGTCACGTCACGTTGAGGACATTTATGTCTCCCCGGACATTACGCACGACCGTAATGCTTCTTTGTTTCAAACTGAAAATCTAAGATATTTTTTTTTTTAATTTTTTCTCAGTATTTCTTTTTTTTTTAGCAGCCTATGTTTTCTTAGTTTTTTTTTTCATTGTAATATAAATGTAATAATAAAAAATATTAATTAATTATTTTTTATTATTTGTCCATTATTATTACTTGGAAATAAAAACGTATATAAAAAACTGAGCAAGCAACCCTTAACTACTTTACAACCACAACGATTGTAACTTTGAGGATTCAATTTATAAACACATTATAATGAATCATAAATTGAGAGGCTATTCAAGGTTACGCGTTGCGATTACATTTAATTAACTGTATTTAATTAAAACTTTATTGTTGGCCGGTCCGCGTTAGATGCGAATAGCAAGGGATCGGTCGTCGTCCATTGAGGGAAGCCTATGTTCCTCAGTGGATGGATAAAAGCTGATAATAATGATGATGATGAAATCTTTATTAAGTTGTTTTAGAAGCATACGTCAAAGATAGAGCGAAGTGGAGAAGTTTAATAAGGGAGGCTGACCTATCACCATGTGGGACACATAGCTAGGAAGAGAGAGAGATTTTTTATACTTTGCGAAATCGTTTTTATGTCTGTTTCTCTAATGGGGTGTCCCCCTGACCACGCAACTGTAATTAAGCTCTTATAAAGAAATTATCCCACTCAAAGTCATTAGATATCCCGCGATCCCTATCCCTATATACCCGAACAATCATTGTTTCCTTATCTCATAATATAGCCATCTCAAAACTCATTAAGGATTCTCAATGGAGTTTCGATTTAAAGATTAACAAATATTTAATAAGGAATTTCACTAAACGTTTTAATTTAAGAGGAACGGATATTGTTTTGAGTTAGGAATTCCATTTTGAAAATGGATTCCAACTTTCTTAATAATAAGTATTAAAAGTTTCAACTTTGTTGAATTTCTAGAAGATACATTTGAGTGATGATGGTCAAGGTCAATGATATGGGCTTGGCCTCTTGAGTGGAGTTCCGGGTTTGATCTTGATACCCTGTGGGGCTTTGAAATGAGTTCTTCCGAACTTTTTAATGAATAACACGAGACCTTCGTTGTTCACCGGTGTAGGAAAACATCGTGAGAAAACCTGGATACCTAATGAGATTAAAAGTCTTTTCAGATTTGTGAAGTGCCAATCCGTTTAGACCAGTACATCGGTGAACTATGGACCAACACCATCGTCTGATTCCGAGGAGGAGACTCGTGCCAGCAGTGGGACATAATATAAGAGTCTATAGTTTATTTTTTTACCTTATTTTTTTTATCATATTTTTTGTAATTTTTATTTTTTAACGTCAAGGTTTTTTAAGGTCAAAATTAACGTCAATTTTTTTTAAGGTTATTTAAATTATTGAGATTATTGAAATGGTTCATGTTAATTCAATTTTAATATTAGGAAAAGTTTTGTGTTATCTTTTCAATTTTTAATTGATTTTTATTGCAGTTGTAATGTTCATTTTTAATTATTGTAAGTTTCAATGCAATTATATTATTACGGATATAGAACTATATCCGCAAAATAACCGGTCAATAAAACCGGCGTAGCGTCGCAGCACAAATTTGGCGGGAATCTGATGAAAAGATTCTCTAATTTTTTATAAAACTTTATTTAAATGGAACTTAAATATTTACCCTAAGGGTTACTTTACCCATACGATGCAGTGGATATAATAGTAAATGTCAAAATAATTTATTAAAAACATAAAGGGTACACGATTCTCAAATCAGTTTATAAAAGATTTCCGTACCTATAAATCGAATCGTGTATTTACCCGTCCAGCCGCAAAAAAGGGAAAATGGCGGGCAACGGACGCAGATAAAAAATGACATGGGTAAAAATTAATTCCGTTCCGATTGGATTGGACAATATTTCAACATTGGTGATATCGTATTGATGTAGTGATTTTTTCAAAAATGGAAAGAAAATTGAAAAGTCAATGGTCACCATCTTTGATATGTTAGCCTTAGATTTTAGCCTTCAATGAATTATAGCCTGATCGAAGATTTTAGAGGTTTGAATGAATGAAATGAATGAAATATACTTTATTGCATACACAAAATGAACACAAACAATATGTCAAGACTAATACTAAACATGAAATATTTTATGTACACAAAAGGCGGCCTTATTGCTTAATCAGCAATTTCTTCCAGGCAACCTCTGTGTGTGTGAAAGAAAACTTAGCGACTACTTAACAAGGTAGAATACAGCAAAACAAACAAAAAATATTAACAATAAAAAACATAATAATAATAATAATAATAGTACCTACGTATATAGGCTATAATATATAAATATATGCAAACATACATATTATATACACATATACAATACAATAATATATAATTAAATATTTATATATATATATATATATATATATATATATATATATATATATATATATATATATATATATATATATATAGATATATATACAATATACATACATACATACACATATATATATATATATATATATATATATATATATATATATATATATATATATATATATATATATATATATATATATATATATATATATATATATATATATATATATATATATATATATATATCGCATATAGATACATCCTGTACAATACATAGTACTATAAATGTACATACACGTGATATAATATTATATTCTTAATTAGTTAAATGACATTTTATGTTAAACAAAATAAATAACTAGCACAGATGAAATTAGCAATCCTGCAAAAATGATCAGCAACAGCATTCATTCAAATAATGTTCTTTTAATAATCTCTTAAAAGATACTATATTTTCTGCACGTTTTATATTTAAAGGCAAAGCATTCCACAATGTGATTGCCCTAAAGGTGAACGACATTTTATAATAATTGCTATGAACGGTTGGCACTTGTAGGAGTAAGTTTCCCATGGAGCGTAAATTTTTGTGTGTTGGAATACGAAACATAAATCTATCTTTCAGATAAGTAGGAGCTTTCGGATTATATAAAACGCAGTACAGTGTCGAAAGTATTTGGGCATTCCGGCGAAATCGGATAGGAAGCCACTTGAGCGTTGTGCGAAATTTGGAAATGTGGTCATATTTGCGTAAACCAAATATGAACCTGATAGAAAGATTCTGGAGGCGCTCAAGTTTATTTAGCTGTTCTTCAGTAAGATTCGTGTAGGAAATGTCGGCATAGTCGATAATCGAAAGAAACAATGAATTTGCAATCGCTATTTTGGTCGGAATGGGAAGCATATATTTAAGACGTCTTACGGCGTGCCACGTACACGGTTTATTATTAGTTAACAAAAAAGTGTATCATCATGACACTTCTAGATTCCTGCAATATTATTGATATTATTATTATTATCTAAGGAACCTTAACGATTTTATAGAGTAGAGTGTTAGAACAAGTGTTTTTTAAATATGACTGTGACCATGACCTAATGACCTAAAACATATGAGGATTTCTTAGAGCTATCAAACTGCAAAATAAAAATTGAAACACAATAAATATTTAGTTTAAAATAATTTTAATATCTCCTTTTTATTAAAGCTACAGATTTTACTTGTTATTAACAATGTCTTTCAAAGTACGAGTATAGTTGGAGCCATAAAGTTCGCTAATAACTTGGTAATTTTAGGCACTCAAGAAAACGGAATAGGTTATAATATTCATGGAAGATGGCGGGAGTTTGGACGAGCCTTCATTGGCGTTGCGTCATAACTCGCCTCTCCAAAGCTTCCGACTACACTCAATTACCAAAGTAAAGCCTGTAAGGGAGGCGTCGCAGTATTAGCAAATACTAATACTAAAATAACACTATTATTAAAACTTTCTAAAACGAAACACCTAATTAGTTCCGTAAACAAGTCATTTATAAAAAATTAAGATTATCGTCAAGAAAAGTGTCCATATTTAAGCAGTTTTAATAACGCAACCGTGCTAATTTGGATATTGAAATTAAATAATGTTACTGAAATGTCATACTTAAATACTGCAAGTGTTTGAAGTCGCTTAACCTAGTCCACATGTCCAAGTCGTACGGAACGGGTGAGTGAGAGAGAGAACCAATATTATGATCCATTTGATGTGATGCGTGCGACGCGATCATGCATGCATGAAGACGCTTTATGGTTTCGTCTGCATAGATAAAGATTTACGTAAAATGTACACAATAAAATAAATAGGAAACTCAATTATTGTTGATTACTTACCTACCTATTAAAAATCAGATAGACTTTAAGTAAATACTTCTAAGGAGAAAATTACTACCTACACAACAATAAAAGCCGGACTTACCTGAAAAGCTGGACTTACCTGAATACTGAACATTATTCTAAGTATTCCTTTTTAAAAAACTACAACCTAATAATATCGCTGCGTGTGGGACCAAGCCCGATGCGACCGCTTCCGCGGCTGTTAAGGCCGACTCCAAGCCCGCCGGTTCGAACGCAATCAGTCACTACATTAAGACGGTCTGAAGTCTCGTCCGCTGATCTTCTAATTTGTCTAGCTGGACGTGCTTCAATTGTCTTCCAAACTTCAACTTTACACTTTAGCGCATAAGGTTTTTTCTATTTCACACTGTGTGTCAAGTCAGACATCTGTTTTAAGGAAAATGATGAAATAGTGGCGGTTGTACATTCTCACACGAAAACGCTTGTTATGTCTAGCTCAGGGCCTCTCGGTCATTTATATATAAACGACAGGCGGAGCAATATAGCAAGCGCTACCATGTAGGTTATACTTGCACTGACCGGAGTCGTACTATCTCGGGGATAGTGTACAGCCTAGCCGTAATGGAACGTATTTAACGAAGAAAATGAAAGGGTCAAAAAAGTTAATGAAACGTTTTTAAGCTATTGCATAGCTTCTATCGCGGGCCTTGAGCGCGGGGACCGAGTCGAGAAATTCCGTAACGAAAAAAAAACCTAACGCTCCCCACTCCGACGGGCACGGAGGTGTGGCTTGAAGGCCATGCATCGTCTAACGTCGTTTCTTTTCGGCAGTCTTCGACACGGTGTTTGTGTGCTTGCAACTAGACGTATTGTACGACACTACGAAGCTCGCACGAATAACAATAAAATATAACACATGTATTGTAAAATAATAAAAATATTTTAAACAATATTAGTTAATATTGTTTAAAATATTTATATTTTTTTATTTATTTAATAAAGGAAAAAAAAATGTTTTCTTATCGGTCACGACGCTCAAAAAGTGTAACTTGAATTAATATCAAAGAAAAAGAAATACTGCATTAATAATTAAAATAAATAAATAATTATAATTGCATAAGTTGATACAAAATGCTATGCAATAGCATTACCGCGGCAGTCCCCGAGTGCCACACGTCTTTTTTTTGGATATATATATATATATATATATATATATAAAATGCGATCTATTACTAGACCTTGCCCTACACCTTTTGGCTTTTACATTATTATTTCAATGGATATACAAATTTTAACTCTATAATTATATATCTATAATTATAAAAAAAAATTAAGTAGCACTAGATTAACTCTATAAACTATTGCTTAAATATCTTGGAGATATTAGTCTCTACCTACTCTACCTATAAGATTCTTCCTACTCTTTCTATAAGATTTTGATGATATTTATCCATGTTTAAAAATAAACTTAACATAAAGAAGGATCGAGAATTCACTGTTCTTGAATTTTTTGCAATTACAGTTTTGAAAACTGATTGTAAACTATAATAGTCTGTAAATTAAAAATATTAATTATTTTACATTTTAAAAACGATCTTCGTCATAGTTTCATTCCGCCATTAAAGGAATTTTAATTTTACAAGTTCAAGTTTTGCGTGGAAATGCCGATATAAAAGGTATGAATAATTCATTCGTTTCGATCAACATAATATAATGTTACAGTTGACGTGGATCACATATGACGTCCGATATTCGTGCGATATTACGAATATCCGATATTACGCTGCGGTCAGATGAATACTATCACCTTATTTGGATTGGCAAACCGGCAAACTGCGTATTTATTATTGTTATTATTATTATTTTATTTGAGAAAAAGTCCCAGCTGAATATTGGAATTTCATAATACCGGCAGGGATAGCGCATTATTTTTTAAATTTTTATTCTATTATTTTATTATTATCTTAGTGACTCAGACTAATATATAAAGGTAAATAGTTTGTTTGTTTGAACGCGCTTATCTCATAAGTTGGATTTAAAAAATTCTTTCAGTTTTAGATAGCCCATTTATCGAGGAAGGCTATAGGCTATATATCATCCCGTTTAGATACCGTTAATCCGGCGAAGCTGCGGGCAACAGCTAGTAGAACATAAACGAGCTCAACCAGGACTAACCTACGTAGTCGAGGAGTATGCCAACGCCATCCCGCGGCTCAGCAGCATGACGGAGAGACGGAGTACCGTCGGGTTTAAGTGAGTAGAGGCTGCGACCGCCGGTGCGATCCTCGGACGCAGCGTGTCCCATACCCTCCTGGGATGCGTAAGAACATAACGCATAAATATACATAAAACAATATAACTGTGTCGGATTGAATTTTTTTTTTACACAAAGAAAATTCGCTTTGACGTCACTTTATGCTAACAGTCCGGTCTAATTTATATTAAAGGGTTCCTAACAATCATTTTAAAGATTAGTTACTTTTACCTTATTAATATTAGAGAACAAAAAGCTTTCTGAGTTCCTATGCTCGGTTAACCAGGTACTACATATTGTAGACACAAACATTTTATACGTTTTATATAATATGTAGTAAAATGTTGACAGAGCAAGTGCTAGTTTTTTTTTGGGTGTTTTCTGTTTGGATAGCCTTATAGACGATATGGTTAAGAAAAATAATTATGATTTTATTTGATAGCGAAATTTAAGTTCGTATTCTAATAATATTGTAACGGATACGTATAATATTGCAATTATCATTGCCTGATAATACTGTGTAATGTGAATCTAAACCATTCTCGAATCCACCTGAAGGTACACAGAAAAATAAATTAAAATCGGTCCAGCCGTTTAGGAGCAATTCAGTGACAAACACACGTACAGAAGAAGTCTATATGAAGATTATCAGACGAGCAATTCAGACAACTGATAACACTGTATCCTGTAGGGCTATTCTATAATAACCATTTCTATATCGAGCTTCACCTGAGCGATAGAGCTCACTTTACGCGAACTTCGGAAGCGAACTTTATTGCTATACATATATAGATAGTCGAGTTTTAAAGAATACAAATTCGTCATATCACCGCGGATTCCGCTTTCGAGATTCGAAAACGACCTTACGAAATAGCCCTACTGGTATCCACTCGTTTTGTTATTTGTCAATTCTAAGACTAACTACAAGATACATATATTTAAAGGTTACCTCCACCGACTCCCCAGCCCCGTTACTGTGTGCGGTTACATTAGTTATCAGCGCGCTGGCTTTGTATTAGTTTATTAGTAATACTAAGTACAGGTGTTCCTCGTAGCTTGTTTTGTAAATCAGACCTCCTCGTGTAGTCTAATGCAAATGGCCATGATATACATATTACATGCTAGACACAACAACTTCAACTTTAAAGCGTGTCAAGAATAATTAATTATTGAAACGTTCATCAAAATTTGTCATTGTTTAAAAATGTTATTTTTAATAATTTAATAATTAAACTAGGTCTTCTATGTCTCGACTCCCATCATTTAAAAAAGTTCCTTTAAAAGTCAGTAATATATCGGTTGTTTTAATTATTTACACACTATTTGATATTTAATTTAAAGTCAAAGTCAAAAAAATTTATTCAAAACAGTACAATCAAAGTATCTTTTTGAAAGTCAATTGAGTCTACCGGTTACAAAGCAAGCCCACTGAGAAGAACCGGCAAAACAAACTCAGTGGAACTAATCTTTTCATATATTGTTACAAAAAATGAAATACATAATACTTTATTAGTAAAGTGAGAAACGTAATATATTCAGCTAAGCTCATAAAAGCTCAGTGAATCTATACAGACATTACATCCATCTCACTATCTATGGTGCAGTGAGCAAAATGGCCGCCTGTGTTTGTTTACCGAATTGTTGAAATACACAAATTATTTGAAATACAACAAAACTCACCGAACGAAATCATACAGACGTTTTACGCATACGTTATTATAGTTCAAAGCTATGAATTCGCGTTAACGCTACTATTAAGCATTTCTAAATATCATAATAATGTTTTCTTATGTTTACGCGAATTTCACTCATTATAATGAAACAACTTTTAGGGTTTTTTATGAGTCCTCCCGTGACCATGGTTGCTGTAAAGTATCCGAAACGTCGGGCTCATAAAAAACTAAGTAAACCGCGATAAAATCCGTAAAAGTTGTTTCATTATAATTACATAATATCATATTAGACTAACCAGGTTTCAGTTTTTTTTCAATAAAGTCGTTTGAGCGTTTGTCGGGACTTTCTTGCCTTCTTTTTATTTAAAACCGTAAGTTTTAATTACTAAAGCTATCTTAGTGATACTGCTTAAAGGCAAATACGGTTATCTTTAACTTTACATTTGCAACAGAACGTATAACCATCGAATAACCAAAAATCCAGCTATTACATTAATATAACAGAAGATTATTTACACACATATTTTAAATTTTGCTGAACGCTACGCGCATGGAAAAATACCGCAGCTGTCATTTCCCACAAGCTGTAAGTATAGCTCGGTATGAATAATGGAGGTTCACATTATAAACAGCTTGACTTGAAAATTGAACCTGTCATATTTTACAGCGCTTAAGAACATGTTAGCATTTCCCCTGTGAATATGCTTGCAGCTTGGATATTACTATTTCTCCTTTTAAACCTCAATAGAATTTTAAACTTTTAGGTAGACGAAGTGTCGGTCGATCATTAATTAGGTGTAAAGACGATCTTTGAGCAGTGTTGAATGCGAGTGGCAAGAAATCGGTCGTCTTGGTGTTAATTGCAGGAGTTCTATGTTCAGCAGTGGACGGACAAAGGCTGATTATGATGACGAATTTCAATACTTCAAACTAGAAGAAATCCTGGACGTTCATGTTTAATCTCTAAAATCAAACTAAGATGATTTACCCTTTTTATGTTTCAAAGGTTAACTTTGTGAAATTCGTATTATATGGTGCTTTAACGTCGACATTGTATGACATAACTATTCATACTGAGACGTAAGATCTTAAATGTCTGCAGTGCTATTCTGTAAGAAGCGCAGGGCTGTCGCAACGCTGTTACAGCGCTGTGAATTCAACTTGGTATTCACTAAGCTTGTCAAACCATATCAAATACCCTAGCAACGTCAACGCTGTGGGCGTGACGAACTCGTCGCAGCGCACAGCCTAGAAAATGACTCTTACAGAATAGCACTGCTGTGCACATTTTGAAAAGAGCAACCTAACAGAGTAGTATCTTGCTTCTTCTCGTATGTATACATATTTCATTTAAATTTCGTATGTATTTCATATAAATTTGTAATAGAATATTTAGAAAGATAAGTCCCACTGAGATTGTTTCGCTGGCTCTTCTTAGTGGGCTTGCTTTGGAACCGGTGGTAGACTCAATTTACGTTCAAAAAGATACTCTGGTGGTACTATTTTGAATTAAAAAAAATGATTTTGTGCCAGCAATTACACTGCCTATCTTGCTCTTTTTTCTGAAAAACAGGAAAGACAGAAAACAAAAAAAAGAAGAAAAGAAACAAGCAAGATGGTGATGCCTATGCAGCCGAGAGTGCGGCATAGCTCCTCCTCCTCCAGTCCCACTTACACGTACACACAGTAAACTATTAATTAAAATCAACTTATATTATCTGATCATATTAAATTCCTTGCATCATCTTAAACCCGTCTATATTGCCTGGGAATAATCCTTTGTGGCGATTATATACACAGTTTGAGATCAAAGACACGATATTTCCATCTCTGTCTCGGCTGATCGAGCTTTTGTGTATCAAAAGAATCGTTATATCGGACAACAAAGGCATGTTTTTTCTAAGGAAATCCTTTCTATTGTGAATAAACTCTAGTACAGTCGGTCACGATAATGCGCATTTTTTTCACGACCAACTGCTTCCAGTATATGAATTAACTTCACTTACCGAGAAACTAATCCGTATTCGATTCTATTGGTTGGTTTTAATAGACGTACTAAGATCTATATTATATAGATCTCAGGTACGTCTAATAGGCCTTACACGCTTCAAATACATTGAAGTATAGGATAATATGACTTACTGATGATAAAAAAAGTAAAGTAAAGTATGTCCCACTGCTGGGCATGGGTCTCCTCGAAAACAGGCGAGGAGGGTAATGGGCCAATAGTCCACCGCGCTGGCCCAGTGCGAGTTGGTGAACTTCACATACCTTCAAAGACTTTCAATCTCATCAGGTATGCAGGTTTCCTCACGATGTTTTCCTTCACCGGTGAGCGAGCGATGGTCTCGTGTTTGAAGTGCACTTAGAAATTAGAAAAACTCATTTCAAGGCACACTTGGGGGGGTCAGGATCTAATCCGGACCTCTCACATAAGAGGTCGAGTCCATCCATCACTGGAACATCGTCGCTTACTGATGATACTTAATTATATTATTACACAATCATATTGAATAGGCAAACTGGCAGACGAGCCACCTGTTTGTAAGTGGTCAACGTCACCCATTAATATAAACTTAATTAGGTGTTGCTTTTTTTTTTCTTTTACGCCAGGAAATGCACTGAATTAATATAACTATATTGCAGGGCACAAGTCTCCTCATAGAAATCAGGTGAGGAGAGTAATGGGCCATAGTTCACCGATGCTCTGGCCCAATGCGGGTGAACTTCACCTGAGATTAAAGACTTTTAATCTCATCAGGTAGCAGGTTTCCTCACGATATTCCCTTCAACGATGGTCTTGGGCTTAGGATGCACTTAGAAATTTAGCAAAACCATTTCAAAACATCACAGGGGGTCAGGATCAAAGCCAAACCCTCTCGCTCAAGTATCGTCGCTCACAAACACCAACAGCTAGTAACGAAAAAGACCGAAAAAGATTTCTTTACCCACATACATAGAAAGAGATTTTTGACAAGGCAATAATGATTGAACTTTATCATTAAAATTTTCATTGACAAAGTTAACTTCCAAATAATTCCAGAAATCTAGTTCCCCATTCAATGAACGTAAATTGCATTCAATGGAAAAATTCAATTACACCATTGACGTATAAAACGATTACCACCAGAGACAATCTAATTAATCGTTTGTCGTCATGTTTTGACATGTCGCCGGCGTCCGCCCGATAAATTGTATTTCTGTTCTAAACGAGTTTTCCCCGTCATTGTTTTAACATAACGTTTCGTGTTTCATTCTCATTTCCAGTTGCACTTTATGCTGAGCATCCTTAGACCTAGTGAAATTCACCATACTAATTTTAATGAATAAGTGTTCGTTGACCCCTGACCAAGCGGGCGATGATTTTGGGGTGGTCTCAACTGGTTTTAATAATATTATTTTATTGGAAGGCACATTAGTAGTATTCTTAAACTCATATCTTAAAGCTCATATCAGTAAAAAGAAAAAAAAACAAGAAATTATGTGCAATATATTATTTCTAAGTATCATAATATAATCATTTGGAGCAGCGAGAAAATGGAGATTTTATTTTACATTAGATAAATACAAATATGGCAAGGGTATATGACAACCGCTGTATTCAACTGTATCAATGATACTGGCCTCAGGCTATAAGGGCCCGAAGTGTGAAAGCAAATTTATTGGAACCTTCCAGAATCTCATTTCACGTTGCCCTACATATCGATACAGCGCTAAAACAAAACGCCACTGAGTCGTACATTACTTTAGTGCAAATACATGCATTGTTAAGGTAACACGCAGATGCCGAGGCATTTTTAATATTGCCCACATTCGAGATTCAGTGTAGCATCCTGCATTAATATTCCGAAGCATCCTTAGACCTAGTGAAGTTCACCATACTAATTTTAATGAATAAGAGTGTTCGTTGACCTCTGACCAAGCGGGCGATGATTTTGGGGTGGTCTCAACTGGTTTTAATGATATTATTTTATTGGAAGGCACATTAGTAGTATTCTTAAACTCATATCTTGAAGCTCATATCAGTAAAAAGAAAAAAAAACAAGAAATTATGTGCAATATATTATTTCTAAGTATCATAATATAATCATTTGGAGCAGCGAGAAAATGGAGATTTTATTTAACATTAGATAAATACAAATATGGCAAGAGTGTAACAACCGCTGTATTCAACTGTATCAATGATACGGGCCTCGGGCTATAAGGGCCCGAAGTGTGAAAGCAAATTTATTGGAATCTTCCAGAATCTCATTTCACGTTGCCCTACATATCGATACAGCGCTAAAACAAAACGCCACTGAGTCGTACATTACTTTAGTGCAAATACATGCATTGTTAAGGTAACACGCAAATGCCGAGGCATTTTTAATATTGCCCACATTCGAGATTCAGTGTAGCATCCTGCATTAATATTCCGTAGCGGGATGCATTGCAACCTGCACCCTATCTCGTAGCCCCGTAGCGGACGTGCTACGACGTAGCACATCGTGTGCAAACGTCTCAGATGAGAACTCACCTTGATATAAAATAATTTTGTGTAAATCTTTCACGATATTAAAATCGACATAATATATAACTATATTTTAGGGCCTGTCTACTTTACTGACAGATATTTGACAGATAGAGTATGGAGTATCTGTCGAATATGTTGCCGATAGCCTATTGGGCACTTAACTGGAGATTGTGAAACAGGCTCTTAATATATTATAATATAATCTATGAATATATTATAGTTTTTATCGTATCTTGAAATTGAAACTATTTTAATGAAATGTTGTATATAGACCGAGTTAGACCTTTAAATATGAATAGGTGTTATATAGAACAAATGTGAAATATAAAAAGTCGAAGAGTCAGTAACTTAACGAGTATTCCATCGAACGTCAAACGATTTCTATAAAATTGAAAATATATTGGCGTCACCAAAGTTTTGCACTTAAAGTTAAAGTTGTAGAGTTGAATTTAGTGTGTTTCAATAACAAACGTATCGATTTACGAGTTCATAATAAATTTGAGATGAGACATATCATAACGGAGAAACTACTATACGGTATATAAGGCGTTTTCAATGAAGAGTGCGTTACCCTCAATTTAGATTAATTTTAAACAAAAATACAAAATTCTCATATTTTTTTTAGTAGAATAAGATAACGGTCGGTCAGCTATTATTCAGGTGGAAAGATGATCTCCGTATAGTGGCCGGTCCGTGTTAGATGTTAGTGCCAACTTTTACAATTTTCAATTCAATTGTCCATTGGGCCATAAAAAAATTACAGCAGGTACCTTTTATTTACTATTCACCACTCAGTGACTACATACAGGTTTCTGCTGTCAATTTTTTTCTATTTAATATTGTAGTTAAAAAGTAGCTTTGAAAAAAGATAGCTAAACACACTTAGCCCTTTTTTTTCTTTTACGCCAGGAAATGCACTGAGGCAACCCGCTGGGGACTGGGTCTCCCCAGGCGGGTATGTGGGACTCGCTGCACCCGAAAGCTGGTAAGTGGACGCAACTCTACCCACTAAAACCCGACAAGTGCCACCAGACACCAATGTCGCCTTTAGTAAGGTGCCCCGGATCTGCTAGCAACAGAGCACCTCGACGGCTAGTAAGTCCTTCAGGGGACCGACGCCACCTACACAGAAAGGCCTGAACCATGTGGAAACTCACTTAAAACTATAAATTTTATTTTACATGTCATATTATTGTTTATCATCATCAGCCTTTATCCGTCCACTGCTGAACATAGGCTTCCCTGGATTAACGCCAAGACGATTGATCCCTTGTCAGTCTCATAAACGCAATTGTTTGTGGATCCCGTAAATAAATGTAATTTACAAGGATATTATGAACAAAAAGTTCACGAACAGCACGTTTCATATAATTGGCGAAAATGCGAAGTATCATGTCTTAAATGACTTTTTCCAACTGAATTGCTTTTTGAAGATTAACGCTCACCTTACTAACGAGAAAATTATTAATTCAAGCTTAAGATTGTGTGATACAAAATTCAGCAAAGCAAGAATCAAATACACAAACTCCATTCCAGGCGCGGTCTAAACTTTCGTCCAAAACAATTCAAACATCAAACTTTTGGAACATCGCAGTGTTATGAAATTTCTCACAATCAGCTTGCAATATTATATTGATGGAACGATATATAATAAAATATGTACAATAGCTTAAAGAGGCGAAGAGGAAATATGAAACGTTGTATCGTATAATATGTGAATCTATTGATTATAATATAGCCTATTTGATATTTATAAACTCCTAAAAGATTAGTGGTCCTAATTAAATTCGGTCTGTGGAAGAAAATGGGTTGATAATGTTTCTTTTATATAATATACGTGTCTTATAAATTAGAGCTATAAAGATATAGATAGATTGAAACACACAAAAAATTGTTTAATGAAAGAAATGTTTAATCTATTTTAGTGTATATACTCCTCCGAAATAGCTGAACCGATTTTGATGAAATATTTGTATATTCAGTAGGTCGTAGAAGAGGTTTATATAACAATTTTTATACCCCTCCTTGTTAAGAGTGGCTCACCCCAAAAAAATAAAAAGATTTTTATTATTTTACTATGTTGTATTATGTGGCATGAAAAAATACTCTAATCTATAATTTTCACTATTTTACTATTAACACCTATATTTTAATTTATTCGTACTTTTGCCAGATCGAAGTCTGTCGGGTTTGATGATTTTAATGCTTTAATCTCCAAAGCTACTACCATATTTTGAATAATTATTTTGACTTAATGAGCCCCATTACAGTTTAAGATTAAAGAGTTTCTTGAGGAAGAAAATACTTTTCAAAACCGCATGTGTAACGGGGGGGTAGTTTCTAGACAAGACATACACAACATCGTATGCTAAATTCAAACGGCTCATATTCTAAATCCAAATTACAAGTTAAACAATTTGTCGTACGTACATTGACTTATACCCTTTACCAGGAGGGCAGACGTCTGAAGGTGGTATCTTAGTGTTTATATGAACGACTACGTCGCGCTCAGTCGTGCTATTTTATCATTTCAGAATGTTTATTGAAAGAAAGCTAACCGAAATTACGAGTTCTATTGTACCTAAGGAACGTCAATTTATTTAGCACACTGGGAAATCAAATCACGTATGGATGTAGCCAAGATCTTCGGGTGGATCCTGCTCCTTTGATTGACACCTGGGAGTGACCAATCTAAAATGAAACTGCTCCGAGTCCTTTCAGTCGCTTTTGGTGAGTCTCGGATCTGCAGACAACAGGAGACAGGTTGACCGCGGTCTAGGCCGCTCCTCGTAAGGGGTAAAAACTCCTCCCAACCGTTACTAAGCAGTCACTGCGACCTCGTGCTATACTGAGCCCAAGTTCTCATCCTGAATCCGACACCAGAACAGGGGCGCATAAAGTAGAGCCTCCTACGCACCCCCGTTCGCCACTTGCGGGGGAGAACTCGTCGATGCCCTCCTTTTACACCCTCTCACCAGCCTTTACGCGGGATATTACTATCTCGCTAAAGGAGTCGACCGTCGTCCAGAGCAGCAGTTTGGTTTATGCCACACAGCTGCTGCGCCAAGTCTTTCTCTGAACTCTCACCAAGAGACCTCCTATACGAGACATATTAGCGCGTCTCGACTAGAACCTCTGCAACGAGTTCCCTTGGAGGTCACCAACCAGATTGTGGCTCTCACGATACCATACTCTCTCTCCGAATTACTCCCAACGCGCCATCTATGGAACCACACCGGTTTTCGCATTCCACACTCCTCTCAAAGAGGTACGCCTTCAACCGTCTCCTTAAATACAAAGGTACTCTAAAGAAATTCAGTGCTAGTGCCTGTCCCTTTTGAGGAACACAGCAAAGTTTCACCAAAGAATTTCTGAGTTTCCAAGTGAAACAGCGTTGCTGTGTTATAAAGTTGCTATACAGTATCCAAGAGTGACAAAAAATTGAAATTTTATTAATGAACCCCCGACCACTTCACGCTGCACTCCTCAGTCGAGTATCGTGCCCATTACTAAATGATCAACTTTCACTGGCTCGGTGCCAAATCACAATGTTGCCAACACTCCCAAATTAAACTCAGAGAACCCACTCGCCCCCCCCACCAACTACTAAGTACACAAACAGAGCTGGAACATGCGGTCCTTTGATAGATTAATAGCATGACGTCACGCCATGAGTACAAAGAGAAATCAGTACAAGTATTCGTTTAGTATTAAGTAGTAAAGAACTGCCAATCCTAAAAATTAAAAATCTATATCAATACATTTTTTAAACAATTGTAATACAAAATTATTCTTATTAGATTGGTTTCCATTGCCATGACGTGGTAAAGAGAACGCAAAGAAAAACTTTTTTTTGTTGTCGCAGTGGAAATGCCTAGCGGATTCACCGGAGATGGGACTTCCCCAGATATATTTTAGTGGCTTGAAGGGAAGTGTCCCGGATCTGACTAACACATGACTATTATTATAATACTAAGACTTGTATTCCTAATCATAGTATCAACCCTTATAATATGTCCCACTGCTGGGCACGGTCTCCTCCTCGAAATTAAGCGAGGAGGGTAATGGGCCATAGTTCACCGATGCGATGAAAATTTTTTTATGGGCTTCTTAAGATATTTTATATCTTAAGAAGCCCAAAAAAAATTTAAAGAGTCTAAGGGCCTGTTTCACAATCTCCCGTTAAGTTCCCTATAGGCTATTGGCAACATATTTGACAGATGTTTGACAGATAGAGTATGGAGTATCTGTCAAACATCTGTCAAATATGTTGCCTATAGCCTATAGGGAACTTAACGGGAGATTGTGAAACAGGCCCTTATATTACAATAAATATAATATTTCCTTCAACATTTTCTCGTATCTTGTCGAATTATAGATAAAGGTAAAATAAACGATGTTTAGTATTCCGACCGACCTCCCGTACAAGGCTAAGGGTCTCTCGGGTTGATCTTAAACAAAACCTTTTTGTGGGCATATCTTGTTTTGTTACGAATTTGCCTATTTACAGTTTATTTTGTTACAAACGAAACATCAATTGATCGCAATAAAAACCATTTTGTTTTTTATATTGAATGGATAGGAAACTGGCAGGGTATTTCGCAGGTCGTACCACGAGCTATGCGTCCCATGGTACGACTACCATAATGGCCGTTTTTGAAGTCCTCAACTCGGAGACAAGAGCTTACATAGAGACAAGAAATAAAATATAATATCAATATTATATTCTATTTTATTTCAAGTAAAAGCAGTGTACATAAATTAATTCATTTTGAGTGCAATAACACGGGACTCTAATTCGCGTTTCTTGTATAATTGCTTTAAGCCTTGGAGCGTGCCGTGTATGATAATACTACATTATAGTAATATTTGTACAACAAATTCTAACAAGTTTTATGCTAACGGACTTAAATTTCCTCCTTTTATTTATTATTATTATTTTAGCTATGTGGTTGTTTATGTACTAAACATGCCCAATGTTTTATGCATACAATATTTATCATAAGATTTTTTGATAGCGTTTCATATACATATTTAAAAACATATATAACCTGTTATTCCATGTTGCTTTGCAACCGAATTTTGCCGGCACGACCGCAGTAGTTTCTTTCGCTCACATAATACCGACGAAAAGCGACAGCTATGCTTGTTTGTTGATGAGTTTCCAGTAGCTCATTGAGGAGGCTAGGGAAAAGGAGGACAGATGCGTTGACTATGGGTGTTGGTAGTCACCATAAGGCTTCCATATGATATTGAAAATACTTAGATTGAGGGTATCATAATATGTGACCTATTTATAATGTATCTATTTTAATCTTACGCCCGGTTTCCGAAAGGCCGATCGACGCAAAAATTAACAAACCAACCGTCAAATCTCTTGTTAAGTGTCAAATGAGTTGCTTGTATTGGTTAAATTACTCAATTTGATCAGCCTGTTAGTTGACATAGCTACTACAATGAAAAGCTGTCTTTGACTCCAGAATGTTAGCAGCCATTAACAGCCATGTTGGTTGACATACACTTTGATCAACGTTTCAGAAACCGGGAGTTAGCCACGCAAACATCTCAAAAGTTGAAAAATATCTCCCGGTACGTCGTCATGTCGAGATATTGCATCATCCGGCGAGATACCAAAATAACATTCAACAATGTCTAAATCCAATTTAGTTTGAGTTTTAATAAAATTCCGGGTGGCTAAAACGACGCCGCTGTACCACAAAAGTACAAATAATAAGTTTATCCCTGAAACGGCTCACAGAGGTTGCGAGTTGAGAATATTTAAAGAGAGTAGAAGCGGACTGAGAATTCCTTCAATACAATGCGATGCGAGCTTACCCGAGGATGAAAATGACTTTGATAATATTTTTATCGTTTTCGTGTAATATGGCCTGGTACAGTTAAGTGGTTCAGCAAGATCCCAGGTTCGATTCTCGTTCAAATATAAAAAGACAAGTCCAACTTCTCACTGCGCCCGAAAGATGGTAAGTGGTCGCAGCTCTACCCACTAAAACCCGGGGAGTGCCATTACTTCCGACTTTGGTAAGGTGCTCCGGATCTACAAGACCGACACTACCTCCACAGAGCGGTTGCCCCGCACCACAGAACAACCACTCCCAACGTCTGGACAGTACGATGAGGTGAGGTTCCCATCCTACCCATTGCCTCCTGCTCTGTTGTCCCCTCTTCTTAAAAGAGGGGTACAAAGAGCCCCTCGCATCGGCTCAATTCGCTTCGCCCAAGGTGTTGGGGTCACACTGGGCTACTGAGCCCCACCGCCACGACAAGGCTTAAACCATGGTGGGGAACATAGGCCTCCCTCAATGAACGCCAAGACGACCGACCTTAAGAAGCGATTAAGATAACGAAGAAGATATTAACAATTTTAATATAGTTTTGAAATTATGTACTTTACGAAATACATTTTCGGTAGGCGGCATCCCTGTTTGACAACCGAAAACTGAATAGTGAGTCTAGATTTATGAAATTCTAAAGGAACAAGACCACGCCCGACTTCCGTATTTCTGTTGATAAACGAATTCTTTGTTTTAAATAAACCTCGGGGCAAAGTCAGATAATCATTATAGGCATTCTTTAATAACCGCGTACACAGACGATCCCATGCCACTCGCGTGTTATAAATAAAAATAAACATTATACCTACTAAAAAGTATTATAAACCCGAAAAGATCTATGTTTTTATGTCTAAACCAACGAACTGTTTGGCAAGACATTTCTTATGTGGCTTGCACAACTTACTTCTGTGGCTCATCGACCCAAAGTAGGTCTTGGCCTCCGAAACGAGAGACTTCCACCGGTCTCTGACCTGCGCAACCTCTGACCATTCCTCAACCCTGAGCTCACGCAGGTCAGCAATTGGCAAGACAATTGGAAAGATCAATTAAATATTTTATATAATTATATATCTTTTGTATGAAGATATGGCAATGGGCTGGTCACACAAAAGAACGGATAGCCGATGGACCAATAAGCTTTAAGAGTGGAGGCCGCGTTTAGCTAGACTAAGTGTTGGTCGGCCATTAACCATGAAAGGCGATCTCCGTGTAGTGGCAGGTCCGCGTTGGATGCGAGTGGCATCGGATCGGTCGTCTTGGCGTTCATTGATGGAGGCCTATGTTCAGCAGTGGACAGATAAAGGCTGATGATGATGATGATATATCTTTTATAATTTTTATATTTAACATAGAAAAAAAAAACATAACATTTTAACATTTAACATTTTCATTTTTTTTTTCATTTTAACATTTATTTAAAATTGATGAATAATAAGCAAATCTCTCGTCCATCCCTTGGTTTTACCTATTTCTTGTAGACTGTAGTTTAGTCTAAATAAGCGTATTTTACCTATGATCAACTATTTTGATATGTGAGACCTTATCTTCTCATCTTATTTTTTTTTTTATTAGCAATTAAAATCGTTAAGACATTTTCGACGTTTTCAATTTTTATTTCATGAAGCTTGGTGTATAAGCATTGCCTAAGAACGCCTTGCTACACATACCTTGAAACAGTTCTACCTGTGAAAATAGTCAATATTTTAAAATTGAGTCCCGTTATCTTCGTAAATTATTCTATCTGCTTTATACAGCTAAACTTACTAAAGGGTAACTCCATGATTATGTTCGAGATAAACGCGAGAGAGCGAAAGATCACGTACCGGCCTTGTCACGTGGACCACCGAGGCTGTGACCCGAATTTAGCTGCGACACACTTTATTATACAATTCCACTTTGTATCTACGTCTGTATTGATTTTGGATCTTATCGTTACTTTCATATAAATAGCTATTGGCCTCATGTTGAAACTTAGGCATAGAGCTGTATTTGGTCTGATAATTATAAGTCTTAGGGCCTGTTTCAAAATCTCCAGTTAAGTGCCCAATAGGCTATCGGCAACATATTTGACAGATACTCCACACTCTATCTGTTAAATATGTTGCCGATAGCCTATTCGGAACTTAACTGGAGATTGTGTAACAGACCCTTAGTCTAGTCCGTATAAGTTCAATGACCGGCACCATCCGATCATCCTAGTGTCACGTTCCATATAAAAAATACGGTATGTTAGATGCGATACAAGCGATGTACACTGCGGATTTGTAGACGCTTTTTTTTCTTTAACGACGGGAAATGCGCTTAGGCATGCGGTCGAGTGGGTCTCCCCAGGCGGGTATGTGGAACTCGCTGCGCCCGAAAGATGGTAAGTGGACGCAGCTCTACCCACTAAAACCCGGCGAGTGCCACCACTGCCGCCTTTGGTGAGGTGCCCCGGATCTACAAGCAACAGGGCACCTCGACGGTTAGTCAGTCCCTTAGGAGACCGCCGCCCCCCACAGAGGGTTAACCGCACCACAAAACAACCCCTTCCAATGTCGGGACAGTACGATGAGGCGAGGAAGCGAGGTTCCCTTCTTTGCCTCGTGCCCCGTGCTCTTTTTCCCCTCTTCTTATAAGAGGCAACAAATAGCCCCCTCGGCTCGATTCGCTTTGCCCAAGATATTGGGGTCACCCTGAGCTACTGAGCCCCACCGCCACGACAAGGCCTGAATCATGGTGGGGGATTTGTAGATGCTTGCTTTAAAGGCAAAACATTTTTATGTCGCAATTTCGATAATCACCTCTTACATCGAAAAGTCACAAATAATATTTATCCTTACTAATATTATAAATATGAAAGCGTGGATGTTTGTTACGCTTTCACGCAAAAACTACCGATCAATCATTATGAAACTTTGTACACATTCTGGGAGGTACTAAAATAATACATAGGATACTTTAAAAAAAAATTTGCGAACGATACAAACGGGTAAAACAGTAGGTCTAATTTGCTCACTACTCATATTACAAATCTTTCTCCTTAAAAACTTGAGGCATCACAATTTTGTAAGATATGGAATATCATAAGAATTGGCCAATAATCGGGATTGTTATCGCAATGCAAGCTCAGTGGTGACACGGAGATGGAGCAAACCCGGTCACAGCCTTGAAGCGGAGCCAGGCGGAGGTGTGCTCTGTGTTGCCAGCATATCTAGGGTATACCAATAAATACCGTCTTGCGGTAAAGAAATATTATTATAAGTTCTTGTTGTAAATCAGCTGAATTTAAAGTATCCGAAACGTCGAGCATATCAAAAGCCTTTATAAACCGCGAAATACTTGAATTTATTAAAACTAATTTTGCAAAATGAACACACAAAATGTTTTTTTTTTTAAATATTAAATATTATCACTTATTTAGATTTTTGTTTAATAAGTAAGACCCGTATAAAACGATTTTACCACCCAAAAACGCGCCAATTATAATGACACACAAAAGATACCGCGGACATTTCACTATCTACCTTGTATAGCTGCAATCTGATTCTACAGCTAATGATTTCGTAAGAATTACTATATTATTACACTCAAACTTATTACGAATTCCAGTGATTTGGCAATAATTAATCAATCAACAAGTAATATCTTCCCAAATTGTCGGTAAACTTGAGTGTGGCAACACAAAGCGACCTCTAGTTCAGCGGTTTGTGGCAATGTATGTAGGGCATGTGTAGACGCTCTCGGTAGCCGGGCTGGGCTGCTGACTTGCGGTATTTATGTGTCACCGCCTGCTTCCTGCTTTCTGATCCAATGATAAAGATATGTCTTGATATTGGCAAGCTTGGTACGGGACTAATTAACATGGTAACCATTCATGTCTTAAGACTTTTGGTATTTGAAAATGAAGGTTTAAAATTGTATAAAATTATTGGTATTTATCTCTCAGCTATGCGTTAGCTAATTATGGTAAACTTCACGCAACATAACAGACTTTTATGTAATCAGACGTTGCAGCTTTACTCACCATGTTTTCTTTATCTATGATTCGACTGGACTAATTTCGAGACGTGTTCAGCAGTAAGATATAAAACTATTTTTTACAATGCATATACGATTCGAAAACAGCTAAGCTGGTCAGTATTAGAATAATACCCACATACCCGCCTGGGGAGGCCCACTCCTCAGCGGAATGCGTCAGTACATTCCCGACGAAAAAAAAAGAGTGTTAAGTGTTAATCTCTAAAATATTTTCACTCTGTTTATATTATTTGAATATAGATTCAAATTTGTAGCATAAGGCTACATGAAGTTTGAAAATGGAACTTTGGATTCACTGTGAAAGCGCGAGCTAAGGAATTGTTATCCGCAAGTCAAGCTGTTTGTTAACTGTTGCTGTAACACGATTTCTCTGGACGTTTAATAAACAACTCGGCACGTAACAAGCGTGCGAACGAAAAGCACTTTGAAGAGGCAGTCATTAAATTTATGCGAAGCTAGTTGCTAAATACTTTACTAGCATGTGAATAGAGTCTTGTTGGAAAGTCTTACAAGACCCAAAGCTTTTGCTGGAACCGGTTTTATTGTAAAAAGTGTGGCAAAAGCAAACTTAGATAAGCACAGACTACGTTTCCTGCTAGAGCAATTCGATATTGCAAACCCTCATTGTTCATTAAGGGAGGGGTATTTCCAGCAGTAGACTAAATGATTAATGATGATGATTGGAGATTCCAATCGGTTCTGTCCCCCTAGATAAATCACACAAACGCTAAACGAATAGAATAGAATACTTATTGTATGGGAATGACACTAGCTTACGACATGTAATTTGACAGCTCGTGGCGTTCCCATAAAATTTCTATTCTATTCTATTCTATTCATTTAGCGTTTGTGCCACTTGTCTAGGGGGGCGGACCAGCGGATCGCGAAAAGCGGATCGGAACTGACCGAAATTTATCGATAACGTTGTTTCAGATTACAATAATATTATCCATAAAAGATTTAAGAAATTTTAATTTTATATTGAACACAATCGGCTTTCCATTACCACTTTACTTTTACAGTTTTAGTCCTCATTCGTTTTTTTCCTCTCCTTTTTTGCTCTTATACAATAATTAATTGTATACATCTATAGCCATATAATTATTTTAAGGGTCAAATTATTAATGATTCCTTCAACGTCTTCAATCCAACTCCGAAAACAAATAAATTAAAAAGGTTTTGAGTAAAAGAAGTTTTTAATCAAAAAAATGGAATGGGAACCCAACACGTGCCCAGCCCTTTGATCTTTGATCTGATAGAGCTCAAACGAAAAGGCTAATGTAAGCCTTTCCCTTTTAAAAGCTCCAGTTTTCATTTTGTATGTTAATTTTGTGAACTTTTTATAAAATTTACAGAAAATGTTTGGAACCTGCTTACGAACCTCATCCATAATCGCATTCACAAACTTTTGTACAACTTGCCCTTTTAGCTAAAATATATGTAAATTATGTGCTTGTGAAGTCTTGTGAGGGAATTTCGATCAATATAAGGTATTTATCCACCAAACTTTGCACCAACATTAAAATCAACCTACTAATAATATAAGGCGAAGGTTTGTAGATATAAGACTTTGATTTACTGTGACTATTTTCATTGCTAAAATTATTTAAGCCGGGATATTCGTATCCATATTTTGTTTCGTCTTGTTTACTTTATCTTATGAAGAAGATATCATAAACAATGTCGAAATATCAAGCTTGAGGAAACAAAAATAAAAAACATAATAAATTTCCCGTTTTAAATGTTTTACGTGTTTAGATGTTTGTTACGCCTTCAGGCAAATACTACCGAATGGATATTAATGTAACTTTAAAATAATATAGCATAGACATTAGAATAACGCATATGACATAATTTATAATAATAATAATTTAAAATTACTCACTCCTAATATTTAACTCCTGTTCTCCCATGGAAATGGAAAGTACGCAAGTGAATCCGGGGAGCGCTACTAGTGGCATATCTAGAGATTGACGCTCTGGTTTACGTGTTTGCTGTATATTTAGAGCATTTCTTTGGCAGAGACATTCGGACTTTTTTTTTCGAAAGGGCCTATGCTATTGGCCTCAAGCACTAAGTTGTGATCAATTTATTTGATCGAACGTGGTCACAGGTTTCATTTTCGCCAAATACATTTAGCATATTGATATTATCTAGGATAGAATTATAAAAAAATTTATATATATTAAATTAGAATTTTTCGTGGAAAATTTTTACTGCGGATGGGTGAAGGCTTATTATAATGTTGAATGTATTAACTAAATTGACTATAATATTAAAGAACTACGTGACAAATTCTTTATTTGCCAGTGACGAGAGTGTTCAGAAATATTTATTCATATATTTATTACGATTAACACGATCGGTGCCATTTCTTTATAATAATAATGGTCCATGCATTAGCTAAAAGTTCATGTGACATACAAGAGGACATTGGACTAATGTCCCTTCTCTTTTTGGGTACTTGAAATATGTTAGTCGTACCAACAGCACGTATTCAAATAGTTGGTGTGGATAGAATAATAGCAGCCACAACCCCTCGCATTCCGCACGATCCAGACAAATAGCTTAGCGCTTCTACCTTCACCAATACAAGACACGTTAGCGACGACATTCTCACTAATTGCTGCACATTGCCGATTTTGCAAAGTCACGCATTACCTTGGCTATAGATAGGCTGCAATGTATGCTTCATTGGTAAATCAGGTTTTTATAAAACTTCTATAGTTATATTTCTATATATAACTTCTATACTTCTATAGTTATATCGTTATCTTGGTAACTCGTTTGTACATAGGATTATTGTACAGGTATAATATTATTAATATTCACCACCAACTTGATATTTTTATGTTTTTAGTTTTATATAATAAAAGGCGATGTGAATAGACAGCTTTTAAAAATACTTAAGAAAGTAAAATCAATTCATTGGCTTGACAGACATTAGGTAGGTACTCTGTATACATAATATTGGCATTAAGTTTTTGGTGCTTGTTGCAACAGGGATATTGACATTCTGGATGTCACGATTGTGGCGCGGCACGGCGGCGGTGGACTTTGCCCAGCACACCCTCAAAGTGTGCCCGAGATGGGCGGTGCTGCGTCGCGATCTGACGGATCTATTAACGGAGGGGACTTGTCTTTGTCGAGCGTCATCACCGCGATGCTTGGCTGTGACGAGTCCTGGATGGCAATGGCTTCCTTTAGTGAGACCGTGAAGTCCCAGAAGGAGGCCGACGAACAGGTGAGAGAGACGAGGGAAAGCGTTGGGGGTGCTACTTAATGCGCTTCCAATAACGCCCCTGTGTCGGGCTCGGGATGAGTATCCGGATGACGTCGTGGGGACTGCTTTGTAACGGAACTATTCTTTTCAAATACAATATTACAAAAAAACAATACAAACAATACATACTACTATCACAGTGTAGATAAATTTATCTATCTACACTGTGCTACTATCGTAGTATAGAATATAAGAAGAATTCAGCAAGAAACTCTGTTGGGTTGCTTCTTTCAAAATATAGTTTACAATTTTTATAAACATACATAATTACATACATTTATTACTATCCTAAGATAAATAAATAAATAAGTAGATAAATTTAGACCCCGCAATATCCAAAACAAACCAAGGGATGTTAATAAAAAAAAGAAACTCAGCTAGGTAGAAACCGCATAACACGACCAGCCACCACAGCCAGTGCATCTCCACACAGGCTAGGACACGTGAGCCAGCGTCAACCTCTTCCACGTATTAGAGGGAAGTGGAACACCCATCGCACAACGCCACCACTGCAGTAGCGTAAGCGAGCATGACATGTCATACGTTTCCCCTTTACATAAGTTTAGATCAAAACACTGCAGGCTCAAAATTTATCTACATTCTAGATAAAACAACTTTATAGAAGAGCAATTTAATCCCAAGGTTTTGCGTCGACTAAATAATAAATTATGAAATATATAATTTATACATTGTATAAAACCTTATGAGTCTTATTTCCAAGGTGTGGCATCTTCAATAAAATCTTTTATTTCTTAATACGCTTTAACACACAAACGTTCCTTAACAATTTTTGTTAAATTTAATAATGGAAAGATATAGGTAGGGTTGCCAGGCGTCCGGACATGGTAGGCTTTTTAATTGCGTGTCCGGCTTTTGTTAGACTTTTTACATTTTTCAAACGAGCGATGCTAAATTAGTCTCAGGCTAAGACTGTCTTGGCATTCGATTTTATCTATAAATTCTCTAGAATTTATCAAAATGTATGATACACATATACATACAGACATACAAAAAAAGCTTCATTTTATTTAAGGAAACCGCAAATAACAGTTTCAAGCAGAACCTGTGACAGTCATTTTGAGGATATCTAGGACACCATCCCAAGCCCTTGGTTTGTCAAATACTGCCAAACTTGCAAACCCGATTGTTCTGCCAATATTACTTTTAAGTATAATAACTTTTATTTATTTTTTCGATTTTAGCACAAAAAAATTGACGCGTGTCTGAGCGGGCGACAGCCGTGAGTCGATACATGGTCGATACCAAAGACTAGTCGATACACAAGTCTCGAACGGTCCATAGTGGTCCGAGATATCGTGTCCGTGAACGATGTCTATGTGTGCGTTGCTCGAGCGCGCGTTGTATGAAGAATACCTTCTGTTCGTTTTTATTTCGTGTTTATACTCTCCACCATTATAAACATAAAACAAAAGACACACTCTGACATTGGCAAATTCTAGGAAAAACCATTTTACAAAAGAAGAAGAAGATAAAATAACAGTTTTCATTTGTCAATTGTCAAATACTAAAATAATTGACTATTTGTATTTACTTCATAGTTCATACATTAATATTGTATTTAATTTTGTCTCCTAATTAAAAACAAGTTGTATTTAACTGTACAATGGTTGGTGGACGAGAACGTAGTAGGCATCGCAGTAATAGTAGAAATCGCAGCCACAGTCGATCCCGAGAGCGTTACAGGAGTCCAAAGAGAGAACCACGCGATCGAAGCAGAGATCGACACAGAAGTAGAGAAAGAGATAAACGCGACAGAAGCAAAGAACATAATAGAGATAACAGCAGAGACCGATATGTAGACAGAGGCAGACATCGTTATTTTGAAGAACGACAGCAACAACGAAGTAAAGAACGTGAAAAAGCTCATGATAGAGGACGTAGCTCGTACAAAGAAAGCAATGGCGAAGGGTTTGGAGGTATTTCTTCATTTCTACTCGTATCGTGTATCTTCCTAATATTATAAAGCCGAGAGGTTCTAAGTTTGGATGTTTGTTGGTGTTTCATAAAAAAACATCCGAATGACTTGGCTAAAAGTTCAAATGGCTTATACATAGGCTCTATTTCATCACTGTAAGGACAAGAAAGTTTTTTTGTAATAAACATTTGCCTGCCTGCACACAAAATGTTTACATATGTATAATCTTATTTTGTTATTTGGGGTGGTGTTGATTTTAAAAAGGTTTATCTGTATTCAATGTAATCATTTGGTGAATATTGTGGTGGACTGTCCATGGTAGGTGTAGCGGAGAGTGATAATTAATTACTGAGGACTAGAGAGGCCTCACACCTTAGGGTTTCTCAGTATTACAGGCTAAATATTGTTTATTATAGACTTGGCTTCTTCTTCTCAGTCTGTTTCAAAAGTAACGAAAATATCACAATACAGCAATCTAGCAAAAAAAAATTATGGATTATCTAATTTTACAAACTCCATCCAGCCGGCCTAAGATGCGCGCCACGACAAAAAGACATATCTCTTCCGAAGAGAAACTCGTCGAAATTTTTACTTAAATCTTTAAAACTACGCAACGGATTTTGATTTGGTTTTTTTTAATAGATAGGACAATTCAAGAGGCAGGTTTATGTATATAATTTATTAAGTTTTTATATACATTAGCTAAGATATAACAATAATTGTTGGAGGTGTCGGAAAAAAAAAATCCCGCCTGGGAGTTTTCAACGAAAACGCTGCCTAAACCCTTTGAGATATAACAAAATAATGTATGGTGGAATTGTATATCTTAAATAGGTCTACAAAAAAGTCCGCGATGGCATATGTCTATCTATTAGGGATATCATACTATATCCATTTAATACTTTAAAAAATTAGCAATTATAACGCGATAATTTGAAAGTTATTTACACAAATACTGTATGAATCCTTATCATTTTAAATCAGTTAATTAGTTTCAGCACTTCATAAAGATTATTCTTCCCCTTTACATCATGCAAATTAAATGAACACTTTAGGAGATATAGCAAAATCAAAATAATACGCAAGAAAATAAATCGTGTTGCCGTTATTTGAATGGGTAGCGTAATAATAGAATCCTAAATCTACACTAATATTATAAAGAGGAAAACTTTGTTTTTTGTTTGGTTGTAATGAATAGGCTCAAAAAGTACGGTGCCGATTTCAAAATTTCTTTCGACATTCGAAAGCTACATTATCCACGAATAACATAGGCTAAATTATATTCTGAAAAAAAAGGGGTTACGTAAGATATTTGGGTTTATAATTTTTCTCGTCCCTTCTCGTCCATATGTATTGACATCGAGAAATTTCTCTTATTTAAACGACAAAATTCGAGAGAATTACGATGTCATGTTGCGTCCGTAGATATTAGTACATTATGTCTTCGATGTAGACATTATGTCTTCGATGTAGACATTATGTCTCTCTCTCGTGAAGAGAGCGCATGCTAGGCGGGCAGGAAAAAGCATATATATTTCATTTATTATGAATCTGGGCAACAAAAATTTTTTTCAGCTTGAGATGTTGTTATTAATTTACAGGCTTAGGAAGTAGTGGCACTAACAGTACTAATCATCAACATGGCCGACATAAACCACAAGAGGATGAATTTTTTGATTCACGACGAGAGGAAAGAGAAAGGATAGGCGAAACTGGTGTTTCATCAATTTGGGGGAAATCACCCACTAGGCCAGAGTGAGTTGTCAACATTTTTAAACTTTTTAAACTTTGAATTATACACTAATTGATAACACTAAACAAGAAAGAAACCTTGAAGCATTATTAACCGCTTACTGTTAAAGGTAAAATTTCATGAATAGTGATTTGTAAATGTAAGAATTTTACAAATATTATCAGTTTTAAATATTAATTATTATCAGTGTTGAAGACTATTATGCCAAGCAGTGTCATATTTACATTCATTAAGGCTTACTTTTAATATAGAAATATAAATTTCCTTTGCACTCTTAAACACAGTATAATGGAAATACATTGTATTGGAAGTATTGTAAATATTTTACATGAATGCTGCCTTTCTGTTTAGTTCTGAGGAAGAAAATCAAGTTAGCAGTTCAGACACAAAAAAAGAGAAGAAGAAAAGCAAAAAGTCTAAAGACTCAAAAGGTGAAACAAAGGAGAAATTAAAGAAACTCAAGAAAAAATTGAAAAAGATGAAAAAAGCGCGAAAGAAAGCCAAAAAGAAATCAAAAAGTTCTAATAGTGATGACAGTTCAAGCAGTGAAGAGGAAGTATGGGTAGAAAAAGGAAGTAAGTAGATTTTTAATTTTTTAAATAATAAAATTACTCTATAATTACTACAGAATGGGTAGGACCAAATTTTGATTTGTTTTAAAATAACACAAATACATATATTGCATTGTCTTGTTTATTTCTTCTATGTTTTTAAAGCTTTTGGTATAAAGTAAGACATACAGTGTTATAACTGGCATAGTTTTATCATTACATAGTTCAATATAGGCAATATGTAAAAACATTAACTAGGCACTGCAAGTGTTGTTAGGGCAAGGTGAATTTTTAAAATTTTCTGTTTCAATTGTGAGTCTCAAATAACATTAAAAAATATGTTTTCTTATCTTTTTAAATATATCTGGGCTTTAATTTCTAAAAGTAGGTAATAAAAGAAAGCTACATAATTTTCTGTCTAGTAATTAGCTAAATATTTTTTTGTTTATTTCAGAAGAACATGAAGTAGAAGCAAATAATAAAGCATCAAAATCAGATACAAAATCTGATGACCTTGCATCAGAAGAATATGGCCCTCTTCCTCGCGTTGGACCACAATTGGGACACAAAGACTTCGGTCGAGCTTTACTGCCCGGAGAAGGAGCTGCTATGGCTGCCTATGTAGCAGAAGGAAAGCGTATACCACGCAGAGGTGAAATTGGTCTAACTTCTGAAGAGATTGCTGCATATGAGTCTGTTGGATATGTCATGAGTGGAAGCAGGTAATTTACAAAATAAAAACTAAAAATATACATTTTTTTAATGTTTCAACTAAGACCTATGTTTTTTCTCAAACAGCTATAAGTATATACTTATATTTATAAGCTATTAGTATATCATTATATTTCTACAGTACATAATATATACTGTAGTAACAGAAAGAGGAAGCAGTGATAGATTTTTATATTTTAATTGTGATGTATGTTAGGTAATATGGTATTGTAATTTATGTAGTATTAATATATAATTAAGACACAAATTTAATTTTCAGGCATCGTCGTATGGAGGCTGTGCGTATACGTAAAGAGAACCAGATTTATTCTGCGGACGAGAAGCGTGCTCTCGCCGCTTTTAGCAAGGAGGAGCGTAGCAAGCGCGAGAACGCGATCCTACAACAGTTTAGACACGTGCTTACAGCTAGATCGCGACCGTCGCAGCCCTAGCATCACCACACTACATATAATATGTCCTTATTAAACGCAAATGAAGATTGAATATTATGTAAGGAAATGCACTACATAACGGACTATCATAGTGTGATAGATCATAATTTGACTTGATAGCGGGTGTAAAAAACAGGTGCCTTTTTACTAGGCATTACAAGGAAGCGAAGAAATAATCTAACTGACAAGCAATCAAATTCGATAGATCCTATGAAATGAGTCCAGTATTGATGATTTGTGACTCGGAGTATAGGTATAAGGAGTCCGAACATAATGTTGAACGAAAAGTCGCAATTTAGATGACAGAAGTTTTGCCGGTAGAGCGCGCCTTCTCTGATAAGTACTCGTTTAAATCTTTACGCGGGAAGTATTTTAGCGCTGATTAGTCCGCTTGCGGGAAGAACTATGGCGCTGATTGGTCCGCTACAATAGCATCGGTACGCAACCGATCCTAGCGCAGACAGCGACAGAAAAAATAACTAAGATCTGGGTTTATTATTGCCCATATTCTTCGGACTCCTTACATCTATACTCCGTGATTTGTGTTATAGGCATAGTACACTAGCAACATTTCCAATTACTTCTGATGGCAACAGTCACCAAGCTCACAATGGTTGACTTCCTATGGTTATGGATTAAAAATATTTACAACTATTCCTTCCATAATTTTAAAATACCAAATTAAAATGGTTTTGTTTAATTAGCTAAGTATAAAAATCTGCATTACACCCGTGTTACAAAAAAAATGATGTATTTAATAATGTAAAATGAAATATGAAGCAATTTATCAAAGCAATTGTTTATATAATAAAACTATTTAATTCCACAGTCTTTTGCCGTTTTACTCTCAAAAGTAAATAGTTTACATGTTTATTTTCATTATTAAAATTATTTAAAACGATTTATTATGTTTATCACTTTCCTTTCGCGGTGCCCGATATTTAGATATTTTAAATGTAATAAGTATCTTATGTTATATCTAGTACCGCCGAGAATATGTACAGTCTCATGATGATATTATGTAGAGTAGTTTTCGCGGGAAATCGTAAAGTTTCACATTTATAATATTAGTAACGATATAATTATTACAATCGGATATTCCTCTTTTAGTCATCTACAAAAAAAGCAGAAAAATCATCATCATCAAACCGCAGAGGGCAGCTAGAATTTTCATAAAATACTTGTCATTAAAAGTGACACTTTGTATTTATTATTATTATTATTCAAAGAGCGGCTATTCCAAGCAAGGCCTGCCTTCGTATCACTGCGACCAGGGTTGATCTATTGTGATCGCCACTATTTACAGCTCCGGTCCAAGTCCTGTTATTTCTATGAACTCTAGGACTTTTTTGGCACCAAGAGATTTGATCTCTTCTGGGTGCAATACATGCTTCCCTAGAATAGAGCTACGTCTATGCATTAGTGAGAATGTGCATGGGCGTTTCCTCTGCTAAGCAGCAGAGTCTGCAGTGCCTTGTGTCACTCTTCCCGACTATTTATATTATAATTATTATTATTAAAGACGACAGTGTCCCGTAAGTTCCGATTCAGCTTTAGGTGTACTTTTTGCTATATGCACTATATACAGATATAGACAATTTGTATTTGGTTTTTAATTTTATTGAAGTGAAACTTCTTTAGAATCGATTCGAAAATTGTGATTTCAAACCGGGTGCAACGGAAAAAACGACAGATAAGAGACAAATACAAAAGAGCGAGAGAACAATTGTCTGAGTATGTATATTGCACACTGTTTAATACTTGATTATATTTGAGTATTTAACGTGTGTTTTACTTCTATCGTGTGTGAATCGCACACACACCTTTTTTTATTATATGGACTCGGCTGTATTAAGACGGAATCTAAAGTACTACGAATCCAGATATCGACAAATCAGAAGTGGCTACGCGTCGAATACGATACAAACGATTTCAGTTGAGGACCTACTTTATTTTTACTTACTTTACTTTAAGAGTGATAGAGACAAACTGATTTTGTATTTGACTGAATATCACTTGGTAACAACGTGAATTTGTTACTGTATTGCATCATGCATGCGTAAGTACGATATCTAAACATTTATCTTGTTATCCCGAGCTTGGTGTATAATCTATACCTACTAATATTATAAAGAGGAAAGGTATGTATGTATGCTTGTAACGAATTGGCTCAAAGAGTACTGGGCCGATTTTAAAAATTCTTTCACGGTTCACCATTTGAATTCTACATTAACACTGATAATTAATATAGGCTACTTTAATTATATGAAAAAATAAGGATCTAAACTAAGGAGGAAAATAATGATTAATTAAAAAGACTAATATAGATGATTGTTTTAACCACGAAGCATAGATACAAGGAGTCCGAAAAATGTTAAAACGAATGGTCGTAAATATTGTTCGGTGGTCGTAATTTAGATGACAGAAGTTTTGCCGGTAGGGCGCGCCTTCTTTAATGACTACTCGTTTCAATCTTTACGCGGGAAGTATTGTGGCCCTGAATGGTCCGCTACAATACCATCAGTACGCACTCGATTCTAGCGCAGCCAGTGGCAGAAACAAGAATTAAGATCTAAGTTTATTATTATGTATTTGAATACTATGGAAAACCCTCTATCATATTTTGGACTCCTTATCTAATCAATACTTGGTGTTTTAACGTATTAATCGATTAAATTTGAATATTTACTGTTGATGAAAAACCCCAATTTTTTATTTTGACACCCATGCACCAGCACTACAGAATTTTGTTTTAGGCATTTGACGAGTAAGAGCGGAAAAAAGTGAGAACTGGGGCGGTGATAGCGTTCAATCCGGTGTACGTTAACCCTGTATCGGTTGTATTATGAGTTTTCATGAGTGGTGTGCTGGGTGGTAGGTACCATGGCCTTTTACTCAGTATTTTATGATTAACCTCAAACATCAAAGTATGGGGAACCCCCAAAATATATTGCTTTTTCTCTCTATTTTTTAATGGAAAAACTTAATGCGGTTCACAAACATGCATCTACTTACCAAGTTTCAACAGTATATTGTACAATTCTTATAGTTTCGGAAAAATGGTGGCTGTGACACATACAGACAGACTGATAGGCATGACGAATCTATAAGGGTTCCATTTTTTGCCATTTTGCATTTTCTCCAAATTAGTAGCTTCAAAATAAACGCGCGGACTACTTTCTATAGCTTATTAATCTATGGTTATTTTATCTGTTATTCAATTTACAGTACAGCCAACATTACCTAAAAATAACCTAAATTAAACTATTCAAGTAATGAATAAATAAATACCAATATCATGGGTTTTAATAATTTAAATATAAACGGAATCTAATTAAGAATACGACATTTATCACAATATGCTTTAATACTTATTAGTATTTGAGTGGAAGGGAAATCGTTTTCGCGGTATTTTAATAACATGATTCATTTTTATTGACATCTACGGGAAAAATCAGTATGAAGAATATAATTATAATTATGTATACTAATAAAGTATGTTTTACTGAAATATACAGAACGAAATAAAGACACATTTTGTATATATATAACAGGTTAGTGATTTAACAAAATACAATTTGGTTTTCTTAAAATAACTTCCGTCAAGACAGGAAAAGGAAGTCTGAGATGATGGTCAAAACTCAAAAGTGTTGTTTCAAAGCATCTATCACTTATGTATCAACATCCTTATCCTGTTTTAGTTTCAGATTTTCAGTTTCCTTGTTTGTTAATAGAATTACAGAGTTTGAGTTACAAATCAAATATCTTTAAAATGTTTATTTTTGAACTACGAACTGTATCAAACATATTACGCAGAATTATGATGATTAATAAAATTTATCAGAATACTTATTTGCCGCTGATATTATGTATAATAATAATTGTTTAGATAATACATTATAAATGTTACTTGTGTCAGGTTAATATAAATCAAGATGACAACAGAAATATGTGTAGAAGACGTAGTTCCTTCCTATTCTTCTCAAACTGTAAGTATATATTTTCTTTATTATTTATTAAATTTATAGAATCGCTAAAATAAGTCCTCTTGTGTAAATAAATTATTTATAAATATTTTTTAACCTAATTAAGTTTATGCTTATGTTAATACTAATACAACTAATATTTAAAACAAATTGCACTCAATTATATTTAAATATAATATATATTATACAGTATACATGAAATAAAATCAAATTACTATTTATATATACATTACTGTGTATTAGTTTTCTGTATATATTATTATAATGATGTAACATTTATTGTAGACTGAAACACTTATTACAACATCAGGGGAAGAAGATGTTAGCAACAATGTTGTTGTGGGGCAGTCTCGAGGAATTCCTACAGGGGGAATTGAACTTGGTCGACGTCTCCTACTGGCTGCTCGGGCGGGGGATACAGATACAGTCCTAGATCTAATGGCCAAGGGGGCACCGTTTACCACAGACTGGGTAATTTTCTAAAAGATTTAATTTGTTTGTAACATATATTATATTCATGAACCAAAATTTAAATTTTATATTAATTATATATTAAAAAAAATGTTAGTGCCATTGAAATAATATTTATGGATTTTGTTTTCTTATGTTTATGTAAATTTTACTCATTATAATGAAACAACTTTTACAGATTTTATCGTGGTTTATTTAGTTTTTTATGAGCCTTATGTTACCAATACTTTACAGCAACCAAAGTCATGGGAGGACTGAAAGTTGTTTCATTATAATATTTATGGATATAATATTTGAACTTTATCATCAAGAACTTGTTTAAAATTCTAGTTACAATACAACATTCATTCAAAAAGTAATTTTGATTTGAATTATTTTATAACCAATATTATATTTGTCATGGTCTATCAATGGCTTGTGGGCTAATAAGATCTGGATGGTTAAGGTTCAGTTGATCTCCAACTATATGGGAGAATGATCTCCATGTGGTGGTCAGACCCAGTCTTCCTATAACAAATCATACTTTACAAAATCAGAAGTATAATTAATAAGAATTTCTATTGATAACATAATTTTACATTCACAAGTATGCTTACAATATACAAGTATGTTTTCATGAAAAATTAATTTAAGATTAAAATATTGTATATTTATATCAGATGCATGTTGCAGCTGGGCACATCACCACTGCACTTGGCAGCTGCTAACGGTCACACGGACACATGCGGTGTGCTGTTGCGAGCGGGCGTGTCCCGCGACGCGCGCACCAAGGTGGAGCGAACTCCATTACACCTGGCGGCACATGCGGGCCATGCGCGAGTTGTGGAATTGCTGCTGCAGTGGGGCGCGTCACCGCATGCAAGGGATTTACTTCTAATGACGCCCTTGCATTGGGCGGCCGCTCGTGGGCACGCTGCGGTGGCGCGTGCTCTATTACGTGCTGGGGCAGAACCTCGCGCGCGTTGCAAGTTTCGTAAAACCCCCCGCTGTCATGCCGCACGGCAGAGACATCACCAGCTGCTGGCGTTATTGGACGCTGCCGAGGCAGAAGCACAAGCGGCTGCTCTTCGAGGTATACTCGCAAAGCTAACTTGTATGATAATCTTGTGTCCATCAGTTTCTAGATCAGAAATGGCTTTCATGTTAAAGCCATTATTCCATAGCCATATTTCGCTTGTATCTTACTCTTTATCAATAATTGCACAACATAATATTTATACAATATACATTCTTGCTGTTTTTTTAAACAATTATTTTATCATGGGACACCAATAATGTGCATGTGTTTTCATTTTATAAATATTTATTATAGAACAGATGGCAGAAGAGACCCCAAAGATTCAACCTGAATTGGAAACAGTTCAAAGTAAGTGGATTTGTATTATGTAATTTATATTCCTAAGTTTTATTCAAATGTAAAGGTTTCTATGAATCTATCACTTTAGGTCAAGATATTATACTCTATGTTGACCTCTGTAGTAAATGAGTTGGACAGTATAAATTCTGTAACTTAATTTTATTTATTAATATGTCATTATAATGAAACAACTTTTACGCATTTTATTGTGGTTTAGTTTTTTTTATATGCCCGACGTTTCGGATACTTTACAGCAACCATGGTCACAGGAGGAGTGAAATTCGCGTAAACATAAGAAAACTAATTAATATGTTTTATTTCAGGACTACAAGAAACAAAGCAACCCAAAGTAACTAAATCAGAGAAACCTGTGATAGAGAATATAAAGACTGAAGTATGATTTTTTATATAAACTAAACTAACTATAAATTATATTCGAATAAAGAACTTAAAAAAGAGCTAAGAGCTATAGCGAATGATGTCATTTGTACAGGACACTCGTGCCAGTCCCACTGACGCGTCTGCGGCGGCGTTGCTGCGGGCACACGGCATCACACTACTGCCGCCCGACGACGGCGGCACCGTCCTCAGCGCGCTGCAGAGTGGACGCACCATCGTGCTCTCCGGTTAGGTTACATCATTATCACGATATGGGCATGTTTTTACATTTGAGCTATAAATAAATACCATAAGTTAAGCTTAATATCTTAATATTCATGAGCTTAGTCATGATATTATGTACTAGTTCATGCAGAAATTTATGATAAAGATGTTTAATAACTGTACATTGGAATAAAGAATTTTTTAACATTAAAATAATATTTCATGATGTTCAGATGCTGGAAAGCTAATGTTGAAAGAGAGTGGGAGTCCGATAACCAGTGCAGCAGCAGGTGGGGTAGGGACGAATGTGGATGTGGTAACTACAACGGCGGGCACAGCGCGGCCAAAGGGAGTAGTGGTGCGCGCCACGCCTGTGCGCTCACCGCCGCGCGGAGTGAAGGTGTTCGCCCTGCACAACAAGCTACCTGGCTCTTCGCAAGTATGATATTATGAACAATTCATTCATTATTTTAAAAAGAATTGATTAATAGATTTAAATTTTAACCCTAACATAAAATCGTTTTATTAATAATTTCATATCATATGACTTTACACATTGAAGGAATAGATTATTGGCTGCCTTATAGCGTTAGCATAAAAGCTTTGCTTAAGCAAATAATGAATATGCAATAATATGTTGTTAATGATTGCATTTAATTAATACTGATTGTGGTTAAATTATTTCAGCAAGTCAAAATTGTTCAGATGTCGGACGTTAAATCGACGACAGGACCAAAGGTAACACCGTTAAAAGCGAAAGCGCGTGCGCCAGCAGTGAAGATTATTATGAATAAAGCCAGCTTCAACAAACTGCTTGCTTCACAACCCAACCAGCAGACAAGTCAGCAACCAAACCAGCAAGTTATTCATCAAACTAGCCAACAGGTGGGATCAACAACCTATAAAATTGAGATAGAAAAAGATTTACATCGATATTGAAATATCTATGTGCCTCTAAATATTTGTCATAGATTCTGTTTGATTTTTCCTCAAACATGCATAATATGTCATCCCACTAGCTGGACCCTGCGGTCCAGCCAGTGAAGTGATATGGTCTAGGATCTGGACCTTACTGAGTCCAGTCTTTGCTCTAATAACGACATGTTTAGTGAAAGAATACATTACTTTCTTTATTTTTGTGTTTTATGAGCTCCTTTAAGCTTCTCTTTATAGATACCGGTATCAAATATGGAGGTTGAGACAGTCAGTGAAACGGAATCGGTGAGCGTGTTACGCGCTAAGCTGGAGGCAGCACAGGCTAAAATACGAGAGTTGCAGGCGGAACTGAACGGGACACGAGCGCGGCTGGCGCGGTATGAGTCGCCAAACCATTGACAACGACCCAAACCAATCACCATATGGGAGTCAAGGAATCACAAAAATAAAATGTAAATATGCAAAGGTCTGCGAGCCCAATTTCCAATAGAGTCCTAGTTGAGGTTGGGCCGCAATCTCAGAAAAAAAATCTTATTTCGGGTTACTTTTGTATAGATCGCAAGGACTAACTCTTAAGTTCTCTGATTATGTTTTAGCATGACATTGATATTTTTTTCTTCAAGAAAGACCAGAAAAGGCAATAATTTTATTCCAATAATATTGTCCTTTGCTGGTGATAATAGATAAAAATAAACATATCAACTTTGAGACCTTGTAACTGAGCATTGATTGTAAGTTTTACATCTAACTAATATTATATAATTTGTATAATTATTACACATTTGGTAAAGTAGTATTATCAGAAGAAAAAGAGAGGTTTATAATAATAATTGTAAGTATAGTTTTAAAGATCCAAATACATGGAATGTTTAATATAAATAATATATAAAGACTGACTGAGAATATAGTGAAATATAGGGTAATAACGTTAAATGTTACTTCATTTGAATAAGAAGAGGACATCCAATCTGGCACCAAGATTTATCTGAAATCATCATAAGATAAATCTTGATGCCTGTGCTCAGAATAGGCAATATGTGAATTTGATATTTGTCTGGGTTTCAGGTTTATTTAAAATATAATTAAATATGTAATGATAACATATTTAATGACAAATAAGTATGTTATCTTTTTTAATTACCAGCTTTGAATAAGGTGTACATTTTGTTATCATAAGTTAGTTTTTTACTTTTATATTATAAAATATTTAGTAGAATTTAATTCATTGTTGATAGTAAAATGGAAAAAGGTGTGTATGTAAATAAAATTGTTTTATTTTAAAAGCGGTTGTTTTGATAATTAAAAGGCAAAATCTGTTTATTCATATTTCATTTAAAGTTAGACATTGAAGACAATAAGGATTTTTTGAAGTGAAGACTTACTTGGCGCACCCGCACAAGGATTTTTTTTGTAGGCTGTGTATAAATGCATACAAATAGTTATTCTTTTACTGACTTGTCCTAAGTTGCGAACAATTTTTGATTAACTTTTACAGGAAAAACTATCAAATTATGTATTAAGAAATCGATATGTTTATACCGGATCCACACGTTTGTGGCTTGCCGCAAGGTCCAAACCTTCACAAGTCACAAACATGTGGACGCATCGCAAGCGCTTGCGGTAAATTCTCTTTTGTTCCTATTTGGTTTGTGCACAATACTGACGCTCGTCGGATCGGCCACAAACCCTTGCAAACCTACGCAAGCCAAGATAAACTCTGTATCCACGCGTTTGAATTTGTGAGGTGGCCGAGACTTGGCAAGCGTGTGGTCCCGGCTTTATATCTATACTTCATGACTTCGATAATTGAAAAATCGATTATTTTTAAACGTGATTGTATGGTCTCTGGTCTTAGCCTGTTCCAACAGGAATAAATTAAAAAAGGAACTATAATGTGATTTAACAAAAAAATTAATTAAAACAGAAAAACGACCGGACAAATGAAAATATTGATCGAACATTGAATAAAGAATGATTACCGATTAAATGAACAAAAAAACTATTACGATTTGATGCTAAAAGTACTAACTGTATACTAAAAATAATTTAGTATAGGTACAGTTAATTTTTTTATAAATATACTACTATCGGATAAATAAAAATCAATTAATCATCGAATTAATTAAACAAACATTACAAAAGTGCATAATATTATGGTGCACAGTTTGATATATGACAATTTTTTTTTGTTTAATTCGTTTAATATTATGGTGGTGCTAACTTAAGAAAAGTTGTTTACTTTGCTATACAGTCTGTGCCGAGTGCCGACTTCCGGTGTCTCCCCTCCCCCGTCTCTTATCTTGATTTGAGTTTTGACCGGATTTTTTTGTTATTGAAAATATTTGTTTATTATTTATGAAAATAAATGTTGTATCTGATAAGGATGAAAATACTACTATTTACTAAATAAAAATGAAGTTATCAACACCAAGATATACGTTTTGTTTAGTTACTCAATTAATATTTATGTTTTGTGATCTTGTATTTAATTGTGTTAGTTTATTCCCTAGAAGCCGAGATGGATTACTTGTATTATTTATGTAAGTTTATTAGATAATTTTATACCTATACAGTAATTATAATTTAAATGAAAGAGTTCTGTTCATTAATCTCAAATCAAATAAATATATCTTATACAAATCCTTTAATAATAAGAATTTGTTTAAGATATATATTACTGTAAAACAACATGTACAACAAATATATTATATTTATGTTTTTTTTTAAACCGTACAATATTTGCCTTTTAAAATTTATATCGATAACATTTTTTTAGATTTCAGGATTTATTTCTGATACTTTCACTAACTACGCTCCTAATGACGTTTTTCTCTACATATCTATTTCAAGTGAGTGACATGTTTATAAATAATTTAACAAAATTTATTTTTATTATATTTCTTTATTATATTATATATTGTTTCATGCAACTCTGCATCTTATAACTTTGTACTTGTTATCTTTCAGGCTGGCCTTGTTGAAGTTTTGATTCGTAAGTTCCGTGCTGCAGGCTCAGTAATATTATCTTATGTGGCAGTGAACATGGTTTTACATGCAGTATGGCTTCTAGAGAAATGGGCCCAGCCAGATTCTGTATCTACACCTATGCTTATTGTTTTATTCTCGTTGCAAAGATGTTGTAAGTATTATTTATAGCATGTTGTTAATATTACCTTTATTTTAAATATATTCTACCTATTTTCAATATTGAGATACATTATATCATAAGGCCTTTAAAAAAAATAATTAATATAACATTTTGTATAAATACTCATGTAGTGTCAATACACTACATGAGTATTATGATTTGCTTCTTTTAATAATTATCTTTATTATTTGTATAAAATACACCAATTTTTCTATAAGTGATGGCTTTAGGTTGGGGTGAAATAAAATAAAAAGCTATTGTAAAAAAAATTGAATTCTCAATTACTTCCATTTCACTATCCGTGCTCTCAAAGAGGTCAATATCACTGTCGCTGTCAGCCGTATTTATCACTAGTCTATCAGTGTAATTGTCTAAGCTGTGTTGAATGCTTCAATATTCATTCTCACATATTTTGATTGCATGATCGCAAACCTTTTTCCACTCTTCAGCCCCGATCATGTTTACTTTTTCAGTCAATAATGTTTTTACTGTAGTTAAATTCATACCCACATTTCTAGAGGCTACATAGCCTTTCAGTTGAGACCATATATTTTCGATTGGATTAAAATGTTCGGCTAGTACTTTGTCCACGGAAAACTCTGTATACCTTCCTTGTGCTGACATATAATAGCGTAAATCTAATTTTGGATCAACTGGAATTTCGTGTTCTGTTTAACCAGTTGATCATTTCCTGTTTAATGGTGTTTGAGTTGGGGGTCTTTCAACATATTTGTTGTGATAGGGTATGTTGTCGATAACTAGAACAGGAACTAGAATTTGGGATTAATTGATTAATCAGCCATTTTTCGTAGTTATTGTTATTCATTTCATTGTGATAGTCACCTGTAGTGTCCGTGGATTTATACATTAGAAAGGCACCGGGTACAAAGCCTTTTTCATTTCCCGCATGAACTACTATCAAACATTGACCTTTTGAAATTAGTTTTTTTACTCCTTTTTTCTTATCATCACTCCAAGATTTCCCTTTAGTGAGGGATGTATGTATGTAAGTCTCATCCATGTAGACTGTATTTCTTCCAGATTCGCGAAATTTGCGTATTTTATCGAGGTATTCCATTCGTTTGTAAATTACATCGTGCTTTTCCATTACAACTTTTCGATTATCTACCATTTTAATGAACCGAAATCCCATCTCGTGAAGTATTTTCCTCAACGTCTTTTCAGACCCATTGTAATTAATTGCTTTAGATAATTTAGCTTTTAATGATTTTATTGTTGGCAGTTCATTAAATCGTAAGTGAAAATCATACACCATTCTTCGAACAACATCATAATCAAAACCATCCATACCCAAACGAAATTGCTTTTTTGGTCTCCCTTTTTTTGGAGTGCTAAACTTAATTTCAGTAGAATGTGTTTCAATACTGACTTCGTTTAATATATTGTTCAAAGTTCTTCTTTGCAACTCGCTCTTGAACCTTCTTAAAATAACAATTTACATTTTCATTTTTTTTTTAATTTGCTAGCTTTGGTTACAAAATATTTATAAACATTGTAGATAATTTCGCGTGACTGACGCGTGACTGAAAAGATGAAAACCTTTACAAAGGTTTTCCTCTTTTCCCTAAAGTTGCTATAGTACAACTTTAAATTATTTAAATTTGGGGGTATTAACAACTCTATATATATATTCTTTGATCTAACTGTCTGACGACTGACAAAACGTCACATAGGTAGCGTGCGACAGAGATGACGCTCTACGACGCCGAAATTAGCCGATTGTCTCTTTCCAAAGGTCGATGTGCAATATTTATCGCCGGGTACTGTAAATAGTTTATCTCCATAGGCAACATCAACTAATTCACATGTTGCACATCTGTATGCCTATTTGTATGTACATGCCCAGCTATATTTTGTTGCTTTTAATTATTTATTAAATCTTTTTGCAGTGTCCCCATGGTATTACTTCTTTTACAAGAGAGCAGCTCTTAGGGTTAGTGATCCACGCTTTTATGAAGATATAGACTGGATTAACCAACAACTGCAAACTCATTAAAAAATAACCTAAGCTTGGATTAATGATGAAAACCAAATACAGTAGAACCTCGATAAGTTAAAGTCCAAGGGAATCACAAAATATTTTAAGTTATAGGGGTTTTAAGTTATCAAGGGTCATGTTAGTTATAGGTTAAGGGAAGGGAAAATATTTTTTGAAGTTACAGAGGTTTTAAAGTTATCAAGGTTTGAGTTATCGAGGTTCTACTGTAGCTCTTCTAGTCAGAACATCTATATTTTTTTCTCCTTATTATAAGAACCTGATCTAGTCATTTATAAGTGTTGAGACTATTGAGTGTTGTTTAAAAAAAGTTTAGTTTAAATTTATGGTCTTTGTGTTTTAAATAGTATATTAATTAAATACTTATGTCTTAAAATAAACATAATTATTAATTGTTAAAACATTTCAGGATTAATATGTATTTTTAAACATTCCATTATTGATAGTGTAAATGATGCAATAAACAGTCTTAATAAAGTCATGTTTTTTAATATATTCCATTCTGCATTATTATTATTATTGATGACAATACTATTAATAAATAAAACAGTACCTGGTTGACCGAGAATTTGCTTGGTACCCTTAGTAATAAAATTTGTCTTCCAAAAAAAAATGATCTTAAAAAAAAGGAAAAACACATTTTTTTGGAATAGGCTTTATACATGTGTCTAGGCTGGAAGGCTGACAAAGTACCTGATGGTGTAGCAGGTACCACCACGTTAACGGACTGTCCTAATAGAATGGGCTAATGCCCCTTCTTCTATAGAAAATGTGTGTGTGTCAGCTCCGACGCACGACTGGAGTTTACTCCTCAAGTACGAGTATCTAACCATACGCAAAAATAACTTCACAATTACAATGTTAATTATTGATATTTATAACAAAAAAAAAATAGCAATATAAATACATCGACACTAATAGAAACAAACAAGCCCAATAACATATAGTATATAGGTATAGTCGCCTATACAGCATACCCTATGTACGTCTCAATACACTCACAGCTAAATTAGAAAGTTGCGCACTAAAGGTGCGCACCAAAAACGTGACACTTTTTCGTTAGTTCAGTTGGTTTTACCCCTCGGATTTTTCTCATACCGGGCGCCTTATATATGAAAATCGATTCTTAAGGAGTAAACTCCAAAAGAATTCGGACTGGAGATTCGAACCAGGCTCGTTCGGATTTAACTGCCTTTTTTCACCACTAAGCTATCATGACATAATATTTGACAGAGAAATTTACGTTCGTATTCTAATCATATTTTATAGATGCCTCAAAACACAGATACATACACACACAAGAATTGCTCGTTTAAATATATAAGATATACATACGCCGAACATAGGTTATCGACATGAAGCTTTGCTGGTGTGATCTTAGTTCTAAGTATAGGAAAAGAATAAAACTACAAGTTGATATTAACAAATTATAATATATCAACAAAAAATATTTGAACATAATTTATAAATTTGAGAACTTTGCTTTGTTGATAATATCAATAGGGTTTATTTAGTTAAAAATGTTGACTTTAACTTACAAAGAAAACGCCCACAACATCATTTAACATTTTATGCAATTTCAGATGACAATATGTATTATGAATTAGGAAGCATGTAATGGTAATTTTATTGCTTTATTATGTAACAGTGTTAGCAAATACCCATTTAAAAAGATTTTTATAATATTGGTAATTTATTTCATTCTGGTATGTAGTACAATTTCCTAAATTGCGCACAGGTAAAATTAAGAATTTATAGTGATTAGACTATGAGACTACTATATTATGACCTATAAACTGTTTTTTTTTTTTGTGTATTTGTATGTATGTGTGTACATATTTCCGCGCCTGAAGCTGCGGAAGCCACTCTCAGAAGTGTGTGCGACAAATTGGACAGATAGACTTGCCGCTCGTTGCAATCCATTTTCTCTGAAAATGCAATGATAATAATATATTATTTTATTTATTATTAAAGCGAATAGATTTCATATACACAAATACAATTGATGCAAAATTTTCTGATGATAAAATGTCCTTTGTTGTGCATACTTAACTGTTATATTTTATGTAATATTCTAAATTTATACAAGGTTATTCAAAAAAATCATAATTTCTATTGACTTTCTATCAGAACAACATTCAAAGAACTCTTATATAATGGCAATATTTTAACAAATAAAAGTAATTACGTTTGATTATTATATTTAAGGAGTTCTCATCAACCCTTTCCGCCCTCAACAAAGAACGTCTAAACGGCCGACTCCCATTCCCGTCTAAATAAGGCCCGCCACTGCACGGAAACAGTCTAATCGTAGGTCTACCTTAAGTCTGAACCTGATGGGATCTTAAGTAGCAACTTACAAGACAGGCGGAGTGGAAACGGTTGCGGCATTGGTGGCAGGGCATGGTGGGCAGGTGGCCGCTCTTGGGGTGCATGCGGCAGTAGCAGATGAAGCACTGCGACGCGTTCTCCACGCGCCCCGTCACCGACTTGATCCACATTCTCATCGCGTTCTCAAGAGTTCCATTCTAGTAATAAAACATTATAAATAAATTTTGTGACGTTGTAGAGGATAGTTTTTGATCTATTGAATCGTTTTTGAAAATTCTTTTACCAATAAAAGGCTACGTCATTAATCTATACTAATATTATAAAGAGGAAAGATTTCTACCTATTTTTGTATGTTTGTATGTTTGTAATGAATAGGCTCAAAAAGTACTGGACCGATTTCAAAAATTCTTTCACCATTCGGAAGCTACCGTAAGATATTTTGGTTTTTCGGACACAAGGTGTAAAAAATGTTATTTCGCGTACTAAGATCCCGTTGTAAATCTTAGTTAACGCAGGCGAAGCTGCGGGCAACAGCTAGTATATAATAATAATATAATTTAATATTTACCACGGCTATAATTTATTTACCGTACTCCTAAGTTAGTACTACATCGATAAACTGCTTTAATGCAATCTCACACAAACAGGTCATATTATATTTTGTCCCATACAATCTCCCTTATTAATAATTGAGCCAGTGAAATACCTGTTTTTCTAAGACCTCAAGAACGTGGCTTTGCACGAGGTTGCCTCCTTTCGGTGGTGAAAAAATGTATGTTTATTAGTAATACTAGCTGTTGCGCGCAGCTTCGCCTGCGTCAACTAAGATTTAAAACGGGTCCCTAATTTTTTTGAAAAAATTATATAGCCTATGGTTCACCGGAGATAGTGAAGGTTCCCAACAGGAAATAACTTTTCAAATCGGTCGCGTAGTTTCGGAGCCTATTGAATACAAACAAACAATCAAATCTTTCCTCTAAATATTAGTATAGATTTGTAAGTACCTGGTGGCCGAGATACAGCGACAACCACATCGTGTCGGGCGCGGGCGAGTTGGCGCTGGTGGTGACGGTGGGCGGGGTCAGCGGGTGATCGGGCGCCATTCGCACCACCAGCTCCAGCACGTGCTCCTCCACGCCCAGCGAGCACGCCACTTCGCCCACGGACCACTTGATGCTCACCTGCAATGCGGTAGTTTATGGTTAATGTAAATATGCAGAGGTAGCTTAAACCAAAATGATTTTAGCCCGTTATCATGGCATTCGAGTTCACTGCTAAGACGTGCCAATAGATGTCTCACATAAAATTGGTTTATACTGTAAGTGCAATAAATGTAAATGGAAATAAAAGATTATATTTGTGCCGTAACACGAGTCCACGATTGAAACCTAATTAGCGGCAGTAAGCTAGTATCACATTTTTTTTCGAAAGGTCTAGACTTTTAGGCCTGGTGGCCTTTAAGCTCAATCGGTAGGTAAACGCTAGTATCACAAAACCACTTAGTTTGCTTGATTTTTGTTTGGCACTCTCTTAGTCAACTTCAGTCCAGCCCAATTTAAATCACTCGTACCTGTGCGTCGGGTAATTTATTGGAGCGCTCCTGCAAGCGGCGCAGATGCGCTGCGATAAGGGGCGGGGCCACGGCGACTGGCACAAGGCGGCGCAGCGCCTGCAGCACGCGGGGCCGCGCCGCCGCCCACGAGCGAGCGCCGCCCGACCCCGCGCCGCCCAGCGCCAGCAGCAGAGTGCGGCACGCGAGTGCCTCCACCGCATCCGACGCGCCCCCTCCCACTTCTACATACGCGTTCATAGAACATATATAGGTTAAGAGTAAAAGTTAAATCCCATAAAGTGACTTTTATTTGAGATGGTATTTAATCTACATTATGAATTAAATTTTAATATAGAAATAGTATTTCATTTGTAAATTAATACAAATCGTTATGTTTACAGGACGTTAAGGGTTTAAGGGGGTCTAGCCAAAATACCATTAAGAAAGCGTTAGAGAAGTTTGAAAATAATAAAATGTATAGGATGGACCACGTGATTAAGCGCGGCCTTATGTCAATCCCATACATTTTATCATTTTCAAACTTCGCTATTGCTTTCTTAATGGCATTTTGGCTAGGTCCCCAGGGTTTGCAAAAAACGCAAAAACATTTATCAGAGACCAGACGCTTAAAGTGTCGTATTCAATCAAAAATCTAAAAAATACAAAAAATTAAGGGACACTCATTCAGATCATTTAGAGGGGTTGTAATGACTCACGGTAGTGGGGCCCGTCGCTGAACAACGACAGCGCTTGCGGGGTGAGGGGGGCGCGCGGCTCGGTGGTGACCGCGAAGGCCGCCACGGGCAGCAGCCGCAGCGACGCCGACAGCGCGTCCTCCGCCACACCGTGCTCCCTGACACCACACAAGATCAATTATAAGCCAAACTAGTTTATGCTCAATGAGCTCGCAAGGCCAACAACAGCATAGCTCCATTGATAAGTGAACTTAATATGAACATGTAAAAATTGGAGTTGTTCATTTATGATAATCCTTCTAATATTATAAACGGGAAAGTTTGTAAGTATGGACGTTTGTTACTCTTTCATTTAAAACTACTGAATAGATTTGTATGAAACTTTACAATGACATAGCTTATACCTCAGAATAACACATTTTATCACCATACTCTACCGTACGTGAGAAGTACGCGGCTGAAACCGCGGTGCGCTACTGGTATATTATATATTAGGCGTGCAGTTAAAGATGTACACGGTTCTTAAAATACATTAAAATATTATTCATTTTCCTATTGTTAACCAAACCATAGTATTACTATTATTTACCTGAAGTGTTCAATATAAACTATGTGGAGGTCGCCCTCGGCGCGCGCCGCTAGGTTGTGCAGCGCTACGGTGAGCAGCAGCGACGCCAGCGCCACCGCGTGGCTGTCCGAGAATGGGACCACGTGACACACGTCCTCGCCGACCCTGGAAAGTATAACAATAATGAGCCGCGAAAAAATCCGTAAAAATAGTTGCATTTTAATTAGTGAAATTCGCGTAAGCACGCAGTAGTACCCGGATAGGTAGGAATGAAAGGAAAATAGCAATGCGTACGGTTTAGACCAATTACTTGTAAATATAATCGTGGTCACAAGTGGTAGTCAAAGTTGATCGTTTTATTATTTATCTATTGTTAATCAAACTTTTTTTCAATCTCAAACTTTTCTTAATTAAGGCTTATTTCACGGTTATTAAAAAAAAAAAAAGTTTTATTATGTGTTTAACGCTAGAAGGATGGTTGTAAACAAAAGGTTTTGATTGTCCGCCATTATATTTTTTACTGCGCCACACCATTTCACTTCCATTCACGTTGTTCGCCAGGGGGTTTTGTAAATTTTATATTTTGCGTTAGTTCAAATTAGTTCCAAACATTACAACTATTGAAACAAAAACTACTGAATGGATTTTAATGAAACTTTACAATAATATAGCTTATACATCAGAATAATACATAGGCTATAATAATTTATCTCCGTACTGCCATGGGAATGGGAAGTACGCGAGTGAAACTGCGGGGCGCTTCTAGTTATGAGTTTTGAGATTGGTTTCTTGGACTCACCTGACAGAGGAGAGCGCGGCCTCCAGTAGCGTGTGCAGGTGGCAGCGCGCCGGCTCCAGCTGGGCGGGCCACACGCCGGGCCGCTCGCTGTCGTCGCCGCGCGCGCTCCACGCCGCCAGCTTGTCGCCTGCGCCATGTCTCATCACATCATAATGGAGTTCCATACACGCCAAATAACATTAAATTGATAAAGAGAATAAACATAAATTGACTAGCTGTGAGTTAATCGCATCTAGACATTACAATCTAGATTCTAGTGTGTCGGGATATTCATCTATTTGACTTGAGGGTTATCATGTTGATAGCTGACATTGACCGCTTGACATGAGGGTAGTTAGTGACTTAATATATTACAGTGATCTTCAGGGGTCCATGAAATGAGAAGAGGTGTACATTAAAATAAAAAATATTAAACCAATAAATTTGATCAGAAAAATCTTACGGTCATCTTCAACGAGGGCATCCGCCATGAACTCGAGCGTGAAGTAGGCGAGGATCGAGTAGGTGTGGTGCGTGACACGTTGCAGCGCGTCCGTGGCGGCGCTCACCACTTGGGGCGGAGCGAGCGTAGCGCGCACGCCCGCCGGTAGCCCCACCCACTGCAGCTCGCGCATCAATGGCACTAACCCGTCCACGAGCGCCAGAAGACTCGCCGACATTGACTTGTCCGCCAGCTCTTTAAAATAAGCTCATTAATATTTAGTCGTTCGACGGGAAGCTGTCAGAGTTGAAACTATCTGATTTTTACGAAAGTAAAAATTAATGTAACACCTACTTTTTAGAATTAAGTACGTGAGACTATCACAATACTTACGCAGCAACTTCATCACCAGCTGCGCGACACTCGCACTCAGATCCGGGGCGAAGATGTCCTGCCACTCAGTCGGCAGCGCCAGGACGTGTTCGCTGGGCTGCTCGCGCTCCGCCCGCGCGCGCACGCCCGCCACGAACGTGCGCACCTGCCGCGCTAGAGCCAGCGCCGGCCTGGCTAGCATCGCCACCTGAGACATAAGCATCATATTTCACTGATACTTAACATCTCACGTCTCAGGGTGGGCAACACATGAGCTTCCTGGGCTAGTTATCTTGTTTATGTTTATCGGTGACGTTGACCACCTTGTTGCTGTCTGTCCGTTTGTCCATTCAAGTATCATGAAAAATTCATATCTTAATAATGTTAAGATAAGTCTTCGAAGACTGTTAGCTGATGTAGAAGTTCATTTATCATGCTACTAAAATGTTATGAGAACGAATGACTGATACAAATGAAGCTTTAACGAGTATCAAAAAAAAAGTATTTCATTTTTTAATGATTCTTCTTCTTAGTGTGTCGATGGCTACCTAGATTTTATCCGCCCAGAACTCAGCTACGAGTATTTTAACGATTTCAAGATTGAGTTTGAAGGATGTAACGGTAAGCACTCCACGCTCAGATTATAGATACAGCAAATTGAGGCTCGGTACAAAATATATTAATACAGATTTTAACGGCGTTCATTCGGATTTTACATTGCTGACATACATTGATTTAGTAATTAGCAGAAATTTCATATAAACTTGTTAAAAAAGTGAGACGAGACGTAAAGTACGACACATGTCATTAGTAAATAATTAATAAATTAATATTTATTTTAAAATCCTGTAATACACCTTAAGCGACTATGGATCCAGTGGATACGAACTCGACCTTTTTAAATTTCTAAGCGCAGCCTTCAAAAACAAGACTGTCGCTCGCTCGCCGGTGAAGGAAGTAATCGTGTTGAGACTTGATGTCTGATGAAATTAATGCCCGAATACTCAAACACAAATCAAAAGGCAACGCTTACCAAAAAAAAAAAAAAAAAACTGCTTACATTTTGATGACATATGGATCTGAAGGCGCTGATAGGACCACTACAGATTTAAAGCGTGCTTAGTATTTTGAGGAGCCCCCAAGTATTTAAGCGGGGGCGGGCTTCGGTCTACTATGTCCCGATACCCTCCTCGCCTGATTTCGAGGAGAGGAGACCCGTGCCAGCAGTGGGACATATATGGGTTGCTACTTTTTTATCACACCTTAAGGCAGCCGAGGTTGTCACTGGTCAGGCGCACGGAGGCCAGCACGGAGCACACGGCGATGTTGATGAAGTCCCAGCGCAGCGCCGACAGACCCCACGCGTTCTCCGCTACCAGCGTACCCAAGTAGTCCAGCACCGCCGCGTTGCTCACCACCTGAGCCCACGGCGCGTCCGTCAAGTCTCTGGGTGATCAAAGGATACGGTTATAAACATATTTTAAACAAAGAGACCTTTAGCCTCCTTAAAGCCTCCGTATTTGTCTATGGATTCGTTCACAGTAAACGCTGTTTTTTTTATTGAAGCATGTTTTATATAGGGCATCGACCACACAACCTATAGACTCCTAATGTTTGATTTTTCGTATTAAATGCATTCTGGCAACTAGCTGAGGTGAGACGAAAGGGGTTGCAATGCTGTGATTAGCTAATTCAATGTCATACATTACCAATCACGGAACGTTAAAAAGAAAGTGATATATTTCGCAACGGGAAAGAATGAGACGACACGATAGTTTGAGTACATTGTTTACAGCTTATATCGGAACTATAAGTCACATGTGTCGCCAGAACCCGTTCCCCTGTTATTAGGAGTCTATGGGTTATGTGGGCGATGATATGGGGCTTGTGTTGTTAAGGATACCTCAAGTCGTCCATTTTGATAGTTATAAAAATAAAGATTAATATTGTTTTAAGTTTATGATTTCAGGTAGCATTTCTACATTATACAAACCACCGGATTACGAGGTCTATGTAAGTAAATATAATGTTGTGGCCGATTTTTTCGGTAATAGGGATGTTGACACATGTTACAAATTCATGTAAAGTTATGTTTTACATATTAGTATTTGAAAACCTAAAATAACATTTAAAAAGTCTACTTATTTGTCTTAAAATTTAGAAAATTAATTTAAAATGCGTTATTTATCATGCATGATCACGTGACTGTAAACGCCAATAAGGCGATGAAGTCACTGAACATTGAGCTAAGTACAAACTCACCTAACATAGCGCGAGTTCTGAATGCGGTGTGTGACGTAATGACGCTTGGAGCGTTTCAAGGGCGATTTTAAAAGCCATTTTTCTTTATTTAATTTTTTGTTAAAATTGGACATATTTCTTTACAAAAGTATTTTTTTCGTGTTCATATATAGTATACCTATCAAATAAAATCAATTACAAAAATTAGTCAACATCCCTATTGCGAGAACATGTAAGCAGTGTTACCTCTCGAAGAGCATGAAGTGGTTGTGTTGGTAGTAGGCGTCGATGACGTAGTCGAAGTCCCTAGCGGGCGCGGCCCGCAGCAGCGCGGCCAGCAGCGGCGCGTCGTGCGCGTGCGCCGCGGCGGCGCTGCGCAGCATCACCACGAACCGACTGTTCATCGTGTGGCCGGAGTACTTGCATTCTGCCTGGGATTTCACCATCATTATTCAACGTTATATATTTAACTGGTGGGAGAAATGCGCTGTGCCGCGCTTAAGTCTTCCGAAAACAGCTTTGTATACGATAGACACATAATACGAGATACATAGAACATAGGCATTCTTGGGTGAGCCCATCCACTGCTTCGATTTCGCTCAAAGGCCCTCGGGCTACAGCATAGGACATTTAGAAAAAAAAAAGAAATTAGGCATAGGTTACAAGCAACGAGACTAACTATTACCTCTCACTCAGTTGGCACATCTGCCAGTTTGCCAAATTAAAAAGTAACTTAACTAACATAAATAATAGACGAGTATAATTTTAAGTATTGATACATCCGCTAATCTCATTACGCTTTCTAAACATATCTAGCCAATATTTCTTATTTTTGATAAGCACTTCAAAGTAGTTAGCTAGTTTCGAGCTATATTTTTTTCGCATCCACTGTCATATCCTTTTGTTGGTTGGTTTTCTTTGTGGTATCATATTAACCTATGAAAGTTTCCTTACCTGTAAACTGTGGAAGTATCCGCTGCCGGTTATAATATCTTCATAGTTTTGACCATGGATCAACACATTTTCATAACTTTCCGAGTTCTGTTCTTTTAGGGGGCTTATGTCTGGGGATTTTGAATTTGAGTTTTCTGCTTTTGTTTCTGCACCTTCAGCACTGTGAGTATCATGCTGATTCTTGGATGCGTTATCTATTTGAGATATTTTAATTTGCAACAACTTTCGAGCATACGACCAGTAGTAGCCACGCTTGGCTGCGAGCTCACTCGAGTGATCCAACAGAACATCTTTCGTTTCATTCGATATTTTTGATAATATGCCCTCCAAAGACTTTTTGATTTCTTGATAAGCTTGTTTTAAAATATTAAAATGCGGCCACTGGAAATATATAATATGATTCTATGTATATATATTGTAATAGATTTAATATGATTGCATTTTACGGGATTAGTAATTTGTATTACTTATTATGCCACATCATAAAAAAATAAAAATGGAAAATTTTGTCCAAAAATAAAAATAAATATTCTGGGGTGGGTCAACCTTAATTATCATTTAGGGGGACGAAAAATAGATTTTTCCCCTCAGCAGATCAAACATGCCGCTTTTGCTGCGAGACAACAGTGAACAAAATGCGATTTTGATTCGAGAGTGAGGCAAAGTAGCTTTTTAATTTTTCAATCTTCAGTGCCACTAATTGACATTGTTCAGCCATAAATTTGAAAAATTCGAGTTTTACTGTGCTCTAAAGCAAGTGAAAAAAACAAACCCCTTCGAAATTCGATTTTGGAATTCGACCTCAAAGAAAACACGTTCGGAAACGTTCAACAATGTTATATTTGAAAAATAAACATCAGGTTTTAAAACGCAATTTAAAAAATAGCGGGAATGAAAATTTCGCTGATGCTGATAGCGTATAGCATAACGTGTTAAATGTTATTTCAATCTATTGCTGTTCATTTCTATGTCTCCTAAGTAATATGTGTTCTCACTGCTGCGGTGAAAAGTTATGTGTGCAACTTGAGAGCAAAGCTTTTTGCATCTCGTGCTGTTGAGTCCCTCACTACGCTCAGGATTCTTACTTTGAATCACTCGCTACGCTCGTGAATCAATCATGGAATCCTTCACTTGCACGGGACTCAAAATCAGTACTCGAAACAAAAAAAAAAAAAAAAACTTTGCTCTCTTGTTGCACAAATAACTATTGGCTGATTCTGGCTGGCAAACAAAAATCGGTCGAACCATTTCGGAGGTGTATAGGAACGAACAATGCGACACGAGAATTTTATATATTATATTGCAAGTCTAATAATCTGTAAAACACATACTTACAAATGCGTATCTCTCCTCAAGCGCGCTCAATAGTGCACAATCATATACAACTTGAACTATTTCTTGCTTGAAGAAATCCCGACCTAGCAATGAGTTCCAGGATTTCGCATCGCCATTTTCTATCCGGGATATTATATGTTTGAGACAGAACGCACGATATAAACTTTTATGCGCATAAAATAATATATCCTTTTTGGTGAACTCGCTGGCATTTTTGTGAGAGTCCGCGATAACTTGTCTGATGTTGTCATCATCATCGAGGGGACAATTGAGGTCGCCGTAGATGCAGTCCACTCGCAGGGCGAACACTTCGGGGGAAGTTTCGGGCGATGGTGACTTTAGATCCAGCAGACGTTCGCTGAAGGCGAGTATTTCTGACTCGTCAATATCTTCGGGTAGAAGGTCAAGAGACAGGGTCACTATTTGTTCTATTTTAGATGACTTCAATTCTTCTCCACTGAAATGTTAAAATATTATCGTTAATCCAGGTAACCTAGGGGATCCAAGTGTTAGCCGGGCAGTATTGTGGAGAATCTGGTTTTGTCCGGACCAGTCTGTCGCTGAGGGTTTCCCGTTGCTTGCGATCCGGGTCCCTCAAATAACGGCTGAAGGTTCACGCAGCGGTTTTAGTGGGGTAGTGTACCCAATAAAAAAAGGTAACCTAGTGGATACTCTAGTTTTTATGAAGTGATATTTTTTACGAATGATGTTTTGTGAAAAGAAAAGTGTTGTTACATTCGCGACGCATTGAATTTAACAAATATGGTTAAAATGTGTTTGAGGGCTCATTGTGGTTTTTGAATGCTTAGCACATGTACTGATTACTTACTCCGGTTGTAATAAGTCGTGCGCGGTTGCTATCGCACTGTCCGCTAGCTCGCTGCGGCAGTCTGCGTCGAGCGCCGACACGGCCGCTCGTAGCCCCGCCCTGTCATGCCCCGCCTCTTGTGTTCCCACGCCCTATGTATAGAACGCGTGATCATAACATGAGGTCATATAAATATATAGAACCTGGCTTTCATAAAATTATAAACAATTATTGTTCATACGCCTTACGATCTTTTTTTGGATGGAGCTATGCTAATGGCCCTAGTGGCCGTAATGCTTCTTCGGAAGAGGGGTGAGCCGGTTGGTATCACCCAGTGATATAGTAAGTGGGGGGTCGCCCCCCGCCAGCCGTGGAGTGTGACTTCCACGGCTTCATGGCGTCGGGTTTGTACCTGTGGCGGGTCTTTGCCTCACCACCGTCGGATAAAACGCCATACGAATACGGCATATGGCAATTATTATTTATACTACTAAAGCACACAACTTAAGCAAAATTCATGTGTAATTGTATCTAACCCTACAAAGATTATAAGCATTTAAAATTTTTGTGTTGGACTCATAAAGAAAATGTTTGCTAAACTCATATTCTTCATACATTATTTTACTATAAAATAAATAAATCACAAAGCATGAGAAGTCATACTTGAATAGTTAAGTAGTGTCGGTGTACGGTCAGCAACAGCGACACGCATAGACGGCGTCGTGCGGATGCGGCCACGGCGCTGCACAGCTGCTGCGCCACGTGAAGTCGCCTGGCTAGTCGCTCTGGTGCAGCTTCCGCATCAGATAGCGCCTCGTCGTACATCTGCATGATCTTATTGACGGTAGCCTCGCTTACTAATATGTCTAAAAGCACACAAGAACATAGTAAAAAAACATACCGGGACTTTACTGGTGAGACCCATTCTATTTTCCCTGTTGAACATAGAATCTACCCAGTGGTACCCAGTGATGCTATTCCTGTATAATCTCCTTTATCAAGAGCGGTAACCACCATTGCTCTTTGATAAGTTCTTAGGGAGTCCAAGGGTAGACTGTAACTACCTTGGGACCCGCAAATAATTAAATCACTAGAATTCAGGAGGAGTTTGAAATATTTTCGAGTATAATAAATGAAAAAGAAAATTTAATTTTGCTAGATAGGGAATATTTTATTATTTATCATGGTTGAACGTCTTCTACTTATTATGACTAATTATTATGACCCACAACAGATTCCTATCTTGTTTTAGTTGCAGAAGTCAAGTGATAATTATTAATTTTTCAATCATATCATTGAAACTGCTAAGGTACTCACCACCACTTTGATCATCGGGTGTGACGCAGCGCAGCAGTAGCGCCACGGCCGCGTCGTCCTCCTCACGCCTGCACAGGCTGACCAGCGTGGCGTCTACTGTGCTGCTGTGCAACCATTTAAGGGCAGACGGCACGCGAGGAGGCGACAGCGCGCGGACAACGCACCACTCCACCACAGATGGAGGGAACTGAAACACGACATCATAATATCACATGTTGTCTATGCAATTTTTTTTTATATTAGTTGGATAAGCAAACTGACAGATGTGCCATCTGATGGTAAGGTGATACTTTTCCTTTTTTAAAGTTTAATTCAATTAGTCTCGGTGTCAGTAATTACTACTGCCTGTCTTGCCCGTTTCTTTAAAATACGGCATAGCTGTTTCACGGGAGAAATAAATAAGACGGTGGTACCGCAGCAGTAGCGCTATTCTGTAAAAAACCATTTCGATATCGAGCTTCATCTGAGTGATAGAGCTCACTTCGTGCTCACTTCGAAAGCGAACTTTATTGACATATATAGATAGTCGAGTTTTAAAGAATACAAATTCGTCTTCGAAAAGCTTTCGAGATTCGAAAACGACCTTACATAATAGCCCTACAGATGGCAGCAAGATGCGTGCATGCATTAAATAAAATGTGAATACATAAAATAAAATGTGAATACATTTTATAAAATATTTACCAATTTATAAAATGCAAATTTTCGGATTTCGGATCATCGATGGTATGATGTATTAAAAAAAAACAACCAATTTATATCTGTTTTAACTACCACTTACTATCATCGGTTTAAGGATAGGAAAGGATAATAAAAAAAAAGGTTGATGGGACCTGACGCACTCATGGTAGTCTCAGATGTTTACGTTCTTGGAAATTCACTGGTGGCTCTTTGGTTTGCATATATAAGCGTTAAGAAAAAAAAAAGGATTTTAAATATAAACTACTAACTTGTTGGAAAGAATTAAACATCCGATCCTGTTCATCACCAGACAAATACTTGGCGGCCATGAACACGATGTCCACGAGCGTTCTGCACCGCATAGTGTCGCCCGCAAGCCACGCCCTCAACTCCTTCTCGTACAGCCCATACACTGAGTCCGCATCTACGTGCTTCGCCAATCTAACAAACATCGCCTCACTATCAAACTCCAATAGAAGGTTGTACAACGACGGGAAAACCGCGCGTGAAACTTGTTTTTCTTTAGCGAATGTGAAATACTGGCAACACACCCGGCTGACCAAGTCATCCATGTTGTGTTTAAATCGTCCGATCATGGCTGGGTCACATTCGATCGTTTTATCATTTTTGACTTCATCTTCGGCATTTTTGACTTCTTTGACTTCATCCTCGGTTTCGAAATTTATACAGCGTTTTTTTGCTTCCTCCATGAAACCTTTTTGCATCGCCTTTAACAACAGAATGTGATCTTCGACTACCTGAACGATATGCTCCTGCTCTGTGGACAGTTTGTCGATGCTTGCCAAAATAGTTGAACCGACATTTTGCCAGAAGTTTCTGACCAATTGATCGTATTTCTCGACGTTTTCTTTGGATTGTTTAAGCCAGTATTTGAGGAGGGATGCCATGTTGGTAGCGGAGGTTTTGATCAGGTCGGATTTCTGTCGGTCGTCGGTCACTGAGAGAACTTGCTCGAGCCACGTTCTGTGCGCGTACGTGACGACCTCGCTGACGTACTCGTCGCTCTGTATGGACAGGTATCGAATGCACTCCGCTATTATGTTGATCCACCACTGGCGTTCGCTTTTTGAGCTGAGGATTGGCTTTGTTTTTAACCTAAAATGTTGAAATAAAATTATAAAGTCATTAGTAAGAGAGGAAAAAACTTTATTAAAACCATAGAGTACCAAAGATTATTCATCGGTGTTAGGACACAAACACACCAAAGAAAAGCAAGGATCCATTTAATATAATTTGAATACATCACATCAATTTTACAAAAAACACCATGTAGATAACTAAGATTATTTCCTTGATTTTTTCTAATAATTACTTTACTTATCTAAGTTAAGTAGTTATTAGAAAAACTCGAAAAATTAAGTTCGAGGAATTTTTTAGTCTAAAAGTAGATTTTTGAACTTCGTCAGAAACAATCCAAAATATTATGTTACTCACCCAGAAAATAAAGCGTTAAAGAATGTAAGGTAGAACTGTTGCGTAAGGATTTCGCGCGGCAGCTGCGACAGCAGCGGCAGTAGCGTATCCGCGAGCGAGCGCGCCTCGCCCCACCCACCTGTCACCGGGGATCGTTTGGTAGTTTGTTTTTTAGTTCAGCTTGTTTGTTAGTCGATAAATGGCACGTAGTTATATTATACTAGCTGTTACCCGCGGCTTCGCCCGCGTGATTTTAGATTTACGGATTTATCATGTCTGATGATAATCATTTTCTATTTTAATAATGACTAAGTTTTTGTATTAAAATGGATATATTATATGTTATCTTGAACATAAAGACATTATACCCATTCGCTTTCTGTGTTTCTGTATGCATATAATGTACTATTTAGGATACTATTTTTACACTGCCCGTTCAAATCACGGCCACACGATTTATTTTCTTGCGTATTATTTTGGGTTAAGGTTCAAGAGTGGAGGCCGCGTTCAGGTAGACGAAGTGTTGGTCGGCCATTAACCAGATGGGAAGACGATCTCCGTGCAGTGGCAGGTCCGCGTTGGATGCGAGTAGCAAGGGATCGGTCGTCTTGGCGTTCATTGAGGGAGGCCTATGTTCAGCAGTGGACGGATAGAGGCTGATGATGATGATGATAATGATGTATAATTTTGATTTTGCCATATCTCCTAAAGTATTTATTTAATTTACATGATGTAAAGGACAAAAATAATCTTCATAAAGTGCTCAAGCCAATTAATTAATTTAAAATGATAAGGATTTATACCTTATTTGTGTAAATAGCCCTATAATTGCCCATTTTTTTTAAGTATTAAATGAATATATAGTATGATATCCCTAAGAGACAGACATATGCCATCGCGGACTTTTTTGTAGACCTATTTAAGATACACAATTCCACCATATATTATTTTGTTATATTATCTTAAAGGGTTTAGGCAGCGTTTTCGTTGAAAACTCCCAGGCGGCCTATTTTTTTCCGACACGTCCAACAATTATTGTTATATCTTAGCCGATGTAGATGAAAACTTAATTAATTATATACGTAAACCTTCCTCTTGAATTGTCATATCTATTAAAAAAAAAACCGCATCAAAATCCGTTGCGTAGCTTTAAAGATTTAAGCGTACAAAGGGATATAGGGACAGAAAAAGTAACTTTGTTTTATAATATGTAGTGATGATACATCTTAAAAATTTTAAATATTTTAGGTTATGTTTCATTGGTATTAATGTTATTGAATTATTTTACCATTGTATGTTTTGTATCTATTATGGGAAATTCCCCGGAGCTACATTCCCATAGGACTGAGTAACAAAGTGTCAGAAATCAATAGATTATGTATTTTACGACAGACATAGTCGTATGGCTTCTGGTCTTAGCTGGTTCCAACAGGAACAAATTTAAAAAAACGGAGGGAAAAATATGTCATCCAATAATGAAAACCGTAAAAAGTAGTCAATTGAATTACAAATAATAATTGGTTTTGTTTGGTGGCTTTTATCAAACCCTAGAATATATTGGTAAAATGTAAAGAAATAAAATAATTGTTCAAATGTTATTGAATTATTTTACCGTTGTTTGTTTTGTATCTATTATGGGAAATTTCCCGGAGCTACATTCCCATAGGACTGAGTAACAAAGTGTCAGAAATCAATAGATTCTGTATTTTACGAAGGACATAGTCGTATGGCTTCTGGTCTTAGCTGGTTCCAACAGGAACAAATTAAAAAAAACGGAGGGAAAAATATGTCATCCAATAATGAAATCCGTAAAAAGTAGTCAATTGAGTTACAAATAATAATTGGTTTTGTTTGGTGGCTTTTATCAAACCCTAGAATATATTGGTAAAATGTAAAGAAATAAAATAATTGTTTTTCTTCAAATAATTATTAGATAATGCATCTTAAAAATCTCAAATATTTTAGGGTGTGTTTCATTGGTATCAATGTTATTGAATTATTTTACCATTGTTTGTTTTGTATCTATTATGGGAAATTCCCCGGAGCTACATTCCCATAGGACTGAGTAACAAAGTGTCAGAAATCAATAGATTATGTATTTTACGACAGACATAGTCGTACGGCTTCTGGTCTTAGCTGGTTCCAACAGGAACAAATTTAAAAAAACGGAGGGAAAAATATGTCATCCAATAATGAAATCCGTAAAAAGTAGTCAATTGAATTACAAATAATAATTGGTTTTGTTTGGTGGCTTTTATCAAACCCTAGAATATATTGGTAAAATGTAAAGAAATAAAATAATTGTTTTTCTTCACATGAAATTTCTAGACGCTTCAAAAATATTTCGCCATTGTCCTTTCCATACAAACTTTCATCCCCTATTTGAACCCCCCTAAGCTTTTTTTCGCAACAAAAAGTAGCCTATGTCCTTTCCCAAGCTCTAATCTATCTCTGTTCCAAGTTTCATCAAAATCGGTTCAGTGGTTTAGTCGTGAAAGCGTAACAGACAGACAGACAGACAGACAGAGTTACTTTCGCATTTATAATATTAAGTAAAGAAATAAAATAATTGTTTTTCTTCAAATAATTATTAGATAATGCATCTTAAAAATCTCAAATATTTTAGGGTGTGTTTCATTGGTATCAATGTTATTGAATTATTTTACCATTGTTTGTTTTGTATCTATTATGGGAAATTCCCCGGAGCTACATTCCCATAGGACTGAGTAACAAAGTGTCAGAAATCAATAGATTATGTATTTTACGACAGACATAGTCGTACGGCTTCTGGTCTTAGCTGGTTCCAACAGGAACAAATTTAAAAAAACGGAGGGAAAAATATGTCATCCAATAATGAAATCCGTAAAAAGTAGTCAATTGAATTACAAATAATAATTGGTTTTGTTTGGTGGCTTTTATCAAACCCTAGAATATATTGGTAAAATGTAAAGAAATAAAATAATTGTTTTTCTTCACATGAAATTTCTAGACGCTTCAAAAATATTTCGCCATTGTCCTTTCCATACAAACTTTCATCCCCTATTTGAACCCCCCTAAGCTTTTTTTCGCAACAAAAAGTAGCCTATGTCCTTTCCCAAGCTCTAATCTATCTCTGTTCCAAGTTTCATCAAAATCGGTTCAGTGGTTTAGTCGTGAAAGCGTAACAGACAGACAGACAGACAGACAGACAGACAGACAGAGTTACTTTCGCATTTATAATATTAGTAAGGATTACTTATTAGTGTATACTTATGATGTTCTTTTATACTTTCATGAAATAACTAGCATTAAAGACAATATAATAAGTACTTACCGATTTCTAAGAGACTAAGTAGTCTTTTTATGAGGAGGTCTTTCTTATCTAACCACTTAGACCAATTCTGAAAAAAAAATTATAATGGTATGTAATACTTTATTCTAATACAGGTTTACACAGGGGTGGACTGTAGATTTGTGGGGTCTTGTACTAATGTTACTTGCATAACGATGGGAGCGAAAAAAAAATATTGTATCCTGTAGTTTTTGTCTATTGTTTTATATTGGATTGGATTGGGACTCTTCACTTCCACCTTCCACGGTACTCTAGGCGGCAGCACGAAAAGGCGAGTGCGATACTAAAAAAAAAATAGGACTGGCTGTTTGTAAACAATTTAATAAAAAAGATATTAAAATTTTGAAAATGGAACTCGCTGCCGATATTATTATGTAATGTATTTAATTCATTTGTAGTTTTAGTTGCAAATTGTAAATTATCTGAATCACGTCAGCATGAATTTAAGACGCGAAAATTTCATGCCATCATTTTTTTATATCTTTCGATGCTATTTACGTCAACGACAAAACAAACGATCGACTTTTCGGCAACGAAAGGCGTGGTATCACTGGGTCACCCGGTGCAAAGGCGTAATTTTGAACCTTGCGATTTTCATTTATTCCTAAAAATAAAGGCTGACAGCTGAAATGGAGAAAACCCCAGGTTTCGGCAAATTCAGGTACAACTTACGGGGACAGAGTGCATAAGCAGCAGAACTGCGGACCAGCGCTCCGCAGCGACGGCGGAGGCCTGCTCGGGTTGCGCCACCAGAGCTCTGCTAAGCTTCGTGCCGACTTCGGGCTCAAATTGAGGACCAAAGCGCGCCGCAATGCGTCCCATAGCGGAATACCACGCTCCTCTGCAAATTGTACATATTAATTGAATAGTAAAATTTGTTACTTTGTTCATCACACATCTGTACAGATATTTGCACGCAATATTCACATATAATATTCTGCTATGTCTAACTTCTTAATTATTAGTGCGTTTTAAAAAAGCATACGACATGAAATATTCTAACGATGAATTAAAATAGGTCTATAGTTTGATTCATTATTTAAGAAATATTTTTTATGAGTGTGAATTAGTTTGATCGGTAGCTGATAAAACTTATATGTCGGCGATGCAATTAATTAATAAGCCGCCATAAAATTTCTAAAATTTTGTTATATTATACTATTATGGCTCAATCAAGTCAAGTACAATATTGAATCATAGTATACCTGACACGCGTCTCCTCATGTGCAGCGAGACGCCAGCACGCCTGCGCCTGCAGCAGCGGCGTCAGAGTCTCCCACAGCCAGTCGTGATGCGCGGCCGCCAGTGTCCGCACCAGCTGTTCCAGCGCACGCAGACTTGCGCACACCACGCGAGTAATACTCGCAGCACGCTCATCCTCATCCATCCTATAACATAATATATGATTACATAACGCGCTTCTAAAATTTGTTAATATATATATATATATATATATATATATATATATATATATATATATATATATATATATATATATATATATATGTATTACAATAATACAGTGAAATGAGAATATAATCGCACTTACTTTTTACTTAACATATTCTCAGCATTACCCATCAAGTTGTCTAGAAGTAATAGTAAAATTTCAGACTTGCAAAATGAAAAAGCTTCTTCCAATTTTGCATCTGGAAATGTGTTCTGAAAAAGACATAATATGAATTTAAAAAATTTAATCGTTTTATTTCTTTTTCATAAAAAAAATTGTTAATGTATTTTTTTTTAAGTTTCAGGTATGTATTTAGTATCGAAAAAATCCCAAAAATGCCTCACGTAATTAATGGACACCCCCATATAATGGAACAACATTTACAGACTTTATTGCAGTTTTAAGTGTTTTAAATGCCTGACGTTTGAGATATTTTACAACAAGCATGGTCACAAGAGGACTTTTCGTGATAAAATTCATTAAAGTTGTTTCATTATACAGTAGAACCTCGATAAGTTAAGGTCCAAGGGAAACACAAAATATTTTAAGTTATCTAGGGTCATATTAGTGATAAGTTAAGGACAGGGAACATATTATTTTTTGAAGTTATAGTGATTTTTAAGTTATCGAGGTTTGAGTTATCGAGTTTCTATTGTATTAGGTGAAATGATCAACTTACTTCAAGATATCGCCTTGCCGTAGTCTGTGCTGGTACATGATCGTCGTGACATGCAAGCATCCAAGCCGGTAGAAGACGACGTAATTGCGGAGCCACACGTCGTCCACATGCAGCAATTATAGCGCCATGACATAACTAAAATCCACAATCCTATTACCTCCGACAAATATTGAGATACTTAAAACTTCCAATGCGACAATAAAAGGCCTGAAAACATTATGATGGATTCCAAAAACATGGATCTGGATCCATGAGGCAGTCCTTTTACAATTAATATAACAATCTTTGCATTGAAGGTGAAAAATGAAATTTATATACTCTGCCATTTCAATTAAGTAAAGATATTGATTAAGTATATAATATTATGTTTTGCACAAATTTTACAGATAGGCAGAGGACTGCACTGTGCTATACTTCCGTCTGCATGGATACCACCACCCTGTTTGTTTCTTCTGTGAAACAGAAAGAAGAAAGAAGGGCAGGCAGTGTAATTGTTGGAACATGACGTCTTATGTCGGAGGATAGGCAACACATTGCATTGCTTGGGCTAGTCTCAGGTTAACTCAATGTTTCAGAGCTTACTTTACCATAATAAAGCTAGACTTTTCATTTGTCTATGCAATTAATAATAATAAAAACTTAACTGAATATATTCTGCTTACCTGAGTTGCTTCTCGAACTTTACGATCACTGTCAATAGTTAAAGTTGGATAAAAATGAGCCCAACTTGGCAAAGCTGTTGCAACACTGTCGACATTACTAGTTTTGATTAATTCTGTCAGCTCCAATAGTGCCTGTTAATTAATCCAAGTATTATTACCCTCAGGTAGTTATAGGTCTTTTATGTGAATCAGTTATACACATTTTTTTGGATATGCATAACTGGTTATTTCTGCACCATACCATACTTTGTTAAAATATTTTTGTTTGTATTATAGTTACGAAAGTTATATTTTAAGCAGTTTATACATTTTTACAATGTTCAGTGTAGTAATATACTATATAAAATAAAATTAAAAAAGAGACTCCGTAAATCGTCATTATTATAATTCCCCGAAATAATAGCAATAAAATCCAAAAAATTGAATGTTCAGATTTGGGGCTTATCATCTATTGTTTTTGTCTTATGCACATGCAATAAATGAATATCCATAAAACTCGATTCTACAAATCAAAAAATATACTTAGATAATGCACCTATGTAAATCAAAATTTCAGTAGTTAAATCATATGTATCTCAAGGTTCTTGTTAAGTCAAAAACTTGTTAAATCAATTTTTTTTTGCATTTTCCTTGAAATTCGAGTTACAGAGATTCTGCTGTATATGATTATTATTTATTAGCTTTATAGGAAACTAATGTAAAATATTGCCCTTTAATTCCTCTTGAACTGTATATTTTTGATTAAAATGCATTTAATATAACTGATTGAACATACTGCCTGGCTTTGATAAAAATTCACCTTTTAGCCACTACAGTGAAAAACTGATTACTTTATCAAAACTAGTCATTTAACTTTTAATTGTAATAATAATCAAGTAAATAATAATCAAGTAAATTCTAGAAAAACTTGTCTATCAACAACTGTACATTTTTATTAATAAGAACCTTATTCTTCATCCTCTTCAATCTGGTTTTCGCCCTGGCCATAGCACAATCACTGCACTTACAAAAATTATTGATGACATTCGTCTAGGCATGGACAGACGAGAACTTACAGTACTGACTCTTTTAGATTTTAGTAACGCTTTTAACTGTGTTGATTTCGACGTGCTAATCGGTATTCTTAGGACGCTTAATATATCAGTGCCTGTTCTCAACTGGATCCACAGCTTCTTAAGCGGTCGCAGGCAGTGTATTAGGACTGGAGATAAGTTCTCGGAATGGAATGATCTTCTAAAGGGTGTTCCTCAAGGGGGTGTGTTGTCTCCACTACTTTTTTGCATTTTTATTAACACTGTTACTAGCTGTTTAACAACCTCCTACCATTTGTACGCTGACGATCTTCAACTCTATACTCAGTCAACGCTTCATGGTCTAAATGATGCTATCCAGCGAGTTAACGTTAACCTGGAAAACGTGCTGATTTGGTCAGAAAGATATGGACTTAAATTGAATCCCATGAAGAGCCAAGCTATTATAATCGGTAGTCCTAAATTAATTTCATCCATTGACTGGCCTACTCTTGATCGCTTAAGCCTGAACAACTGCTGTATACCTTTCAGTACTGAGGTTAAGAACTTGGGTGTCTTGGTCGATTCAACGTTGTCGTGGATTCCGCAAATCACAAGTATCAGTAGGAAAATCTTTACGGCCGCTAGTACATTAAGAAGACTCCAAAATTTCCTACCCTTCAAGACCAAGGTCATGTTAGCTCAGACTTTACTGCTACCTCACCTGGACTATGCTGATGTATGTACTACCAACATTACTGATGACCAATTGAATAAACTTGAGCGACTCCAAAATTTCTGTATTAGATTCGTGTTTGGGTTACGCAAGTATGACCACGTTTCTGATTTCCGTTCTAAGCTCAAGTGGCTCCCTATACGCCTTCGTCGGAATACTCATATTCTTCACCTACTTTATAACATTTTATTTTCCTCTCTCACTCCCTCGTATCTTAATGATAACTTTCTGTTTTTTGAATCCGAAGACGGTATGTTACGTGATTCTAAGCTACTTCGCTTAAAATTTCCGATTCATCACTCGCAGTTCTTTAATTCATCTTTTACGATTACTGCTATCAAATTATGGAATTCTCTGCCTTTAGAGACGAGAAAGGCTTCAAGCATTAATTTATTTAAAAAAATGCTTAATGAGCATTATCAAGTATAATATTTTTTGTATTTCTTTGTATAAGTTCTCAACATTTAAAGATTAGTGATAAATCACATCTTATATTTATCTTAAATATCTACTTCCCACTCGATCATGCTTCCCTTTTTTTTATTTTTTTTCTTCTTATCTTTATAGTGTGTATTTACTTAACATAATATTGATTCAAAGTAATAATATTATATTTTATGTGTTAAATTTAATAAATATTATTATGTGGTATGTATGTATCTATGTATATATTTTTAAATTCGCTGTAAAAATGTACGCTGTCACCCCTTGATTTTTGCAATTCATATTTTTTTTTCCTCTCCCCAATGGTTGCCTGGCAGAAATCGCTCATGAGCGATAAGGCCGCCCTTTTGTACTTTTTTTAACCATTCTATAAAATATCTATGTCTTTGTTTACCTGTGTACAAATGAAGAATAAATAAATAAATAAATAAATAAATAGTGGATACAGTGTAACAAAGTTTTAATTGTAGTGCCTAAAATGTGTTTGCCAATTTTTTGAAATACTTTTTTTATGGATAGAAAAATTATTTAAAAATATTGTAAATATTTTTATGAGTATTTTTGTTCTATAGTAATAAAATAAGCTTTAAAAATAATTTAATTTTAAATACTTAAATTAACTTAAATTCTTACCTTTGATTTTGTTATAGGATCCTTTTTAGTAAACTTTTTAAAGCAAATAGACAACTCCGGACTAAGGCCATGTTCTGGACTAGAAGGCACCAATGTTGGAAATAGTACTGGCAAAACCTTTCCAGTCGTTGGTGAAACAATCGAAGAATCTAATTTTAGTGTGTTATTGAGAATTTCGGCACTTCGACCGCTACTTGAAGGCTGAAAACATTTAATTTTCACATAAGGACTCGGAAACCTAATTCAAATATTTCGTAAATTGTATCATAGATGAAAATAAAATACGTTTTACGTCTTAAGGATGGTAAATCTTTTAAAATGTGTATTGTAGTATAGTTTTAAGTTATCTCTTATTGTCAGAAAAGCATGCATATTCAGAAAACATACCCTAACGTTATTTTTTGTCCTTTGACTTTGTTTTGTTTTACCTCCCATTATTTTAATGCTTTTTAATCTATTTGATAATATTACAGAAACAATATAACATAATTTTATTTACGCTACATAAATTAAAATAATTTCAAGTTTGTTTGCTGAATGCTGATGTTGTCACTTGTCAATCATTGTCAATTGTCATTTGTCACTTGTCATCATTTCTTTTATTTGTTCCTGTTAGAACCGGCTAAGACAAGAGTTCATACTACGTGTTCGTCGTAAACTATTTATAGTCTGTAATATACGCCTACGGAGCGCGGTTTCACCCCTTCATTTTACACTTTAAATATCTCGAGCAGTTGACCATAATATTGGTCAACCAATAACATTATACACTGATTAGGTTTCTAAAACAAACACTATCAAAAACCACCTGAAAGTTTAACTTGGGGGAGCTTTGCCTCGCAGTGGAACTGGATAGGCTAGGTAAAATAAGTTGAAATTTATTTATGAAGGCTGCTTCGACAAAAGCAAAAAACCTCCTACTCCTAAAAACTACTGAATGGATTTTGATGAAACTTTAGAATCAAATATTTTACACATTAGAATAGCACATAGCCTATAAACCTTTGGCTCAGCAGTATGACGTAGAGACGAAGTACCGCGGGTAGACGCTACGTCCACCTTAGACGCAGCGAGTCCTACATACCCGCCTGGGATGCCTAAGAGTATTTCCCGGCGTAAAAAATGGCTTTAAACCTCTGGTCTGGAAGTCTTTCAATCTGTAAGAGTCTATGTGGTGGACTCACTGAAGGGATATCGATAAGAAAGTGGGTGTATCGAACTTTGGGATTAATTTATTCGAATAGGACTGTCATGATATTTTATTTTACAAGTAGGAGGGTTGAACTGTGTCGCTTTGCATCTGCATTAGTGCCGCCATTCTGATTGCCTTCCATGAAACAGTTTAGCTGCACACGTAAAAAGGGGTAGGCCAGGCAGTGTAATTGACAACATTTCAAAATTGACATGACCTTAAAATAAAAATACCATTTCTTAATTTTTGTATCCTGAGTTCAAATATATTTTTTATATATTTTTTTAGTTCTTCATTTCTGAGAAAAAAAATAGAAACCAAAAAACATGTGATGACGTCACTTTTGTGGTAGAATGAGGTAGTTACCCTTGCCTTAGCGTTCCAGTATTTTAGATGAAAACATTAATGTCAAACAAGACATGTCAATTGTCAAAGTCTTATTTTCAACAAATTTTTGCTATCCGCAACTAGAAATACTTTCGAAAATTTAATATTTACTTAATAAAACAGAATGAGATTAATAACACTGGAAAATAAGAAAATTCACGAATTTAATTGAAATCAAACAAGTTTGACAAGCTGACAAATAATGACAACTCGAGATATATGACAGTTTTTTGACGGGTTACAGGAAATAAAAAGTATTATTGCAATTTCACCTTAAGTGTGACGTCATTTGGCGCTTACATCTTTTTAGAATACACCGAATTTCAAAGTTAAAATTATGAATGAAAAGTTCATAATTTCTAAAAACGGAAAAATACGTGTGCCCTAGTTTTGTATTTACTTTCATATAACGTTAAAATATATGCAGCTTAAAAATATGAAATGTTGTCAAAGCTTTAAAGTCTTACATCTCCGGGTAGGCAACACATTAATGAGTAGCCGGGGCTAGTTCCAGGTATCTAAACTCGTTGATGTTTATGGGCGACGCTGACCACTTACCATCAGGTTGCTCATCTGCCAGATAGTCTATAGGATAATATATATATACACAAAGAACTCATAACTCCTCTGTGACTTCTAATACTTTTTAATGTGCTCTGTTGTGTAAAGCTACGTGTTGCTGATACAGAGATAAAACCTTTTACGACAGAATTGATCCAGAAACTCAGTCTTTAAAATATATTCAACCGATTTGAAATGGAAATTATTCCTTCGCTGAAGGAAAGCTCTAGCTAGAGGCTTGGAAGTCTGTAGTGGAGTTTCCGCGAGGGAATGGGGTATGCCGTATGGATAATTTCAGGCAGTATGTTATTAATCGAGACTAACATAATATATTTTTCATTTAAGTACTTAGACTAGTAGGATGAAGTCCTTATCCATATACATTTGCAAAGTAGATAGGTATAATATTATCTTCAACAGAATTTCTTTCAGTGGTTATTTATATTGTTTTGTTATGTTAATGTTACTCAGTGTTGAATCAATGGAAAAAGGTAAGGACATTTTTCTTAGCTGTTAAAGGAACAAGGTTATCTATCATATTCTTTTTAGGCAATCGAGACAAAAAAACATAAATGCATTGAAATGTCAATATATATATTTTTAATATTCATAAATTTAATATACATTATAATATCAAGTAAAATGAATTACTATAATTTATATAGGCAATATTTTAACACATTTTAATCTATGGTTAAGTTTAACAATCTATTTAATTAGCTTACATCAACAAAGTAGCGTACTCGCATTGGCGATGGCGCCACTTTCGTAAACGCACCAATTTACAACAAACTTATGGCAATAGGAATTCACGTTCACTTAGCCACTAAAATAAAAAATAAAAAATGGAAGAGATATTTCTTTGCAATTGCACAAGAAAATAACTTTATACTGTCATAGTACAGAATGCCTTGTAATGTAAGAATAAAAATAAAATTTCGTAATATATATTTATGTGTATTATTTATAGTAATCTTAAAATTAACTTTGGCACAAAAACTTATAAACTACTGATGGGATATCTATGTACAATCGTCCACATCATAATAACGTAACTAATCTTTGGTTTGTCTAGCCCACCGGTGATTTCGAAATCACAAATAAAATTATAATAAAATATTATCAATAATTCAAACAGGCTTACATAATCCAATTACAATAAATTTTGTTACAAAGATAATTTATTTATATACCTACATATTGTTTCACATTTTGGCACAAAACTTGAAACTGCATGCTTTTAAATACTGTTTAATATTACATATTACGTGCTTTTGGCAAGATGCGTTTAAACTTTTAAATATTCAATTCGTATCTATCTTATGCTGTTTACTGTATATATAGCATGTTTCAGATCAAAGAAAAAAAATATGCACACGCTAAAACATTGTAATTTATCAATATAATAAGTGATTGATCGCAAAACTACAAACGAAATCCTATTGGAACTTACAAGTTAGAACTTAATTTCATACTAATAACTATTGATGACAAGTTATAGAGGTTTTGTTATAAGTCTTAGCTTGAGCAACTTTGATATTTTGTTTTTTTTTCACACTGCTCGGAAGCTGTAATGATTAGAATGTACTCTGTTAGTTAACGCTTACATTCGTTAAAGTTGATCATGACAATATTTTCCTATAAGCTTAACTGGCAAACACTAGCACGATTCGATAAAACGGTAAATACAATGCTTGCAATATTTAATTCGTTGATTAGAAACCTTTAAAGTAATTTTACCTACTTACAATTACAAAATATAGATAAATCATTAAGGTATTTCTTAAAAATATAATTTGCTTAGGAACTTTCTGTTCTAATAATGGTTCTAATATACTGATGAATTACAGAAGAAACTATTGGTCAGAATGTATTGACAAACAACGTGCGTTTTATGTTAAACAAATTCGGCATATAGCCCTGCATTTTCGGTAGGTTGATGTATTTGTCGATTTAAATTTAGTATGTGAATATGTGTAATGTAAAGTAAATTAAATATCTATATTTATAGTACATTAAGATTTACTTCAGTACCTACACAAATTAAGTACATGGAGTTAATTGATGAATAAAATTCTATCTAGATGACAAAGCGTTTACTTACTTGTAAATTATATAAATACCAACAATTTAATGGAATTTATTTCAATTTACATTACGATTATAAATATAATATACTATTGCATTCATTTAATAGATGTTCATTTATTATTGTCAGTTATTCATTGTTAAGAATCGGCTCTACGGCCGTGTTACTTTGATACCATAAACGGCCATATTTACATATAAGTCCTTACGATATTTACATAATAAATTATTTACAACACTTAGAAGACGCTAATTTTTGGATTAATCAAGTTTTTTAAACACAGCAGAGATCCCATAGGATTATTATGGAATGCTTTAAAGTTTAAACTTATGACATTCTTAGACTAAAATACAAGAAGCTTACTCTACATTTTTTTTTCAACTAACGCTTTGGTCTTTATAGAAAACCATGTTTTATTTTTATGAATAAATACTGATAGTTTTTTTTTAGATTTGAAAGAGTGTCCATTTATTCGAATGTGCTTCTTAATTTGGCACCTTAATTTCTTTACAAATTCGTGTACTTTTTTGTACGTATATAGTTACATTAATTGTACGATCGCATTCGGAGGATTAAATTGAATGATTACTTCATTACACTACTATATTGTCCTGCCTCCGTCTTGCACAGAAATCATTAATAGATAATGCATATGATAAAATATTAACTAACTTAAAAGTATTGTAAGAAATAAAGTGGAGTATTATGCTACAGGTACCGGGTCTTTGGGTGTTCAATAAAATTTATTTTAAAATGTTAAAATAATTTCTTCATTTGGCATACACACGATCTTTGGTTTATTTTGGCACCGACATAGTGTTATTGGATGTATCAGTAGAAACCTACTAAAAATATAATATCTTGAGCAACAAATGACCTTAAATTATATTATTATATTCCAACGAAAATACCGAGCATACAATACTTCTATGTCATTATAAATCTCTGATTAATATTATATTCATTCAGTAGATTTGTTATGTATAAAAAAAAAATTGAAGCGTTACAAAATTTGGCATTACTATGAGAGAACCGATAAACCTTTTGTATAAAGAAATCAACAAAACCAATTAATAAGATTATGACCAACCTTCAGCTATACACATAATTTACGATTCTTTTAACTAAACTTGATTGAGTTAATCCCTATAGGGCTTGCAGATTGCGAACCTGTGGTTCATGTGTTGACTGTAGGAGCCGGAGTGTGAGAATTTCTTCAGACACTTGCAACACTGGAAGGGTTTCTCCCCGGTGTGAAGCCGCTTGTGCTCGGTCAAATGGTGTTTGTGCTTAAACGCCTTTGGACATTCAGCGCACTTGTGTGGACGTTGTCCTGAAAATATTAATATAATTAAAATTTCAATTGAGATACTTTTATCCGTATCCTATCTATAATATATAGTTCGAGGACGGCCGTTTTGTAGTTAGTTGGAAGATACCTATGTATGTCCATAAATGCAGGAATAATGATGGTAATGAATATATAGTAAAATGTTATGCAAATGATAAATTAGTAGTAATTTCTCATTTAGATGAGGCTTATCGGGTAACATCCTGCTAGCAGATGACAAGTGGTTAACGTGGCACACGAAACTAAAATATTGCATCAAAGTTTTTATAATTCTAGATCGAGACAACAAATCATTCGTTACATATTCTAATTGAGACGTTTTTGAGGAATCGGTTCATACTTTATACCGTCTGCCAGTTGTTAGTCATTTTGATGTTCGTTAATATTTGCAATGAATTGTCATTATGGAGCTCGTTTCAAACATGAGCCAATGTTAATATAATTAAAGTATAAGTAAGCAATATCAATAAATCTACTAACCTGAGTGTTCGTATTTATGTCTTGCTAAAGAGCTTTGTTTCACAAAGGTTTTGTCGCATTGATCACACACAAACTGTCCTTCACCTTCTTTGAAATCGTTTCCTGCTTTCAATTTACTTTTCTTAAGTACTGTTTCATCTTCATATTCATTAGTCACTTTAATGTCTTCACCCCATTGGTTACGCTCATAAGACGGGCTGGACCCTTGTCTATTATCCAATGCCATATTTAAATTTAGCATTGATGAGCGACCGTTGGCAATGTCGTTGTATTGAAGGAGTTTGTCCATTGGAATTACAGGGTTTATCGACACTTTTTGAGATAAGAGACGTTTTTGTCCGTTAATAAACTCTCCTGGTGAAGGCGACAATCGAAAATCGGTAAAAGAGGAAGAGGAACAATTGGAATGTGGATACGTATTTAAATAATTCGAGCGATGAGGTGTTGTGCTACGAGATGACTTCTGACTTAAATTCACAGCTTCTTCGGAATCGGAATGTGTTATCGAGATGCTGCAAGGCGATGGCAAAGGACTTGAAGTTATAGATGCATTAGATCTTTTGGTTGATAAATCTAGAGGTTGGTCCGATAACGCAATCGCTTGTGTCATCCTTCGAACTCTCGCTCTATTATTTTGGAACCACACTTGTACGACTCTATTATCAAGTCCAATCTGCTGAGCTATCTTTTTGAACTCTTCTCTATTTGGTCTAGGATTAATAGCGTAATGTTCCTTCAATACTGTTTGTTGTTCTTCACTCAAAGCTGTTCGAACTCTGATTTTACGATCACCATCATGCAGAGATAGTTTCTCGTCACGGTCATCTTTACCGAAGTCTTCCTCATCACTAGCTCCACTCTGTATAGATGCTCTCATTTCTGCTTCTATTCTATTTAGAGCTACAGTTTCTGCCATTTGCGCCACTAAGCCCTCGTGTTTTCTAAACATGTTTCCGCAATGTACCCTCTCGTGTTCTAATAAGTCGTTTTTATCATTAAATGTCAAGTTACATTTTACACATTTATAGCTTTGGTTATCCTCAGGCTCATCTTTGACAATTATATGAGGAGTTCGAGGTGAGGGTAAACTAGAAACTGGTGACAATTTTTCAGTGTCGGATTTACAGAAATATTTATTTACAGACGCATTCACTGACTCTATTATAGTATTAAAACCAGATTGATTGTTATCAGGCGCATTATTATTTAAGGGGACGGATTCAAAAGTTCGGGATGGCGATCTATGTTCAATTTCCTCTTTCTCTTTTTTCACCGTAACACTTTCGTCTTCTTCTATATCCATAACCAATTCCGCGCTTCCTTCTGACCTTTTATCATCCTCTTCGGTGACTTTTTCTATAAGGTCCTCAGGATCATCAGAAGGCGGACTTATATGTTTTGGGTTAAGACTCTCCATATTCCTTAGTTGATAGTGTTGTGAAGCAAACTGTTCGAAAATTTGGCTTAGTGCCGCCGGAAAGCTATATGGAGTGATACCACTAGCCGGACTCATTGGTAAACCTGGTGGTACATAAAATGGGGCTAGCCCTTGTTGGCCTAATGGGCGGTGAAAATTATTTTCTTGAGCAGAAATGTTTGCAAAAAAAGCAGCGGCATCGTTGTACTTCGGTAAAATAGGAAGAAATCCGTTTCCATTATTTCCAATGTTATTATTGAGTTGACTTGCAGCCATAGCGTTCGCTCGCTTTTTTGACGGGCTACGGGCTGGATTAAGGGCAGGATTGTTAGGTTTTATTTTACCCATTTTAAGATTCATAACAAGACACTTCTTTGAAGTCGTATGTGAGGAGTATGATCCTGAGTGAGAGAATCGTTTGCCACAATTAGCACATCCAAATGGTTTTTCACCGCTGTGAATGCGTGAGTGTTCTTTGAGATGATGTTTAAACTTAAACGCCTTGTCGCAATCGTTGCACTTATACTTTCGGAGATTTGCACTATCGTCGTGACTTATCATATGCCGCTGAAGGCGATAAACGTTCATAAAACTCTTGTGGCATATTTTGCAAGACTGTTGACAAAAAAGTTAAATTAGTATTGAAATAAAAATGAATATAAATTACAATAACTTTTTTATACATTGAAAATATAAAATGATTAGCATTTAAGAAGATTCTATTGCATTTAATGTAAGCATGATTTCGATAAACCAAAAAAATATATACACAAGAATTTTGATTTTAAAAACGGGTGCGTTATAATGTAGTTTGTATACAATAGGCACTAACATAGATGACATTATCCACCTGAGTGCTGGGCGCATGTAAGGTTTCGTGCCGTTCGAGTTGCTGCTGCGTAGGGTACGCGCCGCGGCATTGGCTGCATGAGAAGGGCCCGCCAGGACCAAGCGGAGACCCGCTTCTGTCTTCTTCCTCTTCTGATGCCTTGTCCTTTGTACCTCCACCCGGTAGCGGTCGGACTGTGGGAGAGGCTAAAATAAGTTTTTTGAAAATTAATAATGTTTTAAAATTATGCAGTGTCCTATTAGCTAGTGGCAATAGATCGGCCGGCAAGACGTTCATTGAGGGAGGTCTATGTTCAGCAGTGGTCTAATAAAGGCCGATGATGATGATCATAATGAAGTGAGATTTTATTGGGACATGGGAGTTAGGAAAATGGTGGTGTTTTGCGAATTGTAAAAGTGTATTCGAGAAGCTGTTATCCGTTGATATTTATAACTTTTGGATTGGCCTTGTCTGTCCAAAGTGATATGTCACGTTGGTACTGGCTTGTTAGTCAAGGGATTAGTGACTTAACTGCTAAGAAAGAATGTCGTGGGTTCGATTCCCCTAGAAAAATAATGATGAGTATGAACATTGGTTCTATGTCTGGGTGTAATTTATATATAACATTATGTATTTAGAAATATATACGTATCAGCTGTCTGGTTATATTACAGGCTCTGCCTAGTGCGGAACGAGATGGCGGTTTGTGAGTTGTCTAATCATGTTATTATTATATTCTTTGTTTCGCGCCTAAGTATAAAGCGTATTTTTGTTAAAAATATTATTTAATATACATCTTTAGACGTTCGCGATGATATCATACATTTTAAAGCTACAAATCACAAGTCGGTGGCGTTGTTAGTCCTGTGGCATCAGCGTTGATGACGACATTGTGTTTACTTTCTCTCCTTATGGCGTTCGACTAAATTAGGACGATGAACATTAATATGGTATAAATAAATGAATTGCTTCTAGCTGTGTCTTAATGATTGAAGCCAGATAAGTTTGAAGCTGTAGTAGGAAATAAGTGCATCTTGAAATAATAGTAATGTCTTAAATATTCCTGGACTGCATATAAATGACCAGCTAATAATTCTCGGCTAAATTTTTATTTATAATTTCGATAAGCTGACATATGAAGAAGTTTTGGTTTCGACAGTATGGACTAGAACTTGGAAGCGTTGATGCCCTGAGATGGAGCATAGGAGGGGGAGACTACACAGACTTACTGTATTCGCACGTCTGCAATTGTCAGATCCTTCGATAAGGAGAGCCGAGGTGCCTCATTGCTGACAGATTCGAGGCACCTCATTACGCAGCCGAAGGTATTTCGGTATCTTTTGGATGTATACGTCATAACGCATTTATATACCCCAAAGCTATCCATTCAAATAAATTCATTGATTTTTTTTTAAATAAGGCATTCTAACTATATGTTTCATTTATGAATCACTTGTGGGAAGTTTTACCTACCTATTAACATTACTACAAATAACAATTTCATCCTTACTTGTGTTATAATTTGAAAGTCGTGGTTTCTTAAGGTATATAACTAATCAGGTCTAAATTATTTGAGAATACTTCCTACTGTATTATAATGGAATAATAGTTTTCAAAGAGATTTTTGCGGTTATTAATTATATTCTTGACGTTTAGGAGACATTCAATTTCACGCGACAATCTGCTATTTGCCAGAAATTCGTAAAAAAGAAATTCATTTGGATGAAAATCCTATCCCTAACGTATTAAACCTATTTAAAACGGGATAACTTTGTACACAAAGCACTCATAGACAAAGCCCAAACGTCGAGCTCTACAATAGAAATACATGTACTTCTGTTCTCATCCTCTCTCTAAAGCTATCTATCTCTCTCTCTCTTCCTCTGGTTGCTCCCTCGGATGGTGGGCAGCGGTGGATGTGGCTGGTTAACACATCAAGCGGATAATCTGTCTTAATCGGAGATCGAGTAGAACTACTCTGTAGATGGGCATTTTACTTGATCTTTCGGGTCGGTTCTAGTTGAAGGCCATCTACGCCCCATAAGCTCTTTTACACTCCTATTCCCAACGACAATCAGTTTTCCAAGCCATTGTCTATATATCTAGTTTAAAATAGTTTATATACTAAAAACACGCATATTAATGTAAAAAAATAACTTATTTAAAATATTTATAACGGGATATTTACCATGTTTTTTAAATTATTTCGCGTATTCACATATACATGTCCCGTATACATTCGTAGAGAATGTCGAAATATCGAGCTCCCCAAAATAATATTAAAAAAAACATGGTAAATATCCTATAATATAATAAAGTTTTAAATAGTTTAAATAATTAAAATAACCGTGTTCATTTAAAATCCTATAAAAATAACTTATATTTTTAATAATAACAGCGATTCATTGCGTCTGTTATATCCGTAATATGGCCGATCGTCGCGCTACCTTTTTTAAGTCCAGCGCGTTATAATAAAGCGAGGCCGTGTATTAATTGGAACGAGCCGAAATACAGCCAGGGCACACTGGGAGGGTTTTTTAAACACATTTAATATATTGTCTTTTTTTTTAAATTTTTACGCAAATTTCACTCATCATTATAAAAAGATTGTTACCGAGTTAATCGCGGCAGTTAACATGCCCACGGGAGGTTCTCCCATGATGCCATAAAGTATCCGAAACGTCGGGTACGTATCCTGACATTTAATATTTTCTAGAAGAAAAAGAGAGGAAGAGAAGAAAATAATGTTTTCCAGAACTTTCTCTTTACCTTTTTTTCGTTCCCTTTGTTTTCAAAGATTATAAATTTTATCGATAATTGCAAAGGAAATATCGAAATCTAAGTAGCATAAAGATAAAGAATTTACGGACATAATATTATATTATGTACAAAAAAGGAAATTCCGAATAATCGAGAGTAGTTCAAGCTTAACATATCAACCCATACCTACAAGAAGCCAATTAATTATAGTTTTCTCGCTCGCAACACTAGGTTATCAGATGAATATTAAATGCTATTTTCTTTCTAAAACGTCAACACCTACATAAACAACCACTCACCAAACTAACAACGACTTACCCAAAACTACGAGTTTGAAATATTTCCATGTAAAAACGTTCAAGTCCAACAGAGAATATACAACTATTCTATTAAAGTAAAACCTTTTCCTCTTTGTACCTATGTGTATAAAAAGCTTTAAAGGCTAGGTCCAGTATAATCGCATATCTGTACTGGTATTGAATTTAGAAATTATGACGTCGTAAACCGCGCGCCCTAATACAAGCCGTATTCACTGCACTCCATAACTAATGCGATCTGTTCACTAAGTTGATAACAACAAAGGTAAACGACAAAATATGACCGCAGTCTAGTTGGCTGTTAGACCTAAAACCCGGCGAAGCCTAAATCATTATTTATTAATACCTACAACGAACAAACTTTTGTATAAAACTTAAGTTTTAATAAATATGTAATCCTATATAATTTATATTAATACATAAGAACATTGCTTATATTTGATTATACTACAATAGTAATAAAGTAAAACGCGGTCATAATATCAAAAGTTAAAAATATTTGCATTGAAACAAAAGTACTGCTACTGAGTAGCAGATGGCGCTGTATGTCTTATATTTACGAGCACAAGTTTCTTATAACCGGTGAGATATTTATTCCAAAAGTTAGAATTCCTTTTTGTGTTACAAATATTTATAGACAATTATTTCGTAAACGACCCCATGACAATCTTTAGTGGCTTTCTGAAGGTATGCAATGTTACATTGATGGTATAAAATGAAAGTTCTAGTAATAATGATAATGAAAATTTAATGTTACTAGAAAAATGAATTCGTTTATGTTGTGTACGAGTATATGTATGGCAAAGGTCGAACCACCGAATGAATAAAATGTAATGTCATCTTATCTACTCTAGGGCTTGTCTCTATCGGCAGCTTTATCTGACACCATTCTTACTACTCTCATTAGGTAAGTTTATATTTTAAAAAACATGTTTTATAGAAGAAGAACATTAATTGTATAATACTTACACATAATATATTTTATTATATTATTTTATATTATATTTTCTTTTCTCAACGTCTAGTGTTGGATTTTTCTGACCCCCCGCCCCGAAACCCTCAGGGAAGAGGGGGTTCAGATTCCCCATTACAAAATATTGTATCTTATATTATTATTATAGATATATTGATTATTATTATATTATTATTATAGAATGTTTATAAGACATTAATAAAATGAAGTGCTATGACAAAAAGAGACCTCATGTAATGGTAGTTGTAGATCGACTAGAATATCTTATCCCGTAAGACATTCACAAACCGTTTTTGACGTGACGTCTTATAATTCGATGGAGCCGGCTGCACGCTCGAAAAAACATGACTCGTGTAGCGTTACCTCGCTCTGAGGCGTTTCATTTAAGGCTGGAAGTGCAAGCGAGAGCGCGGAACGAGGGACAGGAAGCGCAATCGGCCCATCAGTATTTTATTATGACGTTGTAACGTTCAACTATCGTTAGTAAACCGACTTTACAGACAACCAATTTTTTTTTATATTAAACAAGAGGCGACAAATGGCGAAAAACCTGGTTAGTGATAGTGACATGAATAGACACTCGCTCTAGAGGATTATCAGGTGAGATATTCTGGTTTAACGATGATGATGATAGCGTATATCCAAGCAAGTCATTTAACATTTCACATTCTGTCGCCTAAGCTGATGGACGATCTATGTCGTGGATTCAAATTCTGCGAAGCGCACATACTTTGTATGGTGAATATATTATTTCATGAATGTGTCTAGGTATATACATATTATATATTTAAATATATTTTTTACATTTATTTCCGTTCCTAGTATCTGTAACACAAGTTCTTATGAGCTTACCACGGGACTTGATTAACGTGGTGTAATCACGGGACGATATCCATTATATCCATAAAAAAAGTAAAGTGAAGTATCAACCCTTTATATCCCATTGCTGGGCATGGGTCTACTCCTTGAAATCAGGCGAGGTGGGTAATGGGCCAATAGTTCACCGCGCTGGCCCAGTGCGAGTTGGTGAACTTTACATACCTTCAAAGACTTTCAATCTCATCAGGCATGCAGGTTTCCTTCACCGGTGAGCGAGCGATGGTCTCGTGTTTGGGGTGCACTTAGAAATTAGAAAAACCCATTTCAAGGCACACACGGGGGGGGGGGGGGTCAGAATCGAACCCGGACCTCTCGCTTAAGAGCCGAGTCCATCCACCACTGGACCATCGTCGCTATCTATTTATTTCTTACTATTAATTAATGTGATTTTTTTACAGATTTTGAGAAATAAAAAGCTATTAAACACTTTTTTTTTTCAATTCTAACAAGTACGGGTTGGATTCACTATTGGAATGTTTAAATAACATGTAATTATGAAGATAAGGCAAGGGTAAAGGTGATTGGTTTAATGAATCATTTGTATTGAAGGTATAAAAGTATTTTTATACATTGTGTTTTCCTCATACGATAACATCGGTGAGTGAACGCATATAGTTTACAATACTAGCTCTTGCAGTCACTTCTCCTCCTATCTTAGGTTTACAGTCGTATTTGAATTGTTAATGATTACTTTTATAGCCTATGTCATTTAATGTACCATTTTAACAGTAAAATAATTGTTGAAATTAGTCCAGCGCTATTTGAGTTTGTTACAAATATACGAAAATATAAGCTTTTCCTTCTTATGCATAGATATACCTAACTATATAATATAATAAGTTAAGTTAAGTTAATACGCCTGTTAAGTTTCTATACAAAATTCATTTGTTAGGAAAATCCGTTATTTAGACACGTATTGTTGTTTATGCATATATTTAGTTTACAAGGATAACATTCAAGTAAATATAATATCAATGCCTACAATGATTTACACAATTAGCTTATATTATGTGGCTTAAAATGTTGTTTTATTGCTTGAATACGGAATAAAAATGAATTTATTTTATGATAGACTATCTATCCTATTATTATTAATTTTATATTATTTGAAAAATAATGAGAAACAAAGGGTAATTCGGAGCTATAACTCCTGAAGTGATTGTATAATATTATTATAGAGCTAATTATTATTTGTAAAAATATCACTTATTATTATTTTCCGGCTTGTTACACTATATTAGCGCTAAATACGTTAATAATAAATATTTATACGACCAAAAATAATAATATTATATTGAAATGAAATAAACATGTACTTAAAATGTTTTTACAAAAACATAGGGTGCTTATGTTTTTATGAAACCTTTTTTATATAATATAAATGTATTAAAGTCTATTAATAAGACAGTTACTGTATACAAAATATATTTATTTTAAAAAATATATGAAAATATACTTATGTTTTAAATCAACCAACATTTTGTATAATTTTAAGCACCGCACTTACTGTAGGTATCAATAAAACACATACAATTGTATACAAAACAAGCGTATCATTTTGTTATTAGGTGAACCGGATGGTACACCTACACAATCTCTGCGCACGGGCACGCCGCAGATAACGCACACATGCGCGCGCTGCATCCTATTGCTCTACACTACTCTACAACAATTATCGCACGCACACATACACAGACAGACGGTGGCGCAAACTAGCGGCGATTGGCCGCACCTGTGGAAGTGGGGGTAAAGAACAAAAAACAGGACACCATTTTGTGGCGTCCAATTGTAACAAATAAGCTTATTGTTGTCTTATATTAAATTGTTTTGTTCATATTTTATATATGTGATAATTTATTGATATTTGAGGATATCAATAGATTTATGATTTATAAAATTATTTAAAATGTTGATCTAATTGGCCCGCATTTATTCGCTGCTAATATAATTTTGATGTACAGTAGTACATGTAGTAAAAAAGGATCTTATACATACCTAAGTATGTATAAGATCCTTTTTTTGATAATTTATAATTTCAGTATTTGAGTATCATAAACGGTAGTATTTGTTCTCTACAAATGATGAATCTGTAAAAATAATTTATTATTTGTGGCAGTTCATTTATATTTTTTTCAGTATGTCAAAACATTACTTACGAAAACTAAATTACTGTATTTATTTATTTATTAGAACCAAATACAGTTTTGCATCAAGTAGGCATACAATTATAGTATCCATATTGAAAAGAGGACTACGTATTTTAAGCGCGAAGCTAACAAAGGATAGGTACAATAATTATAATAATAATAAACTCAACAATGGTAACATAACTTCTAAAAACCCGCGCATTACTCGAATACCAACATTGATTGCTTCGTCTTTATTTATACAAGGCTTTTATAAATACACTCAATTAATTATCGATTCTATGTATAGGTTATTTAAGTTTTTTAGTTTTACCTAATGATAAGATTTTTTAAAATATATGTTATTATCGCTATAGTTGTGCATATAATATTAATAATAATAAATAAAATGTATTAATAAGTACATTTTAATGTAGGTGGGCGCTTAGACTCCTAGTTTATTAATAGTCCAACTTTTAATAAATCAATTACTATCAGTTTATTTATAATATCAATTATTTATAATATCAATTAATGTTTGTAGGTAAATATATAATATTAAATTATTAAGATGTTAGTGAATATGGTCAGGTAACGTATTTTATATATTTTTAAGATATTTAATACAACATTTTAAAGAAATACAGCACTTATAAACCATTCACCCGTTCATTGAAAGAAACCTATGTGAAGCAGGGGTTGGATACGGATTGATAATGATGATACATATAAATAAATGTATTAACGTCTGAGACTGAATGAATGAGTCTCCAAAAATGAATTTTGTGTTTTATAAAAAAAAAAAAACTACACTTACAGAACAATTCCATTTACGATGCGTTACGTGCACGCATTGAAAAATTTTTAGGCGAGTGAATTTTTTTCTAATTACCGAAAATAATAATTAAATTAAAGCTCATTTTATTTAAATTCCTACAATAGACATGTATTAGGCGTAAATTTTATTTTATTGTACCTATTTCGATGTTTTACTTCAATTGGTAATCAAACATTTTATCGTAAGAAGATATTTGGTGTCCCTTATTAGTTAAAATTGTAGAGAATGCTTGTGTAAGACTTTTTAATTTTTTTGTTTGTATTTTATTTTTATTTCTGTTAATAATTAATAGATATAAAAAAACAAATAACTTTGACGTAATATATATCGATGTCTTGGCTAGCCATCAGGCCTAAAACCTTTCGAAAAAAAAGATGTCTTGGCGGGATTCAAACCTGCAGCTCCGATATCCTTTATCGCTACAACGTGGTCCTTAGCTTGAACCATAAATTAACTTCGTAATAATATATATTTGATCATTGTCTGGAATATAATATTTTCGGATATCTAAATATAAGTCCACAAATTTATATTTTTAATCCAACAAAACGTTCATACCTGCTCTATATTTATTCTCTCTTTGTCTACCTCACCATTTAAAGTAATTTAAATCTTGTTGAAGGAATGAAGGTTCTGAGCAGGAGCCATAAGTACTGTAGGTATATGATTACTACCTAGGTAGGTGCTAATATTAAAAACACAAAAGCTTATACGAATAATTGGATATAGGTATGTTTGTTACTCTCACACGCAAAAACTACTGAATTTGATGCAAATTTACGATTGTATAGCTTACACATAATAGCTACTTGGCTATAATGTAAAGTCTTTTTATAGACAAAGATATGATTCACCTTTTCCGAATTGCGACATTCTATTAAATTATTTTCGTTATTTTGTGAAGGGTTGGTATTGACTCACCTATAGTGATTCAACGGAAAGTCTTAGTCGATCTAAATGATGTTTATCAATGCACAGAAGCGGCAGTTTGTCGATATTAATGAGCCAGTGTATAAACAAATTATTAGCAAGACTATCAGTTGCTGGAAACATTTGAACACACACCAACATATTCTGTTTACTGAAATGTAGAGTCTACAGTGTAGAGTATAGAGCACAACTGTAAATAAACGTTGCAGATACACTAGGCCTTTAGAAGATGATTTAGATCTATTTATGTCATTTACTTTACGTTTTCATTTACTTAGTGAAAATTTAAAGGCTTTTGCGTCAGTTCGTACTTTTGTTATGTACAGTAAAGTGCTATCTAATGTGTGGCTTAGCAGTAATAATTTTTTTAGCTTCCCAAATTTCCCGTTTGTATCCGAATTTTTTAAGCAGTTAAAAGTATATTATTAGTTTTTATATTAAACAAATTTTGTGTATTAATAAATCATTGTGTACAAACTAAATAGTTTTATTTGATGAAAATTCATTACGCCTTTTACCTTTATCGATATTCAAACCCCTATACTACTGAATTCTACCCCTCTATTTGAGTACTGTGCCAGAGGCCTATTGTTACGGACTACGAGACTTTTACATAAATAAATATGTCTAGCGCTAACATACGATTTTATATCAAATACTTAGCTATATTATAAGTATTGAAATATTTATAGAACTGAATAACTGTTAATATTTTTAATGACAAATTAATTATCTTGAATAATGTTACAAAGAGGAAAGATTTAATTGATCGTTTGTTTGCATGGAATAGGTTCCAAAACTACTGGACCGTTTGAAAAATTATTTCACGTGAAAGTATTTTTACTATACGTAAGACTAATTATTATCGAGTGAAATAGGCTATAAAATCATTATCCGTACGAAGTCAGCGTAGACCGTTAGTAAAGAATTATTATTTTGAAAGAACATAGGAAGCACCTAATTGTGTTTTAAAAATAATAATAGCGAATGTTACCATTTCGTATTTGGCCAGCGACACGATTCTATTAATTAAATATCCGTTATGGTAGTTAAATCGTAGGTAACCATCTTATGCTGTGCATTTTGAACATTATTATGAAATACTACTTTGATTATAAAATACATCAAAGTTATCATACGATAAAAAAAATATTTCAGGAGAAGAGAAACTAGCTTCGATGTTTGAATATCCAACTGGAATAAACGCCAATGTAAACGGAGATTCGATTTTAAACATTAATCGATAGCTCCTAGTCTAAAATTCATATTCAATCTACCTATACATACAAAAAACACTCTTACTTTAAAAGACGCATCTTTTTGTATTAATTAAACACTTGCAATTTTATTATCACTTAAAATATCTAAATTCAAGTAAGTTGGCAGGTAAAAGTTTTTAGCCTTAATAATGCCTTTTAAAACATGTGATCACTAACTTACCTAATTAAGAAAATACTTTGGCACGGTATCAGTTGTGTATTCTATTAATGAGTACCTATTATAGTGTAAATACATTACTAAGCTTTATCGCTTTCTTTCTAATGAATCCATATTTAACTGGCATTATTTCAAAACAACCACTTATTTGTTTATCAACTGTATTTGTTTGTTACATGGCATGTAACATGCCTTTAGAATTTTGGCTATTTTCACAAATATTTCTATGCTAATAACTTTCGCGGAACGACATAGAGATATTTAAAATATGTAAATTGTTTAATTAATTGCATAAACCATTGTGATCGTCTTAATGTAGCACTTCATGATACATATTATAAGCGCATGTATTTTTAATTTAAAATGCTTATACAAAGCACGTATTAGTTAATATAAGAGGTTGGCGGAGCTTTTACCGCGAAGGTTCCACTTCAGGCAGGCGGCGAAAGAAAATAAAAGAGAAAAAGCAAACGAATTAAAACAACATAATCATTAACAATTTGAACCAAAAGAGATTCCCCTCAAACCAAACTTTCTTTTAAGTCTGTGTACCTGTTCCCGATCCTCAAGTGGATGAATTATATCCCGAGGGAGCCAGGGGGAGATTACCGAACGGTGGTTATTTCTAATGAAGACGTGCTTGAGTTTTATTTTTAATGCGTCTTAGGTGATCTCATTCTCACCTGCTCTTTAAAACTTTTTTGGACAATTTAACACATTTTCAAAAACTTTTTTCACAAATTTACTTTTTACTGAATAAATTTTTTTAACAGAGATAGAGCTGAGGAAAACATAAAAATGCAAATAAATAAAAAAGGAAAAGAAGCTTACTTAAGGCAGCCAGCCGCCTGGCCGAAGTGGTGGAGGTTGGGACCTGCTTACTCCTCATGTCCGCAAGCCAACCGGCGGCCAAGCTTTCGTACCAACCGCCAACTCCCATAGAGCTGTGCACTTTCATCTGGCGACACCGGGTTCACTACGCACTATACTACACGTTCGCGGGAGAGTTCCAGGCGCTACTCACATCGGCAGGCACCCCACACGTTGGCCAGGCTCCACAGGCGGTACGAGTAGCTGTCACCGTAGCACCCGAACATTTCATCGGTTCTCGCGACCATGGCCCACGTTTTCTACGTGCGTCCGTCGGCGCGGCGCGCGGCGGAATGATGCCGGCCCGCCTCTCGCCCCGCCCTGCAGCACCGCACCCGCCCGCCCCGCGCCTACCACCCCCGTACTTAATTAGTGAGCCGTCAGCCGACTGCCCGTGTCTCACCACCGTGCGTCACGGCCGCGACCGTCGCCTCGTCCTTTGGACTCTACAACTTTTCTTCATACGCCCCACCTTCGCTCTACCTGTCTCTATCGTTCCTATATTGTTTATAGCGCTCGCAAATGACGCTGTTGTTTATTTTTATTTACCACGCTGTTTCATATTCGTTGAGCTCTCATAATAATATTTCATTACCATAGAAATCTAGATTATTATTTTGATTTCTTTATGCATTACCGACAGACATTCTTAAATTTTCTTGGTTAACATTTTTTATTCAATATGTTTTGATGGTAAATATTTTCATGTATATTTGTATATTGTAGTAGTGTATTTTAAAAATATAGTATTGTATTATAAAAATAATATTTTGTTGTAAATTTTTTATCAATGTAATACAGCCGTAGCGGGTTGGTAAAATTTTAGTATGGCTTCTTGTCGCTAGATGGCGCTACGGATCGCGTAGTAATGTAAAGCTCGTGGCGTTCTAATTATTTCATAAACAGTTTAGAGGAAATCATAGGATAATATTCTTGTGATTATTAACATTATTACTCCCATATTGATTTTATCAATATAATTTATTAAGTATTCGTTTATAAGAAGATGTCAATTAAGATGAGACCTAGGTCTCATTTAATGATTCTTATCACTCACATTGACCTGCGATGAAGCGCTATTATAAAATAATGATGAGGTGCGTGATGATCATCAGCATTAGCACGTGACCCATCATCATCATCATCTTCATTATTAATATTAGTTTGTAATGCGTCCAATAGATTTATTTCAACAACCACTAAGACGGTTTATACCTTTTTTCTTGATAATGCAGGCAAATGGATTTCTTTATGTAGTAGCTAGAATCCTCGACTGATATAACATCACCGTACGTAACTTTTGCTTTTGTCTTATTGAAAAAAAAAATATATATTTTTCATCACAAATGTGGGGCTGGATGGATGCGCTCTGCCGCGTTCCCGTGTGCATCAGCACCAACAGTTTTGTACGTCATAAGGAGGAACCCGAGCAGTCATAACTTTATGGTGGCTACTGACGACCATAGACATCAGGACAATCAAAGGCTATGCATTGCAAGGCCATCGGAAACCAGCTGTCACTTTTCGCCGGTATTATGCGAGAGAGTGGTGCCACCATATTCGTGTCGGCTCAATTCAGCTTCAAGCATGGCGCTACCTCTTACAGCCATGCTGGGCAGTGGGTACCTTTAATATCCTTTTAATATCCTTTTTAAAGCCGTACTTTGCTGTCAAAAGAAGAGTAGGGCAGGCAGCGTGCCTACTTACAGATATCGAGGACTACCTTGTTTACGTCTCAGTAGGGTTAACCATAAATAAATTGCGTGTGTTAGTCCCACGTGAGCTTGTTAAGGTTACGGGCGACGCATAGCACTTACCATTAGCTGTATCAAGTATCATAAAATATCAATTCTAGAAGTGTGTTCTAGTGCGCTTAAGCAATCTAATCATAAAACTTTTTCATCTTATCAATTTTTAATAAAAAATATATTCTTTAATAAAGAGCTTTTTGTTTTAAAAAATCTGTAAAACTATGCTACCGGCATCATCTTGTTACTGTCCGTGCTAAATTAGACTCTATTAGTAACTACTTAAGTAGAATATCGTTTGGGATAAATTTAATGAAATCTTGTAAGTCTTGTAACCTTAACACAATAGCACCTTGTTTGCACGTGTTCCACACGTGTTTGTACGCAAGTTTTGTAAAAAAGCGACATCGAAGCGCTGAATATAAAGCTATTTTGAAATCATTGTATTTTTACAGCGTTGAAGCGCTTGATTATCAACGAGGACTATACCTTGTCTCTTATATTGTACGTCTTGGCTGTGACATTGAGGTTTTGTCTTAACAGCTATTGTCTGATGTCCATGTGGGCATGAATGGAGGAACCTGTCAGTTCTTTTGTTCTTTCATAATTTTAGACAGTTTGACGCCGTAGGGGAACATAACATCTGGTGTGTGGTCTCTTCAGCAGATTTACCCGGGGCTGATGCGTGTGGTAATGACTTTCTAGTATTTTCAACGAAACGTAGGCTTAGTAGCAACAGGTGACAACAATATCTTCGCTGAAGCTAAATGCATTGAAGAGGCAGCTTCTAGTTCAACACCTGGACTACTGTAGTTGTAAAAATCGCCATTTTTTCTACTTTCAGGCGTACTTCCATATTCAAGATGGGATTTTTAGCAATAATTCGTTTCGGCTCAAAATTAAAAAGTTTTAAGCGATTTTGAGCGCGGTACTCGTCGCGAAAGACTAGGGTTAATAGTTATCCCTTTTACGGTACAGTATACCACAAGCCCCGATGAGGAGAAGGAATAGTGAGAGCGTAGTGTGCTTCAGCCCCAGAATCCTGAGGAGGAATGGTACTTCTCTGGGATAAGGTTTTCACCTGTGTGTATTTACCCCTACAGTAAAAGTAAATGGCTAATGTAACGCAATGGACAGCTACGGCTTGATAATGATGGCTATATATAGAAGTTCACTCCAATGACATCTCTATATGCTCAGCAGCTATTTGTACAAGCTGCATTTTTCCTTCCTTCTTAGTCCTAGCTCCGAAATGCTTATCCGCCACAAACAAAATTAATGACGTGAATTATTTTGTAAAAAACAATGATTTTTCCTTGTTTTCCATTATTTCATCGACGATAGGAATGAAAGATGCACTTTATTTTACTCTAAAATCGCTTAAATTATGCCCAACTTGATCGTAACCAGGGTTGACCATCATACGATGTTACTATTAATCACATAAAATAGAGTGTATTATGGCCTTAGTCGAAAGAGGTTTGATAGCGATACTAAATTCGAAACGTACAAAACAAACGAGAAGTTATGAATAAAAATCATCTCGCTTTGTGAAATAATAATAAAATAATATAATCGACATGAAAAGGACCTCCCGTATCTTTGGTTGCTCTAAAGTATCCGAAACGTCATGTAGGTAAAAAATTTAATTAAAAGTTGTTTCATTATCATCAGCCTTTATCCGTCCACTGATGAACATAGGCCATTCGTTTCATTATAATGAGTGAAATTCGCGTAAACATAAAAATTGTTTTTTTTGTTTACGCGATAATAATCCTTTCTCGTCTCAACTAATCTGAATTTAGTTAGAATTGAATAAAATTATTATAATATTTTAGTATAACCTTTTTTGAGGACTTTATTTTGTCCGCCCGTTATTTACTATATAAACTTACGTCTACCCATTATTTTCGTGCAGGTATATTCCAAGTTGATGAATTCCCACGGATCGCAATTACTTCACATCTGGCACGGAAACAGGTAAACAATAAAAACAAAACAATAACGTTATTAATATTGTTTAGTATAAGCAATAAAAATATGTTTTAAAACAACCGCAGACCTGCTTTCTTCTGCTGAACAGCGGATTGGTTTCCATAGACTGGTAACTTCAATTTTAAAAGCAAAAGCAACATACGAGTACAGCCCACTAAATTGGACCATCGTCGCTCTATCACATAACTATTAATTAACTTAAAAATGTAACTTTTAGTTAACTTTTTGTACTTAAAAATGAAAAATTTAATTTCATTCATTCATTTTTCATTTCTAAGTAAAAAAAGTACCCTCCTCGCCTGATTTCGTGGAGGAGACCCGTGCCCAGTAGTGGGACATAAAGGGTTAATACTTTAATTTTTTACTTTTAACTTAAAAATGTGGGAGATAAGATTGATTTTACTATTCACCTGCGTACTTCCCATTCTTGTCGGAAATACAGAGATAAATCACAGCCTATGTGTTATTCTGATGTATAAGATATATTATTTGTAAGTTTCTTCAAAATCTATCCTCATAGGTTCAAATTCATAGAAAATCGTAAAGACAATTATGTCCAAAAATAATTATCATAATCATCAAGTAGTTTTTACATGAAAGAGTAACAAACATACACCCATACATTATTACAAAGATGCTTTTAATACGAATGTATTAGTAGGATTTTTAACAGATTTATTTCCATGCCATTTTTCACATTAGCAGCATGAAGTATTTACTTCATGCTGTGATTTTGATGTATTATTGAATGATTTTCGATAACAAAGTGATTTAGAATCGATAATCGATACGTTTCCAATCGATACGGGCTTGAGTATCGGTTACGGACCCATATAATAATATGGGTGTATTCATTATGTCTTCAGAATGTAGAACCAAACAAGAATAGGTGTGGGGCTTGAGCTTTACCCCAATGTTACAATTATGAATCTTTATTTGAATTATTATTTATGAAACGGTACAGGAAATGGATTCGGGCTGATGATGATCATATTAATGATGGATTTTTGAGTATGTGCCCTTGAAAAGGGTCCGCCTTGAGTCAGTATGTTTACAGTTTTGATTTCCGTAAAATACAGACTCGCTCGACCTACAGATACGGATATAAATAATTTATATCAATTTAAAATCATCATCAGCCTTTATCCGTCCACTGCTGAACATAAACAAGTCCCCTCCGATGACAGACGTCAATTCAGGACGCAGTGCCGCCCATGTTGAACATAGGCCTCCTTCAATGAACGCCAAGACGACCTATCCCCTGCCACTCGCATCCAGCGCGGACCGGCCACTGCACGGAGATCGTCTTCCCATCTGGTTAATGGCCAACCAACACTTCGTCTACTATTATTGAAAACTCTAAATTCCTTGCTTATAATATTTTAATAATCGGATGCTTAGACCTATTATGAAAAATATGTTGTATCATGGATAATAGCTTAATAACCTAGCCGACAGTGAAAACAAGGCTATTTTTTTCAAAATTAATCAACTTGTACATCAAGTTGGCCCAGGGTCCATAGAAAGATGAAACGTCTCTTTTATACATAGATACTTACGTACTTTATAAATAAATAAAATAATAGATTAGGTAGATTGTACTTGTATTTTACTATATTAATAAGAAGAAGAAGAAAACAAATAAGAATAAATAAACACTTCTTACTTATTTGTTTTTCATTTCATTTCACCAGAAAAAGTAGCTTTTCTGCAGTTTACGTAGTAAAGCCACGGGCAGAAGCTAGTTCTTAAATATATATTCTTGTATATGTAAACAAAGCTAATGAAAAACAGATTGGATTAGTAAAATCATATCTCACCTAATAACGTCAGTAACGCTATCGTGTAGGAAACGTTATTATCTGAGGTCTCGTTTGGCCGATAAACAAAACCGAGTAAAAACAGTAAGGCCCGGGTTATCGTGCTGTCAACATCCATATCTTCCAAATTAAAGGGAACTATAAATATCATTTTTAGTGAGACGGAAAGGAGATAATATTTTTTTTGAAAGCGATAGAGCAGAATTTCGATATCATCATCATCATCCCTTTATCCGTCCACTGCTGAACATGGGCCTCCCTCAATGAACGCCAAGACGACCGATCCCTTGCTACTCGCATCCAACGCGGACCTGCCACTGCACGGAGATCGTCTTCCCATCTGGTTAATGGCCGACCAACACTTCGTCTACCTAAACGCGGCTTCCACTCTTGAACCTTAATGGCCCATCGGCTATCCGTTCTTCTGAGTGCGTGACCAGCCCATTGCCACTTCAACGTGAATTTCAATACTACTACTATAATATAAGTAAAACTGAAATATATATTTTGTACATAATATTTTTTTACGCGATGTTATTCTCACTGAATTTTAAAACCGATTTTTAGGTAAGCCATAAGCTAATAATAATACGGGCTAGTAATAACCCTCAATGATTGAGCTATTTAATGCAAAAGTTTTTTGTTGCAATTCAAGTGATAATTACAGATATTATTATATTTCACATATAATTCAACTGATAATTTCAGATATTATTATAATATTATTATGGATCACACAAGCTCTTAATATAATATTAACGAGCCAGCCGTTTAAATTCAAAAGTTAAGAAATCTCTTTAAATGTAGAGAATTTATGAAAAAAATGTTTAACATAAGGATACGTTTTTAGGAACGAATTTTGGAACGAAAACTAAATGAAACACAGCAATGACCAAAAATGTCTGTCACAATTGTTTAAGATAGATAGATAGATAAATAGATAGATAAACTTTTTATTTTCATTAATTTAATGGCTCCATTCTTTTCGTTTTATGTACCTATAGGAGAATTCCGACCGATAAGAGGGTTTCGACCTCGCATGAGGAATATTTGAAATCAAAAGTCACAATATAATTTACTTCACATAGAATAACATAACGCAACGTATCGCCAACGCATGAATTGCATGTAGACAAATAACTATTTAGGCTGGTATTATAATCTTTAAGTTTTAAATCCTACTAATATTATAAACGTGAAAGTTTGTGAGTATGGATGTTTGTTACTCTTTCACGTAAAAACTAATGAATTTATTTTAATGAAACGTTACAGTAATATAGCTCATACATCAGAATAACACATAGGGTATAATTTATCTTCATACTCCCACGGGAACGGAAAGTACGCGGGTGAAACCGCGGGGCGCTGCTAGTATCCTATAAAATTGGGAAACTAGTTTTGCAAAAAAAAAAAATTCAAAACTTGGATTTTCATAATCTTAATCACAGGGCCCTGATGTTGCCGGGAGTGCCCATTCTTAAAGTTAATTAGTCACGTAAGTTATATTGTTGTCTAGGTGGTTATTGTTTATTTTATTTCATTAGAAGTATCGATTTCTCAAAGGCTAGGTGTACAATGGACACGAGGATGGACAGGAATTGGACATATGCCTGCCACATGGGCCCCGCCAGACAACCTTTAGCAGGTTGTTATTGTTTCTGCGCTTTTGTCTTTTGTAAAATTTACAAGTAGGTAACTTGCGCCATCGATGTAAGTTTGTAGATACATTTTGAATGATTAAATCGAATGAATTTTTGATATCTTTTAAAAATAAGTAACGAGTATTCCTTGAACTTAACATGGTTAACTTGGTTTAAATATTGGTTATCATTTTCTGTATGTGTCAAAGAAATTGTTGTTTTTTGATGTTTTGAATTTAAAGAATATTAGATTCACATAATATGGATTAAGTTAACACTTTTAATAGTCTTGCATTGTAGGTATTATTTATTATTCATGCTTTCTCTACGCCCGAAAGCCTAACAAACATTTAAATTACACTTGAATAAATAATAATATATTATACAACGTGATAGTTTATGTGCATTATAAAACTGCATTGTGCATCTACGCTAATACATCTTGGGTAATTTTGAACGACCTTATTTGTAATAGGCATAACTCTTGTTAATAACTTGGCAATACAGACCGGTGCCAGATGGTCTGCGCGTCGTGTCAATGCTGCCATTATACTTGACTTACAGATAATTAGATAACTAAATCCTTTGTCCACGGCTATTGATATGGGAATTTTGATTTTTTTCATGTTTTCCATAATTCCACGGAATTTTAGTTTTTGGGGTTGCGTACAGGAATTCCTTTAAATAACTCGCTTATTTTCTGTATCTGAGCTTAATTTTCGGGACGAAATAGTTAGATAGAACCGATATGATCTAAATTGAACCTAAAAATAAAGCTTTTAAAAATCAAAGTAAAAAGTTGTATTTGGGTGTTCGTTCTAATCATAAATCCTAATCTATATAATATTCTTAATGCACCTATCGGTTTGGTTTAAATGCAGTGAAATACATTCAATAAATTAATAAATTATCAATAATGGGAATGCGCCGTACCACGACCCTGGTTGCATGGATGTCGCCATACAGCTTGTTGAAATAGCTTTGCTGTTTTGAAGAACAGAGCAAGAAGTGTAAGTGTGTAGCCCAGGTAACACACTGGTAAATGTACATGGGCTACGTCGACCACTTGCCAGCATATGGCACGTCTGCCAGCTTACCCATTCATAATCAAACTGACATAAAAAAGGCTGGTATATCATTATAATGCACAAATCTTACAAATGAGGTGTTAAGAAGTCACTTAACAATAATATGTATATGCATCTTATTTCAGCTAGATTTAGAGTTATCTTTTCCATACCTACATTCAGACTTTGTATGGATTCTCTCGCGTCAGAACCCAATAGACGATCTCTGACACGCACTTGACCATTTTGACTGTTAGTGTCAAACATTAAAAGATAAGATTAAAAAGGGATGTGATGACCCCACAATAGATAAAGATAATGTTAAATGCAGTAGGTCTATACCGCATAGATATGAACAATATGATGTGTTTTTTCATAGAAAAGAAGATAATGAGAGTCGATACACCCGTTGATAAGTGATACGCTACACCAGAGGATTAGCCTGATTCTCAAATATTATTCATAAATGCACCTTTTTTTTTTCTTTAACGCCGGGAAATGCGCTTAGGCAGCCCGCGGGGGAGTGGGTCTCCCCAGGCATGTGGGACTCACTGCGCCCGAAAGTGGACGCAGCTCTACCCATTAAAACTCGGCGAGTGCCACCAATACCGCCTTTGGTGAAGTGCCCCGGATCTACAAGTAACAGGGCACCTCGACGGCTAGTCAGTCCCTCAGAGGACCGACACTACCTCCACAGAGGGGTTGCCCCGCACGGTAGAACAACCCCTCCCAACGTCGGGACAGAACAATGAGGCGAGATTCTCGTCCTCGCCCCTTGCCCTTTGCTCTTTTGTCCCCTCTTCTTATAAGAGGGATACAAAGAGCCCCCTCGGCTGGATTTGCTTCGCCCAAGGTGTTGGGGTCACCCTGGGCGACTGAGCCCCACCGCCACGACAAGGCCTGAACCGTGTTGGGGATTCATGAATGCACCTAGTCATATCGGTTTAGAAATATCGTAGGTGGCTGGTTGTTGAAAATATTTTCTTATTATTTATTTTTAAAGAAGAGTAGGAAATAAGGTTTTCTAGTGACAAGCGAAACCCGTACACCGAATGTATTTCAGACGCTATAACGTGTACGTCTAGCCTGACATAAGGGCGGGGAAGTTCTGTAGAAAAAACTTTCACGGATTTTATCGCGGGTTATCAAGTTTTTTTACAAGCCTGACGTTTCGGATACTTTACAGCAACCATGGTCAAGGGATGACCCCATGGTTGCTGTTAAGTATTCGAAACGTCGGGATAAAATGCGTAAAAGTTGTTTCATTATAATTAGTGAAATTCGGGTAAACATAAGAAAACAACTTCTATAGAGTTTGCTAATAGAATACACAAAATGCCGTGACTGATATATATATCAGTATAACAGTATGCATATACATATATTTTGTTTGTTTTTCCTTGGGTTTTCCAATGTTTTATGAATAATATGGAAATATTGAAAAAAATGTACCATATATTTTGAATGGCAGAAATCTTTTTTCTAATTTAAATAACCTTTGCAGAATTATATTATCTTTTCATTATGGCCTTGTATTGATCCGTGAATCTCACAGCAAATACTTTTTACTTTTAAATGTGTGAAAAGTTTGGTTTCGGAAAAAATACAAAAGCGTAATAAAGTGTTAGATCTTACAAGTTATTGTCTATGCCTATGACAAAGCTGTTTGTTTTTAACACCTTTTGTTTCTGGCCAGATGTTTGTGGATATTGTTCGATATTGATGTCTTGAGTTTCTGGATAAAAAGTGATACCTTACAATTTGCTCCCCTAGCCTAGTGCTAATCTCATAAGACTTATGGTTTAGGCACTAGAGAATAAAAATTAAAATAATCATCATCATCCGCCTTTAATCGTTCGCTTCTGAACATGGGCCACGATCTGCGCGCAGTGGCCGATCCGTGCTAGTGGCAAATCGTTGCGTTCATTGATTTCAAATTTATATAAATGTAATAACGTATTGAGTACAGCACATTCATACACAGTACATGTTTATTCCTCATTGATATCGTCAGCACTTAACAATATTTTAAGACTTGACCACTGGGCTTATTCAGTAGTCAACATTTACCTTACTACTTAAGTAGTCGAATATTTATTATAATAGTTATTATAAAACACTTACCTTTAAAACCAAATCACCGTGAAAGTCCAAAGCACTAGAATGTTCTTCAACGCACATAAAGTTTAATAACCACAGTGTTAATGAGGTAACAATTAAACTGACGCGTAAAAATATCAAAAGCGTTGTATAACTGTACTACACAGGAGTTCTAAGCACACTGGTCAAGACGTCGCGTCGGATCTTAATAATCTGTACGTTATTTTTGGGAGGCGATAACCTTTCTTTGGGATTCACTAGATCATACGATTATTAATATAAAAAAAACTAACTGCTGTCCGCGAATTCGCCTTTTTAGTTTACTCTAGGATAATAGCCAAAACCGGAGCTGGTACCTGATAATATTGGGAAGAAAACTGGAGCAGTTTATTATCTAAACTAGAACCACTGCGAGCGTCTGCGGCTACACTGTTTTTGAAGGTCCCGGATCTACAAGCAACAGGAGCACCTTAGTGAGAGGCTGGCCCCGGTGAATTAGTGGATATTCCTCGTAAGGAGGGAGGGACTGCCCGACGCTAAAGCATACACAATTGTGGTGACAAAGCAATCCCCTTGACGTTATTGGATACTAGACTCAGGCTAAGTACCTACCTGAGTCCTATATGAGCCTACAGGCTTAGTGCCGGATAGGTATTAAATACCGCCCATTAAGCACCTTCGTCGCCCGGGTGAAGCTTCGTCAGCGGCCTCTGCTCTTACTTACTTGTCTTTTAGGACATTACTGTATCGCATAGGAGAGCACCACCACCAAGTTTCCCTCCAATGACCTTCGTCAGATCGTAACGCAGCGCTTCAGGCACACCTCTGGTGTATATAAAAGTGTTTGATAGCTACGACACTTACAATACTACACTATGCGCACGCTGTTCCCTGTAGATTACTGATTGTGTTGCGGTCCAGTATTTTGTCATAGGGTAAAACCCAGTTGTTGCATATTAACGCTTGTTGTTTGTAAGATTAATCTCTGTTCTCCTGAAAGGGATATAAATATGATTTTTATTTTGTCTCCTTTGAACTCAATTCCTTCTGAAATGATGAATTATCACCTGTATGATATTTTTACCTTTTATTAATTACTTCATTATCATCCACCTCAAGTTTCACATGGTACCCATATCATTTCCTTATAATAAGACGATATATCGTATCGTACGGTGTAAATGTCTTTTAATCGATGTAGGTAAAAAACTTATTCCGTTATTCATAATTATATAAGTAAATATTTATACCGTTAATGTGACATTATTATTATAATCATTTTTATATTTTTTGATATCTCATTACTTCTTTGACATCATAGAGTAGAATTATTCTAATAATTATATGTATATAATTAATCAAGCCTTAATCAAGCCAACAATTATGTTTTAAATAATCAAAATTTTATTATAATGAAACATTTTTTACGGATTTATCGCGTTTTATTATAATTTTTACATGCCCGACGTTTTGGATACTTTATGGTCACGGGAGGAATGAGGTGTCAGATGTCGCAACGTTACCAAGTTATGAGAAACTATCCAATTTTGGTATGTATAAATCCGAAACATCAATATTTTGGTTAAAATCCTATCTACGCAGAAAGTGCTGAGTTTTTAATCTGTGACATATTATGCTTGGATTTTGATTTAATTCTTTTAATAATGGGACCCCAAGCAGATGGTAAGAGTCAGCCATTTTATCTTTTGAAATTAGAATGTTTTTAATTTCAACAAAGATTGGAACATGGACTTGCTAATAGGTATATAATATTGTAATCGGTATTCTTTTGCGAGGATTTGAAGTTTATCAAATCTAATATAATGGTGGATCTAGTTTAGTCTATGTTCTCAGATGGTAAACTTAGTGTAGCGACGGTGTTTTAAATCAGCTATAATATGTTCTAATCATGTTCTAATTATATGTGTTAAAATATTTAATCTTATCGAATATATAAAGCTGAAGAGTTTGTTTGTTTGGACGTGCTAATCTCAGGAACTATTGGTCGGATTTTAATAATACTTTTAGTATTAGATAGCCCATTTATCGGAAAAGGCTATATGCTATATAATCCCACGAAGATCCCATTGTAAATCTTAGTTAGGCGAAGCTGCGGGCAACAGCTAGTATAATATATTTTGATATAGATTTTTGTGGTTTGTGCTCGCGGCCTATATCAATTCAGTCCTTAAACAGTTTTTGCGGTTGGAAACTTGTACATTAGTTATGAGTCGCCTTGTTTAGATCAAAGGACCCTTTGTAGTTATTCCTTAATTAATATGACGTCACGGCGATGCACGCGCACCAGATTCACTATGTAGAGCAAATTTAACTACCAAACGCGGTAAATCGGATGTTTTTTTTAAAGCCATTGTTGATAGAGAATTGTTAAACGCAAAAATAAATAAAAAATTAGTTTAAATGAATTAGAAAAATAAAATTAGATTTAATTTAATGTCGTAAGTCGTATTGGACATCATTTTCTATCGCTTGGATGCGATTGTGTCGCGCTCCCGTCTGATTGGATACCGTCATCTCGCTTGTTCCTTCCGTAAAACGGCACTGCTGTTTTTCGGGGAGAAATGCAAGACAAGCAGTGCAGCAACTGGCACCGAATTTAACATCTTACGTCTTAAGATGCGACAGCATCTAGTTTCAGGTTTACTTGTTTGGTGTAGTGGTAGTTGGTAGTGACGCTGACAACTAACCATCACACGCTATAAGCTATTTAATAAATCAATGTCTATCAATAGATATATAAACATCGTAAGGAAACCTGCATGCCTGATGAGATTGAAAGTCTTTGAAGGTATGTGAAGTTCACCAATCCGCACTGGGCCAGCGCGGTGGACTATTGGCCCATTACCCTCCTCGCCTGATTTCGAGGAAGGAGACCCGTGCCCAGCAGTGGGACATATAAGGGTTGATACTCTCTCTATCAATAGATATGTTGGCAAATCATTGATCATAATTATTATTATTAATTATTTTTACCAGAAAAAATCATAAAAAAATACGGCTAACAATAATAAAATAAAAAAAAATAGAAAAAATATAATAAATAGCCTAATTAAAGAAAGAAATATGTTTCTTCTTTAATTAGTCTATTCTTTGTTATTTTATTACTACACTGAAAGTATCTATTATATTATATCATTGCTTTCGATGTCGTCGAGTAATGATGACGCGAGAAAACCAAATTTATAACTTAAAGGGAAAGCTACCCTGCAATGCAATTAATATTTCTTTACAATTAAGAATAACATTATTTAGTGTATTTTAACGGACATGAATATTTCTGTTTTTTGTAATAATCAATATAATATAATTACTTTATAGTGAAATTATGCATATAATTTTTTTTGACAACGCATTTTTTTGGCATTCGAATTGTGTTCGATTTTCTAAATTTAAAATCTTGAAATATAGCAGCAAAGTTTTGTACGCTATATTATTGACTTTCATAAATGAATGCGTTTATTTATGCAAACTTTAAATTCAAATAGATAAAAAAACTTTCGTTTCACGAGTTATAACACAAGAGGTTGGATTATATTGGCAAACAAACAGTAATTATGGCGTCGGCGCGGTGGAGTCGCTGCGGCAACCTGACGCAGTACAGGCTCTCTCATCTTATCTCAGGCATGGACTTCTTCTCTAAATCTAAGTCTAAATATACATTTTTCCTCCACCTTACTCGAAAATTATAAATGAATTAAAATTAATTATAATGTTGAATTCGTTTTTGTATTTGGAATTAAGTTTTCAGACAACAGAATTCTAACTCAAAAAAATAAAAGTTTTCTTTTGTGAAGGAGAGGCCCGTTGCTGACATTTCAAATATCAGTATGCTTTTTCTTGAAGGTCCCTGAGTCGTATCAGTTCGGAAATGCCCTGGGTGGCAGCTGATTTCATACATCATTACCATTATCATCATCATCAGCCTTTATCCGTTCTGCTGAATGAATCTTTCCTCAATAAATGACGATCTCCGTGCAGTCGGTCCGCGTTGGATGCGAGTGGCAAGGGATCGGTCGCCTTGGCATTTATCAAAGGATTATGATGATTATGATTTCATAATAGTTTTGAGCAATAGAGTAAAGACGGTGTTTCTATTTTAAGGCAATTCCAAAAACTATTGCAGACATCCAAAATCCAAAAAAGATTCATAAAGAGGAGAAAAAGTCCTACTTATCGGAACTCTACCATCAATATTTGTACTTTTTTATTTAACATATAAATTTTTCTATTACCATTGAATTGAAAATAAAAACTTTGATATTTTTAAAATTAAAAACATAAAATTTATTTCACTGCTCGTAATCTCTATTTAAATTGCACTTGCAACAGTGGGACGCTTTTTATAGTAAAGGATCTAGGTATATAAAAAAATATAATAACAAATTACGATTTTTCAGATAATATACTTATTCACTTTGAATGCCTATTTTCATGTTTCAATAATGAGAACCCAATATTGGTTTGACAGAAAGATAAATGCACGAACGTGGAAGTGATCCTATTTGATTTTCCTATATTGATGAGCGGAACCCCAAAAATGACATTAATTTTATGGTACAATAAACAATCTAGTTGCTACCGTGCCTAACAATTATTCGGTTTTACCCAAAAAGTTTTGATTAACTAGAGTAGGTAACCATAAAATATAAAATGTATCCGCTAAATGGGGGAAAAACACGAGGAAAATACGTAAAAACCTCACATTTTACTTACACCGCAATACACGTACGTATTTTAATACACCTTATATAGAATACGTACGTACATTGCGGTTGAAAATACACTAATTATAATAAGCTTTGATAACCTAGGTGACATCGACTTCTAACTAAAACTAAAATATCTACAAAAGAAATAGACTATGATAAATCATCTTAATATTAATTACATTTATAACAGACAAAATTTGTTACAAATGTGCAATACCGAGGAGTACCTAATATTTTTATTCCTCATTTTGTTTCATCTCTAATGTCCAGTTATGATTTCCATGACAGTAAAAGGCTTTCATTACATTTTTTCTTGTAATTTTTTAAACTATTTGAACGGTACATTTATGGCAAATATTCCGTTTAAAATAGTTTTCAATATCGTCGGTTAATATTTCTACATTCTACGAAAGTGAAAAACATGATTGATAAGTCTTAAATAGTTATAAAAGTGCACAAAACCATGTGAACCGTGAATTAAAAATATATTTATAACTATGATGACTATATTAAATTTTTTTTTCTTACATTTGTGTTTATGAAACATATTGTAAATGTAGAAAATAACTTAAAAACTGGCTTATAAACACAAGGAAATAATGATTACCTTTGCGTGGTTGGCTATACGCCGTGTGGCCTGGTTGGCATCCTGCCAATCTTCGCCTGTCTCACTTCACTTACCTTTAATGCATTGTACTTATTTAGTTTTGTCCTTGCAGATGTTTAGGGATTATGATTTTTTCAAAGAGTTTCTATATTTCATCGTAAGCGATATCATTTCACAGTATAACATAGGCCACTTATAATGAACGCTAAGACTTCCGATCTCTCGCCATAGTATTATTAGCTTGCTAATACGATAATAATATTTTATTAGCTTTGCATTAAAGTTGGTGTACATTTTATTTCACCACTATAGGTTTTGCCGATATTCAGAAGTAATTAAATTAGTTAAATATTTTTCCATCGGAGTGACATCAATTATTAGATATCTAAAATTATTTTAGAACTTAATTTTTTCACAATTGGAATGCTAATTTGTCAATTTTCTTTTTTCATATTATTATGAGTATGGTATTGTAAACGCAGATAAAGGATAGGACAGTAGAAGCCAATAAGAAGGATATTGTGGCGCATTCGTTGTTATCGGTACTATAATAATTCTTATAAGAGATTTGCAATCGACAAAGAAGCATCAATGTTATAGCAACCGAGATTGTCCTACATCCTTGGCAAGGTATAGAATAATCTAGCACAGATACCGTTGAATTTGCCTAGGGCTGTTAATCAGGTGGCCGTTTTTAATATAAAAAGTACTTCCGGAAAATGCTATAGATGCAATGTAGTAAGGCGCTATGTATGCATATTCCACAGCTTTATTTATATGTGGCAGTCTTTCTTTAATTGTCTTTGTTAATATAAAATAGAAAGCGTGCAAATTTGAAGCGTCTCATATAGATTATATAGCCTAATACCCGTCCAAAGCCCTCCTACAAATATACTTACAATAGTTCTGGCTCTCTTTACTATGTACAGTATGACAGAATATTTATAACAAACTAGCTGTTACCCGCAGCTTCGCCCGCGTGAACTTAGATTTACGGATTTATCATGTTTGATGATGATCATTTTCTATTTTAATAATGACTAAGTATTTGTATTAAAATGGATATACGTAATCTTGAACGCTTCCCGTTTGGTCCCGTTCGAATCATGGCAACACGATTTATTTTTTTGCGTATTATTTTGATATTGCCATATCTCCTAAAGTATTCATTTAATTTGCACGATGTAAAGGGGAAAAATAATCTTCATGGAGTGCTTAAGCCAATTAACTGATTTAAAATGATAAGGATTCATTCTGTGTTTGTGTAAATAACTTTTAAATTATCGCGTTAAAAATTGCCCATTTTTTAAAGTATTAAATGCATATACTATGATATCCATAAGAGATAGACATATGCCATCGCGGACTTTTTTGTAGACCTATTTAAGATACACAATTCCACCATACATTATTTTGTTATATCTCAAAGGGTTAAGGCAGCGTTTTCGTTGAAAACTCCCAGGCGGCCTATTTTTTTCCGACACCTCCAACAATTATTGTTATATCTTAGCCAATGTATATAAAAACTTAATAAATTATGTACATAAACCTTCCTCTTGAATTGTCCTATATATTAAAAAAAACCGCATCGAAATCCGTTGCGTAGTTTTAAAGATTTAAGCGTACAAAGGGATATAGGGACACAAAAAGCGACTTTGTTTTATAATATGTAGTGATATAGGGTTTGCAAGTCACATCTGTTTCCATCAAAGGAATCCATAGCGAGCGTCGCCGTTGTCGGATACGACAAGGAGGACATCATCAACATCATCATCATAGCCTAATTAATACATTTAAATAATCAAGCCTTGCCGTCGCTCTACCAAACGTTCATTGCATTCAATGTTGTCTCTGCTTATTTGTGACCTAAGCGTTATGATCATGGGCATAAGCCCAATAGATTTTTATTGTAAAAATACTAATTTTAGGGCCTCATAATCGCTGGGTTTTGGGAGTTGTTCGGTTACTAATGAAAAAGGTGGGTCTGACTGCATTCCCCACTATGGTTCAAGCCTTGTCGTGGCAGTGGGGCTCAGTAGACCTGGGTGACCCCAACACCTTGGGCGAAGCGAATTGAGCCGACGCGAGGGGGCTCTTTGTACCAAGGGCTACTTTGAGGGGGTAAGGGGTGAGGATGGGAACCTCACCTCATCGTACTGTCCAGACGTTGGGAGTGGTTGTTCTGTGGTGCGGGGCAACCGCTCTGTGGAGGTGGTGTCGGTCCCCTGAGGGACTGACTAGCCGTCGAGGTGCCCTGTTGCTTGTAGATCCGGGGCACCTTACCAAAGGCGGCAGTGGTGGCACTCGCCGGGTTTTAGTGGGTAGATATACGTCCACTTACCATCTTTCGGACGCAGCGAGCCCCACATACCCGCCTGGGGAGACCCACTCAGCAGCGGGATGCGTCAGTGCATTTCCCGGCGTAAAAAAAAAGGGTCTGACTGCATTCGAGTTTATTTTATGCGCAGGCGCCAATCCAGTGCCCAGGGTCAACAGGTGCAGGTGATGCGCAGTAACAAAGAGCGATCAATCATCATATCAGTTCTGAGAAGTGATCGCCTCCACGTGAACATTGCGTCTGCGATCCTTCACCTCCGCCCCGCGATAACGCACACAAACAGCGATTGACGTCACGATAGGTGACAAGCTTAACACTACATTATTATAGAGCTGGTATTCAGTGATGCCAATTTGGGGTTTTTCCCCTAAATTTAGGGGGAAGAATTTAGATAAGAATATTTTTTTGGGTGAAAAATTTCTTAGTATATTTTTTAGGAAGAAAATAATTTTGGACATATGACGTATTGACAAGGATACAATAAAAAATTGACGGTTTTTTGAAAATCGTATGTATTATTTATATACAAAATGTATGAACTTTTAATTAGACTTTTTATTTATTTAAAAAAATGTAGGGTATATTGGTTGGGATTTAGGGGATTTTAAAAAAGGCTTAGGGGGGAAAAATAAGCAGGTGGCATCACTGCTGGTATTTGCTCGGCAGAGATAGTGACCACCTTCCTGACACAACCTCGGCCCGGCCTCATTTTACCGAGGCTCCGTATTATACGCAGTTGTATTAAAAATGCCAATAACCTTATGTAACAAGCTGTTTTCGCGGCTTTGTCTATGCGAAAAAAATACATATTTCTTCGTAAAGTTTGTGACGTCGGTTTTTAAACGTCTTCAAAGAAGGAGGCGTTTCTCAATTCGACCGTATATATATTGCTTTTTCTCAATAAGCTTGAACCGGTAGATAGAAATAATTTTGAAGAAATTATAAATTGAATAAAAAATAGGAATTCGAATTGAATTATAAATAAAAGGACACATATAATATATAGTCAGTAATATGCCATATACCCACGAGATTCCCATTTATATCTACATTTTTTACCAGGAGACAGCAGTATATATTTATATTTATTGATGAAAAAAAAATCGAATACAAGCCAATTAATTTTGTAGTTAGATTGTTTACAATTATTATTGTGTGTAATACGTAGGTACATATCGAATTTAAATATTATTTGAGTATTATTTTGAGACTTTAGTAACTATTTTTAACGTAATAAATTTAATTAGAATATTTTAAATTAATATTCCCTTATAACCGTTTTCGGGCACATAATAATTATTTAAATACTTCGACCTTTTTATCTAGATGGATCTAACACGAAATTTTTCCACGTATCAGATTCAAAGCTATCTTATTACTTGTGTGAGCTTATATAAATACACGTGGAAGACTCGGTGCAGACGTCTATATTTTATCATCTATATTATTCATCATACAAAATACAAATTATCTGCTGTTGGTGGGATTCGAAGCCGCGACCACTGCATAAATTGCCCAGTAGCCTGACCACTCGACCAGGCCGTTATAAGATGATGTTAGGGTTCTCAATATTGTTAGTATGATTATCATGAAAGTATTTCTGACATTCTGCTATCGCCACGCATGGAAAAACAACAATAAACGTCCAAAATTGTTTGATAATATTATGGACACACTACGCAATTCAGGATTTCCCCGATTCTACATCAGAATGACCTGTACATTGTCAAAGTTTAAAAAACAATACCGTATCGAATTATTTATTGCTTTAGAATGTATGTATTTTCCTCTTAACTCTTAATTGGGTGATCCAAACATTTATGACAGCGCTTAGAATTCGTTTAGGTAGGTAAGAAACATTTCTTTCATGTGATGCCTATCTAAGATGAATCATATCGGGTGATTTGATAATTCAACTTAAAACTAGATAGTGTAACAAATAATAATATCTATGTGCGCTTCTTACAGCACGTCAATCTGGTCATGTGGTAAGTTCTCGAAGAGACTTGTGTTACGGGTACCAGACAATGGAAATACATATATGTAATACTTTTTATATTTATACTTATATTTAAGATTTTTATTATAAAATACAAATATTTAATACACATCTATGACCCAGCTACGGAAACGTTTTTTGTGTTCCCTGGCGAGATTCGAACCCGCTACCTCCGGCTTGTGCGCCAACGCGCTAACCACTGAGCCACAGAGGTCGTCTAGGTGCATAATATGTTGGTTATATACGATTTACGTAGGTATCAACTGGATTATATTATGATCTTAATATGTCGGAAGAAAGTATTCAGGTGGCAGTGTCTGTATTTTTAGGGAAAAATAATTTTAAATAATTATTGTCATCGTGTCGTGGAAGTGAAAAGACGAGGAATTACTTGAGTGATGTTTTAAATGACTATAATATGAACCGATGATTACCAACCGTTGAAGCATTGGATGCATACACTCCGTACATTTTCATAAATTTATAAATTCTATTAATATTTAATTTTAATTGTTTATATACATAAAATTAAGAACATTGTCACTAACAAATATTAAGGTCAAAATCAAATATATAATTTGATTCTGATATATCATCGAAATATATAATTTGATTTCTTATAGTTTGTGAATATATAGCATGAATACCTACAGCTAAGTAGCAAATAGGTCATTTCAATTATATCTGATAATATTTTTTACATTAAAAACAGAAAAATAACGTGGTATGACCCCGTAAGTTAAAGGTAAAAATATCCGCTGTGTTATCGTACTCACACACATGCGTCTCTTATCTTGAGCGTGTGTAATTCGTACCAATCATTCATCGGTGCGCCATTTTGTTTTCCCGCTGTCAATGACAGCGCTTATGGTGTCACGTGGTCAACAAAATGGCTGCCGTTCATTAATACGGCTGTATACAATGTTGTATTTAGAATGTAACACGTTATATAGGTATTTTTGTCCTATCTATATAAAGTCTGACATGTTATTTATTGACGATGTACAAAGTATAATCAATCACTCTTCTAAATGTATTAATATTATGGTAGGTCTATCAGTTTTTGCTTGATTATGTACCATAAAAATTAGAAGCTAATTATTTCAATTGATTATAGAAAAATGGGTTACAATCTAAGTATTCGTTTGAAATGGTTAATTCAAATGATGGAGTATGATTTCGACAAACAATCTCCGTAATCGGCCATCTTGTGTCTCAGAGTAGTCAAAACTCAAATGTCAAAGCATGTTCATTTACGCCGGGCACAATAATAAAAGCAAATGCTCAGTGTTCTCGCTTATGTATACGACAAAATTGGTCATTTACAATCAGGTACCATTATTATCTGTTTGCGTATGTCAAGTAATAAATAATATTTATACATGATAAAACATTAAAAAATATTATTATTGGTGTCTAATAATATTCTATTATACTAGTCTACTCTAATATTATAAAGAGGAAAACTTGGTTTGTTTGTTTGGTTGTAAAGTATAGGCTCATAAAATACTGGACCGATTTCATAAATTCTTTCACCATTAGAAAGCTACATTATCCATGAGTAACAGGCTAAATTTTATTCGAAAAAAAAAATAGGGTTCCGTAAGATATTTGGGATTTTCAGACACAAGGTGTAAAAATTCAACCAGAAAAGTTACTTATTTTGCGTACTAAGATCCCGTTGTAAATCTTAGTTAACGCAGGCGAAACTACGGGCAACAGCTAGTTAGTTATACAAAACGTATGGTTTCACGTTAAAATAAAATAGCCTTTATTATCTACTGCTCTGATACAATATTATATCTAAACAATTCCATCGAATGACAATATTTATCTCCATAGGTTAATATGTATTAATTGCCTCAGCTACTTCTGAGTAGCTGATGAGGAAAACTTAGGTCGTAGTTATATCGACGGGCACACACTGAAAGTAGCTACTTAGTATAAGTAATGCTTATACTTATATACAGGATTTTGTTTTCAATGTTTCGTTAAACGTGAATCTCATTCATCATACTGATAAAACTTTTATGGATTTTATTGCGGTATTTAAGATTATGCGTATCAGATCCACAATCGGCATAATATGCCAGCTTAAAGACACATTTGGCACTTTCTGCCTAGGACTATATAATAGTTATATTATAGTTATTGATGTATTATATATTATGATGATGATTATAGTTTCAAATAATTTTGTACCTACTGCTTACCCAATGGTCTAGTTATACTTTGAATTTTTTAATACTTATTATTCTTATATATTTATTATTACAGTGTCGTATTTTGCGTATAAGAAGTATAATACTTCTTATACGCGAAGTATAATACGTAAGGTATTTTAAGACCTAACATATTGTCAATCTCGAATTAGGTATATCTCTTCAATTTTATACAATTGTGGTTGATACTTTTGTTTCAAACTTTATCAGTAGGTAACATAGTTATCTACAAATGTGTGTCACGGGAAAAAATTGGGAACATTAAGTTAAAGTTTACTTACGCAATATTTGTATCGTGTAAATTATATTATTATTTTATACTTTTATTACAAGCAGATCACCCGCGTACTTCCCATTCCGTGGGAGTGCCATAATAAATTATAGTCTTGTTACACTTGTGTATTAAGCTATATTATTCTTTTGAAAAAAGAAATCATTTAGTAGTTTTTGCTTGAAGGAGTATCAAATACACATCAATCCATACTTTCGCACGTCGCGCGTAAAATATCTGTAAAATAATATTTATTTTATCAGTACGGTCGCGAATGAAATTCCTTTAAAAAAAAGCATAATAATTAATCATTACACAAATAAACAGTTCAGTAGAACAAATATTAATATAGAAAAAATATAAAATACAGGTAAAAATATTGTGGTAACTTTTTATTCTATCCGTTAATATTTTATAGATGTAATTTATGTTTCAGTTAACTCGTTTCTCAAATATTGCTTTCATCATGATCAGTTTTTATTCGTCTACTGCTGAATATAGGCCACCTTAAACACAAAGACCTGTCATTTACTACTCGCCTTCATAACCATCATTCACGTTTTTTTTTTCGTAAAATTCGAAAGGGGGGCGCCCGCTACTACCCGCTACATCGAGCGCGCTACTCTGGAGAGTAGGTGTTTGGCTAGTCAAATCCAATACGGTCGACGAGTCATTAGCTGATGAAGTTAAACTATTAGGCGGTGGGCCATCATTCACGAAAAGGTAATCAAAGGGAACAAAACGATCGAAGAGAACTCATGACCTCACTAGAAGAGAAACTCTTGCTTCCACCGTCTTATTCCCTCATATCAGTAGTCCTCTCAGATGATGATGATCATGTCCAGGCAGTTTCCGCATCAATACGCAGTTTCTCTCACCGTCACGTTAACCCATTTAGCTCCAGTGTAAAGGTTATCTGTTTGTTTACTACGACTAGTGGCGGTGGATGCGTGTGTACTTTATACTTACATCATGCATCATTATCGCGCGTAGTTCAATGTGTTTTATATATCACTAGCTGTTGCCCGCGGCTTCGCTCGCGTTAGCAAAGAACATCATTTTTTTAAATGTATTCTATATTAGTTTCATGATGATCGGTTGAGCAGTTTTCGCGTGAAAGCGTAATAAACATCTCTACTTTCACATAATATTTTATAATATTAGTACCTACCTAAGGATAACATACAGACCTACATACAGACATTCGCGGTGACACTTGCATAAACCTATTCTGCATAATAATCTCATATAGCATATTTACATAGATACATAATATAAACAAATTTTAGGTTTTATTAGGTCAACGACTATAAAATATCAGAACTTATGTTTTTTTTTCTTATCTTCCTCAACTAACTTATACCTACCATTGTTTGTAATCAAAACTTGTAATTCTTAATTCTAATTAAAATAACCTTTGTGTCTTTATATAAAAAATCACCCATCATTATTAACCAATAATTTATTACATTTATTGTAATGTTCGTTGTAAAATATCAAAAATATTATATTTTTTAATGATGTTAACAAATTATGATTCCATAAGTTCAGATTGATAAGTCTCAATCATTTATGCAAAGGAATATGAGGACCAATCCGATCAGATATTAGATTGGTTCAATAATAAAATGAAATCAACTAGCAATTCGTATGTTGTGCACACCATGTAATCAGAGATGCTGCTCTATTATCTATGTTTTGTGATCAACATTTTTAGAAAATATGTCGTGTGTACATTGACATCTCAATCAGAAGTATAGTCCTCGCCACTTTTAAAGTCCTGCGACTAATGCCTAAACTAAATTTGACAACATTGACATCTTGACATCTGTCTGGAGTAAGAAGTTGTGATATTTTAAATTGTTTTACGTGAAATATGGAGCATATAATATAAAGTAAGGTGTAAAAATTTAAGGCCGTATAATGATCGTTAAAGTGAAATAATTTTGTGAGTTAGAAAGTAAAAATAAACAACAGTTAACCCCGTTAAATAATATGTTTATAAATGTCACAGCCATGACAGGTAAATTTTAGAGATGCCAGAGTCACTCATTTTTGCCTAATTTATGGTTAAAATATTATCATTAACTCTATACCTACATTTATCTTATGATATTTTATATGAATTTAAATAAAAGGTAAAAGAATTAAAACCTTGTTAGGAAAAATGATATTTCCAGGTGTTTCTGTAAAAAAGGTTGAATAACAAAGGAAGTAACAATGGTAGCAATTACTTCTGAGAAAATCGTCACTCCTGGCAAAAGCCGAACACATCCGAAGAAGCTTGTTTTAGATGAATTCTACTAATCGGTTATAAGTACGGAAAAAATACGAATGAAATATTTACAAAAAAATGTTTTATTTTACTAAAACCTGACAGGGAGATTTTTATTTTGCTGCTATAATTATTTTTGTCATTATTATCATACTCAGTCTTTATCAATCCACTACTGACCATAGGCCCTATAATTATTTAATTTTTTTTGTACTAGACTTGGTGGAAAACCATAACACTATAAATTGGCAACATTGAGTTATGAGACCGCAGCGCCGCGTCTATCGGACTTCTAAAGTGGCGATGACTTTATTGAAGGAATTGATTAGACATTCAGGTATAAGTATCAGTTTGGTTCTGTCATTTTTATTGTGCAGGTATTTTTATCGGGCTTAGTAACATTTAAGACTTAACCCTATAGTGTACGGAAGTCACCTAACACATTCAAATACGACATGTAAGGTGCGTTAGTACTCGTACTACTGTTTTACTGTCGGTTTTTAAAATAATAGATAAAAGTTAATTAAATATATAAAATTAATTAAACACAGTATTGAAATTATACTATAAATAAATTATAATAAATAAATTTATAAATAGATAAATTTCTTATTTTCTTCATAATATTGTCTATTAATAGAGGAGTTTCTAAACATCACTCAGCATATATTTAGATATGCTCAGTTTGTAAAACTGAATAATACATATCATGAAGATAAGTAATAAATTTATCAAGTAAGAAAGAGAAAGAATAAGGAATGAAACAATATAGTCTAATAAGTAGGCTGTTTAACAAAGGCACTTATAAAAAATGTCGTAACTCGGCTGCCGGCGGATTCTTCCAATCTGTACGGCGTCTGATTCGCGTTCCACTTATTATCGTACCGTGGGCATTTGCATAAGAATAACAAGGAGGATTATTGATGTCTGCCCCCCTCCGCACCGCGCTCGATGCGGCAGCTACCGATCGCGGACCGAAGCGGTCCAAGAGAAAAACTTTTTAATTGTAGTCGCTTATAAAAAAAAAACAAAATTTTCTACAATTAAAAAGATTTTTTTCCCTCATTAAAAGAATACTCCTTTGAAATACCATTAAACATATAAAAAAGGTGTGTGTGCGATTCACGCACGATAGAAGTGAAACACACGTTAAATGCTCAAATACAAGCAAGTTTTAAACAATGTGAAATATACATACACACCGATATTTGCTCTCTCGCTCTTTTGTATTTGTGTCTCTTCGTTTTTTCCGTTGCATTCGATTTGAAATCACAACGATTATAAAGAAGTTTCACTTCAAAAATGTCATAAAAATAATCATGTTGCTTTGACATTTTTATTTTATAAACCGACTCGGAGCTTGCGACGGCTATTAAATATGTAAAATGGGACAGTATACGATAAAACACTTTAGACTATGTAACTTCCTTCCATAAACAAATTTACATTTCTTATCAATTTTTCTAAACATCTAATTATTAAACGATCTCCGCGCAGTGGCAGGACTTTTTTTTTTTGATGACGCAGCGGAAATTATTTACGACCTTACCAGGGCCTGGGTAGGCACGCTGGCGTGTGTGGGGACTCACATTTGGGTGCCCTACCCCACTAAAACCGCTGCGTGAGCCGCTATTTGAGGGACCCGGATCGCAGGCAACGGGAAACCCTCAGCGACAGACTGATCCCGGCAAGACCAGAATCTCCACAATAGGGGGACTGCCCGGCTATCACTTGGCAGTCCCCACGACGTCGTGTCTTTAGTGGGGCCCGGGTTTCCATCCCGAGCCCCACACGAGCACAGGGGTGTTATTGGAGGCGCATTAAGTAGCGCCTCCGACGCACCCCCGTTCGTCGTCTACGGGGGGAGGCCACGTCGGCGGCCTCCTCTCTCACCCGTTCGTCGGCCTCCTTCTGGGACATCACTGTCTCGCAGAAAGAGGCCATTGCCGTCCAGGACTCGTCACAGCCGAGCATCGCGGTGATGACGCTCGACAAAGACAAGTCCTCTCCGACGACAGACATCAGATCATGACGCCGCGCCGCCCATCTCGGGCACACCTCAAGGGTGTGCTGGGCAGAGTCCACCGCCGCGCCACAGTCGTGACATCCAGTCGTCAGCTCCCTTTGGGCCGTCCGACACAAGTAATCGCCAAAGCATCCGTGCCCGGTGAGAACCTGTGTCAGACGGAAGGTGTGGGGTAGTGGCAGGTCTGCATTGGATGCGAGTAGCAAGGGATCGGTCGTCTTGGTGTTCATTGAGGGAGGCACAGCAATGTACGTATAAAGGCTGATGATGATGATGATGAAACCTACACAACTGTCTTGTCGGTTTCTGTATCATTACATGTTCTGTTCTTATTTTTGAAATACAATAATTCCACTCACTGGCGTAACTACAGGGTGGAAAGTCGGCAAAACGCCACGGGCCCCCAGGTGAAAGGGGCCCCCGGTCGGAGGAGATTTCCACCTCCCAACATTTATTATTACACATTTAGTAAAAAAAAATGTGTCTTTCCTAGCATCCGATGAATTTGCCACGGGCCCCGAACGGTATAGTTACGCCACTGATTTCACTAATATGCAGAAGCGAGTAGGGTATTTGTGATAATGCTGTAGTCGTGCACCCGCGCACGCCGCTGCATCGCCCGCTACCGCCTATACTTGAATCGCTGTGTAACGCTTAATTTTGTTCTCTTTTCATGTTTGCTCTGTATACATTTCGTCTAAAATGGAATGGAATAATTTGATGTTACGTCGACATTGACGTGGGCTGGATAGCTCCTTCGGCTCTATTGATATTGTATGCAAATATCGCCTGGATGTTTCTAGTTGTAGATAAATTATGGATTACATGGCAATCATTTCTTAAGTAGTATCATAAACGGAACGGGCAAGGAAAACGTTTTGAATAATTTTCGTCAGAGTATCACAGTATTCATGAAATACGTATGTCAACGCAAGCGATATATTGTAAGTCGCTTTTCTTTGTCTTTGTTTTGTAACTCAGAAATTTTATGAAGTTTCAAATTTTTATTAGTAGGTGTAGGCAACTTAATGAAAACTTAAACTGTGATATATTTTATGTTTTATTGTAATCAATGTCGTAGAATTTCAAGGATTTATTATATCCGTGGTTTTGTCATTAAAATATTTTATTTTAATTGTAAGTAAGTAAAGACATTCAAGGTAAAAATAGTAGTTTGTTTGCATAGAACATACAACTGATTAGTTGATAATAATATCATTTAAAATATTTCTCTTTTGACGCATACCGATTGTTTATAATACACACTCATTACGTGAGCTATCGTGACGGTGTAAAGGTGTTGGTGCGATAACCCCACCGCCTACGTGGTACAGGCGTGGATATGTACCTGTGTAAAAAGTAAAGTATCAACCCTTATATGTCCCACTGGTGGGCCCATTCCCCGTTTTTTGACCCCGTTATTTGACCCGTTAAAATCAGGCGGGAGGGTATCGGGAAATAGTTCACCTGACCCAATGCGGGTTGGTGAACTTCACATACTTTCAAAGACTTTCAATGTCATCAGGCATGCAGGTTTCCACGCAATGTTTTCCTTCACCAGTGAGTGGAGGATGGTATCGTGTTTGGGGTGCACTTAGAAATTTAGAATAACCTATTTCAAGTCACACACGGGGGGGTCAGGATCGAACCCAGAATCTCTCGCATAAGAGGCCGAGGCCACCCACCACTGGACCATAGAGGTACATGCACACACTCTCAAAGTAGACTAACAAAATGAACAAGGAACCTTACCCGAGGTAGCCTGGCTATAATCCTGCCACCAGCCACACACAACATTGCCATTTCTTGTACCCAAAACTATTTGTCAGGGTACATAATAAATGTTGTCTAACTATCATAGTCCTCTCGTCCTCCCAGATACCTCACTCTTTATTTTCAGACCATAGTTGCTGTAAAGAATCCGACGTGAAGTATGTAAACCTTAATGAAATGCAATTTTTTAATAGAAATTATTATTATAGAAGAAGAGAGTTTAAGGTATGCGGAACCCTTACCTTTAATTACAGTTAGTACATTTCTTATAATTGTAAGCATTACCTTATTAGTAATAGGTTTATTAATGTAAGCGGACAGGGGTCCGCTAGCGGGTACTAAGTGTAAAGTTAGCCAAGTGACCTTTTATCGGCTGAGGTAACTAAATTAATAGTTCGGCACGTGGTTACCGTCCGACGTATGACTATAAACTATAATGTGTCTATTCCTTTAACCTTCTACAACATTTATGTTTTTTAATTAAATATGATTTAATATTAATATTAATATCTATCCCTTTATCTCCCACTATTGGGTAGGGATCTCCTTCTCGAACTCAGTAGAGGGATGTTGGGCCATAGTTCACCAATGCACTGGTCCAATGCGGGTTGTTGAACTTAACAACCACATAAATGAAAACACAAACCAGGCAAAAAAAAAAGAAGGTTAAGGCACATACGTGCATATACTATAGCGTTTTTGTTAGTTTGAATTAAATAAGCTTTAAATTAAACCATAATATTACCAGCCAGCTTATTTATGCTATTGATTGACATGAAATACTCTACGTAAAGTATATCATTGTTTATTACTAAGTAATTCCTTAATGAGTAGTTTCTCAAAGAATATTCAACAAAGGATTTACTTGTTCATGTAACACGAATGTTTTAACGCAAGTCTACGATATTTTCTATTAGATATATGTCACACATACTCGTATATTTATCCGAATATATGTGTGATAAATGTGTTTCCGGCAATTCTGCTGTACTTAACAATACCACTTATTCGATATAATGAAAAACCTTATAGACATGAATAATAGTCAAATATACCTAATAATATTGTACCTCTGAGAATCGTAGATCACAGTTAAAGTTACGGCAATTTTAATTGTGGTCCCAATTGATTTCCGGTCAACTGGAGTTGACCTTAAAGTCAAAATTTCCCCTAAATAAACTGAAGTGAACGTTTCCGCTCACCACGCGCACGTTTCCCACGATTAAAATTCAAAATTTCCTTTTTGTCCAATTTCCAATGGGCACAATGGCGAGTTTAAATCACGGGTCGCGGGTTCAATTCCGTGCAATTCCGGCCGGACTTACTTAATTCAATCATGATAACAGCGGTCCGGGCAAGAAATAAATTGACCAATGACCACCCTAATGCTAGGGCTGGCACAATTTTATTTATATTTTACAATGCTGTTTTTCATACAATTATCGGGAGGGTGCTTTTCTAATCTAGTCCCATGAAAAGAAACGTTAAGCTTTAAATTTGATGCAGGCATTACAAATCTTATTTTAGCAGCTAGATCTGTGATCCAGACTTACTGGATGTCTTTCCATGGAAGCTGATACTTACATGTATATGTTTTGTCAAAATTAAGTTCAAAACAAAACCGCCTGGTGCAGTGTTCAAGTTAAAACCAAATCAAACTACGCCAACCATTTATATGATAACCATCAGTATACTACAGTCTACCTAAATTCATTTATTAATAATATTATTGAAACGAATTAGTTAATAATACAAAATATGACGTGTGCCAACCCTGGCGCAAAAGAAAGGGCCAGTACCTGGCAGGGCGCTATTCAGAGGCGACCTTGCAGCGGCAGATAACAATTGAGAGTCGCCCGCAAATTCAATATCCCGAGGTGTCGCCGGCTGCGACCTGACCCCCTCCCCTCCACCACCTCCCCAAATGAACCCCTCTTGCGACCCCTCTGTCCCCTCGCACCTTGTGTTTAGTGTCCATTCGGCCCCCGTGCTAAAGGGGATATAACCACTTAACGCGACTGAAGTCTAGCTTCAATTGAATTTGGCCACCTACCCGCACTAAACGTGTATAGTTCTCCTGTACACGTACTAGCCAATCTCAAACGGTGTTATTCTAGGCGTTATTGCATCATCATCATCATCATCATCAGATTGATATCACCAGGATTTTCCATCCACAGCTGGACATATGCGTTTTTCGGGATCGGTAGTGTTGGAGTTCATTGAAAGAATTATTGCCTTAAAAATAAATTATACTGGCGGTTGCCCGCAGCTTCACCTGTAGTATGATTAACAACATGATCTTAACGGGATGATATACATGTAGCCTATAGCCTTCCTCGAATCATTCAAATCCGACCAATAGTTCATGATTAGCGCGTTCAAAGAAACAAACTCTTCAGCTTTATTTAGTAAAAAGAGTTTGCGAGTTAACAAGTATGATAAAATGGTACACACTTCTTTGAGGTTGTCCTGAACGATTCGGGCTAAACATCAGCTGCCAGATATATCAGATTTTATTGTTACTGAAACCTAACTTTTTCTTAAGAAATAGACAAAATGCATGTACTTGTGCAAGTATATTTGATACTATTACTGTTACTGGACATAATGATGTTTGCGATAATCCATACCAAATATTCAATTGGCTAATTTTTGGTCTAGTGGTTAGTGACCCTGACAAGAAGGTCGCGGATTTGATTCAAATCCACGCCAAATATTTGTGTGATGAGCAAGATTATTTGTTCTGTGTCTTTGTGCCTTATATTAAGTAGGTATTAAAAAATGTGTAATTATAACTCAGTTGTCTGGTTACCATAATACATGGTCTAGTTTGGGGTCAGATGGCCGTATGTGTGTTGTTCCATCATATTATTATTTTATTACAAGATCATAGCATCTTCGTTTTCTTTTTTTTTCTTCAAAGTATTATCCCTATATTTACTCTGGATTAGCGACTAGTGTGTTCTATTTATGAATAAGGCATTCTTACAAAAATATGGTGTGAGTCAGATACAGTCTCTTATAAACAATTCCATATGCACGAGAAAAAGAAATATACAACCGAAATCACGTATACCGTTATCAGTTGCGATATATTATAAGTCGATACCCGGGCCGGCATATTAAACGACAATTAACCCACCGGCCGTGATTTATTCCAACTATTAAAATCTACGAAGGCATAGAATTAATTACTAGCAGTTCTGCTTTATTAATTGGGACCCGGTCCGGTTGTTTATGGGTCCTTTCCTTGCCCCTGCGCCCTTATCTTGACCCACTCCGATTTGTCCACTCACGTTTCTCAACTCCAATGGCTATTGACCCTATAAAACTATACAATCAATTCATTCTAATTCGACGTAAGATTAAAATTGGAATGTTCTAGAATGTCTTGGAATTATTGAGCTAAAGGCGTAAGGTTCTATCAAAGTTTATGGTGTATTGTGATTGACTCAACTATGTACCACTATAATGCTTTTTTTACGGAGAAAGTATAAAAAGTAGCTCTTATATTATGTCCCACTTCTGGGCTTCTCCTTGAAATCAGACGAGGAGGGTAATAGTTCACCGATGCGCTGGCCCAATGCGGGTTGGTGAACTTCACATACCTTCAAAGACTTTCAATCGAGCGAGCGATAGTCTCGTGTTTAGGGTGCAGTTAGAAATTTAGAAAAACCCATTGCAAGGCATACACGGACGGGTCAGGTTTTAACCCGGTACCTCTCGCATTAGTCCGGAGTCCACCCCCCACTGGATCATCATCATTTTTTCATGTAATATATTAAAATAGGTCTAAATGAATGCCAAGACGGCCGATTTCATACCACTCGCATTGAACACATACCAGCCATTGCACGGACGTTGTCTTCCCACTTCTCGGTCTAGCAGTGGACATAGCGTCTGATAATGTTATTAAACTATATATAGTAGATATGCTCCCATGAAATCTATGTTATAATATGTAGTATGATATTGTACCTCTCACATCGCTATAAGTACCTAAAAATAATTTAAGGCGGTCTTATATATATAATAGATATTCAGATAGTGAAGTTAACACAGATTTTTATTACCTTATTTTAAGATTTAACTCGACAACATCATATGAAAATATCTCTGTTCTGTTCGCTATGCTATTATGGCGATTATTGAGGGAAGTCTATTTTGAGCAGTGGACAGATTGGGGCTGATGATAATAATAAATTGCATGAAATATTAGTAAAATCACGTCTGAATTTGTAGTACAAAGTTGTGTAGGTGTGTGGTGGAAAAGTTAACGCATTTGTATTCAAATGTGGTCACCGTGAAATATCACCTTGGAGGGAGGGACTTGGAGGAGGGACGGCAACTAATTATAAACAACAATTAGCGAGGACACGCGACTGAGTGCTTACTGACGTCACCGCTGACAAATCATTTTATGTATTCTAATTATCCCACAGAAAGTTTACAAAGTATTACCATTTTATTCTTTACACAATTACTTTTATTTACTAATAAAAATGATAAGAAAATAAATACCTACTTTTAGAGATTACGACCTTAATAAGCACCTGGTTGGTGTTTTACTGATTGGTCTTAAAATATATTTACATTATCATTATACCGAGAGTATACCAACACATTTCGGATAACTATAATTCTAGCTTCATTTGTAGTAGTGGAATCAAAATCGTCATCGTCATTAAAATCATAATCATCGTCATCATCGTCTCCCCCTCTTTAAATGAACGCCAAGACGACCAATTCGTTGTATTACATATACTTATAATAATAATAATAATAATATCTATGGACGCTTTTACACCACCTCAATCTGGTCCCGTGCTAAGTTCTCGAAGAGACTTGTGTTACGGGTACCAGACAACGGACATACATAATATACTTAATACTTTTTATATTAATACTTATATTTAAGATTTTGCTTATATAATACACAAATTATACAGAAACTTTTTTTTTGTGTTCCCTGGCGAGATTCGAACTCGCTACCTCCGGCTTGTGCGCCAACGCGCTAACCACTGAGCCGCAGAGGTCGTCAAATACTTATGTAGTTAAATATTTCTCATTAATTTTATAAATACGTAATAGCATAATCTTAGATCATTAATATGTCTAGATGGAGTGTCGCCCTACAATCAAAACAAATAATAGGTAAATTATATTACGTAGGTATGTTTTAAACAAGTCTGCTAGTTTGAGTCTTGAGTCTTGAATTTTGTTTCATATCAGTCAAGGGATTGCCAGTCTTGATAAAGACTGATGATGATGATGACGATGATGACGATGATGATGATGATGATGACGACGTATATTGAGTCAACAAACCACATGTTTTTTATTTAACAGAAAGAAAACAGACATGTCAAAACATTCAACCCCTGGCTAGATCTGACTATCCACTACCTTCATAAAACCAATCCCTCTATTAAGATCGTCGTCTTCGTCCACGCTTACATTTAAACACACCTGACCTACAAGCCAAACTAAAACCCCCTTTATTTCAAGGAGATAAGAATGTAGTATTGGTCTGTTATGTATCTAGAGATAGTGGTCAAATTTTTCCAAAGGTGAAAAAGAATCTGATATGTACAAATGTTTCTGGACGGTAGATGCTTGTATTTGATAGCAGCTTATGTAGGTTTGGATAAATATCACGCTGGAAAAATTTAAATGTTTGGGAAATAAAGATTTTACAAAAAAACTGCTGCATTTTATTTACAAATATTTTGTAGACAGAACAAGTGTGATTGCTGTTTATCTATGCCATGGTAAAATTTTGAAGTGACCTTGAGTATGTTTATTACAAAATAATATTTTATACATTTTGTCACAGTTGAATTTACATTTCTTCTTATTGCTGGTCCGATTCTCATGATTTTTAAACAGCTTCAAGGAAGAAGACGTTTCTCAATTCGACAGTATATATTACTTTTTTATGTTTGTTCATTTACTACATATTGTTTAGTAAAAGACAATATCTATCGCACAGATTTATAAATAAGACGCCACCAAAGCGAATACAAATTATTCAAAGGCGATTACAATGTACCTAATATACCTTTAGAGTACGACGCTTTGTCAAGCACATGATCGCGCTTTTGAATTTGTATTCGCTTTGGTGGCGTCACTCGCGTGTTCGGTATGCTCCATCTGTCTTTATCTATACACAAAGTCAATCTGATCACATCTGTGACCCAGGAACATACAAATTTCTTTTTTGTTCTCTGGCGCAAATCGAATTTGAACCCGCTACCTCCAGGTTTGAGTGCCAATGCGCAAACCGTTGAGCCACAGAGGTAGTCAAGTCGTTTATTATTAATGATAAACAACTATTACTTCGCGAGTAAAGTCGCGGTATTTGCTAGTGCTAGTGTTAGAGAAAATGGAGTTTTTATGTTAGTGCCCACCTCGCGGCGGTATCCGTCCGCCAGAGGCCACCGTCAGCGCCTCACCGAGATTGCTCGTGTAATCTCCACATCCAACTGCCACTAAACTCAAATAACTTTTGCAATTCCCTTTTACAGCTTACATTTTTGAATAAATGGTAAAACTTGACTATTGAAGCAATAATCTAAAACTCGCTTTACCCAGGTTTTATCTACCACAAAGTGGAAAAATTAAACTTTCCTTAAAAATTAATACTTTTAAAATTAGGATATCAAACACATTTTTTTTTATTGCATAGGAGGGCAAACGAACAGTCGAAGCCTTACGACTATCGACGTCCATCAACATCCACATAACCAGAGGTTATGCAGATGCGTTGCCCTCCTGTTCCCTATGCCCCCTCGATGGGCTACTGGAAAGTCATAAGCCGCACGAAACGCGACAGCATATTATTATTATTTTATCATCATCATAATTAACAATTATGATGATGCCTTTATCCATCCACTGCTGAATATTGGCCTCCTTCAATGAACGGAAGGACGACCGATCCCTTGCCTCGCATCCAACACGGACCGGCCACTGCGCGGAGATCATCTTTTCGACCGACCAACACTATAATATTATTATTATTAAGTTTTAATTTATCCATTCAAATTATGCACTAACCTTCTCACCGTGCACAATTAAACAAAAACAAATGAAAGCATGGAACTAAAAGCAGTTAAAAAACGAATATTTTAAAAGCATTTTTGAAAATAAGCGAAAATCTGATAAGACAATAAAATATAAGAGGATTGCCTCAATGAAATCGTCAGCTTGATGGCACACAATGATCAGATACGGCGCGGTCGGTCCCCGGGGAGCCCATATCGGAAGGTTCTGGAAGTAACGCGCCTAGGGCTACCGGTGATACTACGTCATCACCCTTAAAAATGGATAGATATGATGTCTTTTGTTTTTTGGAACCATTTTTTGACATATCCTTGATATTTCTCTTTTTTTAAGCTTCATCAGTAGAGGTACTTAAGATTATGATTGTGTAGCAAAAGTATTTTACTATTAGCGCCTTGCAGTTTTGACCTGGTGCTTCTGAATCCCGTCGGAGTACGGGGATAAATAATTATAATCTATTTGTTATTCCGATAACCATATCATAGCTTCTATGGTAAAGTTAACGCCGTTATAAAATGCCACCTTTAGGTAGACGAAGTATTAGTTGGTCATTAACTAAGAGGGAAAACGATCTCCGTGCTGACCAGTCCGGTTGGATGCGAGTGCCTAATTTTAGCAGCGGACGGGTAAAGCCTGATGTAGATAATAATAATAATAATAATATAATATAATAATAATATCTATGGACGCTTTTTACACCACGTCAATCTGGTCCCGTGCTAAGTACTCGAAGAGACTTGTGTTACGGGTACCAGATAACGGAAATACATATATTTAATACGTTTTATATTAATACTTATATTTAAGATTTTTATTATATAATACACATATTTAATACACATCCATGACCCAGGAACACAGAAACTTTTTTGTTCCCTGGCGGGATTCGAACCCGCGACCTCCGGCTTGAGCCGATGAAACGATAATCTTTAAAGCTACTTATCACTGCTACTATAATTGCGATAAAAATAATAATGGTTTGTCCGGATACGGCTTTAAACTAAATTATTTGTTTGTATTTCTTATCTGTGTTTACAGATAAAAAATTACGATAGTCTATAGTTTTTTTTCCAGTGATCGCCAAAACATGCTTGGTGTAGTGTCAATTTGGGCGTTTAAGTGAATGTAATTAATAATAATATGATATGTAATAATATATTGGGAACACACGGCCATTTGATCATTTGATTTGATTTTTACACGGCTTGGGTAGAACCCTGTAAGTCACTGCATTATGGTAAACCGACCACTAGTATATTAAACTTATGTTTTACTAAATTTATATTTACATATTATAGAAAATTAATTACACCCGAACACAGAACAAAGTAAACGGTTATGCTTATCATACAAACAGCTGTCCTGGACGAGAATCGAATCCTCGAAAACCTCTGGTTTGGCAGTCATAGTTGCTAACTACTAGACCAGAGATTTTCAGACTTTTTTACATTTCTCAGATCACAAATAGTGTATATATTATATTCTCAAAAACAATTTTCAGTTATTATAATAAACAACTTTTACCTATGCTAGCTAGCGGTTTTTTTACATGTACAAAACATTGATGTATCATTGGGTGGTTTCAAATATCTTAATAACGTTGTGACATCTGACACCCCAGTTCTCCTGTGAACGTCGCATCTGACATGTAAAAATCTTAATGAACAGCGATAAAATCCGTGAAAGTTGTTTCATGATAATAAGTGAAATTTGACAAAACAATAAGCGCATTTAAGGTAATACTTAATATACATCCAAGTATGTATATACCATATCATATCAGCCCAGGTCTATTTCTGATAACTAATAGAAAACAAATTGAATATCTTCAACAATTCGTTTGCATTAACGATTAATGTCACAAAAGAATTAGCTTGACGAACCCAAACACGATAAAAAACCACCCTGTATATAAAACGAGTAATCTAATTCCACTCTGTTAAAACGCAAGAGCCTAATTACATTCAAAGAGATATCCGTCGGGGCGAAACTTTGCAAATTAAATATTATTTTTTCCATGTTCAAAACTTATCCCCCGCATGTAGTAGTAGCTGCTTTTACATTCGCCACTGGACCTCCGGAGTTAACGCTCCAACAACTTCACAACTCCTTTGAGCGCGAACCAGAGAGAATATTAAAAAATATATCCCACTCAAAGAATACAACAAAGGCGTTTGTAATTAGATTAATGTCTCAATACCTACTGCGATTCGAGCGCGTATTTTCGTATTATTATTGATGTGCCATAGATTTATAGTATAGCGGTATTTTAAACGAGCTTGTCTATTGCTCTCTTCGCGTAAACATAGATGATCATCGATACAGCATTTGGGGGAAGGGGGGGTTTAGTGTGACATTTCGTGACAAGGAGTTGTCTAAGATTTTGTGACCTCACATGTCAGCATCAAATAAATCGCATATTAACTTGATTATGAAATAACTGATTAATTTTTTATAAGCATATGCTGATACACAACGACGCACGGTGCAGCCTTCCTCTATAGATAGTACATGAATTAACCCAGAAAAAAATCTATGCTAATAAAAGTATTAGCCTTGCATATTATTTAGGTATGATCTGAAATAAGACTTAATAGAAGCTATTTATAACAAACACAAACAAATCAACAAATTACAAATAAACAGTTCTTTTAATTATGTAATTATATTTACCTACTAATTACATGTCTTATACGTTAATTATTAGTAGGTTAATCAAAAGAGTATTCGAGAATATTATCATCATCATCATCAGCAATTTTAGTCAGTCGGTTCCAAGACATAGGCAAAGAGTGGGATTGAAAATAATCTTCAACTCTCCTCAGCGGAGTAGGGTGAGCCGTCTGCTCACCTAAAAAGTGTTTGAAGCTCAAAGATCAATAGACCAAAGTGTCTAGCCCATTAAAAGGAAAAAATAAAATAAATGGCTTAGTAAATAAGAATAAATAAATGCATTTTTATACATAGAGCATGCATACATGAAATATTGATGGAAAAAGAGAAACAGGTAGACCAAGAAGCAGTTATATGCAACAAATAAAGGAGAAGGTCCAGGTTATGTTGTATCAGGAGGTGAAGGTGTTGGCGGAGAGGAGGAATGAGTGGCGAATACTCCACCGACAAGAGCAAATCTCTTAAATAGAGAGAGAGAGAACATGCGTGATACACTTATTTTTATTAAATATACAATGAATTTGTTAAAATACAGTTTGTAACTCGCCTGCTGCCTTCCTTGGATGTGGTAGCCGTTTTTCAGGCCCTCTTATTCGTTTAACGCTTCGTGTGACATCTTCGTGTAACATCCTAGTATGATTTCATTTGCATAGATTTTCATACCCCAGCCTTATATTATATAAAAATCGATTCTTAAGGAGTAAACTCCAATATCCATATGCAACTTCATAGTTTTTTATTCTTCTTCATTATTTCTTTTGATAGTTAAATAGGTAAGCTGGCAGTCGTACCACCTGATTGTAAGTGGTCGACATCGCTCGTAAGCAAGTTTTCCTGAAATTATCTCTACTAGATAGATATAAAGAAACAGATATAAACGAAAGAGATATAAAACACTAATGGATAAACACTGGGTACCTGACAATTCTGCGGCTAACGACATTTCACACTTCATTACTCGGTCCGATAAAAAACACAGCCCTCTAACGACTTCACCGATTACCGATCACTAGAAAAAATTCCCTCCGAGGTGACCTACCCCACTTCTCCTCCCCCTTCTTGTATTTTCTTTTTGAACGGTTATTAACTTAAGGTAGGTCACTGATTTCTTATTTTTAGTTATTTTAGTATTACACTATTAATAAACTCTTTATAATGTAGTTTGCAAGAGGCTAGTATTATAGTTGTGGTGGTGATCTGACGGGGTCATATACTCAGAGATCGTAAATTCTAAGCAAAGTACATACTTAGCTCTTGGCTGCATGGCTACCATTATCTTGCTTGTCTCTACCTTGAACAGCTTTAATGCATTTCGTAGAGAAGGTAGAGTAATTACTGGCACTGAGACTTAATAGCTTTTGCCTAAGATAGGCAAGACAGAAGTGAGTTGCCAGGGCTTATTGCAGGTCTAGACACTAAGCTAGTTTGCCTATCTTACTAACATAAAAAATAAAAGAAACAGATGTTTTTTTTTGGAGAAAGATAATTATTGTCATACGATCTTGACTCGGGCTGGTGGGACTCGGCTCTGGCCACGGCCTAGCGGATGTCTTCGCGGATCTATTTAACAGGCTAATGACTAATCAATGCGTACTTGGATGTGTATAAGTTATTTCTATACAGTCCGTTTTTTTCATAATCATCATCGTCAGCCTTTATCAGTCCACTGCTGAACATAGGCCTCCCTCAATGAACGCCAATCGGCCACTGCACGGAGATCGTCTTCCCACCTGGTTAATGGCTTACAACACTTCATCTACCTGAAGGCGGCCTACACTCTTGAACTTTATTGGCCCATAGGCCATCCGTTCATCTGAGTGTGTGACCAGCCCACTGTCAATTTAACGAGATTATTCTTCGCGTTGTATATATTCCGTCGTTTTATAATTAATTAATTTCTAGACAATCTAACTGAGACAGTACAGATCATAACTACATTGAAAATATAATTAAATCCTAAACCATTCGTAATAATTTATAGTATGTTGTAAATAAATCCGTATTTCGGGAGCTATTATGGCAACAACACAAATGTTTTGGGTGGCAGTTGTACAGTGAAATATAGTGTACCTAACAATAAAATAATTTGGAGTAATATAAGTTAATCAATACGAAAGTTAGCGCATTAGGACCCGCTTGCAAAAGTATCGGAAAGGTTTGGAAGCTATAAAACGGGCTTGTGCCCCGCGCCATTATTTCATTACTGGCCCTAATAAAACGAATTAAAACCTAATTAGAGGCTGTGATTTTTGAACATTAAAAGAGGGGGGAATTAATTAGGGAGGGCAATGATTCCAGTTCGGCGAGTAATTGCTGCTCGGCCGTCTTAAATAAATCTAAGATTGGTTGAAAGGGGGAGAGAAAGCGGGAAGAGACTGGTCACCTGAAGAAACGTTAGTATACTGACAAAGTGTCAAATAATACAGTAATCGTGAATTCGGATACTGCCGAAGACATTTTGTTTGATAAATGTCTGGTCAAAGATGGTGGACGTGTTTGTACATTTGACTTTATAGGCAAATATCACATACATAAAAAGTAAAAAAGTATCAACCCTTACATGTCCCGCTGCTGGGAACGGGTCTCCTCCCCAAAATCAGACGGGGAGGTTGTAATGGGCTAAAGTTCACCGATGCGCTGGCCTAATGCGGGTTGGTGAGTTTCACATACCTTCAAAGACTTTCGGTCTCATCAGGCAATACAATTTCCTCACGATGTTTTCCTTCACCATTTTAGAAATTTAGAAAAACTCATTTCAAAACACTCACGGGGAACTCAGAATCGAACCCGTAACCTCTCGCATAAGAGGCCGAGTCCATCCACCACTGGACCATCGTCGCTCTAAACGTTACAACATTGCATAAAATCTTCAACTTTGAACCTTTTCCAATTTACTGGCTCGAGGGTCCTAAGCCATAAGCTCGAGACTTAGACCGTTTCGAGGAAAAATCTCGCAGCGGCATACTCAAGATCCGAGCTGAGGTTCCATTCAAGCGGCGGATGAATAATTCTGTTTGTCCGAGTTTTCAAACATTTGCGGATCTTTGCCGGTTAACTGTTTGTACTGGAGATTAAGACGCTCTTCAATTATTTCTTACATGACTTCTTAAACATTTTTAGTCTCATTATAATGAGTTGAACAAAAAAAGCTTTGTTGGAATAAGCCGAATAATACTGTATGTCTAGACCAGTACTCAAACTTCTCTTGGAATGAAAATGTGTCTAATCAATAATCATCGCGGTCGGCTGGTCGAGCTAGCTACTGGACACTAGGTGATGGTCGCGGATTAATGTGTGATGAACTAGGAGCGGTTTCACCCGCGTACTTCCCATTGCCGTGGGAAGGGTAACAAACATCCATACTTACAAACTTTCGCGTTTATAATATTAGTAGGATATAAATGTATGCACTGGGTCATGGATGTATGCATATCATCATCATCATCGGCATCATCAGCTTCTATCCGACTATGCTGAATAGAGGCCTCCCTCAATGAACGCTAAGACGGCCGATCCCCTGCCACTCGCATCCAACACGGACGGGCCGCTGCTCGGAGATCGTTTTCCCATCTGGTTATTGGCCGACTAACTCTTCGTCTACTTAAACGTGACCACCACTTATATATGTATTTAAAACCTATAAGTTCTTCCGAACTTACATATTATTGAACAATATTTATTATTATTAACTATTATTATCATTTAGCCGTTGTGATTCTTAGTTGACCTACTTATTATAAGCACTGCGTTAAAATTACTGTACTTTAATATAGTCTTGCTCGTAATTTTTTTATGAATACATATAAATTTTCTGTAGCTATCTAACATATTTTTCGATGAACCAATAATTTTATAACACTATAGTAAGCATAACTTTACTTGTTTGTTTTTTACCTCACTCTAGTAAGGATACAGATAAGCCTCTTTTCGAACTCCAGGCAGACAAAATTACCTAAATATCGTAAGCATTTACTTATGTTCATCTCCTGTTATTTTTTTTATGTTTGATACATAGCTAAATTGGCAGACGCCGATATTCATCAATCAGTTAGTGGTGCACGTAAACCTAAGCTAGTTCCTCCTGGACAGGACTTTAGGATTTACATTGCCTCTTTAAAGTCGAAGGTCACATTTCGTTCATTGCGCTGGTTACCACCAAATAAATATTTTAGTAATACATACTTCATCTTGGCTTCGTGTTATGTTGGGTATTTCTTTGGCAGATAGAAGTCGAAACAAAGGCCCTGCCAGAGAAATAAAGCAACCGATATCGCGCAATGAATAATTCCGGAAAATGGACGATAGGCCACTAAGGTTCAAGAGAAGGCCGCGTTTAGGTAGATTAAATGTAATGCTAGTCGGTTGACCGGGAGAGAAGACGATTTCCGACCAGTGGCCGATGCCTGTTGGATGCAAGTGGCAAGAGATCGGTCGTATTTTTAGCGTTCATTGAGGGAGGCCTATGTTGAGCAATGGATGGATAAAGGCTGATGATGATGATCATCTTTGATTTTGGCTTTGTGTTATTTTTCCCAGTTATTTATAAGCTGCTCAGCACATTTATCAGGCAATTATGTGATTACTACAATTCTAATACATTATCGAACGAACTCCATTATTTTCCGCCAATAAACACCTTAATTCTCATTAAGGGACGGTCATTGGAAAACAAATTAAGAGGAAGGTTTTCCGCCTTCACTAATTGTTCCCAACTTTGACAGCTTCGATGAAATGTCGTGCCATTTTTGCTAATTAAATTCCAGGGCGGTCGCAACCCTTCTAAAATTGCTATTTGACGATTAAATAGCGAAAAAATCGGTCTTTTAGTGAAGAACGGTTTTTTCTGAATGATGCCATTTTTGGCTTTCCCTAAAAGGCGTATTTATCGATAGCTTTTCGATATCAAAAGTTTAATTAAAATGTGACAAGTTTCATGAAATTTTTGTTTTAACCTAAATCATCGAGCATACAACTGGAATAGAGCGGTAATGTTGTGTCTTGTATGAAAACATTCCGCCAAGTATATGCTGCGACGCTGCATCGGTTCTGCATTCTGATTGGCCGACTAATGGTGATTGATCGACGATTGGCCAATGGGTTGTACACAGATCACTGGTTGGTTGCTATTACATCCACTGATGTAATTCGTGTCACTTATAGTTTTAGATTTTTTATTGTTCACGATAGTACTCTTTCTCTCTCTCTTTCTTCGGTTATATGATCGATGACTTAGGTTGGCAGCTTCATCCGCAAAGATGATAATTGTTTTTATAATGTGGATACCACTTTATAAAAATAATTATCATCTTTGCAGATAAATAGCATTAAACTACTGAAAGAGATATTAAAACCGGACGAGTATCGAAGATCATTCCTTATATCAAAACTTACAAACAACATCTTTAGTATATTAGTATCGATAATAATAACAACAAAACAATATTAGAATGACGTCATATGGAGTACAAATGTCCGTCACACAAGCTTCTCGTGCGTAGTCAGCGTCAGATTGACCTTAGTACCAAAATAAGTGAAAAGAATTGCGATTCTATATTATGTTGTACATACAAATAGGAGGAGCTGGTAGCTCAGTGGTAACAGCCGCGCGGATCGACTCACCAGGTTAAGCAACGCTTGCCGAGGTTGGTAGATTTTTTCGAAAATGTGTTTCAAAGACAGTCCACATAAAAATATATCCAAGAGTAACATACATGATATATTTTTTCAAGTTTCCCTAAGAACTGTGTACTGATTCGCGAGGCTATTGAAATTAAAAAACATCCTAATTTCAATAGAGAAGATGGCTGGCCATTACCACCTGCTTGGAATCCCATAATAAATATAATAAAATCAAAATCCAAGCATAACATGTCACAGACTAAAGACTTAGTTAGCACCTTTTGCATAGATAGAACTAAATAAAATATTGTTGTATCATAGGGTAGTTTCGAATAACTTTGTAACAGTAGGACGTCTGACACCTCAGTCCTCCCGTGACCATGGTTGCTGTAAAGTATCTGAAACGTCGGGCTTGTAAAAAACCTAATAAACCGCGATAAAATCCGTAATTTGTTTCATTATAATGTGCAATGAAGTTTATTTTCACTATACACAGCGACTTAAGGTAAAAATAATAAATATGAGGAAACAAATTCTGATTACGTTTTATTCAAAGGCAAAACCTAGTTTCGTTTACGTACAGAGGTATGTTTATTTATAGCCATTATAGGATGTAGATATTTAAGGATGTAGATATTTAAGGCGATTATTTGCGGTTTTATGTAGGTTACTTACTACTATACTATACTGTTTACGTTATGAAACAGCGTTGCTGTGTTTTGGATACGTCTGAATATATATAATATAATGCTGTTTAAAAATGTGTTTTTTCATAAATGGCGTGTAGTTTTGCTTTTTTTTTACTATACATCAGGAAAAACTGATCACCTATCCCACAGGCTATCCTAGTGTAGGTAGTATTTTTTTATATTTTTGTACCGACTCTTGTGTCGACAATAAATGTTTTTATTTTTTTTTATTTAACACTCGTCTCTTAGACCTTGGATTATTTTTTACTGAAAATGGTCCCACAGGCAGCGTGCGTACTAGTGCCAAGATTTTCTATTTTGCGTCTCTGGAATAAGTAATTTACTGTATATATCTGGCGCTATTAAGGTCAAACGCCGGTGCACTTGCTTATGTTCATGGGTGACGTTGGCCGAATATCAACCAGCTCATATACACCACATAGCTCAGACGAGCTACTGCAGACGAGCATACGCTCATCTTACTTATATTTAAAACTCATTTGTGATATCCAAGTAGGAAAAAAACTATAAGTATTTTAATTTTGTCAGCAGGAGGTGTTAAATAAAAGGGTAGTAGAACCCAGTTTTTCGTTGATGGCGTTACTGGAAATATTTCACCTAATTTAAGCCACAATCAAACTGCGCCACTCTCGCCAAATTGGTTTTCATATTTAAATTAGTCCTGCCGTTGGCGATCCATTACAACGCTTTATAACAGACGATATTTTATCGCATGAACGATTGATCAGAAAAGGCTTAAAACATGTAATAAGTTATTTCAGTATTAAAATGTAGGTACCTAATAAGTATATAATATTATAACCACTTTATGTGATTTTATTTATTTAAACATAAATAATGTGACTTCGTTTTTAAGTGTGATTTGAAGAGATTGCTAATAATGGTTCAATGATTCATGTCTAATAAATAAAATAGTGTTTTAAAGCTTTGATCATTTTAATATGCAACAACCCGGTGCCAGTAATTATAATATTACTTATTCCGCCTCTTTTATTTCAAAAATAAATTAATCAGTAAACTCTATTTTTTATCCAACCTTATCTAACCTACCTATTTACTTCTTATTTATCTAATTTGTTACATAGAAAATAAATAAACAACATTTGTTCATATCGTGTTCGTTTCGTGGCGTCTGAAAGTCTTTGGTCCGGTCGAACCTTTTCTAAAGATTGATTCCTCTTTCTCAACCGGATCTAACTACAACTTCTAACTACCCCCCTCGCACCCCCTTTCGTCCTATTTGATCGCGTTATTCGTGAGATAGCCCCGTTAATTGCCTTCACAGGTTGTTCACTTCCCGCTTATTGATCCCAACTTTTTGTGTGTCTTCGGAGGGGACCGCTCAACTGTTAAATGGTTTTTGTTTCTTGGTGTTCTATGTTAACAACCCCTTTGTGCTTAATCCTAAAATTTTGGATAAGGTGAAATTTAATTACCCGATAGATAATTTTGAACAATCAAGTCGGGTATTATTTCTTTGACAATTTTGAAATGAGATTTTGTTTTTGTAATTTAATATTGCTTCTGTAACATCTAGTTTCATCTATTTCTTCTGAATGACTTGTCTTTTTGTATTTTCACTTTTATGTTTGCTTTTTTCTCACTACACTATTTTCTTTTTGTTTTTCGCTGAGCAATACTTTAATATGCCTTATTAACTGAAGTGGAGCCTATGTGGGGCCTAAGTTGAACGCAGAATCTTAATACTAAGCCCCAGAGGTGTTCTCCTCGTCGTATGGCCCTGGAGCTGTGCACTTCCGTGAGGCCTCGACGGGGTCCCACCTGGCTGGCTCATGCTGTTACGTTTCGTTCGATTTGTGAGTTTCCGGTAGCTCATTAGTGGCATAGTAAAAAGGAGGGCAGCGAATTTGCATGACCTTCAGTCGTATGGGCTTCCACTCCTCACTAAAACACTGATAGCTTAGTTGCCTCTTTGTGCGATAAAAAAATCTTACATACTAGGATAGATAAATAATAGTCCCCGCTGTACTTCATATTTCATGGGTGACGCTGACCACCGGAAGTAAAGTTAAAGTAAAAGGAACAATTCCAACCTGAAATCCCAAGTTAGTTAGTGCATAGCGGACACCTTCCGAGGAAGGGCTTTGTCTATGTGCACAATGCATTCACAACTTCTCCCTTTTGATTTTTATCTTTTTTTCCTCTTTCAACGCCACGGTTTGCCAATTTAAAGATACTTTTGTTAGAACACAATACAAAGCACCGTCAGCATCGTCATCACCACAGATAATGAATCTTACTAATATAATAAACGTGAAAGTTTTTAATTATGGATATATGTTACTCTTTCAGGTAAAAACTACTGAATAGATTTTAATGAAACTTTACAATAATATAGCTTATACATAAGAATAACACACATGCTATAAATTATCCCTATAAGTAAAATCCACCACTGTGCGCCTGTCAAACCGTATAAAAGTTGACCATTGACACCAGGAGCGAGTAGAGAAGCGTCTTTTGCATAGTATTATTTCATTACTTAGCCAAGTACGCTTCTTGAATAAGGGAATTCTAAAATGAAATATCATTTAAAAAAATCATAATGCCACATTAGTATGTCGTTGACACAAACTTCTAAGATTTTCCCTAAACAAAAAATGCTTAACGCGGTAAAATTTATAACTTAAAAATAACAGACTATATTAATATTGTTTCTTTTGTTTAAGCTGTTTGTTTTAAAATCTTAATTCACGCAAGCGCAACTAATTTATATGCATAAAATGCATGCAATAAACAAAGGAGTTTTAATGAACTGTTTTGTTACCGCTATCGGTGAGTTCCTCCGTAATTCTTTTCTCGCTGAATTTTAATGCAGTATAAACGGGTTTAACTCGGTTATTGTTTAACATTCCTTCTTCACAATTGGGATTATCTGATTCTCCCCTCCGCTTCGCTAACGATTTAATTCTTTTTTCTTAACAATCTTACGTTGACATTTTTTTAATAATTTCTTTTACACATAATATACCTACTGTAGATTCTAGGTAGTGCTCCTGTGTTTAACTAGTTTCTAGTTCATAAAAATATGAAAAGTACAAATCTACTTAATTTACATTTGTAAAATAGGTTTTATGTGTTGCTTTTCCTGAGACATAAGATGTTAAAAGTCTCGGTAACAATCGCTATCCGGTGGTTGTCTTCGAAACCCAGAAAATTCGAGATTTGATACAAAAAAAAAATATATATCAGCACGCAGGTATTATGTCCCACTACTGGGCCAAGTCGACTGGAACAGTTCCTATAGACATAAACAAAATAAAATTGAAAAAAATATATGGATTTCTTTATTACGTTTTGAGTAAATAATAATAAAATATATTGAATGAACAATATTTAGCTAGCGTATTGGCACCTTTATTTAACACTTTTCCATATGATGGTACTCCGTACTTCTTACTTCTCCATGCTCTTTCCTTTTGCGGACATAAATCAACTCTAAGAACTCTAATTCTAAACGGATGGTTTAATTAAAATCATAACTAATCTGCCGGTTCTAAAACCTTTTGTATTGGATTGGAATTGAAAAAGTTTTCTCGTTTTCAGCCGATTATATCGAGAGGTCTTCCGAAATCTTTTCCAAATATTTATTCGAGCTGTGGACCCGCGTCTTTGTCGGCAATCCGTTGGCGAATCGGAATGACGCCTGGTGATGTGGGGATATTATCTATCTTAACATCGATAAGTAAAAAACTTGATTAGACATTTATTTATTTAAAATTAAATCGGCGTATTTTGAGCGATGGTAAATAATTTATAAATTTACATACACAGTAAGGTACATAATACAGTTAAGAGCTAAGACAATAATTTAAAAAAAAGGTGTGTGTGCGATTCACACACGATAGAAGTGAAACACACGTTAAATGCTCAAATACAAGCAAGTACGTGTGTGCAATATACATACACACCGACATTTGCTCTCTCGCTCTTTTGTATTTGAGTCTCTTACCTGTCGTTTTTTCCGTTGCATCCGGTTTGAAATCACGATTCTAAAGAAGTTTCACTTCAAAAATCAAATGTTATATAATATAATTTTTTTTTGCACTTTACAATGCAAATATATATAAATACTTTAAAATGTGAATATTATTACGAATTTATCTATTTATTAAATGGGCTTTATATTTCTCCACTTGATGGACTAAAAATTACTGAAGCATAAAAGACCAAAAAATAATAATAAAAAATAGCGTTTTGTTCAATACTACACATCAATACATCGATATATTTATCACTAAATTGCTAGTGAGGTGCACTCGATGGATTCATATCCAAGATGGCGGGGTTTGTTTTTAATTAATTAATTTTATTATTTTTCGCGCGCACACCGCCTTGCCTTTATTGGTGGAATTTCTCGAGTAATTAGTCTTTTATTATTATATAATTTTTGACGGAAGGGTTGAGGTACGCCAGATGTTCAGCTCCAATTACCCGGTACATCTTGCGATATTAATTTTTTACTTATCGTTATTATTTTTTCGGAAATTTATATTGTGTAGGTAAATTTAAATCTTTGATTCATTTTATCAATATTATTTTTATTTTTTAACAATTAAAAACTTAAAATATACATGACACATGTATATTTTAAGGGAATATAAATAAGTTAGTATTATAAGGTATAAAATGACTTCAATAATTATCAATAGCTAAGAACCAAAGAAGCGATTCGTGATTTTTTTTTGCTTTTATCCGACGGTGGTGAGGCAGAGATCCATTACAGGTACAAACCCGACGCCATTGGAGGGCAACCCCCCACTTACTATATCACTGGGTGATTTCAACCGGAACCGGCTCATCCCACTTCCGACGAAGCATTAGGGCCATTAGCATAGCTCCATCCGAAAAAAAAAAAATTTTTTTGCTATGTTAAACTCTTAAGACACATCTTATAATGGGCTGGTGTCGAAGTCAAGTTGCTTTAGATGGACAGAAACAAATATTTATCAACCGAAAAAAATCCAATGGCGTGTTAACTAAGTTCCTTAAAAGCTAAATTATAAAATTAAGAAATAGACGTATTAAAATAATCATAATACAAAATATAATCACCAAGTATAATGAGGTTTTGAACCCGCGACCCTCCTAGACTACTTTATCTACCATCGTGATGTAATTAGCTACAAACGGAATGATCAGCTCCCCATTACGGTAATAGGACAGTAATGGAATTAGCGTGGGCTTTTCAAACTTGCCTCATTTGGTAATGGCGCGAGGTGGATTCATTGCACCTATCATTGTAGTTTGTTTGTCTGTAGTTCTTTATTATGGGTCATTAATCATTATGGATTTTTTTTTGGTTAAGTAAGACAAAGACAAAGACCTATGTTGTTTAGGTATGTACCTAACGTATGTTTTATGTAAGTTACTACTTTGCATCACTAAAATGTTTTGACCACTGTTTTAAGAAAAAAGCAATGTATACCGAAATGTGCAATAAGACGCCGTATTACTTTTTTTAAATAAAAGTTTCACTTCAAAAAAGATTTAAAAAATACAGATTAGATTTGACATTGACGAAAATCATCTCGCTCGTTTATTACCCATGAAAAAAGACTAAAAATAAGTTCAACGTCCAATTTATTTATTTTTGCATGATTTGAACTTTAGGCCAGAACAAAAAAAAGGCATATATATTAGCGCCTAGGTGCACATGGCAATACTTGCCATGTGCACCTAGGCGCTATTTAGTTCTTATGTCTGGAGTCTTAAAGCACACCTAAAATACAATAATTTTACAGAAAACAAAATCATTCATTAGTACCTATGCACAATCACAATATTGAGACAGTAACATTAGTACAGAAATTACTGATTTAGTTATAGAGGATACCTACGCAATGTGGGCGTCACCCAGGTGAGGCAGGTGCGGCAGGTAGCCCCGCCCCCGGCGGACAGGTGGGCGGGGACACCTGACACGCACCGGTACGTACACCTGCGCGACCTTAAAGGCGGGATCATTGCGAACACGCCGCGCGGTAATGCGACTTTATATTCCATTACCTACGATGGAAAGTCCTGTAACTGCGAAACTTCTGGGATATAAACATTCAAGAAGTTTAATAAAATAGTTTTATTATGATAGATTGCTCTAGAAGACAACTACACTGTGCAATGGCTGGTTCTATTTAGAAAAATAAAGAGACCTAATTCAGAACTAAAAAAGTGCATAACTTTTCAGAGTTGTGAAATAAAAATGTGGAGATAATTAAAACAGGCTTGTGTCTAGAATTTGATGGACAAGTTGGTAGCAATGAAGTTAAAGGAGTAAAATACGATTTCAGGATCAATAATCAATATTAAAAGAACACATTTTTATTAGGGTAAACCATTGATTTATGTGAAAGTTTTGTTTCTTCAGGCATTAGTTTCTTATTATGTATGATAATATTCTTTTAGCCTTTTTGCATTCGAGTAGTGTAGAGTTAGTATTATTATACCTAATGGAAGAGGGAGCAAAAGAACAGTCAGATGGATAGTCAGTCACATCCTCTGTAGCAGAGGGTTAGCAAACGTGTTGCCAGTGTTTCAAATATGAGACGTGTTCTTTTCTTGAAGTTATAGATAGTTAATTGATGCAGACAATTTTTTTTTAAATTTTGGATTGAAAGACCCTTGAATACCTACTACTCTATAAAGGCCTTTAAATACAAAACCTAGAAATAATACAAACTTAGATTAAGGGCGCATATGTCCACAGCAATTATAGGACCCAGAAAATTTGAGATAGTGTGAATAAATAAAATAGTTTTGGGTAAGGGTGTGGGTCGTTTATATTTTTTGCTCACTTGAGCCGCGACACGGAAGAGGAGGGCCCATCTTACTCGCTCAAGGGTTGACCTCTTTTGTTGACCCTTAAAAACGGAGTGTTTCATATATGACTTTTTTTAAAGAAGTAGGATGATTTTAAAACAATAAAGGTTTGTAATTGGTTTAGTAAATAAAATGATCCATTTTGAGAAGTACCTATTCAATTAAAAAAAAATTGGTTGTCTGTAAAGTCAGTTTGACGTGACAACGTCAAACATGGCATGCAGCACGATCAGAACTGAGCCGATCGTACCTCTCTCTCGTTCGTGCCGCGCTCTCGCTTTCAGAACGCTACATGACGTCATCTTTTTCGTGCACGCTACCCGTAATATCGACTTATTAGATGTTATCAATGAAAAAAATGATATTGTGATAATGTTACATTAGCATGTCAGTGACGAGAACCTATAAGATTTTTCCCTCTTGAAATGCTCAACACGACTTAAGAGGCTTTCACTTCAAAAAACATATTCTACAAAAATAATAAAAAAAACGTTGCGGGTCGTAAGCGAAGCAACCCGAAGCATGTTTCAAGATGCCGACGTAGGTGCGTAGTGTTTAGTTTTGGGGCTGATACAGGCCCGGGCTTACATAATTTACGAACCCTAATTCAAAGACAAAATAAGGTATCCTTTTTATTGCTTATTTTGGTCGGATAAACACCCCAATCAAAACTATTTAATACGGTATATTTTTTTCGTAGATCTTGAGAATTGTCTATGAATGTCTCGTGAAAGATATTTATAGTGAATTAGTAAATTAATAGTCAAGTACGGAGATCATCTTGCCGCCTGTGTTGGATACGAGGGGCAAAAGATCAGCGCTCATTACGCGAGGACATTCTCAGGAATGGACAGATAGAGGCTGATGATGATAGTGATATATCTATGGACGCTTTTACACCAAGTCAATCTGGTCCTGCGCTAAGTTATCGCAAAGACTTGTGTTACGGGTACCAGATAACGAAATTATTTTTAATACTTTTATCCTATACATATTTTCAAGATTTTTATTATATTATACATAAATTTAATCCACATCCACGATCCAGGAAAATTATTTTGTTCCCTGGCGGGATTCGACCCCGCTACCTCCGGCTTGAGCGCCAACGCGCTAACCATTGAGCCACAGAGGTCGTATATGGAAATACGAAAAGTACGATTTAGGGCCCTTGATAAAAAAGCTTGCTCGAGCTTACTAATATTTGAAAGACCGGCAACACATTTGCTAATCCAGATGTTTATGGACGTCGGCATCACTTGCCATAAGGTGAACCGACTATCCGTTTGCCCTTTCTTCTATAATAAATAAACAAATTTCATCATCACCAATATTGGCCATTGTGAAACATATTAGATCTAAGAGATAAGAACATTCTGGAAGATTTCAATGTTTTATAGTGCTGATAATATTAATAAAATGTTATTTGCTTGTGAATCGTTGTTTAAAGTACCACGCCCGGGCCGGCGCGGGCGGCGCGACAGTCACATGATACCGTGTTATTATCACCCATCACGCCTGTTATGAAGGAAAATAATCACGTTGGATTATGTGGGGATATCAGGTACAATACGGTCTTTTTGTCACTGGTGTAATTATCATGATACCACCCAACCCCAGAGGCCTTGTGGATATGGGGATTTAAACCCAAACTAGAAACCCAGCGGCGTTCTCAGCGAACTATGGTTTACATACTCCTATGGAGATTTTTCCCTTATAATTCGAAAATTATGTGCGCGGCTGATCTCCCGATCGGCGGAAATTCGCGTAAACATAAGAAAACAATATAAATATATATATATATAGATGTCTTCACCGTGTCATAGATATATATATAAATTTATATCACTTACACATTTTTCCTTCTTAGTAGTTCTTCGATATTCTTAGTACTCCTAAAATATTTTTTTACGAACTTACAAGGGGATAAGGTTAAAAACGTGTTGTGATTATCTAGTAATATTTATTTATAATTACATTATAGTTCCACACAATATTTCCTCTAGACTGTATCAACACGACAAATAAGGCACATCACAGATAAGGTAAATAACACAACAAAATGTGTTTGCTCACGGGTGTTCCTGTAATTGAAATTTTAATGGAACCAGGTGTGTAGTGTAGCGGGGACTCCCCCAACACCACGTCAATTCGTGTGCATGATATTCTAACTTACACTAGGAAGTTACTCGACAACTGTCATTATCACTGCTAATCTTGGTTTAACCATGCAAGGATATGCAAGGACATAAGGTATTAATAATATAAGCTTTTTGTACTGACAGTGTTGATAAATACCCCCTCCTATATAAAACTGATCACGAGGTTAGTTTAACGTTAAAATGTATTTAGTACAAAATATCATAGAAGTGAGAAATATGAGCGATAATGCGAGCACATTGGTTCGCTTTTAGGGGTCCTGGATCTGCAGGCAACAGGATCACCTCAACGACAAGGTAAGCCCGGTGAAAGGTCAGACCACTGCTCATAAAGGTGGACTGCCCGGCCATCATGCACATTTGGACCCAATGGAAGGTGCAAAACTTCTCTCACTCTACTCATTCTGAACAATTCACGACTTTCATTTTATAAGGTTCTAGCATTTGTGCACGGCTACGCCCGCGTTAGCAAAATTATTTCATGACGATCAGTTGAGTCATTTTCGCGTGAAAGCGTAACATCCCTACTTTCACATTTATAATATTAGTAAGGATACATGTTTCCTAGCAATGTTTTGCTTCATCGGTGAAAAAATACACGTAGGCTGCTCAGGCTCGAACTCACACCATTCAAGTCAAAGCCATGCCATTAACCATTTGATCATCGTTCACTAGTGTAAAAGAACAGCCTATACTTATTTCCAAAAATACGCCACACACCAGATTCCAAATACAAAAAACGGGAAAGCACGGGTACCCGTTAATAGATTATCAAGAGTTGGAAAGCAAAGCGATCCGGGCGCGAAGGTAGCTCAATCAAACGCTTGTTGTGTGCAAGACGTTTCCATTGTTGAGGGAAAAATGGCCGGCAGGCAAACGACCTGGATTGAAGTGCAAATGGAGTAATTTCGCCGATCTTACCGTAGGGCTGTGAAATTGGTGATTGACAAACAGTTTCAATGGAATTCCGTATGGTTTTTAATAAGACTAACGACTAACTCACGACGATTAACAGTTTCACTCTCTCTCTCTGTCTAATGTTTTGTGGAGTGGAACTTATGTAAACGCAAATCATTCCTCATGAGATTTTTTTCCTATCTAAATCAAGTCCAAAATCCACAAACTGTCAAAACTTTAAGTTACTGTCAATATAATTATAGTTAACGAGACATACCTTTCGGCAGAGGCTGACGTAAGGAAACCCAATTCTAGCCGCAGCACGTTAAAATCAAATTAAATTTATGGTCGTTTATGAGTGAAATAGACTTATCATTGACACTAGATATGCAAAGAACGTCATATTTTGCCTACAGAGGATGGAGTATTACGTCACAGTTTTTTTATTATTATTCATTACAATTCATCGTTGTTAACTTTTAAGTTTATCCTAAACAATATAATAAAAGACGAAAAACATCTAAGTGTTTTTGTTTGTTAGACATTAAACAATAATAATACAAATATTAAATATTCTATAACATCTCATAAAGATATTTAAAGCATTGTATTGATTGCCACAGAAAAGTTGTGGCAGCCCTGTATATATATTAGAGGGGGTGGAGGGTAGGGGGGCCTCTTCAAGACGAACAAACATAAATTTGATTAGGGCAGGTTCCGTCGGCAATCAACACGGAGTATATTTTGTTTGCACGTGGGAACGTGATTGAATCCCCAGACTGCCTGCTACACGGCGAACTTATGACACCATTAATTGTGAATCAAAAATTTTATGAGCGTGAAATATATTTTTGTTTGGTATTTTTTCGTTTCGAGTTTTTGCTGGAGTTGTCGAAATTAAGACTTTGGTTATAGGATTAGATTATATAATGAATAGTGTAATTGAGGTTGACTATGGCAACGAATAGCCAGAAATCCGCTTGAAATTGGCTAACTCGTGTTTTTACCACAATTGATTTTGACCTTACTTGACCTGTTCTATTTTCAAAGTTTCAGTTTTATAAATATAAAAATATACACATGCATTTTTACATCATCATTAGTATTTTAATTAAAAAATATCGATTGGATTTTGTATGAATAAGTTATCCGGCGTTTAGGTAGACGAAGGGTTGGTCGGCCATTAACCAGGTGGGAAGACGATCTCCGAGCAGTGGACGGTCCGTGTTGGATGCGAGTGGCAAGGGATCGGTCGTCTTGGCGTTTATTGAGTGAGGTCTATGTTCAGTAGTGCACGGATAAAGGATATGATGATGATGATAAAGTTATCTGGCAGTCGTAGCACGTGATAGTATGTGGTCAGCGTCACCCATGAACATGACAATGCAAAAAAAACAAAGAAGCCGCGGATGATAGCGTTCATAAAATACACAACGAAATTGAAATAATATGATGTCCTGTGAAGTATACAGGTACGGCAATCATTATATTAGGCTTCCTCAAATATTTGCGCTCCCTCGGTGCTTATTATATCAGATCTGTTGGTAATTCGCGCACGGGGAAAATTTTAATATATTTAGCCCTTGTTTGAATTATTGTACATTTCTTGAAACCTTTGTTGATTTTTCACCGGAATTGTGGAGTGATCGAGAATAAATTGGAAAATATTGGTTGTCTGTAAAGTCGGTTTACTGACGATAGTTGAACGTGACAACGTCATAAGAAAATACTAATGGGCCGATTGTGCCTCTTTGTCGCTGGTTCCGCGCTCTCGCTTTCACTTTAAGCCTTAAATGGAACGCGTCAGAGCAAGGTAACGCGGCATGAGTCATGTTTTTTATAGATAATAAAATTTAATATAGTAACCCACACTTGTTACGTAGGTACGTCAAAGAATAATATAAAATATGTATGTGTGGATACTTAAATATTTTTTATGCTGTTGGATAAGCAATCTGACATGCCAATTGCCAGGGAAAGGTAAGTGGCGTAAGAATCTCGGTGCCAGTAGTCACAACGACTGTCTTGGCGTTCTTTTTGAAAAATTAAAGCTGCTGCTTGCAGCCAAAGCGTCATGATCCGGATGACAGCTATGCGGTATTCGGCTATTACCGAGTGACAGAGAAAAATAGATTAAAGGGAGAAAAATAGAGTGAGAGGAAGAGAGTGACCTGGAAATTATCGCAAATAATAACTACGTATACAAAGTATCGCGTTTGCACTTAAGTTTATAATGAATTATTGAGAAACTAATCTACTACACGTGTAAGACCTTCGACCTTTTAATGACCTGACCTTATCTACCACGTTCCGCTATTGCGCCATTACATGATTACATTCAGGTAGGATTTCAGATTACAGATTTTTCGAATATGAATTTAAATTTCATTTTAATTTAAACATCGGAAAAATGCGGCTAACATGCTAAACAGTAAATAGCAAGTAAGTTGTAGTAATTTTTAATATGTGATGAAGTAAGAAGAGATTTAGAACTTTGTAATAAATAGTTTTTAGTGAAGTAAAAAGTAAAAAATAACTGCAAAACTTGCAGTTTTCTTATATCAAAGGAAATTTGTAAGCCAACGCAGTGCAAATATCGTTTGAGTTTGTTGGTCGAGTAAATTTGTCTTTGAATCGGAGGTAGATTCAATTAATTTTCAATAGATTCCTGTTGATAGCATTTTAAATATTATTTATTGATTATATTGAAACAAATTTACGGATTTTATCGCGGTTTATTTAGTTTTTTACAAACCCGACGTTTCGGATACTTTACAGCAACCATGGTTGCTGCAATTTGTTTGTTATAATGAGTGAAATTCGCGTTAACATTAGAAAACATTATTTATTGATTTTTGTAATTGCCTTAAATTTTTGTTATTAAATTTGAAATCTGTGTTAACTGGGACCGAGTATTTTCTATAGGTTCACATTATCATATTTAATTCTATTGGCTTAAAAACTCGTTATATATTAATAAACGATTACTAACTAAGGTATTACATGCATAATACATGAAATAAACTGCAGAACTCACTACGTGCTAACGTGTTAGTTCAAATTGAAGTATGCTAATAAATATTAATGAAACAACTTTGATTAAGCTTCAAATTGCTAGCACCTAACTAGTTTCACTAATCTCGCTTGTCTGTATATCATTGTCATCATCATTATCTTTCGTCCACTACTGAATGGGCCTCTTGCAATGAACGCAAAGATGGCCGGATTTCCGCAACTCGATTCCAGCATCACTAATGACAATAAAAAAAATATCAACCCTATATGTCCCACTGCTGGGCACGGGACTCCTCCTCGAAATCAGGCGAGGAGGGTAATGGACCATAGTTCACCGATGTGCTGGCCCAGGGCGGGTTGGTGAACTTCACATGCCTTCAAAGACCTAATGACAATGTTTTAATTTATTAGGCTTCATACAAGGTTTTAGCAATCATTAAGCCTTAGGTAGACGATACGATTCGTCTGTACGTCTGATGAAAATTGTGATGATCGCATCAAAAATGACGCACACATGAAACGAGTGGTCGTAACGATCACAAGGAACGAAGAATAAAAACGTGAAAAATGAATTTCTTTTATTGTATTTTTATATTACCACCTTAAAAGATAACATATTATATCGGGCATTTTTAACGATTTTTTTAATAACCTACCTTATGTGATTTTCGAAAAGTTACTTAAATGTGTAATTTTTAACTTCTGGCAACGCTGAGTAACACTAAACTGAATTGTTGATCGTAAAGAGCCACATACTGTGGATTTATCGTTACGATATTTATGATTGCATGTATTTTGTTATTATTTCCGATATCGTCTTCAATGAAATAAATCGGTAACATTTATGACATACAGTATACAATATCGATTCGTTTCGATCGGTCTGAAGGTACGGATCGTACAAATCGTACCTACCGTCCTTTAAATATATACATATATATAAAGATAAAAGATTAATGTTCTTTGAAGAGTAAATAATGAGGTATCAAGATATTTAATCACGTGATCTTAAAGAGATATAGGAAATATAAATAATATTATCTGTTGCCCGTGGCAAACAAAAAAAAAATTTTTAAATTATTATATGTTACTTACTTTTAGTAGCACCGAAAATATGTGTTTTTGCTTGAAAGCGTAACAAAAATTTCTTCTTTAACATATTTCATAATACTTATTAGTAAGAGTACTAAATAGCTTTGGTGCGATTCTTAAAGAAAGGCTGTACAAGGAGCATATTTACTGTTCCAACACAAACATGATATTATTCAGATCATTCTTGGATGGAACAGGACTAAAAATGACCACGAAGTTCTCGCTATAAGTGTAAAGATTCTTGACAGCATCAACGTGAACGAAAGCGTGCGTCACGATGGGCGGCCCAAGCCTGATGCTTATTTATCGTTCGCTAATTTATCGCCAACCGCTTTATAACGATTAATGGACTTTCTGTCCAATTTAATGCCGTTTCATTTATACGTTACCTATAATTTAGTGTCGGAAACTGTCACTCCAACGATGAAAATGATTGTTATGTGACAACAGTGCCAATACACTGAAATATAGGCTAAGAGGTGGTTCAGTAAAGGTATGGAAGATTTGATATATGAGATTACAAATACTAATAGATATCTAAAGTCTTAAGTTTCAGTTGGCAACAGAATGTTCAAGTTTGTCGATAGTCAGGAAATGATTATACATTTGGGTTAGAAGCCACCAAATATACACTAAGAACCTACAGATTTAAAAGTAGACTAATAAATGACTGGCTTAATAATTAAAATCATTTGAACCGTGTAGAAAATTTTAAGAGAGCATTGAAAGGGAAATAGAAATAGTAAAGAACCCCCTTCATATTAATAACATTTATCTGTTTAATCATTGGCATCAATTTGAAGCTGTTCATTACACGAATTTTTTTTATAAAAAATATTTTGATTTATTTTTATAGCAAGCGCTCGGCGTATTCCTATTGTATGAATTTTATGTACCAAATGCTCTTCCGTACGCAAGTATTGTTTTATTTTATTCTAATATATGAGTTGATTACTCAATGTGATCACCAGGTGACTGATTTATGATCACTAGCTATGATCACGATTCGTAATTGCTAATTCATCTAAAGTAAATTGGCTCTACGACATATGTGATAGCCATTTGAATAGTAGAACCGAGGCATACAATTTCACTCAGTTTGTTAGGTTTCATTCGTTTATATTACTATTTTACGTTTGCTTACAAAAGGATGAAACAAAAAAAATAATCTAAAGCAAATAAAAATAAAATCATTCCCGTTACAAAAAAAATCAATAAAACGCATATTAAACTTAAGCTTGATATGCTTAATTTAACTTAATTGTAAAAAAATAATAAAGTAAAGTTTATTTTTTTCTAACTTAAAAGATTTTTATTATTAGCTCTTGATTATTTTTTGCTCTTGATTATTGTTTGGAGGAGACTCGTGCCCAGCAGTGAGACCAATATATACAAAGAGAAAACTTTGTACACATATTTTTGGAGGTACTAAGTCACATGGGATGTACCTAACATTTTTTGTTAACACGGGCGCAGTCGCCGGCAACAGCTAGTATTACATATAAATCGAATGTTACAAACTAAAAGACCTAAAAGACAATGAATAACAATTCATTAGTTTCTTCGGATCATACATTACTGGGATGATGCAATATAAAAAAGTAGGTAATAATATAATATTAGAGTAAATTTAATTTCAACAAAATAACAACGTATATAGTAATACGAAAACATTATAAAAGTAAACAAAAACAATACGAGGAAATTAATATATCTGAAGCAATAAAAGGTCGCAGCGCTTGATAATAAAACGATAAGGTGTATTATATTTGCAATTTGCATACAAAACAACCGACCGCACTAGCCAAATATTTATTGTATTTCACTACGGAAACATTATATAATATTTGCTCAAATTGTAAACATTTACGTATAAGATGTATTATGTAAAAAGGCATGGTGAAATGTTTGGTACTGTCTCACTTGTAGTAACAATCATTATTATTATTACAATTAGACCAGCAATTGGTTATGAAAGTGTGATGCCAGACCACCAAGTTATGGAAGTGTGTTGCCAGACCAGTCATAAAAGTGAGATGCGAGACCACCAAGTCATAAAAGTGAGATGCGAGACCATCAAGTCATGAAAATGAGATGCCAGACCACCAAGCCATGAAAGTGAGATGCCAGACCACCGAGTCATGAAAGAGTGATGATGATGATGTAGATTGAATCTTACTTATTGTTTTTTATATTTACGCGGAATCCTCTAGTGACTATGGTTACTGTGAAATTTTTTAAACTTCCAGTATGTAAAAAACTTTATAAACCGCGATAATTTAAAAATTGTTTCATTGTAATGCATCATACTTGTAAAATAAAAAAGGAGAGATGTTTTATAATTCTGAATCGAACTAAACAGAGACTCAGGAGAGGGCAGTAAATTTACAAAATACTTTACAAACTAATTGTAATTTTTAATTCATAACTAATTTTAAAAATAAATCCCCGATGGATGTGAGTAGCAAGGGATCGGTCGTCTTGGCGTTTTTAAAGGGGGGCCTATGTTCAGCAGTGGACGAATAAAGGCTGATGATGATGATGAACTAATTTCGATGTGTAGAAACGAAAGTTAGACGCAAATCTCAGGATTTTCATAATTGATTCAAATTTTTGATATACCTATTTTACCCCCGTCAACGGGAACACTACCAGGCCCTTGCTGAGGCCTGACTAGATAATGAAGATTTAAGTATTTTCTTCTAAACATAAAATAAGTATCCAATATTCTAAAATCACAATCATATCAAGAAATAAGAAAGTGTGTAACGACGTTGAAACCTTGAATGAATAAAAACTCGAACATATGACGTTATGAAAGTGTAAAATAATCTTTTATTAGATATGAAAGTGTAAAGGAGTCTTGATTAAAAGTTAGATTATATGCAGCTTCGGATCCCAGTTCATTGAGGAGTGTGGAGGTAATTCGAGTTGATTCTCGATATGAGCCCGATCAGGCGCGCAATCAGGTGCTTATTCTGACTCGCATATTCGTCGAGACGCCCTTACGTACGGGTGAACGGGCCATGCAATTAGAGTCGCTTAATGCACTCGAATATAATATTTAAGTTATATAATACAATAACGGAAAAATAAAATTAAGATCGCAGTGATTTTTTCCCTTACGACCTTATTCTCCGTAAGATATGTAACACGTTTCAAGGAGGAGTTACACGCGCTTTGCCGATGTACATCAGAATCTACATTAGGTATTATGGAATAATGTAGATTTGAAAACAGAATAGGCAAGGGCCTAACGCAAGAGCAAGAGTTCTTTTACTTAGCTTAAGTCTTGCGTAGGGTGAACCATAAGTCAGATAGCGCAAATAAATTTAGACACTAGAGATGATAGAAATAGCCAACCACTAAATCTTACTTTATATTTAATGCCAGATTATTCACTGGACCACATTTCGAAGGTAGATAGTAACGCATTAATGATGCCATTAACGCATTACGCTCAGCCATATATTCCAGGATTGCCCTTTGCCTGACAGCGGGGCATCAATCTCAAGTGCCGCCAGTTTCGGGGCCCCACATTCTGTGCCCCGCGTCACGCGTACCATTCTCGTCAGATATTGTCTAAAGCAATTTGTATGTAAATCAATTGTTGTTAATACTATTTATGTCGATGGTTATTGAGCATAACTATTAACTTTTATTCATAAGCGGGGCACACGAAAATGTGCCCCAAAGTAATGGTACAAGGGCGGGAATGTTATATCTCGGAGTTGCTTAAGGGAGGACATCAAAAAACCTAAGTTTAAGACGTGCGGTGTTACGGAATTGTTAATAAGAAATCGCTCGTAGCGTCTCCGGATTATGGGGGCGATAAATTTTATTACATTATAAATATGAAATTTACTGCCTCATTTTGTAATGGATGAGGAATGGAGTGTACTCCTTATTGTCGCGGTAATGTCCTGATACAGTTTCGTTGCTACAAATACCAAATGCTAAGTTTACTTTGCTTCATATTAAGAGTTCTGACAGTGCTTCATTTTAACATCGATATGTATAATGGGTGAGGGTCACACTCTTAGACTAGCTTGCCATGTACGAAATCAATTGCTTTTCTATATCCTGATCGTTTTGTAATGTTTATGTGTGTTAAACTCGTTATAATAAAACAAATTTTACGTTTGTTACCAGACTTAAAGCAAGACGCACTGAAATTCATAGTTTCCTAAGAGTGTTGACTAAAAATAATTATTCAAAAATAATCTGATGATGATTATGGCTTCATGTGTATTTTTAATTTTGAAGAGTTTATTTGATCGTGCTGAATCTGAAAAAATATTTTTTCATTTCAGATTAGAAAAAAAAAAACATTAATATTAGAAAAGCCAAAATTTCAAAGTAGTTAGAGTTAAAGTTAGGCTTTATTAAATATATTTTTTTGATTTTGATATGAAGTTTTTGTACAATTTTAGGGCGGGCGAAGCCACGTAGCTACTATAGCTATATGGACATCCATCAAACGCGTTCATGTCAAAAGTCCAACAGTTTCGGCAATTCTTCATGTTATTCTTGTTTCGTAACCATTTAAAAGTTAGCTCGTAAGGTTTATTGATGCCTCAGTTATGATCCTGTCTGTAATGGCCCCAGGACGTGACCGCTCTGAAGTGGGTTAGCTAAATGAGTAAATAGGACAACAAATCACGCGCCTATCAGATCAGCCCTATACGTTATTTATTGCGTACCCCGCGCAGGAAAGTTTTGCTGGATGTGCTAATAGTAGCTAGAGCAATTAATTTTATACTTCATTTGTATATTTACTGGAGCTGTTCCCCGCGAGTGGATAGCTATTTTTCTTGTTATAACCCTGTAGGGCTATTCTATAAAAATCATTTCGATATCTAGCTTCACCTGAGTGATAGAGCTCACTTTACGCTCACTTCGAAAGCGAACTTTATTGATAAAGGCAGATAGTCGAGTTTTAAAGAATACAAATTCGTCATATCACCGCGGATTCCGCTTTCTAGATTCGAAAAAGACCTTACAGAATAGCCCTACTGAAGTCTTCAGAGAAGAGGAGCCCGGGTTCTCTCACCACCTCGATGTCCGGAAATCCACTACAGCTGGCTTTTTATAGGGTTTTCCGCTTCGCACGATCAATATAATATGGAATCAGCTGCCACCCAACCGATATGACTTCGGGACTTTCCAGGGAAAAGAGCATACTCATATTTGAAAGACAAGCTACACACCTGCTAATCCTATGATGTAGCGGGTGGGTGTCTTTCGCCATCACAATATACAAAAAATCCCTTTTTCATACCCAATCTTACTTTACTGTTTCATACCTATCATAATATTATGTCAATTAGCTTACTTAGGCTTCGTACACACGAGCGCTATATATACGAGCGTTAAAAAAGCGTTTGAATGAGACAAATGGATACCCATGTATACACACATAATATCACGATGGAGTTTTTAAAGCGCAACGCTTTTTTATAGAACGCTTTAGGATTTTCGACTTTGAGTGTTTGATGTTAAATCGAATTTAGCATGCTAAGCTCGCAGCTCGAGCCAACGTCGGGTTTGCCCGCAACGCTTTCTAAGCACTCGTGCCAACGGGGGCTTACGTTTGTCATTTCTATTTCACAGTAGGTACTTACTGTTAGTACTTACTATTAAAAGACTTACATTATCTCATATTTACTAATACTTCATATCTATCTATCAGCAAGTAATACTAGCAGTAAATATACCATATCCAGTAAAGCCGTTACAGATCGTTGTGTTTGCGTCTTACCGCGGTATCGCGGACACCATACATAGAGTAGCTTAATTAGAAACAATACGGACTCCATAGACGATAAATTGATCAGACATGATACATATGCCTTTTACTTGGGAAGGGAATTAATCTTCCCAGCTAATATTTACCGGGCGTTTCTTATACGACATAATATCATGGATTTCTTAGCATTTCAGTGGCATATACGATACGTAATTATGCTCTCTAAATTATTCAGGTTTTATGCATTTTAAATAAATAAAACAGAACATGGCAGTGGCGCTGAAACCTACCATCTTATTTTCGGTAATTCATTAATTGATTCGTATCATGGGTGACGTTGGCCACGAATCATCTGGTGTTCTGTTTGATGGTTTAAAACTAGTATAAAAAGCATGTCTACTAGTAGTGTACATATTGTATACTATCGATTTTAATAGTTGAAAGTGGACTTTAGGTTTGATACGAATGATATCCAGTGACAAATAGATGATTGGAAAAAACCACGCAACCGACTCACCAGCGTCTCTGCTAAACTGCTGTAGATATCGGCGCCGACAAATCCGACAATGTCCTGGATTAACGAGAAAACGACACTTCACACACGCACTGAGTTTATGATTCTTGATGATGTATATAAACGATAATTCCACAGGATTCGAGTTCGAAAGGGACAATTTGGCGCGCGTGCGTCTCTTCGATAATGTCTTCAGCGTTCGACAGCTCAGCGAGCAGTACACAGTCACTAATATCTACTATCACTGGATTTAAACATTTAAATTTATTCGAATTTCGAATTACCGACAAATTTGAAAGTCGCTAATTTGTGGCCAGTGTAATTAAATCGATACGAAATAAAGCAAAGTATTTAAATAATATAAAGGAAATATTTAACTATGTAATATAATTAATTAAAATAAAATTATTAATGCTGATTCTACACTGGTTATTTTATAGCAGTCACTCTCACTAGAAGATTGAGTCCTTCCGATAAAATCCGTAAAAGTTGTATTGATATATGATTTAATTTCAATATCGACGTATCTAAACGTTTCGAGTAGTATCAATACAATCGGTGTTGTTTATTATAATAAATCAGCTAACCAAGACTTGGCTGTCCCGCCCGCGAGCCGTTCGCACCTAATTTATTACTGCCTTCATAATGTACCTATTCTTACTATTACTCTCCTTTAAGAATTCCAATCAATTAGACGACAAATAATAATACAAAAGCGAATCTTAAATACTTTTATGCCAATACTAAAAACAATAACATGTATTATGTACTTACTTTAAATAAAAAAAAAAACTTAGTTTTCATATTATATCTTATATTTACGTGAATTTCACTCTTTTTTTTCTTTTTTCGGTTGGAGCTATGCTAATGGTCCTAGTGACCGTTATGCGTCATCGGAAATGGGGTGATCCGGTTGGAAAATTTCACTCATAATAACACATCTTTTACGGATTTTATGGAAGGAATCCTTAGCCATGGTATAAGGTATCCGAAACGTCAGACTTGTAAAAAATTCGTAAAATTTGTTTCAGACTTTATTTTCGTTGTGGAAGTTGTTTTTTTAAATTAAATTTTGGATTTTTGTCCAACCTGACACGTCAACTCTAGTGCCTAGTCTAAGCAATACTCAGAATATTCTTAAAATTAATATTTTAAGAGAACTAAATACAATGGCTTAGGTGAGCCAGACCTCAAATCTCGAAAACACATTTTAGGGTCTTGTTAGGATATTTTCCTATGTCCCAGTAAATTGGTTTCTAATAGCGAATGCGGTCAGGATATTCGGAACATGTTTACGTAAAATATCCGACGCCATTAAACGCTAGACCTTGTTCAGGCCAGGGTTTTATACGAAAATATACTGAATAAAATTTAATGTGCAAGTTTGCATATGCTGCTCGAGTGAAAATTTTTGTTATATTAGAAAAGATATTAACCATGACTTTGCATAATATGATTATCATCATTTTTTTACCAGCTGATTCCGGCATCGTTGCCAGCATTAACTCAAATTTATAGCCGCATCGGGGTTAATGATAATTATTTTAGAGCCTATGACAATCGCTCCTTTCATGGAAAACCGGGTGCACCATAAACACAAGACTATCGCTCGCTCACCGGTGAAGGAAAACATCGTGACGAAACCAGCATGTCTGATGTAATTGAAAGTTTTTGAAGGTGTGTGAATTTGACCAACCTGCTTTATATGTGGTTTTAAGGAAGGAGTTTAGGCCTTTTGTATGCATTTCTTAGACTGAGAAAAAATAGATTCTAATATTTATTATCGGATATATTAAGGAGGACACCTACCAGAGCTCAGTTAGTAGATGTATCAAGAGGTAGCATGCTTGTTTTCCCAAATATTTCAAGTAGGTATTGTAAAATGTCTATGACCAAGGCAAGAACCTCATAGGCTATCCTTTACAGAGATTCCTAACTTATTGCACACTTATCTATGTAAAGTGTATAATATATTTTAAAACCTGACAACAAAACCGACCGATAGATTAATTTTGATTATAAATTCTATTGTAGTCTATTTATAGCGATGAGGTCATCCCTCCTACGCGCTATAAATAAAAAGCCGTACCGTTTAAATTGAAAAAACCTAAGGGTTGGAATGGCATTTACGAGGTCAGTATTGAAACCGCCCACCGCTCGTTCCACATAAACAAACTGTTTGCACTTTTCACTGGGCCTCATAAACCAACCACATGGAGTCAGCGTTTCGTTTATAGTCACGATATGTTACTAGATATATCGACACATGAATTTGTTATAGTGATGGTCCATATGTCGATATTTTTGAGGGTATACGAAAAAATCTTAATTTAATACTGACGTTTATATATAGAACCTGAAAACAATAAGAAATATAATATTTATTAATATGAGTGCCAGTATCACCTCTCACCTCTATCTATTCACTGCCGAACATGAACTTATTCAATGAACGCCAAGACGGCTGATCCTTTTGTATAATCGCACGCGAGTATTATATAAGACAGTGCCACTACTACATTAAATATATAATATTTTATTCGATTCAGTCTTTCTATTTCAGTTCGGTTCAGGGTAATAATTTGATCTGCAAATATTGTTTTCTTATTCTTCTTGAAACAATTTTCACTAAAAAAACTTTTTTAAAAATAATAACAAAATTATGTCAATTGATGATGTCAAATAACCTAGCCTTGCAGTCTACTTGCAGAATATAACATGAAAAGGAATATAATCTAGTTAGTATATATTTAATGCTAATGCATACGTTCAAGAGTGACTAAACAACAAACAAGTCATCGACTAATAGACAGGACGCCTCACTCGCTTCCTCGAGACAGATATTTGCATTTCATTTGCCCCGGGCTGTCCTTTACCAACCATCTTTATATCCTTCAGGTAATAACCTCTTTGATGGACAAAGGCTACCATTTTATGAAAGCCCGCTCTATAACAATTTCAACTCTATTCTACAGCAATAAGGCGGTCGTAACCGCAATCATATCGTGGTTAAGCGGACAAGGGGTAGAGATAAAAGTAAACGGATTATTGCTTGTGTATCGTCTCCGAGATGTCCGCTCGTGAATGTAGAGTTTATCTCTATATAGAGTACGTACGTAGATAATACGCCTTTCTTGTATTAGCCTGCAGATATCGAAGACAATGTGAACTAATTTGTGTACGAGTATGCTATGAACGTTGTGTTCCTTATTTTATTATCATTTTGACCTTTTTTTATCAATTGCGAGACAGCCTCATCCAGCACTCCATTCTGTATAGTTTCTATGGAATTAATTTATATACAGGGATTTTTTCATATTTATCTGAAGTAGATTAGATATCGTGAATTTGTGTGCGATAGAACTGTACTGTCAATGCATGCAAGTTTACATTACAGATATGGGAATCTATATTTTTTATAATTTTTGAACTTCCGCTGAAGCTTTTGTGTTTCATCATATCAAGGATAAGCGACCAATATCACCTTTTCTTTAGACTTTTTTCTATAGAACTTAAAATATGAAGTAATCCGATTTCCAATCAGAGCTATCACCTGCAATGAATTAGTAATTAGTATTAGTATTTTAGGCTAATCCGATTGGGGACGAAATGCTGGTCGTGTGGTAAAATATATTACGGAGATAAGGTAACTGGAATGGCCTTTTCACCTTAATAGAGGCTTACTCATATATTATGTTAGTTGGGTAGGCAAATTAGCAGACGAGTCACCTGTTCGTAAGTGGTCGAAGTCACACATGAATAACCTAGTTTCTTATCTAGAACCACTAAACTAGATACCAGATTTACTTATTTCTTCCAAATTTTCTATGCTTATGCTTATGTCAAGATTTTAAATTATAAATGGAGATAGCATCAATTCCCAAAAAGAGCATTGTAGTCCATAATCTTAAATCTTAAAGCACGGGTAGATTAGTTATAGCTTGACCAGAAATATATAAAACTTTGTCATATTGCGGAAAATTCTGAAACAAATTTTCTTATGGTTAAGGTATTTACTATATTAAGGGCCTGTTTCACAATCTCCAGATGGAGTATCTGTCAAATATATTGCCGATAGCTTATTCGGCACTTATCTGGAGATTGTGAAACAGGCCCTAAGTGTATAACAATATATAGAGGGTTTTATATATATCGGCTTAGGCTATGAAATTAACATTACCAAAAGAAGAGGAAAAAATCTTCTTATTGCATGGTGCCTGGCTAGTTTGATAACCAACTAAAAAAAAAAAATTTTAAAAAATTATTATCTGTTCCAGTGCACTTGGTCTGCGGCGCGTGCATCATTGATCGCACCGTGACAAAGATCGGCCGACAACAATCCACGTCAATTTGTGAGCTGACAAGGTGCGGTCGCGACCGGCGCGCCGTAGCTTGCATGGAGTCGTTCAATGGGACTTACCTTGTGGAAATTAAATATAATTCATTCATAATATATCGATTTATATACATATAGATTAATTATAAGCTAATAACATTCTTCTACCTTCGGATGATGGAGAGTAGGTCGACCTCCAACTACTCCATTGAAAGTTGGGTACACGTACAATAGATAAAAAAAGATTATATCCAACTGTCATTGAATATGGAAAGAAAAGTCGCCATCGACTGCAAAATCTGTATACCGGATGTCTATGGAATCTTAAATTACTTGCTTCCAGGTCGACTGGCTGTTGACTCATCGTTGTCAAAAAAATCAGTTGTCTACAAAGTCGGTTTTCTGACGATAGTTGAACGTGACAACATCATAAGAAAAAAAATTGGGCCGATTGTGCCTCTTTGTTGCTCGTTCCGCGCTCTTGCTTGCACTTCAATCCTTAAATAGAACGCCTCAGATTGGGGTAACGCCGCATGAGTCATGTTTTTTCGTGCCTGCAGCCGGCTCCATCGAATTATAAGACGTTGTCATGTCAAAAAAAAAACTTTTGTCATGTAAATCTGTCGTCTCCATGCTATGTTCTGTTCGCGGTTAAACAGGTCGGCAGGCGTCATAGTTTTGCAGTACGTAGGGCTCTCCAAGTACTGGATGATGCCTACCGAATCCGCTGAATTATGTCCACAGTGATGGACTATTCGGATGTCGTTTTCATACCTACACAATCAATGGCCGAGTGTTTAGGATTGTTTAGCGGAATTATTTAGTTTCTGTTTAGTGGAATCTAGGATTTTGATTAATAGGTCAAGTTGAGGACTACGTGTGTAATAATTATATGGATATTAATAAGTACAAAAAGGGTAAAAAAAAAGTTAAAAAAAGTGATACTTTTTTTCGAAAAGTCTAGACTTTTAGGTCTGATGGCATTTAAGCTTAATCGGTAGGTAGGTGAGCAGATAGTTCATCTAGTAAAATTCGAAAGGGGGGCGACTCCTCCGTGCCCCGCAGGTGGCGCGGTATATCGCACACGCTACTCTGGAAAGTAGGTGTTTGCCTAGTCAAATCCAATACGGTCGACGAGTCATTACAAATGAAGTTAAACTATTAGTCGGAGGGCAAAAAAAAAATAAAGTACATATCTATATGAAAGGGTACTGCTGGATGCATTTGAAATTTATGTATACTGGTTTTAGGTTACTGGCTAATACAATACTCTTGGACTAGTAATGTCCGAATTATTATCTTGTAATAGTGTGAACTCTTAAAACGTCATTCGTTATTTAATATAATTATATAAAACTTTCTATAATGTAAAAAATAATTAAATTTGGTTGGTTTATTACAAAACCCATACATCAATTCACTCTTTATAACACAGCAGCCATTACGAAGAAATATTTTCATATTGAGACATCAACTACGACATACGAAATTATAATTCAGGAGGTCCTGATCAAATCTAAATTACCACGTGCAACATGACCATCGCTTGCTCTTTGATGCAGAGCCGTTAACGGTGCCCAGGCACAGGGCGTAGACTCTGGGGGGCGCAAGAATAGCCACACCAGGCAGGACTATTATTTTTTTCGGTTTGCTAAGGGCGCACATAACATAACAAAGCGAACATAACCACATTTTGGGTGCCAGAAGATGGACGACGTCGCCGAGATCGGCCCCGAAAGAGATGGCGCGACGATCTAGATGCGTACCAAGCAGACTGGCCTGCGGTGGCGCAGGACCGTGATACGTGGAAGAGCTTGGGTGCAGCAGTGGGACAGCATAGGCTAATAAAATTTTTAATTAAAAAAAAAACAAAAAGGGCGCAGTTATAGAATCACGCACAGGGCGCAAAAAAAGGCTATTTACGGCTCTGCCTTGATGAAGGAAAACATCGAAAAGAAAAACTTGCATGTCTGATGAGATTAAAATAAATGTATTTTGACTTTTACAGTCCACGTAAAGCATCAATTGAAAAATTGTTATTTGTACAATAAGCTAACGATATATTTATTTACGATAGCGATACGATAGATAGCTCGTTTAGGTGAAGAACGCAATTAGCGCTTACCAAACAGTTATTATCACTGGATTGGAACAAATATTACTTATTATCTGCGCCGGAGGAGAGCAGGCACGTACCGACCTTCCGGTTTCTGTATCGAAAGTAATGAGCCTCGTTATGAGCAATATGAAAACAACATTAATAATTGTTTTCTTAACAATAGAATATTATCCAATCATTAGAATTACGATAGTTGCTTTTTGAAGTGGATGTTCGTTTTGGTCTTTATTTCATTGAGTTTGAGATATTGCGATACAGTCACGAACATTATGACTCATCAGTATTATCAGTTTCCTTTCGTACATACATGATTAGATGACGGCCTCTGTGGCACAGTGGTTAGCAACTTAGTGACGTTTTTAATGATGGTCTAGTAGGTATGGGCTCGATCTATTGTAAGGTCCCGGGTTAGTTCTTGACTCCCTTGACTGTGATGACTTAAAATTTAATAGAAAGCGTGAGAAAACCTGCATACCTGATGAGATTTATTGTCTTAGAAGGTGTGTGAAGTTCATAACCCGCAATGGGCCAACGGAACAAGCGCAACACCTTTCTCACCTGATTTCGAGGAGGAGACTTATGTCCAGTCCAGCAGTGGACACAATAAGAGTTGATATTATTAATTTATTATCATAAATATTTTTTTTGCTCCCCCGAGAGTAAGTATATTTGAATTGACAAAATATCTATAAAACGTTTACCATCAGTCTCTCCAAAGGAATCACAATAAACGAAGCATTCGACTCGTAAAAACATAATACAGTACCCGCGTAATTACGGCCACAATCAACGCTTGTTATAATGATTACGGAAAACCTCCATATCGTGGTGCAGTCCCAGTGACAGCGGGGACTTAGATGTTCTAGTTAGAAGCGTTTCTTAATTTTCTTTATCAAATCCTTAAATAATGGCACGTGAACACCATGCCAAAATAACAAGCTCTGGAAAATTAAAGTGAAAAGCACGATAAAAATTTGTTAATAGAGACATTGAAAGTAATGCCACATCTAATTACGCTGAGACGAGACAATGATAAATGATGAAATAACATTATAAGTCATCAGCCTATATTCACCCACCGATAAACAGTAGAGCAGGCCTTTCTCGACGCTAAGAAGGCCAATTATTTTGCCACTGGCATGGAACATTAACCGGCCACTGCACGAAGATCGTCCGAAAAAAAGACATAGGCTATCAAAATTTTCATCAGAGAAAACTGTAAAATTATAGTATCCAATACTTATAGAACTACATTTAACTGATAAAATCTGCTGCTGTAAGTGTTAATTCCCCAAAAAAAGAAGGAGAGAAGTAAAAGGAGAATATAAATAAAATATATTTTTTTAAATAAATAGCGATTTCACTCGCTTAACAAAACCGCTGTCCCTTTGAATGCACCAGCAATGTAATCCGCGGTTTACTTTCGAACCGAAAGTGTCATTAGAATATTGCCCGATTACTCCCTGAGGCGTATTTTTAAAGCTCGGTGCAGGGTTAATGTGAAAAGTTTAAATTGAAATTTGATCTGCGGCCATTCCAACCTCCGGCCCTAATTAAAAGCAGGATTAAAAATCACACGATTGCCGCGCCATGTGTTGTAATTGAAATGTTTCAAATAATATAAGCATTGTAATGGAACGTGCTATTTACTTTACAACTAATACGCGTTATAAGCTTATAACCAGGTTACAACCAACCAGGATATAACCAGTGAGAAGATGATCTCCCGAGCAGTGGCCGATCCGTGTGCGAGTGGCAAGGGATCGGTCGTCTTGGCGTTCATTGGGGTCTATGTTCATGGACGGATAACTATTGGATGATTATGACGAATACGTAGGGTTTTTACGTAATATCTACCTACCGAAAGATTGGAATACTAGAATTCATGGTCTCTGGTCACGGTAGATTTATGTTTGGGCTTATGTTGGCCTTACGGATTTAAGTGAGTTCGTTTAAAAAATACGGTGGAGAGGCAGTTATTTAAAGTATCAGGTCATACTGTAAATAATAATATCCGAATACTCTAAATTTGATTAAATTACGATCGAATGTGTGAAAGATGTAGTGTGCTGAATAGTTGAAATTAGATAAGCCTTACTTGCTAAGCGACATACGAGGACATAAAAAATATCTTATCTGATTCTTCTAAGAAAGTGACACTTTACTCGTAAAGACAATGTGTGATAAAAGTTCAGTACTCTAAGTTGACGTAAGTTATAAAATCTTAAATATTATTTTCAACATGTAATATTTGATTTGATATTTATCACCGGCAGTCAACTAGTCAAAGCAGAAAAACGAATTCAAAAACGTTTTATTCTTTTTATCTCACCACTTTAAATAGTTTAATCATATACTCGTTAGTGTTCTATATTAAACGAGAAATATAATCTATGTACCTACGTCTAAGCTAGGTCATAACCTAGGAGAAAAAAAAATAGTGTAGGTATCTTTGTACTTGCTAGTATTCAAACAACATATCTCTTATCATTATTATTCAATAAGAATTGAATAAATAACTAAAATTATAAGACAATATGAACGACTCCGAATTTGAAGAAACAATAAATTCGAATAAAAAATCTGCAATGAAATACTATTAAAAATAGTTTCAAATTGTATTTATACGTTAATCCGACCGTTACTATTCAAACGGGTGGTATAATCCCACACAATGAACGCGTCACTCACCCAAAATGGCGGACGACGCGTGCGCACAATCGGCCACATGTCCAACGCGCACCTCGCATTACCATAATTGAATATTCTATTGTACGTGTCTAATGCACTTACCTGATATCTGAAGGGCGCTTTAAAGCTTCATTTTCATCGTTCCTCCCGCTTGCTTAACGACGTACAGCGCTTCACGCTTAGTTTCATTCAGAAGTATAAAGTTACCTGTAGTAGGGTGGTGTAATGTGCCATCTGTCGGCGGAAGGGACAATAGAGATTTATTGTCGCGAAATGCGCTCACGGGGGCTTGCGGGGATTTCGTTTTTTGTTGCCTATCAAGTTTCCATTAGCTAATTTCATATCGATTTTGGCCCGGTGAAAGTTTTACCGTGCGCGGTACGATTCTGAATTGATGGATCGTTTTTATTCATTTCCAACTGTAAACGAGCGAGCGGAGTTTTGAATTCAATTTTTATGAACAAAATTGGATGGCTGTAGGTAATTTTATATTTCTGTGGAAACAATCGTAAGGTTTATTATTTGCAGACTTCTGTGTTTTCCGAGTAAATTGTGAATAAAGTGGCCTCGCCGTATCTGTTTTTATTTATGTAAATATTAGATTTTTTTTAAGTCAAAAGAAATACAAGGGTTTTGTTGCATACGCGAATTTGCCGCCCTGGTTGAGGATTGATGCAAAACTAACATAATCAAACTTTAAAAGCGAAGAAAATCGCCAACTAAGAAATCCTTATTTTTGTATCAACATGGTTTCGCACTTTTAGGCCTATTGGGCCATGGATGCTGCTTACTATTTATTATTACTTCCTTATTAGTAAGTAGAAAGGGGCAAAGACCAGTCTGACGAATAGTTTAGCTATGGATCAAGGATACTTTCAAAAATATGGTATGTGTGTGTATGTGTCGTTTTCTAAAATTTATATAAACGCTGTTTTCGGAATCATAACTAAATTTAGTACAAAAATTTTAAAAGGTACAAAACTAAGATTGTTAATTTACCCAATAAAAGGATAGTACCTAATATTTTCCTTAATTGGTTTCTTGTAAATTAGATATGAAATTTACAATTCAAAATAGCAATTTATGCTCAGGCCACGTGCACAGTTCTTACTTTATTAATATGTGAAGATAAATGGTATGATATTTATATTAATCGAGCACGTTATACTGAATTGCTTCCATCATCAATATCAGCACATGAAGGGTGGACCTGCGTCCCCCGTTTGAACATCTGCATTATCTTACCTAGCCCTCCAAATCAGTTACTGCACAGGCATTCAGTAAAGTGCATTTGCCATTCTGCCCATCAAAACTTGCTATTGTTCTCTATAATTATCCACATTCAAATTTGATCACTAAACCTCCTACCTTAAAATATAAATTATATATAATCCTATAAGACCTATTGGAGTTATAAAGGATACGATGACAACTTATACACATTCACGAAAATGTGAAAGTGGATATTAAGCCAAAGGGAGAAAGTAGTTTTTGGATTGATTTAGGGAAGGCCTTCGAATAGGTACCGTTTAAGCTAAGAGGGTAGTTCACATGTTGGCGTTGCAATTTATCAAACTTTGTACGTTCGTGGGGCAGCGACATGTGCACGGTACAATTTCTGTGGGTCGAGGTACACGAATTAAATATAGAAGTGGAGGCTAATGGATTAGAGGCGGATGAGGCAGATGAGGCGAGCCAAGCCGAGCCGTTACCTTATGGCATGCAATCAGATCTCGCAGATGTGTCCCTAATCTAACCTGATTGTGCTCGTGCAAGTTTGCATATAATTGAGCGGTGGATCTCGTGTGGGCTCTGCGATATTGAAATTTGTTTTTTGTTCCAGTTTCAAAAAAGGAACAATTGCATTCATTTATTAAATAACTCGTGTTTCTTTTGGATTATGAGTATTTCTATAGAACGCACGTCTAAGTCTTGGTAAATAATGAAATTAAATGGATATACTCAGCGCTCAGAATTCTTAACATTATTTTTTCAGGCAGAGTTGCAAGCACGTATTTAAGTAATCTTGTGGCTGTCTTTAGAACTCTGAAGGTAAATCATTTGTCATTTCAATTATCCTATATCCTAAATAAGTCCCTTTGAACGCTACAGACGACCAGAATAAGATAAGACAATATTGAAAACAAAATTTATATATGAGAAAGTGATTAATAGGAAATTGAGGTTTCGTCATCGCTCTTACATCGTTACATGGATCGTTATTTATCAATAAAATGTTAGGATTTTGCAAAAGGGCATTCAAATATCCGGTAAATAAAATAATAAATAAAAAAGAATTTATTCAGCGATACCTTCCTCCTGCAAGTTATTTATAATTATATAAGGATTTAATTTGCTGCTCCTTGTTTATATTTTAACAATGTTTATTTTTATGCAAAACATTATTTCACGTTATAAAAGTAGTTCTACTATTTTATTTAGGTGTCGATTGTCATAGACAATAGTGTCAAGACATATGCCTCCTTCTTATTGCACCACTCTATATTTGTATAACTATTATCCGTTCTTGACGTAAATCATCCTCAACACAAAATATTAAACACATTAATTTTTATCAGTAGAACAATTTAATTCCAATTTGTCATGAATAAAAGGCATGTTAGATGAAATGTTGAATGACAAATACAGGATCGGTATTAGTAATGATGGATCAGGGGACAGCGTCATTACCCGCCAGTCCCGCCACACGTGCGCCGCGGTGAAATTGCCAACCGGGCATGTACAGACAACATAACATTTATTACTTTATGTATATTTGTCAGTTATTATTATTATTATAAAAGCGTCCATAGATATTATTATATAACGAAATAAATGGTGTATAATGTATATAAAGCGATCGAACTGTAGAATACCGATAGCGCGATTCAGGATTTGTAGCGTTGATAGGTTACTAATAATTATTATTAAGGCTTTATCACATAATTCGCTTAAGAGTCACTTTGAAAGGAGTCTGGATTTCTAGACAATTGGCAAACGCTAAACGAATAGAAATAATAATAACTGCTAGTGTCATTCCCATATAATAATTATTCCATTCTATTTCTATTCGTTTAGCGTTTGTGCCACTTGTCTAGGGGGGCTGTTTGTCATATAGCTATGGTACAAGCCCATAGTCATTAGAAATCATGTCACTGCAATCATAAACTGGAAAAAACTTAAGAAATTTTATAAATTTATAAAACCGCACATCATAACACAAATATCTTTGATGAAAGTCGGTCGCGTGGTTTTAACGTAAGACCCAATCAAAGACTACATAAGCCTTGTATATTCTGTTTCGGTGCAAGATCCGTCTAAAGAGCAGCGGTGGTCAAATGATGACACAAGCATTTCGTATGAAAGTCCCTAATTTTTGATATCCTATTAATCTTGACCAGATCATACTCGTGCAGTCCGTACTGTCTCACCTATTCACGTGGGTGATGGATGGCGGCGTCGATTAGGGCGAGCTGACCTGTTCTTTCATATCGCACTAATGGCCTGCCACCTCCGCATTACTGGAAACGCCATGTAACATGTGATCGGGGTTTTTGCCATATTGTTTTCTAGATTTGGATATAGGAATTTTTGAACGATTTGAATATGAACAAAAGATCAGGTGGTTTTATGTATTATTATGATATTGACTAAATTATTTAAAACTTTAATACCCTGATCAGGGTCTGAAAAAATACATTAATATTATCTTAAATTTGTCGTCTGAAGCAAATAAATTAAAATATAGAAAAACGGTATTTTCTATATTTTTTAGATATTATCTTATACTTATATACAAAGCCGAAGAGTTCATTTGTTTGAACGCGCAAATCTCTGGAACTATTGGTCGGGTTTGAGTGATTTTTTCAGCGTTAGACAGCCTATTTATTGAAAAAGGCTGAAGGCTATATATCATCCTGCTAAGATGTCGATGTAAATCCTAATTAATGCAGTTGAAGCTGCGGGCAACAGCTAGTAATTAATAATACTATAATTAGGTGAATATGTATTTATTTTATGGTACTAATAAAAATATTGATGATATTAATATGATTGGGATTACGTTAATGGATGACATAATATATTTTCTAGGAAATTTCCTGTGATATTCTTAGGGCCTGTTTCACAGTCTCCCGTTAAGTTCCCTATAGGCTATAGGGAACATATTTGACAGATAGAGTATGGAGTATCTGTCAAACATCTGTCAAATATGTTGCCTATAGACTATAGGGAACTTAACGGGAGATTGTGAAACAGGCCCTTATACTATTAAACAAACGTATAAGTATTTATAAGTGCGTTTACTGAAAAGTAGAACAGCAAATTTTATGACATAATCTATCAAGTTACCTTTAATAAAGCTACAATTAAAAAGTCAAACTCATACATTATCATAACTCATAACCTCACGATCACAAACAACGCTGTAACATTTATTTTGTTGAAACTCCATTATTCCCGTACAGTCAGCGTTTCATCACCTGTCCGTGTTGCCTGTCAAACCTACAAGGGTCATTACTTAGCCTATTACGGGGCCTCAGTAATTAATACCCGTTGCCTTTTTGCCCCAGGCTGCGGTTGACCTGCAAAGGGAAAATCAATTTCAATATGTGTTTTTGTGTCGTTATTGAGGTAAAATTTTGCTAAATATTAAACCCCTTAGCAGTGAAATACTCTAGCATATTTATTTCTGCTGTATTTGATGCTATAGTTTTCCTCTTGATCTTCGAAATTTAGGGCTTAAAACTATAATTCCTAATCCCAAATCTTAAAAATTAAAGACATAAACCTACACGAAGGGATAAGGTAAAACAAATCTTAATTATTATCAAGCATAGTAAAGTATATATGTATTCTAAACTACACTAAAACACCAAATATTTTTCCTATTAATTTCAATACAATAGTAACTACTTTAATGCCCGCATACATTTAAAATATTAAACTATATAATTTATTAATTATTTGATGTAGCAAAAAAAACCTTTCTAAAGATAGTTTTTCAATAAATTTTCCGAAAATATGTCATTCTTTTCATGTATATTGTGTGTCAATCTTTTGGAAACTTCTCATATAGTCCTCGCCACTTTTAAAGTCCTGCGACTAATGCCTGAACTAAATTTGACAACATTGACATCTTGACATCTGTCTGGAGTAAGAAGCTGTGATATTTTAAATTGTTTTACGTGAAATATGGAGCATATAATATAAAGTAAGGTGTAAAAATTTAAGGCCGTATAATGATCGTTAAAGTGAAATAATTTGTGAATTAGAAAGTAAAAATAAACAACAATTAACCCCGTTAAATAATATGTTTATAAATGTCACAGCCATGACAGGTAAATTTTAGAGATGCCAGAGTCACTCATTTTTGCCTAATTTATGGTTAAAATATTATAATTAACTCTATTCCTACATTTATCTTATGATATTTTTTATGAATTTAAATACAAGGTAAAAGAATTAAAACTTTGTTCAGATGAATGATATTTTCAGGTGTTTCTGTAAAAAAGGTCGAATAACAAAGGAAGTAACAATGGCAGCAATTACTTCTGAGAAAATTGTCACTCCTGGCTAAAGCCGAACACATCCGAAGAAGCTTGTTTTAGATGAATTCTACTATACGGTTATACGTAAAAAATACGAATGAAATATTTACAAAAAAATGTTTTATTTTACTAAAACCTGGCAGGGAGATTTTTATTTTGTTGCTATAATTATTTTTGTCATTATTATCATACTCAGTCTTTATCAATCCACTACTGACCATAGGCCCTGTAATTGTTCAAATTTTTTATTGTACTAGACTTGGTGGAAAATCATTACACTATAAATTGGCAACATTGAGTTATGAGACCGCAGCGCCGCGTCTATCGGACTTCTAAAGTGGCGATGACTATATCAATATTGCATTCGCATTGAAAATGAGATGTTTGTCGTGAAAATTCAAAATCCTTTCCTTAGCGCGAAAAGATCGAACACTGAAATCTTATAAAACGATAAATACACATTAAAACAATGAATTTAGTCATCAAAATAATCTTAAAACTTAGGATCAGATTCATCATCCACATTATTCACGACTTTAATCACTGATCACCTGACATTGGCGCCGCGTCGTCGGGGGATGACGTCACGAGTGGGGGCAGATTAATTACTGTTTGATCCGGACAACGGGGCCCCAGGTACCAACATTACTGCCCCTGACTGATTTACTGCTGGAGAATCGGCGCGTCGGTTGCGGTTTCTCTATCTCGAATGCACTTGACACTTAATGTATTGTCTTGCTTTGATTTGTATTAAACTAAATCTAAATACTGCATACACGACATTTTTTTTATTAAAAATAATTAACTGTGATAAGAGAAGTAAGTTGGCGAGTTGTTTTTGTATGGTTTGTATTAATTAGGTTTTCATGAGCGCATGTATACGGGTGGGCTAGCGTGTTACGTGAAAGCGACCTTCAACCTTTTAGAACTTTATAGAACTGCACGTTTCCCCATGTTTTTTTAAGGGTTGAATTGTTGATAGAATCATGCGAACTAATTGTTTCCTCACGCAAATATCTAGCTCGAAACTCTTGCGATTGAAGATGGGCCACCAACCAAACCATCGCTCGCATTTTTACATGTACCTAATATAAATTTAATACATTTATTTCAGATAAAAATTCATATCTTGCAACATAAAAAAATATTTATAAATAATGTTACCCGCTAACATAATTTGTAAATATTGAAATTTTCAAATTTTCATTATTAATTTCAAACAGGGACGTAAGCTTTCGTCTAGTGTCGAATAGGATTTTCAAAATGATTAGCTAACGTTTTCAAAATTGTGCTTATAATACTGTCAGACACGGTGCATTAAAGAAGCAATTCCTTTACGCAGAAAATATAATAATATGTCATGATATTATATGATTTTAGTAAAATTCCTTGGTGCTTGATCTATAAAACGACCATCTGACGAGTACATGTAAGTAGGACGGTGGATCTCTGTTTCTGCTCGTGTCGATATTGAGTTATCAATATGTCCGACCAGTCGGCCGCGTCGCCGATGTCGCAATCAAATCGCACTTGAACTGCACCAGAATGGTAACTGGCATAGGTTTGGTGTGCACTGGGAAATACAGAAAGACTATTTCGAGATTGTTTTAAACACATTATTTACCAAAACACTTTTACTTCGCTGAGCTAGAGATATAATAATTATACAATTAAACGAACTTACCTGAAGTGAAGTTCTATAGTAATTATACGAGATGCTTAGTCCGAGAAGTAAATTATAGAAGATCTCGGACTAAGCTTGAGTATGATATATTATATATTTGAACGAAAATAATAAACTTAATTTAAAGGAAAGAAGTGTAACTTGCGTATAGAAATGGAATTATGAGCCAAAAGTACTTTTTCCAATTCGCTTCTGAATCCATAATATTATGCAAGGCTGATTAACAATCTATTTTGTTGTCCTGTGTTTTGTGGCATAATGATATGTATGATAAAAACTAGTTGCTTGATAATATTCTGATAAATTGTTTTTGAAGTGAAACTTCTTTAGAATCGTTGTGATTTCGAACCGGATGCAACGGAAAAAACGACAGGTAAGAGACACAAATACAAAAGAGCGAGAGAGCAAATGTCGGTGTGTATGTATATTGCACACTGTTTAATATTTGCTTGTATTTGAGCATTTAACATGTATTTCACTTTTATCGTGTGTAAATCGCACACATACCTTTTTTTGTATGTTTGTTACACGATTACTCCGTTGTTTGAGAATGGATTTTTTCCAGACTGATTTATAATTTTATATCTGAGTATTACTAGAGCCCATTGCACCTCTATCTTGGGTGTACGTTAAGAAGTTTTCATATCGCGACGGCCTGCGCTGGATGGTGGGTGATTTACGTCCCTCTCACCGGACATATGAGCTCACTTACTGGCCAGATGGCGCTGCGTACGCAAGACCACTCCATTAGCAGCTATAAGTGCTATTTCTTTAAAGTGAAAATGCACTTTTAGCATTTTCAAACGGTTTCAAAGTTTTGAAAATAAATCTTTGTTTTAAAATTTTTAAATATTACTATTGTTATTTCTGATTGCTGTTGGGAAGACGGAAGGTAAAAGAGCCCGTAGACGGTTCCCGGCGCGATGGAGCGAACAAGAAAAAGGCCCATCTTCAGAAACGTTTTACTCGGTTGTCAGAGACACGAAGGATAGAGGAGGCATATTATCCGTAAGAGGTGTGAACCATGCACATCCACAGATGACCACGATCCTCAGTCATCAGTCAGAGGGAGCGACCAGAGAGAGAGAGAGAGAGAGAGAGAGATTGTTATTTCGATTCCTGGCGATGTCTTGAAATGTCAGTTTACGCATCTATTAAAAGTTTAATGTTTTCAGGTTTCTCTGTAATTATTTAGTCATTTAGATTCGAACAGCTTTGAAAAATTATTAAAATGGTTAATTATAACGTATGACTTTAAGGATAATTACTGTTATATTGTCGTAACCACAGATATGAACAAACTACCACACTTTTCGTGATAATCTTATTATTAATTCTCGGAAAATATTATGAAATGTGCTACAGATCTTCTCGAAGAAGAGACTACCTACACATATTATGTATGTAGCATAGTACTAGGCACGAGTCATTAAAAAACCAACGACGGGCTGGTGATGAAGATTGTATTAGTAAACGAGACTTATAAGGCAAATCACACCTTCAAAAATTTCTTGTCAAGAGGAGCTCGTAACAAGGAATAATAACCGCGCAGCATCGATTCACCGGGCTAAGCAACGCTTGCCGAGGTTAGTCTGGGGATGAGGATCTTTACATATCGAGACTTCTTCGTGCTTCGTAAAGCACGTTAGGCCGTCGGTCTTGGCTGTCCTTCTTGGATCTTTGGCAGTCGTTACGGGTCATCAGAAGCGCGAGAGACTGACAACCAGTCTTACCACGGGGTACCATATCACCCATTGCCGTTCCAAAAATATAGATCATACAGATATTTCCAGTAAAAAAAAGTTTGCGTAACTGACTTCAAAGTTTTGAATAATTGCTAAATTTATTTATTTGAACTGGGTACAACAGCCGTATTTAACTGATGATTAATGTTTTTACTAGGCTATGAAATGGCTGTTACATGGCTGTTAATGGTGGTAACATACGATTCTTTAGTCAAATTTGATAGCTTTTCATTGTAGTGGCTATGTCAACTGACAGGCTGATCATATTAAGTAATTAAACCACGCTTCTAGCAACACATTTGACAGTTAACAAGAGATTTGACAATTAATTTGTTAATTTTTGCGTGGATCAGCCTTTCGGAAACCAGGCGTGAATAGTAGGAATAAGAATTAATAGTAGGCAGGTATGGGGCAGCCAGTTCACTTGGAGCAAAGACATCCACAACATTAATTTTATTTAACTTAATTGATACTACAATGTTAGCTATGCTTTTTTCTTGGAAAATCCGTAACGGTCAGTGGAGGACCTGCCGTCTAAAATCCGTGACTATTATAAGACTATTATGAATAGGTTTTTTTCTCGAAAACATTAGAAAACATTATAATATTGGTATTAAAATAGGAAACTTATGTAATATTTTCGCATAAATCCTTTATAGTATAAAGGATTTCATTTAAATTGTTCTCGTAGCTAATTCAGCGAAAGTGAAACAGATAATTGTGAAGGGCCGGACACACGGACGGCCCGCACCGCGATATACATCACATCACTTGACTGATAACTCTCCTTAGTGTGCGCTTGCCCTAACTCATAGGCTTAGCAGTGATGGTATATAAAGATAATATTCCTTTAGGTCATATTTTTTGGAGTTTACTCCTTAAGAATCGATTTTCATATATAAGGGTATGAAAATCTATGGGAGTAAAATCAAACTACGATGCTACACGAATGCTAAACTATATTTTATTAGTCCACGTTAAGATATTGAGAAAGGCTATGGACTATGGGCTCTGGTAATAAATATATACTAGAAAAACGTTAATCTAGTCAAATTAGGCCATTTAATATCGCGATAAATATATCAAACTATGACTTCTTTTTCTTCTTCTTTGTTCTAACCATTGCCCATTATTTGGAGTCGGCCCAAACTATTTATAACTGATAAATATTGAAAAAGGGTAAATGTTGATAATGTGAATATGAATTGTATAGGTAATTCATTTTAGGTACTACATTTTATAAACAACTAACGCTTCAGCTTATGAATTGCAACGACACATTTAAGGCAGAAGGGATGCAGGAAAAAGGCCCTCTTTACCTTCTACTAAAACTAGTAAATAGTCGGATTAACTGGACATATAAATCAGGCAGTTGCGATGTGCCCTCAGGAACTTGCGTCTGATAACAATCTACTGATATTAGACCGCCCAGTTACTTACTCTTATATAAATTAGTGTAGGGAACGTTCATACTTATAGCGGGATATTTAATTTTTACGTAATATGTTTCATCGCACATGAGAATACATTGAGCGACGGTGGTCCAGTGGGTATGCGTTCGGCCTCTTAAGCGAGAGGTTCCGGATTCGATCCTGACCCCTTATAGTGCCTGAAATGGGTTTTTCTAAATGTCTATGTGCACCCTAAGCATGGAGCACCACTCGTTCACCGGGCAAGGAAAACATCGTGAGGAAACATGCTCGCCTGATGAGACTGACAGTCTTTAAAGATTTGTGAAGTTTCCAACCCCCATTAGGCCAGCGCATCGGTGAACTATGGCCCAATACCTCTCCTCACCTGATTTCGAGGAGAGGAGACCCACGCTCAACGGTGGAATATAATGGGTTGATACTTTACTATTATTTTTTGCATGAGAACATATTGATTACAAAAGGGATCGCATTTGGGCAAGAAGTGAAAATGAGTCATAGATGCCTGATAATAAAACTTTGTCTTAAAAAGCATTTATTAAGAAAAATCATGGGAAAAATAAAAATAAAAGACAAAGATAAGCTAGCGCGCTATTTTAAAACAAAACAAAGACTTGAAAAACATCAAAATTCTAAAATTCCTTTAAAAACGAGACTTGTATTTTAAATTTGCATCAAATCACTGAGCAATGATTGTAAGCTTACGTCCCCCGGTATGCAATTAAGGGCAGATCACTTTCCATCTAAGAAGGTGATTCTTATTATTTCTCCCCCAAAACCCTCGGCTCGTTAATTGGAAGGAGTATTTTATTAAGGCCAATTTGTCGGGACTACCTGGCAGATTGCGCTGAGGCCTCAGCGATTTGTTTGAATTTTTTACTGTGCTGTTGTCATTTAATTAGGATGAAAAATGTGTTTCAAAACCGTATTATTAGAGTGGTAAATATTATATTTTAGCGTGGAAAATATTTAAATTTAGGGCCTGTTTCACAATCTCTAGATAAGTGCCGAATAGGCTATCGGCAACATATTTGACAGATACTCCATACTCTATCTGTCAAATACGTTGCCGATAGCCTATTCGGAACTTATCTGGAGATTGTGAAACAGGCCCTTATACTATAAATTAGTACTAGATGTTTCAAATAATAAATGGAATTTAATAATATTATTCGTGTCTAAAGAGCCTAAATTTAATCGTTTTTTTTTTCCTTTAAGGAAATCCTTGAATTCGATTGAACAGACTTTCTAAGCCTAACGCTCTACGGTCCTCTGGTGGACCAGGAATAACTGCCAGGTATGCAGGGGATACAGGCGATACAGGCGACACATGTGATACATGTGATACAGGTGATACAGGTGACACAGGTGATACAAGTGATACATGTGATACAGGTGCCACGGGTGATACAGGTGATACGGGTGATACAGGTGATATAGGTGATAATTCTGATACAGGTGACACAGGTGATACAGGTGATACGGGTGATATAGGTGATACACGTGATACAGGTGATACAGGGAATACAGCTATAGAACCGGGGTCGGCTTTAAACAGCCACTGATTATATGCATGTTTCCTTTTGTATTAGTCAATACAGCTTTAAACATAGTAACATATTACCAGGTTTCATTGTACTTGTATATAGATAGGTATAATGGCGGCTTTAGAAATAGATTTTTTCAAATGCCAGCTGCTCATTGGCGATTGTGGCAATTACTGTGTGTTATTATGAGTGATGTAAGATGTAGGTGACTCAGACGCGTTCCCACGTCTGAATTGACCGGTATGCGACGCCACCGTATTTGACCCCGCACTATACTTAATTGTCCCATACGTAGCGATTAAACTGTGGAGTCTCAAAATATATACTTTCACTAAAAATTTTTTGTATTTTTTTCATGAAATACTACTGGTTATTTTTACTATTCAAAAATATATATTTAGACCATGCCTATGAATGCATTACTTACGAAGAGGTAAACCGACTAGAGAATATAACATTTCAATCAATTTTAGTAGTGAAATGTTATTATTATTAGAATTGTAATTTCAACCAACAAGCAATTCTTTTAGGTTAATAATCATTACATACATTTTTTTAGCAATCCCTTTTTAATTAATTGATTAATTTACACCAGCTACTAAAGCAAAAGAACTGTTCCATGCATTGTTACGTCTCTAAAGCAAAAATAGCCTAAATGTTAGTAGACCTCCGGTAGGAGATTTCACTCTAAGAAGAATAAGAAATTGAAATTAAGCACAAAGAGTTGGATTATTGTTTACGACTTTTGATTTGTTGATTGATTTTTTTTTTATTTAGCGTCGGAGTTATTGCATTCGGTCCACATCACGCTTCGGATATGGTAGTGTGTTATGCCATAGTGTGTTATAGAGACCATCGACAAGCCGACAACCTGTTGGCGTTGTTACAATACGCCATCGACACGATGGATGAAGTAAGCATATAGCCGCGGCTTGTCCACTAGGCTGCACCGCAATTGCCCCCCCCCCGCCGCACACCTCCGCGGTTATTTCATGTGCCGCGGGCGCTCCGTACCCGTGTGCAGGTGATTATGTCGGGATGAAGATGGCTTTGAAGTGACCAGTCAAAACTTAACGACAGCGTAAACGTAACTGGAGCTTATACATGCCTGAAAATAAATGATATTAATATTTCTTCTTATTTATTTGAAATATCTTTAAATAAATAAACTTATAATATTATCTATTGCTATTTAAAAAATATACTAATGCGTCTCTACGGTTTCCTTTAATTGATAAGTTCATCCCATTTTATCCAGGCCCGCAACGACAGGAGTTCTGTGAGTCAGGACTCTTCATCACACACGTTTATTAGACGCAATAATATTACACACACTCATGTTGTGTTCATGTTCAATTATGTATCATAAATAGACATTTATTTGTAGTTCAATATTATTATTAGAGGAACTATGTCAAAGCCATTTATGTTTAAACCTCATAATATTAATTTCATTTATTCTGACTTAGAAATTATTTTCTTATATTAGTTTTGACATTTATATTTTAAATAATAATTAAAAATCTCTCGTCAATATATACCAAGTGTTGTTTGCACCACGGTCTGAATCGCACAATGACTATTTTTTAATTCATCGATTCAAACCAGATGTATTAATCCACAAATGGCTACTTTACACTTCGTCGTTTCGCAATGCTTTTATATTTTCTACTTTTTTTTTTTTGTTTATTTATAAATTTCAGTAACATAGTAATAGACAACTTTTTAATTTCGTTACAGATTTAGTTTAGAAGAAAAATTCGACTGTTTTTTTTAACAAATTCTATTTTGTCAAATATAAAAAATATATTTGAGATATATAAAAATACAGGAGCGCGTGTATAGGTCATTGGCACGGCCACTTGGTGCTGTGAACTTTCAATTAATACGAGTGGTTGAGCTTAAGTGGTTGTCATCGGGATGGCTATGGCTGGGACCTGTTAATCTTACACGTCTTAATGTTTTCACACCGAATGCGGCACTGCGTGTTGCTTGCCGGTGATAAGTATTACGAGCTTAAAAACGAGAGTCATGAAATATTGAAACTATTTTGTGTTAATTTTCTGACATCAGGATTGGTTTCGGATCAGCCCCCCTAGACAAGTGGCACAAACGTTAAATGAATAGAATAAAATATAATACTTGCTGTATGGGAATGACACTAGCTGTCAAATTACATGTCATAAGCTAGTATCATTTCCATATAATAAGTATTCTATTCTATTCATTTAGCGTCTGTGCCACTTGTCTAAGGGGGCTGATTAGAATAAATAATACCCGAGAACATCAATACCATTTATTTACGTGTATTTTGACCATAGTAGTTATACTGCCTTCCCTTTCCCTGCTTTATCAAAACAAAAAATAAAAATCAGTTGTCTGTAAAGTCGGTTTACTGACGATAGTTGAACTTGACAACGTCATAAGAAAATACTGATGGGCCGATTGTGCCTCTTTGTCGCTCGTTTTGCGCTCTCGCTTGCACTTCAAGCCTTAAATGAAACGCCTCAGAGTTAGGTAACGCCGCATACATGAGTCATGTTTTTTCATGCGTACAGCCGGCTCCATCGAATTTTAAGACGTTGTCACGTCAAGAACTCGACAGTATCTTTTACAAATCTTTTGTAACCCTTCACAATTTCTTTGTTTTTAGCAACTTAAAAGTATTTCTACTATCTATACCCAAATTGAATACGATGTACGTTGATAAATTGATTGGTACATGATCAAATAACCAGATGTATTAGGCTAGACAGATGTGTTATTCAACACCTAGAGATGGCGAGCGTTAAGTGTGGGCTAATGAACGCTCTGATGTGATTCACAGGCGCACATGCGACCCCGATACACCGCGGGATCGCTCGCCAAAGAGTTTTCAACGCAGATGTTATACTTATAACTTATTAATTGTAAGTTGTGCCTACTATTATATGTACATGCAAATGTTGTATAAGAAAAGGTTATGATGACGGCGAAAAAAAATGTGGTAAAACTGGGTATTGAAAATGATAATGATAATAATTTAAATATCAGTTAGGTACATCTTAAGGATCATGTCACGATTGTGGCGCGGCGTTGAACTCTGCCCAGCACACGAGGTGTGTCCGAAATGGGTGGGTGTGATCGCTGCGTCACGATTTGACGTCTGGTCAGGTCTTCAGTTCGACGTCGAGATTATAAATGCATCTACTGGAGAATATTTTTTTCTGAATGCTATTAGTACACTATTTTTAAAGTTTTTGGGAGTGTTTACCAATACTGAAAAATATGGTAACATGATGGGCTCAGTAGAAACTTTGTCATTGTTGTCCTTAGTTTAGTTTTGTGTTTTATATAATCAGTAGTTGATTGAAATTATTATGGTAATGAGTAGGAACATATACTGACGAATTAATTTGCACTCATAGGTAGAAACAATTCAACGTACGAGATGTGGAGTGTCTGGGTACTTAATCCATGAGTATTTACGTTGAGTAGGTATTGCGGCGTGAGAACATCTCGCATGTGTCGGGAACACACTTGTTCTTTTATTGGCGCATACTTTTTAATTATCCTGCTCACTGGTATGTGTCGCAAGCGGTGACGAATGCATTTGGGTCAGCTTTGAGAGCATTTGATATGATTTAATGGACGGTATTTGTACTTGCGAGTGCGAATATGACCGTTTTATGGGCTTATTAAAATATGATTTGTTCGTTCAAATTAACATTAAAGAAGGAATCATGTTATGATGATTTGATTTGTACACTGATTATATTTTCATTATCTTGTCATTAAAACTAAGGAATGCTACCTGCTGAAATTATAGTCACCGTTGAGTTGTTAACTTTAATATCTGTTTTCCAATTTCTTATACTAGGTTTTTTGTGTAGGCTTTACAGAGAAAATGGTGGTGGGATATCTACATCTGAACTATTCTTTTAAATATTAATTATCTAATTTTGATGGGTAACTAACTTAAAGGATCCTGATTCTGCCTCTCTGTGGTGCCTTCTAACTTTACTCCGAATAGGAAACTATATCTTGCTCACGAGTAAATGAAAACATTGCGAGGAAACCTGCATGACTGTTGAGATAAAAAGTCTTTGGAGGTGTGTAAAGTTTATCAACCTACATAAGGCTAGTACATCGCTAAACAATGGCCCAATATTCTCTTCGCCTTATTTTGGCAAGAGACCCAGCAGTGGGACATATATGAGAATATAATTTATTGACTTTTGTACAAAAACAAGTACCTATCTAACATTAAATCGTGATTCAGCGACTGGCTCACTACAATAAGGCTTATTATAAACTAACCTTTGGTCCGTTGATATTCGTCACTAGGTGAAGCTATTTTTATCCTCATGTGACATCATGTTGAAGACAAAGAGGTGCTTCAGGCTGGCGCCAAGTCGCTGACTTGTTTAGTATGCTGGGCCTGTTATGAAATTTGGGTTGATTATTCCGAGTGCACGCGTCTACTATGTCGCTATGGTACGCTCAAATTAAAGTGAATATATTATGTACTGTTTAATATATCAAACTCTGAGGTATTTAATAAACGTCTCTAATAAAAGGCCTTTTCTTAATAACTCTTACGTTTGAACTAAGGGCCTATTATTTTTGGAGCCAACTAGATCTTGGTTGGATGTAGAAAGAAATGGCAGTCATGACTCCTGATGGCAAGTGATTTGCGATATGAACATAAACGGGATTTACTTCTTTTTTAGTTAACGCAAAATGTATCCAATCGAATTCGCATATTGTATCCAAGTTACCACGAGCAGATTCCACCCAAATGTGAGACTAGTATTTGGGAGTGCATTACTTGAAATAAAACAGGCGGCTTCTGTTGGTTTCTGAGGGTTCTGGATCTGCAGACAACAAAAGGCTTGCCCGGCAAAGCTCACTCACTACCTACCCGACTGAGGACGAAGGCAAGATCCCTTACTTCTCGTTAGCGGAGACTTATCGGATGACATTAAGCAGTTCGCGCATTATCTTGCTTATTATCTCCTTTCATCCTCCTTAGTTCTCATCTTGAACCGACACGAGCAAAAGGGCGTTACTGGAGGCAGTTAGCGCTTCCTTCATACCCCCGTTCGATGCATGCAGGAGGAGACATCGATATCGGCCTTCACTTTGGACCTCCTATGACCGGCATTCAGTTCATCTTTTACCGCCAAAAACAATCACGATAAAATTGCTTTACAAATCAGTTATTATCAGGTAGGAATGCTGGTGATGTCACGGCACCCACCGGTCCGGCTAGGTGAAGGGTGTAGGCGGCGGAAGTCGTAACCTCGTGATCTGATCTCGAGATAGGTCTTAACGATCGAGGCCGTTTCAATTGGATCCTATAGCCATTTGGTATGTACTTGTACCTTTTATTTTATATCAGTGGTGTAAGTGATCGCCTATCGAATGCTAGCCTATCCAACTGAACAAAAAACTAGCTCAGGAATCGATGGTAATTGGATTAATGAAAAGATACCTTCTCTGTATTACAACATGCTATATTTTTCTATGTTTTTTTTTTGTATTATTTTTTCCGATGAATGAAATCGTTTAAGTTCTAATTTTTGTCTGATGACTGATTTGGTGTGCGAAACTTATGTCCCCGCATTAGACCAGCATAAAAGCGAACATCTAACGCCCTAATCGCCTAATCTCTGGAGCAGGGCTCACTTGAAGGAGTACTCATAGGAGCCATGATGATGATGTTAAGAGCAAAATATCCTGATAGTTAATACGAAATTGAAGATAGATTGCATAACTAATATAAGATTATTTGTCTTCTCAACAATTACCAATATATTATGTAATTATTTTAAAATAGCCTTGTGTTACCTAGTCCTCAATCATAAATTAAAATACGGTAAAAATAATTATAAAAAAAATAACTATGATAGATATCGATTGAAATATGCTTATAGCCTTTACTCAATTATATTCGGGTCAGCTTTAGTCTAACCGCATGCAGCTGAATACTAGTATTTTAAATGGAACGACTGTCTATCCGACCATCACAGCTCTATCTAGGTAATACGATACACCGTGGTAAGACTGGTTGTCAGAGTTTCAGGCTTTTGACGACCTATAAAGACTGTCAAAGATACACGAAAGACAGCTGGGGCCAACGGCTTAGCATGCATGCATTGACGAGTCTAGGTATGTGCTTACATACCTAGACTTGTTTGTGCAAGTACAAGCAGAGAAGAGAAGCTACACAGGCAAGTGTAGTTTGATCTAATCAATCGACCCGAGCGTCTATTATTACTTAGCCAAGAGCTAAACTCATCAATATACTCCGCGGCGATACTAGTTGTAAAAAAATATTTGTATTAATTGAAAACTGGTAATAAATTAAATATTAGGTAATAGTATACAGATTTATTATGAATAGACGGAACGACGTTACATTTTAATGGAAGCACAAAAAAGGAACAAGAGAGCAGTTTGACTTAGATAAAAAAAAACTGACAATATACAGATAACTTTATGACATGTGGATGCGTTCATATTTTAACAGTATTCATCACATCTGACACGACTCGAACCTTCTATATGCACGAACTATAGCTGAAACTAGTCGTATTCATTAATTGAAACGACCAACACTAACTAAAATGGTTTATACATTTGCAATCTTATAACTAATTCTGTAATCCGTTTGATACAGTTAACTTCATCAAAGGTAACGCAGACGGATTAAGGCTGAGTCGGCGACCAATCAAAGTTTGTGCTTTTCTCAGTAATCAATTACATCGTCTTGCAAGACAAGCAGATGTGTAGGGTCAACGACCGCACCGCAGACCATTACTTGATTTGATTGACGAATTTTGTTGATAAATTACAGAATTAAGTATTTTAGTTAATAAACTGGAATGATTATTTGTATAAATTTTATTATACATGCAACAAATGTAATTTAGCAAATAAAATTTTTGTTAAATTTTATTCTTTTCTATTAAAAATGGAATAATCGTCTCATTTTAATTGGTATTTCGGAAAGATCAATATCTCTGCATTATTTATGAATGTTTATAAAAGTATTACAAAAATAAATATCCCATTTTAAACAAATGTAGGTATTATGGAAAATGTACAAGTTATTTTTAAATTTTTCACCAATCAGACTCATAAAACCGATTAATAAAATTGTATTAATGTACAAATCAATGGTAAGTTTTGACTCGGTTTGAAAGTATGAAAACGAAAAACGACTCATAATTTTGTCTAATTAGATGCCTATGAATAAATCTGTAAGCTAAACTTCAATGACTTTTCGTTTTGGTTACTACTACGAGTAAATAAAAACAAATGACGAATCAAATTGCTTGAATACAAATTAAAAGATCGAGAATAGGCGGGTTGACCCTACACTAGTACAAGGTAGAGCATCGCTTGTGACCGCTCGGCCGTGGCTAACGCCAACTATTCACTGGGATTAATTAAATTCAGAGCTCCCAGAACTTCCCCTACGTTAACTTAACCTGGCGAATTACTTGTATTCGCTCTACGAATTACATGCAAGACTTTATAAAGTGAGCTGTAAATAAAGATGTTCTAGAACTTACGTAGGTATCTGCTGCTGTCTTTTACGATTTACGCTCACGTTTTCATTTGTAAAACCTGCTTATTTCTACCGCTAAATAGCGTTGCTCTATTTCAGAGAGGGACAAGAAAGGCAGTATGTTATAACAATAGAGATTTCATTTTTGTAACCACGTTTGACACAAAAAATATAAAAAATGATTAATGTAATAGTTAGATTAAATACGATTTTAAAGAAGTTTGTTAACAAAGAATTTTATTTTGGCTTATTTGAAATGCAGTTATGAAACAATATATTGAAAAAATAATTGGAGCTATTTGCTTTCAAAATTGCTAAAAGCATTAATGTACTTACAATCTAAGTATTGCGTATTGCGAATGTATTACGAACCCACATTTTCATAATAGCAATATACATAATTGTAAATTAATTAAATCTGAAAACGTTAAATAGAATAGATTTGCGTCTGACTGGTCGAATGTTTACTAAAAATTTTACACAGCGGTCGCAAATTTGAAACCTGTCGAGTACTGATAATTTGTATGACGAATAATTCGTCATACAAATGATCAGTAAAAAAGTCTACATTAGGTGTTGGGTGTGTATATAAGCAATTAAAAAAATATATAATATATAACAATTATTAAACACTCCGTCCTTAGTATTCGTAACTAGAGCTGTTAAGACCTTGTGGCTGGGTTCAGGGGGCATAATGATTTGTTTATTGGTGGTATTGTTGGTTCGTAGGTCATTTATTATAATAAAATATTATAGACTGTTAGAGAGTCTTATATCGAGGATGAAGATTCTTTAAATTTGCGAAAGAATTGATGTAGCTATATATGAAGTCATGAAAGTAAGTAACTAAGTAAAAGTAAGTAGTACGTATTAAGTAGTGAACTCCAAATTCAGAGTAATTGAGGAAAAACTATTTCAACGAAATTACACCATCGAAAATCCGAGATATCCGTTTGCGTCATCTTTAATGTTGGGGAAGCTAATATTAAAATCTTTTGACCAGCAAACACCATACAAGGGTATTCTGTACACGCTTTACTACCTGCCCGTATGTCTAGTTGGTTAAACCGTAGCATGCTACGGTTAAATGCTACGCAAAATTGTCAAACTAATACAACTCTTTAAGATATACTTATCTTTAAGTATGCTTGTGATATTGAAGCATTGATTATACTATTATTAGAACTGTCAGTTTGCCTTTAGTCATTAAAAAAGCAGTAGCAAGTATCACACTTATTATTTAAGACATACTGTGCTACATATTTAGCATCGGTTCGAAGTCAAAGGGTAAACAGGGGATAGTTGCTCCACCGCAGCCACTAGCGAACGAAGTTGTCGACAACTCGCCGATCTATTTGCGTAGAACACTAATCCGATCCTAACTCTCCCTTATCTCAAGTCTGTTTATATCCTGCCCCCGTTATGTGTAGGCTATTCTAAAATAAGACAAAAGTCGATAGTAATAAATATTGTGCTTTATTTGATTGATTTTGGTAATTGATTTGGCCTTGGTAAATAAGTTTGCATAAATTGGCCGTGTCGCTGGAGCGTTTGCAGGAGATACTATACATTTTATATGAATTCTCCCGGCGTATAAGGCCTAAGGATGAAATTGAACAAGATGAAAGTCGTGTTCAATGAACACGTCCTCTGTAGGCCGGTAAACGTCGATGACATAAGTCTCGAAGTCGTGCAAGGGACGTGGCTATCTTGAGCATAATTTGCAACTAAGTCGATATAACTTCGAGAGAGAAGCCGATATGAGGATTCAATTGGGATGGACAGCATTCCAGAAGCTTGGCTATATTTTCAAGTCGCCTATACCGTAGAGTTTGAAGACAAATTCTTCAATTAATGCGTTGTGCCTGTGACGATCCACGGGAACGAAACGTGGCTTCTAAACTTACGACTTGTCCGAAAGTTTGCCGTAGCTCAAGTGCCATTGAGCATGCTATGCTGGATGTTTCTTGATGATTCGAAACGAAAATCCTGCCAACAAATTAAAGTTACCGATATCACGCGAAGAATTAGCTTGTTGAAGTGGCAGTTAGATAGTCACATACTCATAAAAATGGACAGCAGATGGGGCAACAAGGCTTAAGAGTTGAGGCCGCGTTTGGATAAAAGAAGTATAAGATATTTTCCGTGCAGTGCGTGAAAATAGTGTCTGATGGTGTGAAGGTGATATTAATGATAGGATGAATGATATTATTGTAAATGAATTATAATGAAAACAGCAAAATATGCATCTTATATTATTACAATATTTTTTTACAAAATTTAATTCACAAAAAACTTAATCTTACAGAAATTTAGTTGTTAAATTTACAAGAGTTATGAAAATCATAAGCCAAAATATTATATGTAATATTTCAAGTTAGAGAATATCCATACATTACATACATATAGCACTCATAATTAATAAATCCCTACTATAGCGTGGGGAATGTTTACCGTCGATACGTCAATGTCGAGGGTGGGCAGGGGTCAAGTGTACACGTACAGATTAAACACCTCGTGTTTCCCGCCAAATAGCTTGTAGATCATCCATCTTGGATTTAAAACCTACTGCAATAATTTTATTTTATGGAGAGTATTTTAGATTGTTAGTGGATAACATGTTTATTTGTTTATTTGCGTGAATTTTTTATTGCACACGCATTTATTTTATTGTGATTGATAGCAAAAAAAAACAATTTTTGAGAATTAAAGTTTGTCTGTTCAAAAGTTTATCAAGTCAAATATAATTGTTCTGAACCTTTGCAATTTTTATATGATTAAATTATTGTTCTTGTTATTAGATTTTTAAAAATTAATGATGTTCTCTTTAAAAACAAAAAAATCATATTTAAATAATCTTTAATTTATTAGCTACGTAAAAATGTGGTTCAACTTTAAGCTTTACGATGAACAAAATTTAACCCTTGGCTTATCGTGTTAACACAATACTGTAACAAAGTTTAAGCAAATGTCTATCCCACCCCACTCTCCCTTCTCAGGTCCGAGAACAATTTCTTAATAGCCCATAACTTGGGCTTTCAAGCTTACGTGTGCGAATTACTGTCAAGTTATATTTCATTGAGAGCCCAGAGTTCTAAAGCACTTACTTTTTTATTTTATTATTTTAAAAGCACTGGTTTTTTATGCAGGGTAGGTTCTGATAAGCAAAGTTTGGAAAAACGAAGAGTATTGATGATTTATGTATAATTTAATAAAAGTTATTGTTATGTCACTAAAAAAATGATTGACTTGGTTATGAAAAGTTGAAGATCGGCCTAAGTAGTTTGTGTAATGTTCAAATGCTACCTTTAATATATATTATGGACTATATTTGTTTTATCTAAAGGTATAAAAAAGCTTAAAAATATACTTTTAAATGTATGTTTATTTATCTAAGATATTTCATAGACATGATGACTATGGCTGGCATCATTTTTTCAACAAAATATCTGATATATGTGTCCCCTTAACCCTCTGGAAACCTTAAGGGCTGTTTGTCAAAGCATCGGAAGTGGTCTGCGCGACCCACGCACGTCTTTTCCGGCGGCCACACGACCGGTACACACGCGACGCCCTTTACTGGGATCCTGGAAAATAATATCACAATCACACAACGCTCACATTATGCTAAAATATAGCGACACGGTTAAATGTATATAACAGGCTTTAATACAGATGACATAAAAAAGTTTTACAGATCTATTTGATTTTATATTAATCGATAGAAGAATGATGAAGAGTAATATCTATGGACGCTTTTACAGCATGTAAATTTGGTCCCGTGGTAAGTTTTCGAAGATTGTTACGGGTACCAGACAACCCAAATATATTTATTTTTCTAAAACGCCATAAATAGATAAACTATCATAAAAAAGTGGATTTTAATACATATTTTTTACATCAAACAGCTAATTTAATGTACAGTGTTTTTCTTTAGTGAAATTTAATGTTAGCAATATAACTTACTTGCAAATACAGAATCGCCATCACGAAGCCTGTCTTGGACAATTTCCTCCCAACTAAAACTCTGGCTGTGATTTTTGTCGCTGAAACAATAGAAAACGTGCTTTAACGCAATGTGGTAGATTTTCGTTAGTCGGTATTGCGTTGGTTGTTACGTTGGTGTGTGTTGCGTTGGTGTCTTGCGTTGTGTGTTGCGTTGTAATTAGTAAAGGACAGTCAGGTCAAAGGGGCGGAAGCTGACCGCGGCACTTCCGTGGCGTGTCCAGCGTCTTGTCCGCTATGAAGTTTTGGGGTTAACTGCTTGCGTTCACAATTTCACGTCTTGTGTAACATGAGTTTTGACAAGATAACAACAATTGCGTAAGATTTTTGTATAAGGAGATGTTTAAATTTGATAATAATTATAATAATTGCTTACATTGACTGGACTTTGGTTGCTATATTTTCTTGGAAATTTAATCTTATTAAATGTGAAAAGTGTATGTTATCTAAAAAGACATCGGTATCAAAGTGGTCTTGCGTGACATCTAACTTGATTTGCTGTTTAGATAACAGAGTACCAAAACTTAATAATTTAATTAAAATATAATATATCGAAACGTATACACTATAAAATATCAGCCTTTATTTGTTTAATCCTTAATATAACTTTTTGATCACAGCTTGAATATATATTATGTGTAAATATTAAATCATTTACAGAACATCATATTTTTTTAAGAAAAAATAACAAGTTCCTTTAACATATACCTACAAAACAGAAGCAGGAATATCCAATTTAATTAATTGGTGAGTATTTCCTATAAAATAAAGCGAAGACATGTAAAACAAACGGCTCCGTCGGCCAGGTGCAGGCTGCAAGGGCTCACGCACCGCTGGGCAAAGCTTGAAAGAACATCAAAGCCGCTCTTCAATTAGCCAGCTAATTGGCTTGACCGCGCTCTTACATCTTACGGGACCATAAAATGTCGCATCCTCCATCGCTTCATATTAATGTCATGATAAATATATGGCAAAATTTAATCAGAAAGAAGAGAAAACAGAGAGCCTACAGAAATATTTGTAATTTAAAACGCAGGTCATCCTAAAAGGTAAAACCTAATTGTCCTAATACTATATAGTTAGTTTATATTCTTATTGCTATTCATTTTATATTATATGGTATGCAGTAGTTCGGCTACTATCGATCGATTATTGATATTTATTTTGACTTCATTTAATTATGAATAGGGTGAAGATGATTTTCACTGTAAAGGCCTAACTTTTTTTTTATTTAAGTACTTACAATTTTAGTTACAATATGCCATTGGCAATATAAATTAGGAGATTAAGCTACTAACATAAAAATTATGCTTTTTAAAAAGCAGCATTTTACCGGTCCCCGTAAGAAATTTTCTCTGAAATGATTTGATATCAGACAAAAAGTTGGATTTGACTTGTCGAGAGCCGTCTAGTGGGCGGGTACAGACGGGATGTTTTAAATTGCACTCGGCTTGTGCAGCAACTTGTCTTGTAAATAATTATAATTTAACTAATTAAATACTTCAATATATTTCGTGGGGCAGTTTTCTAGCCATTGCAGCTGCTTTGTGAGACCACTTTCAATGTCTCTACGTCCTAAATTAAGTCCCATATCAGTTTCCACCACATCAATCAAACTCTTATGCCTTCTGTAAGGTAATGATAATTACCACAACTTATTGACATTATTATTCTCTTTGCCTGTACGGATTTTTTTAACAATTTTTTAAAGTTTTATCTGAAGGACCTATTCTAATATGTAAATTGCTTATTGTAATTTTTGTTTGTGTCAGCGATCACAATAAAAAAAGTGTATATAATATGAATACATATTAATTCGAAGGCGTGTTGGTTAAGTAGTCAGTGGAGGTCACCATCGCATAATTAAAAAAAAAAAAACGTAATAAAAATAACTATTTTCATTTAAGTAACAAAATTTCGCGACCGCCACGTTATATAAAGTTGTATAAACAGTATAGCCAGATCACTTGACCAGCCGATCGTTAATATAAGTATATTTCACTATTTTATTGCTAAGTAAAGTATTTGTTCTGTGAGATGTGAACTATGTATAAGAAATCGAAAACACCATTAAATTTTATTAGTATAATAACGATTATTCAATAGCACCAATATAATTAATCGGTAAGAACAAAGTTTGGTTCGGTAAGTAAACCTCCTTAGGTAGATCCCTTAATTCAATAATTTCCACCCATTTAGTAAGCAGACCGCCATATTTGTCTTGGACTAAAATCCCGTACGAGATTAATCCTCGAATTTTGAAACCCTTGTCCCTCGGAAGATCTGCGTAACACTTGTTTATGTACCGTGACTGACCAGGTACAGTCAGTGGCAAATATTTATGCGAAAATAACTTTTATTTGTATGATTTATTTTCTTATGTTCATCACAATGAACTGTAGATATTTTGAAGAATATGTACTGGTATATTTCTTGATAACTTGGCTTTGTATCAGATAAGGTCCGTTCTACCCCGTATAGGTAAGTCTTTAAGATCGTCACAACTATCAATTCCGATCACTATCAGTATCTTTACTCAATAAAACACCTTAAAGAGTTCACACAACATGTGAGCATTTAGACTTCTTTCGGAATAACCTCTGCTTCCTCTGATTTTCTAAGAAAAATAAATAATACCTAAATAAGGTTTCCAAGCCTATGTTGTTGTATAATTTATATAATATTCAATGTAAAACATACACTCATTCGACAGAAATACAATAAGATAACGATTATTTAATCGTGTAGACAGGCTCACCAACCGCTTGAAATATTCCGAGAAACTTTTTACAAAATGAGATCTAGAATAATAATACAATGTCAAAGTTAATAAAAGTTTTCCAACTCAAAATGGTTTCTTTCGAAATTATTCAGGAGTGAAATCGCGTCTGTCTTAAGGCGGGGAAAATACACCGACTTGTTGGTCCTTCGCTGCATAATTCATACGGGAAAGGTACCCAGGTTAATAGAAACACTCAAAATGTGGTTATTTTGACTTATTGTTCCAAACGTCAAAACAATAAGTAATATGAAGGGTCTATTTTAAACCAAAATCTCGCATTTTTTAAATAGTTTTAAATACGTTTTGATTTATGTAGTTTATTGTTACAGGAGTTTGCCAACGAGCTATTGACCGCTGCATCTTGGGCATAACTGACGTGGGCGTCAAAGCTACTAAGCTGAAATGGTCCTGGGCAGATCACATCACTCGTATTCATTCCCATCGCTAGGCAAATATTACCACATTTTGGGTGCCAGAAGACGGATGACGTCGCTAAGTTCGGTCCTAAAAAAGATGCGCCATGATCTAGATTCTAGATGTACGACTAGCTAAGTGACAGTAGCCTGTGCAGTAGATTTAAACGGCAGAGAATGAGACACCTATCAATCAAATGGACATCATTTCGAGCGAAGTCTGAATACAATGATGAAATTATATAGATTAGGTAAACAGAGTTACCAATCGTTTTGACTCCGATTTTAAGGCTTGTTCAATTAATCAAAAACTTGTAAAGTTCAAAACTTGTAAACGTAATTCATTATTAAATATATGTTTATGTTGATAACTGTACTATCTCGATATTATATCACAAGCTACTTACAACAAGCTTAAATATTAATTTCGCCTTTTACTTATGGTCTTAATGATCACGTTTCGGCTATTGCAATTAATATCAAGTCTCGTTTATTAATTAATACGACGAGAGAAGTGATGGCCACATTTTTAAATACTTATTGTTTCCTAATATTTACGCGAATTTTACTGATAAAGAAATTTTGTATTGATTCTGCCGGGGTATATTTACGTTTTTACAATATAAGGATGATTCAATATGGTTTACGTGGATGTTGGAAATAGACCCAAAAAATGTAACAAACTAAATAGCTTGCCAAAGTTTGGATTTTGATTATGTACTTTTGACTTCTTTTCATTGTTTAACTCTTACCATTGAGGCTAAGTAAAAATATCAAACAATGCAACTTAAAGTTGTGCAAGTAATTCAAACATGTGACTAATTCCGAGCCGCGTCCGGCCCGTCTTGGGCAAAGTTTGCTGGATGTAGGTAAACACGTCGTTACAAGACTGTCCGCAGTCGCATGTCCGGCCAGAGCTCGTTAAAACTTGCCATTCCGATCCATATGGAGTTTCAAGCCTTTAGTTTAAATCTATTTAAGTCATTGTATAATTATAATGTTACATTTTTATTGTCAAATATCGAAGTAAGAATGAATGTGAATGTGAATTTGATTGGATTAATAATTAATTGTTATGAATGCATATAATGATGCAAAATTGTAAGAATTTAATTGCTCTACAATTTTTATTAGTAAAAAAAAAGAGAATATAATATAAAGTACTTTTTCAATTTTTATTTTTATTAGCTGTTTCCCGCAGCTTTGCCCGCGTTGTCAAAAACTTTTTATTTTTTAATGTATCCTGTGTTAATTCTAGTACCTCCGAGGATAATGTGTACAAAGTTTCATGATAGGTGGTTGAGTAGTTTTCGCGTGAAAGCGTAACAAACCTTTACTTTTACATTTATAATATTAGTACGGATTGTGTTAATAAAAACAATGATAAATTGACTTTATTAATAATTGCTTTTTTGACATAATTAGGTGTATTGATGAATAGAGGTGGGTACTAATTTTGCCAATTAATAAAAAAAATATATACGTCACAATTTAGATCTTTGAAGTATTAAACGGCGGTCACTGAATTAGTGAAACGATCACAACAAAATATGTGCCTAAGTAATTGAAAGCAGTTTTGTAACAAACATAAACCCAAGACGTTTCGGACAATTTACATGTTGTAATTTTAATTTAGATTCGCCGACCGCAGCGACTCGCCAACTGTTGGCACAATGGGCCTATCCCGAGGGATAGTTTCACCTAATGTTAATTTAATCCAAGACGGACAATCCTTGGCAAAAGTTGTGACTTCTCGTCTTGTGTTGTTGTTCGGATCGTTCATACACTGCGACTTTCAGATGGATATATTTTCAGTTTCTTAGTAAGAAAATTCATTTTTATTTTATTTGATTTACTACTTCGTCGACGATTTTTACAAGATATTATATCTGCATTGATTATAATATTACAGTAGATGTAGGTTGGCAGTAAACGTTTGGGAAATCCGTTACCACACCTTTGGATTGCTTTATTACATTTTTAAAATTATATATAAATTCAAAAACAAGAAGTGATTTCAAATGTAAAGTAAAGAAACATATTTACCTTTTTTACATTTTTCCAAGACGTTATATATGAAAAAATGAGTATCACCTATAGGCCTAATCAAATTACAAAAAAAGGAATAGTATATCAGATTTCCATCAATCACGTAGATATAAGATATATTTAGTTGAATCTTAGAATTTAAAATAAGATTGAATCAATTTAAACGAATGGACACGATAAGTGTACACGTCCCTCTCGGCCACGTGTTAAGCTGGTAGTGTATAATTAAGGTCCCCTTGACCGGACCCTCCCTGTAGGGAGGCAAGTGCCGTTTAAACCTGTCGCCACCGTCTTAACAACTTTCATACTAAATTACTATCAACCTAACTATTTACATACAAAGGTATGGTCATCTTGGTGAATTCAAAGAGGCGACAGTAAAGTAAAGTAACTTGGACTAGAACATAAGCAACAATCACGCCACGTTAATCTAACCTCTAGTATTATGTATTTCATTTTTTTTCTTATGTTTACGAGAATTTCACTCATTATAATGAAACAACTTTTACGGATTTTATCGCGGTTTATTTAGTTTCTTACAAGCCCGACGTTTCGGATACTTTACAGCAACCATGGTCACGGGAGGACCATGGAGGACTATCCTCCTCCCGTGACCATGGTTGCTGTAAAGTTTCCGAAACGTCGGGCTTGTAAAAAACTAAATAAACCGCGATAAAATCCGTAAAAGTTGTTTCATTATAATGAGTATGTATTTTATTTTTTCTAATAGAAATTTCGAAAAGTTTAGTTCCGCTGAGTTTGTTTCGCCGGTTCTTCTCAGTGGGCTTGCTTTGAAACCAGTGGTAGACTTTCATTGGCGTTCAAAATATACTCTGATGGTAGGTACTATTTTAAATAAATGACTTTAACTTTGACCTCGTGGTAAGTTCGTAAGAACTTGTGTTTCGTGTACCAGGAACGGAACATTTAAGTTTATACAAAGTGATCTCCGAGCAGTGGCCGCTCGTATGATGCGAGTGGCAAGGGATCGGTCTTGGCGTTCATTGAGGCAGACCTTTGTTCAGCAGTGGACGGATAAAGGCCGATGATGATGATATAAATACACGTCCATGACCCACAGGCTTCTTTATTAATAACACAATAGCTGCACTTGGCAGGATTCGAACTCATGACCACTACGTAGAGTGTCCAATAACTTGACCACTCGACCAGACGGTAGTAAAGGGATCGTGTTATTAATCAGAAATGCCTTTCTTAATTAGTCGGCGTTTTCATTAACAACTTGCATTTTATCCGTCAGCCTATCTTCATTTATTGTTGCATGAAAGCTAGTTCACTGACCTTCAATGTTATGAGTAGGAGTATAGGAATTTTAGTACCTTCATGTGTACAGTCATGAGTGGTCACTGTTTTTCAATTCAAATCAGAAAATTGTGACGCTTTTCAGAGCGGTCGAAGAAAATATCATAATAATAATAATATCTATGGACGCTTTTACCCCACGTCAATCTGGTCCCGTGCTAAGTTCTCGAAGAGACTTGTGTTACGGGTACCAGACAACGGAAATACATATATTTAATACTTTTTATATGAATACTTATATTTAAGATTTTCATTATAATATAATACACAAATTTAATACACATCCATGACCCAGGAACACAGAAACTCTTTTTTGTTCCCTGGCGAGATTCGAACCCGCTACCTCCGGCTTGTGCGCCAACGTGCTAACAATTGAGCCACAGAGGTCGTCATATACTTGTACTTGGTATATATAATTTCATTGTTAGTAATACATTATACTTACAACCCCTACAGAGGCCCGCCATAAAATACCACCAAATTTGTGTACGAAATTGTGATACGGATAAAGAGAAATTTAAAAAAGAAACGACACACGAAATATGTTTATAAGGAGCAACGTGTTTTGATTTATAATGTTCTGTAAAGACGTAGCACGGGTATGGTATATGTTATAAGAGAGAGCGAGAGCGGTGAGCGACTTGAAAGCTTTACAAACAAAATATTGATATTGTATACAAATTACATGAATATTTTATATAATTATTATTAAATTAAATTATTAGGTATGCTAAAAAACACAATTTTTATTTCAATTAATAATTTTTCTATTAAAACTATCGTATTTATCCACCCAATGCAAAGAATGTGAAAGTTTATAAGAAATTCCATCCAAAAACAAGGTAATATAGATGTTTCTTACCTTTTCTCCATTTTTTAAAATACATATTAAATTATTTATTTTATGACGTAATACACGTTTTCTACTGTATTTAACCTTTTTTTATTGTGCAATAAATTCAAACTTTCTAAATAGATTTTAATGAAAATTGCGACTTTATCTTTGATTTTTATTATACAACGATTAATGGCGCATTCTTACATACAGCTTATTACTTGGACCAAAAGGTTAGAATATTTCGAGTCACAAAATTGCAAGATTTATTTGGGAGCCAGGCTTCGAACTCATTAGATGGAAAACCCGCTAGATCACACACAAGTCCTTGTTTTTACAAAAAGTCGCAGAACTTGTCGAACTTTCTCACAAAGCTCCTAATAAATTCAAACAAGATTTTACTTTTATTGCTAGATCAGATTTACTTTAGTGCGTGTTGTCTTTAAGGCATTTCTTAAAAAATGTGATCTCTCAAAGTAAAGGAGACATTAATATAATATTTTTTCCTTAAATTGATAGTATCATCATCATGGTCATCATTTTCATCATATTATATCATCAAATAACTTTATTTAGAATGATAATACATATAATACGGTTAATAATGTTAATATATATTTTTTTCAATTTTTTAGCTGCTATGAAAGAAATGTCTATAATGAAGACGAAGGTGATGTGTCAAAGCCTTTACCTAGGAAAAGCTCTTTGTATATTGATAAAGTTTTTGTAAGATACAAATATTTGAACTTTTAGAAAACGACTTAATATGAGCTAAAAACATCTAACTACCTTAAAATTGTATTTTTTACAGAATCATTTAAATGAAATTTTGCCATTGTATCACAAATAAAGATAATTGAACATAGCGCAACGGGCGGGCCGCCAATCCGTTGCGTCCATTGTACGTGTAAACTACGCACGAAGCCCATTAAAACCTTCAAGGCAATAAACTCCTTCGCTGTTATTATTTTCACAACGACTTTTTATGAAGAGCAGACGACCACTAATATGCAAATCGACCACCGTTACTTCTTATTCCACTGCGGAATATTATTTGTTGTTCAAATTAAAACATGGAACCGAACCGGGCCAGACGATTGTAATGCAAATTGGCGTGCCACCTCCAGCCAAAAAGGGCGCGAGAAAAATCGACCTACGTAGGAATTTATAATATACTTTTTTATTTGGAGTTAAGTGTTGTAAGGCTATAAAGGGCAGAGGCAAATGACGCAATATTCAGGCGCTGGCGTCGCTGAGGAATGATGTTATTATTTATGTTAATTCTCAACTCAATGACGTCGGGCGTACCTTCTTTCAGGGTTATGAGTAGAAGAAAATTTTACGTCGTCAAAATATTTCTATTATTTACGCAAATTTTCATTATTTTTCTTTGCTTTTATAGCTATAGATAAGGAGAGCGAAGTAAACTGTAATGTAAAAATGTTTAAAAAAAATATTAATTAATGAAACTGAACTGTTAAAACAGGAAACTGACGAGTAACAGAGGCAGATTCGATCATTTAAAACTAGTTAAGCCTTAAAAAATATATCGCAACGATCTAGACGCATACCAAGCTGATTGGCCTGCGGTGGCACAGAACTGCGATAGAAAGAGCTTAGGGCCTTTGCGCAGTGGACATAATAATATATTGGGCAGCAGAGGCTAATAAAAAGAGCCTTAATTGTATATCTTGCTACTGATTTAACTGCCTATCGTTAGACGTGAGACGCAATACAAGGTATTTTTGCTAGAAGAATCTATTAGTCATGCCTTTTTTTCCAAAGTGGCGAGAAAATTACTTTGTTTAACGAAACCTTGGACTATATTACCAAAACGTAGCTAAGCTGGGGAAAGCATAGATACCATGATACATAGTGTAGCCAACTTTAATAAGTTGAGGTAATCCTCAACGCCAAATACTTGTTCTACCTAAGTCGTATAAAAATCTCACACACAGCCCTGGCACGGGTACGGTAATTGCACCACTTTGCATAATGTCTATTTTAGTGTTCAATTTTTCAAAATACCCCCGCTAATGAGGCGTGAGGCGCTGATGTTCCTAATGCAAGGTAGTGTCGTTTGCGGCGGCGGGAGATTTATAGCAACGTTAAGTGATCTCGATCGCCTTTCCATTTTCAATTTAACATTAGACATCGGTAATTTATAAATGCACCCTCTGAGATTGGAGATAACGAACATTTCCGAATCAAGGAATACTTTACACACCGCGACGTAAATATTATCATGGTCGTCCACTGACGAACATAGGCCTTCCTCAATGAATGCCAAGACGACCGATACTAATTGTATCGGTTATTGGCATGGTGATTTGTATAGTATACAACTTGTCTGTCGAGGTAGATCTTCTGTATGACATATAATTAAGTAACAGAAGATAAAGGATGGTACTTAAGCTCAAGCTCAAATTGTAAGAAAAACTTACGTTCAGTCAATGCGATCACGTCTTTGTTTCTGATTGCTAGGACAAAATAAACGTCCAGGAGTAAACGCAGATCTCATAGGAATTTCCTCTTGTCTTCATCTTTAGCGTCGCTCAACACAAGTCAACAAAATGGGAGACGGAATTTTAACTACAAAATTAATGCTACAAATTAATTTAATTATCAATAAAAAGAGAAAAAAAAAACGCGGAGAGGAAAATATATAAAATTAAAGTATTTTATAATGTTTTAAAGCTGTGTTAAAACATTTTACTCTACTGATTCTCATGTGTCTACAATCATAATATCGAAGAGTAAGTGCCCCGCAGTATAAGTTTAATGTCGTCACATCAATAAATACTTCCCTCCACAGTTTTTTCAACAAACGGTATATTGTATTGTTTTCTTAAGTTTACGCGAATTTCACTCATTATAATAAAACAAATTTACGGATTTTATCGCGGTTTATTAAGTTTTTTACACTCCCGTGACCATGGTTGCTGTAAAGTATCCGAAACGTCGGCGGTCGGGCTTGCTATCAATATAATGTAGGAGCTTTGTTATGTACTCGTATTTAGTAAAAACATGCGTCGCTAGATCGGTGCGTACTTCCCATAAATATCAGTTAGCTGAGCTCGTCCGAGTATGAGGCGACTTGTAAATGCGCCATTTGCGAACTTTGCTACCGATAGTGTTGGACAGATTTTATACGCATATTATAAAAATACTAACTGACCGGCCATTATTATTATTACAAATTATACCATATTGTATTATAAACGCGAAGTTTGTAAGAATGTATGGATATATGTATGTTTGTTAATCTTTCACGCAAAAACGACTTAACGGATTTTGATGATATTTTACTATAATATATCTTACAAATAAAAGTAGCACAATGACTATAATTTATCCCCCTTATCCCACGGGATTAGGAGGTACATGAATGAAATTGCGAGGCGCTGCTAGGTACAGCTAGTTAGTTTTTACAATAATTAATTATTAAATAAGCGTCTTGTTATAGTTGCCAGGTTTTTAATTTTCAGCTTTGTTGTCAGAGAGCATGTGCATGATAAATACAAAGAACTTCAAAGAACTTAATATGTAAAAGATTATTATTATGTTATTGCCTAGTTATTTTTTAAACTAAACTTGCTTAAATATCAACGCTAGTTTCAAAGAATGATTACATTTAAGATGTCCATATAAAAGATATCCTTAAATAATAAGAAGAATACTATTAATTCATAACATTAAATGCCAAAATAAAAAGTTTTTATCGATGTTACATTACATCACTAGGAGAGTACGTTACGTTAGATTTATCGCTTTTGACACAAATCCGGGCTTTCTTTGGGACACCTTGTTTTATTCGCCGAACTTCAAACAAGATCATACGCAAGACATGCTAGGATTTACTTATTTACAAAAATCACGCCATCCAACACTGCGAAACTTCAGAGAGCCACTTTTATCGCGCTTTCTTATTTTTCCAGCGCTGTTGTAATTTATTTGCTAACTTTATTTCATATTTAGTATGTTATAGTATTAACCGTTATATTATGTATCTCTGCTGAGCATGAATCTCCTCGAAATCAGGCGAGGGGAGTGTTGGGCCATAGTTTACCGTTGCGCTGGGCCAATGCAGTTTGGGGAACATTACACCCTTTAAATACTTTTAATCTCATCAGACATGCATGTTTCTTGACTATGTTCGAGTTCACCGACGAGTGAGCGATGGTTTCATATTTAAGTGCACATTAAAATTTTTGAAAAACCCTTTTCTCAGTCTCAAACCAGAACCTCTCGAGAGGTCGGGCCCATACCACCGTCACTCGCAGTATATAAATAATAAGAAGATTGTCCCGCCTTCGAATGATAGTAGTCGTTTAGGCCATTTTATTGTTCTTTGAAACAGGCCTATGATCAGCAGTGGAAAAAGGTTGATAGTGATTAATTTATCTTATATTATTATGATAATAATTATCCAAAGTTCAATAGTGATACGTTTTACGGTATTTAATATTTCTTTTTACCTTTGTAATCTGTTAATACAAGGAGTATGAGAGTTTTTATTATAATGGATCTGTTATATTTCACACTAATTTAAGACTAACATTGTTACTCTAGTACCATATTTATATTTGATTTTTTTTCATAAATTATTCAGCGATATAAAAGAACTTGTGTTACAGGCTATTTTATTGGACGTCTTGTTATTAATTGTTTTTAATACGAGTAGGATTCGAACCCACCACTGATTATAAATTTCCTTTATTACAGTCTACATTACTAAGATGGTTTTCTTAATTTTATCCACCTTCGAATAATTTCGAACGTCCTATGAGCTGGAGTACAAATGATGTTCAAACGGTCGTAAAACTGATGTAAACAGCCGGTTCCGCCCGCCTGCGTCCACCTGGACACCAAAGGTTCATATGCTTATTGTCTAACATACATGCCATAAACTGCAACGCTATAATAATAATTATTTTACACCTATTTGAGAACTGAATGGTAGGGTCAGTAACAATAAATTAGAATGGTTACTTTGATTTTCGATGAGAACATTCTGTTGGCGCGCTCTTGCTGTGAAATCGAATGGCGTGAAAGATGGTACGACGAAAGGTCGTACCATCTTACCAGCAGTTTAGCTGTAGCTATTAAAGGTATTTGTATTTAGTGCTTAATATATCAAACTGTTAAAAAACTGATCCGGGTTGAATGCGAGTGGCAAATTATTGTCATTTTGGTATTGCCGTCTTGGTATTCATTGAGCAGTGGGAAGATAAAGGTGGCTTTGAAGATGATGATGATGATATTGAACAAGATATTATTTATACGTAGGAGGTAATGTTCGTAATTGAACAATTGATAAAAAAAAATCTTTGGGTATATTTCTGAGTGACTAGGCTATAAAAAAAATAATCATCGTCCCGACATTGAAACAGACAATAGCTAGTTAATCATATAATCAAAATTCCACACAAAGCGTCATTCAGGTATAGTCATCAGGGTAGCATTTCTCTCACACTCTATACTTAAAAACTGAACAATCATATTTATTCTCTAACGCTACAAATGAACATTTGCATTTTTTTATTGAAACAAAAATATTTTGCTACCATGTGGAGTTGTGCTTTTCCTTAAAAAATCTGAACTTGTTCAAACAACCGCCACAAATATTTGTTTGCCGCGACCTTTTGTTGTTTCGCGGAGTTGTTTAAACAAAAACAACCCTTCAGTCGCACACATAAGGATTGTAGACCTTACCTTGACTTTGTTTATTTGTTTTGCCCCTGATACACTTTGACTACGAACTGACTTGCAGACACATAAACTTGTTATAACACAGTGAAATCATCGCTATTATACTCGTGAATTCTGTAGCATTATGCACAGCGATAAATATACCCTGTTTGGAGATGCGCTGTGCTGCGCTCCCTGCTGCATTGGTACCACCATATTGCTTGTTTGAGACAGCTTTGCTGTGTTTCGGAGAGAAGGGAAAGACGGCTAGTGTAATTACTGGCACCCAGACATATCTTATGTCTCAGGATAGGACATGCATTAATAGGTTATCTGCGCTAGTTCCTACCTCGAATAGTATTATATGCTAGGTTACGTACATGGATGACGTCAAATACTTACCATCAAATCGCATATCTGCCAGCTTTCATGCATAAAAAGATACCAGCATCCTCCCATAAGACGGCCTATCCGACACCACTGGTATCTAACATAATGCCTGATAATATTTGTTTTTTTTAAATTTTTGTATAAAATAAAATGTGACGAAGACATCGTTATAAGAAGACAGCGTCGTCTTTTAATAATAATAAATATTAATATGTATTTTATACGATTTTTTTTCGTTTTAGCATCACTTTAATTTATCTCTTGACGAAATAATAACAGCTATACGGAATATGACTAACTTTTTGCATTACAAAGGAAACGTTAAAAGCAACTTAGAAAACTTTAGCAAAACTTGTGTGTTTATTTTATTTCCAGAGCATTACAGTCACTTAGCATAACTAGTTCACCTGGCAACAGTCAACAACAGTCGTTACATAAATAATATCGGCGACAACACTGTTTATCCCACAACAGATCCCATAAAAATAAGGGCAGGATATTATTTATGTGGACATGTTTGTTGGAGAAGGGAAAAGTTGATGTACATTAATAGATCTCCCTTAATTGCAGTGTTTTTGTGTTGTAAGTTTTTATTTTATAGATTTATGAAAATCTATCAATGTTTTCTTGACGATTTTTTCGATTTTGATTTGTTAATTTAAATAGTAGCTACTTGATGTTTCTATAAATCAGCTTTAGCTTCTAAATACTCTTATTTTGTTAACCATAACTTGCCCTAATGCAATGAAACTTCTAAGTAAACTTAAAAACGTGTGAAAAGGGCGAAATGGGATTAGTTATATAATTTTAAGTTTTTGTTTTTACATAATATACAAAACATTAAAATACAAAAAAGAGAAACGCATTTGTAAATGTTTGAATGATAATATACTTATTCGAGTTAGCTAATCTAAAAATTATCGCACGAAACTGATGCGATCCGAACAGATAATACAAATTAATTTAATGCTCTTCGTGCGAATGCGAAGTCAATAGTTGTTAGTAAATATAAAAACTACACAGCTAAAGTTAGAAAAAACATGGAGTAATATGAAACTAATATTTACCAAAGATGGGATCCTCATAAGACATGGGGTAATAATCTACATGAGCGGACGGTCGCGCATTCCTCCCGTTTGCAACTATGCTGAATATTTTTAATCAATACAAATTAGGTAGCGGCGGGCCTGCCTCGGGCGCCGTTAGCAAATACGCTGCCCGCCCAGTGGGCGGCGAGAGGTTTCTTGGATAAAATCATAAGAAAGGTATAAAGTAAAATTATAACGTGGTAAGAGTGTAAAAATAGAATAATATGTGGAAATTTATTGTTTTAAAAGTCATAATATTGATTCTAATAAAGTAATAAACGTTAACTTACGTTCACTAGATAGTTTACTATAATAAAACAACTCTTACGGAATTTAGCGCGGTTTATTCTGTTTTATTATAATGAGTGAAATTCGTGTAAACATAAGAACACAATAGATAGTTTATATTATATACCTTAGAAATTCATATTTTTATATAAGTGTTAAATTATTATAAACTTTAAACAGGCGTACCTAGACGCTCAAACCTGCCAGTTATATTTCTATATTATTATATTTGTTACATTTGTGTTTTTTTTTACATTTTAACTTCATAGGTTATAACAATTTTTTTAAATAAATAATAATTATACAATTTATAAAAAGCAAACAATTTATTAAAATGTGACAAAAGTATTGACAATTCTCGTTTATCCTTTCTTACATTAAATTTTAGGACTACATACATCGTTTTTGGCTATATACCTTTCTAAATGACTTTTCTTTTTATCATCCTAATCTAACTTAATTATATTATTACTTGCACCGCCCCGCGTTTTCACTCGCGTAGGTACTTCCAGTTCTCGTGGGTACGTGGTAAGGAGATAAATTATAGCCTATGTGTTATTCTGATGTATAAGCTATATTATTGTTAAGTTTCATTAAAATCCATTCAGTAGTTTTTACGCGAAAGAGTAACAATCATCCACACATCCATCCATATTTACAAACTTTCACGTTTAAATTATTGTAGGATCTAAATAGTACTATGAAATAGCAACATTTTCTTCGTGTACCGCAAATCTTACATTATCTACTGAATGAAAATAAAATTTTGTCTGTAACCCGACGCAGGCCCACTGTGCGCTGGATAATGTGCATATCCCGGAATAAACTTACTTAACGGGATCAAGATATTGATTCATCGGCCCCAGGTACAGAATCTCAACAATGTTTGCTCACCAGTTATTTGCTCCGACGTTATTATTATAAGATTGAACTTTGAGAGGTTTATTAAAGTACGTATACCTTATGCCAGCTTTATTACTTTTTCTCGGATATGAAATTCTTTTGAATATTATTAGAACATACATTTTTATATGAAATGAATTCAACTTTATATATTGCAATAATGCTAGTATATGCGTTTCAAATAAATCATGAAGCACCTAGTTGTGTTATAAGATCTTTTATCTTATGAGGTAAATATTTTTTTTTAATTTGAGGCTTTGTTTATTGTACGTTGCCTTTGATTTATTATACATATCATCATCGTCATCTATATCAGCCTTTATCCTTCTGCTGATAAACAAAAACAAAGGTCTCCCTCAATGAACGCCAAGACGGCCAATGCCTTGCCGCTCGTTATATGACTACGTCTTCCCATCTTGTCAATAGCCGGCCAACACTTCGTCTACCAAATGCGGCCTTCACTCTTGAACCTTATTGGCCCATCAGCCATCCGTTTTGTGTGTGAGAACAGCCCAATGTCAATTCAACGAGCTTATTATTTGTCTGATGTCTCTATCTTTAATTCTAGAGGTTTATGCGCCGAAGAAATACCAAAGCAAGCTCAACAGCACGTTGAGCTACGGCAAACTTTCGGACAGTCGTAAATTTAGAGGTTACCTGTCTGTCCTTAGTGGGATGCAATTCCATAATCCCTGTTTGTACTGTAACCATAGAGTATACATTATAATAGTTAAAATATAAAGTATCAACTCATAAATATGCCTTTCTACAACTGCTAGGATCGGGTCTCCTCCTAAAAACCGGACGAGGGAATATTGGGCCATTGTTCACCTTCAAAGACTTTGAATTTTATCAGACATGAAGGCTTCCCTACGATGTTTTCCTTCACTGGCGAGCGAGCGATGGTCTGGTGTTAAGGGTGCACTTAGAAACTTAGGAAAGTTCAAGGCATCGTAGGATCAAACTCTCACGCTCAAGACGCCAAGCCCATCACCCACTGGACCATCGTCGCTCAATAGTATTACATAATGTTACCACTGTAATGTACTATACTTTACTGTAAAGTATATACATATTACTAGAACCATGAAATGTGTATTAATACTATGGGTTTTTGATAGCTATATGGCTATCTTGAACAATAGTATGTAGAGGTGTAGATTCTAAGCCAAGTGTGACCTTTTTTAACTTGAAGGGAAACCGCGGTAAGTTATATCCCCTCCCCCCCGCCGCATGCCGCACCCGCGCCCGTACACAATACTGCCATTAACAGCTGCCCACAATCTTCTCTACAATTTTATCTCGACGTTTTTTAAATTTATTTTTTATATAACATTATTATTAAACGATTTCTCGGGGAATATTAATTCGACAAATCAGGATAAATAAGCTGAGCCGAGCTTATTTTATTAATTTTCAATGTTTACAAGATTCCATACATTTTTAAAAAAAGTTCATGCGTCCGCCGAGCACTTATCATCAGGAGGCCCGTCCAGTCGTTTGTCCATTTAATCTCTCTCTCTCTCTCTTTTCTTGACTATGTGCCCCACATGGTGGTAGGGTCAGCCTTCCTTATCAAACTCCTTCTCTTTGCTCTTTATCCTCCTGTTGGGTATGGGACTTCTCAGAAGCATGTGGGGGTGTTGGGCTATAGATCTCCGATGCGCTGGTCCACTGCGGGTTGGTGAACTTTATACACCTTCGACGACTTTAAATCTCATCAGGAATTATAGTTTGCTCTCGACGTTTTCATCCTTATTATGAATGCATGCATATTATGTACAAAAATAGACGTCTAGTTATGTAAAAATTGCTTTTACTGGTACTTACATAAAATAATATTACCACTTAATAAAGCAATAATATTTTGTAGATAATATAGCGGTTTACAAAGATTTTAGATTCCTAATATTTCGGATACTTCGACACGCCATCTTGTAAATATGGTCTTACAATAAAATACACATCTTACAATAGTAAGAATTATCTGAATTAACTAACAGCGCCCTACGGCTTTACCCACGTACTTCATATCCTTGTGGGAGTACGCTATAAATTATACCCTATATCTTATTGAAATGTGTAAGCTATATAATTGTAAAGTGGCACCAAAACCCGTTGACTAGTTTTTGCATGAAGAGCAACAAACATCCAACATCTAAACTATTGCCTTTATAATGAAACTAGCTGTTGCCCGCAGCTTCACCTGCGCTAACGTATATAGTCGTATACATTTATAGTATATTATAGTCAATATCATCCCGCGTTCCCGTGGGAATACGGGGAATAATTATAGCCTATGTGTTAATCTGATGTATAAGCTATATTATTATGAAGTTTCATCAAAATCCATTCAGTAGTTTTGCGTGAAAGAGTAACAAACATCCTCACAAACTTTCGCATTTATAATAATATTAGTAGGATATTACATTTGAATTTCACACACACATTTATTTAACTGAACGGATCAAATCGGATTTAGATATCGGAAATGACAAAGAAAGAAAGGAATGACAAAATCTTAAGTGATTGGGTAAGAAAACTGAGCAAATGATGTAATTAATACGTTAATTCACATAAAAATGAATTAATTGGCACGAACGATAAGAATATTTGTCGTGAAACACGGCGCTGACTATCGGCGGACGTGTATCCGGCGATAGGCATGTGGTTTATGGAATTCATATCATACCTATTAAAGCAATTAGATACAGTTGTGTTCCCCGTATTCTAGTTATCCTTCTAGATTGTTTACGCTGTTTTGGTTACTGCAGGTACGTTTTTATTCCGAGGCTAACAGTATGATAGTTGATGGATTAAGGCGATATTTTGCGCAATTATTCAGCGATAAACTGATTAATTGATTTAGGCATGCAGGCATAAAGCTTACACTAACACTGCATATGCATTTGTTTGCTTGCTTGCTTGCTTTTGATTGCACTCTTGTGCAAACCCATGGCACAATAAAAACTGAAGTACAGTTTATATAACTTTATTGTTTTTTTTAATACTTAACATAGTCATGTAAGCATTGTTTCATGAATGAATGAATTTCACGTAAATGTAACGTATAATTTCCTACAAACAATATGATAAAATATTTATTTGGACCTTAACTTAGTTGAGAGTGCTTCAGGCATACATTGATTTTGCTTTAACGTAAATCGAACTTAAAGTTTACACTTATGTCTCCGATAAACTTCCTAACAGGCGTCTAAGTATTTGAGGGCTTGGCTCCTTCAATACGAGCATAGCAAAAATAAATAGGAAGAATGTTCGCTTAAATCTACCAGTATGGCTTCGAAATGTTTGAAACACATTTATACTGTGGCATGTGTAATTCAAACAGTCGCTGTCCGAGCGTGAATCCGAGCCTTAGGCAGCAACAAATACAATGAAATGAATAAATAAAATGGATATACCAGACTTTTATTTGACAGAAGTTTATTCACGTAATAAAGGTAATATAAACTATTTAAAACGGGATATTTACCATGTTTTTTATCATTGTTTCGCGGAGCTCGATATTTCGACATTGTCTACGAATGTCATGTTAAAATCCTATAAAGGTAATATATTTGTTCCGTCTTAGTTTTTCCAAGTCCAAAAATGTATAAGTCGTAACTGATAGAATGTTCTTTTGTGTGTTGTACATGTGCTGCCATCACTAGGTAGGTAAATTATTTTATACAAAGGGAAAAAAAGGTTATTATCTATTCAATTGATATATCAACCCTATAGGCGATCGATATATAAATACCGCATCAAAATATTGTCACTTCGTAGCCCGCCCGCGGCCGCCTCTGGTCAACACTTCGCATCAGAACAAGGATCTTCAACTTAGGCCATTATTTTCGGAGATAGTACGCAGTAGGTAGATATAACTCTTAACACGACATAGCTTTATTAAAGTTAGTAAATACGTTATCAATATACGTAATTAAAAATACATAGGATTATATGTGTAATATTTACGAATAATAGTAAAGTATAATGATACTTTACTATTATTTTCCGTGACCTTAGTTGTAGAGGAACAACCTCTAAAACACCCTCTGAACATGGGCGTTCCTGAAAGAACGCCAATATGACCGATCGGCTGGTCGCGGCTAGGGCCAAAATAGGTAATTGTGAATTTTTTTTTGCCACCAAACTAGCGGTCGGAGCTTAATGGTTTTAGCTCATTACATAAGCCACGAAAAAAAAAAATAAGATATAAAAAATAAAAAGTCACTCAAAAGTACCTACACTAAAAAGTTTAAAAGCAAAACAATAAATATGTAAAGATGTTCTCATTTCAATTCCCTACATCTGTAACAAAATATTTCATTACAATTTATCAAAACACATCTTTTGTACTCGCCCCATCTTCACTTCCAAAAAATGTCTCAATCATGTAGGGCGAAAGGTACAAGTCATCCAAATAACTAGCAAAAACTTATTCCTTATAGGTTACTTGTATCTGTATAGCTATATTTATTATGTTAGTTTGATTGGCAAACTGGCATTCATGCTACCTGATGGTAAATGGTCCAGATATCTCATTATGTGTTACCTATTCCGGAGGAATAAGGTGTTAACGTCCGGTTTTTGAAACGTTGGTCTAAGTGTATTTCGATTCTAGATTCAAATTTCACAACTTTTCATTGTAGTTGCTGCGCCAACAGACAGGCCGGTCAAAATAAGTTTTTTAACCATGCTTGTAATTTTTAACAACTCATTAGACACTTAACAAGAGATTTGACAGTTGATTTGTTAATTTTTACGTTGATCGGCCTTTCGGAAACTGGGCGTAAGTCTCAGTGACAGTGATTACATTGCTTGTTTTGGCTTTATCTTAAAGCACAGCAAAGCTGTATCATAGGGGAAACAAGCAAGATGGTGGAACCTATGCAGTCGGGAGTGGCATAGCGCTTCCCGCACACTATATATTTTTTATAATGTAATTATAAGCATTAAAGCAAATAAACAATGTTAGAATTTTGAGAGAAAGTATCTACTACTACTAAGTTATCAAGGAAATATATCAGTGAGTTTATTATAGTATCAAATTCTATCTAGGCTTCAACGTTATTGGAAGACTGCAGATATATCAATAAGACATACAAAAACAAAACGTAAGATATTTCTATTGTTATAGTTAAAAACCTTTGTGGTCCATGATATTTGATTGCGCCCTAAAAACTGAATATATTTTATTTTATATTTAAAAGAGCAACACTACAGAGTTTTTTGCTAGATTCTTCTCCGGGGAAAACTGCTACTTTGCGAACCTAGCATTAGCCTATACATATAAAAATATTGACATGTTTCATGTGTTATGTAATTTGCCTACGAAATAAATATTATTTGATTTGATATTCAGCACACACAATACTTTGAACATATTTATGATATAAAATATAGATTTATAGGATATCTATTTATAAAGTCCTAATAAATCATAACGTTGCCAAGTTTAATAGATTATATTATCTGTATCATGCATACCATTATACATACCTACGTATTTCGCTGGTTAACACTTGCAAAGTTGAACACATTACCCCCGGGGTAACGGCACAAGTTAGACAATAACCGGGAGATTAGCCGGGCAAGGTGAGGAAGGTTGGCAAACAGGACACAGAATTGGATGTTAAGATGAAGGGTTATATTAGGGGACTTGAAACTAATGTTTGAGAATGGTATTTTAATTAGACATTATACTATCGAGGTAAATAGTTTATATTATATTTAATGACTATTGATACCTCAACTTGATGGCAATAAGGAATTTAAATCGGAGTTATATACATAAGTTTCAAATTATATAAAGTACTAGCTTCACCTGCGCCAACTATGATTTTAAACGGATCCCTAACTTTTTGAAAATTTAATAAAGCCTTTATTCACCGGAGATAGTGTAGCTTCTCAACAGTGAAAGAATTTTTTTAATCGGTCCATTAGTTTCGTAGCCTGTTCAATACAACCAAACAATCAAATCTTTCCTCTTTATAATATTAATTTAGATTTAGTTTGTTTTGTTGATTAATATTGAATAAATATATTATCCAAGCATTTTATTAAGCAATAATTATTCCTTCCTAAAGATTTTTTAATCTTATTGGCCCATCGGCCATCTGTTCTGTGTGACCTGCCCACTGCCACTTTAACTCTTTTTATTCTTCGTGTGATATCAGTAACGTTAGTCCGTGTTGGTAGCGTGTCGCAAGAGATCGGTCGTCTTCGTGTTCACTAAAGGAGGCCTTTGTTCAGCAGTGGTTGGATAAAGACGGATGATGATTTTTATTTACAACATAGTACCTATAGTTTTCACCGACGATGGTCCAGCAATGGGTGGACTCGGCCTCATATGCGAGAGGTTCCGGGTTCGATCCTGACTAGTCTGTGTGTGCATTGAAATGGGTTTTTCTAAATTTCTAAGTGCACCCCAAACACGAGACCATCGTTGGCTCACCGGTGAAGGAAAACATCGTAAGGAAATCTGCATGCCTGATGAGATTGAAAGTCTTTGAAGGTATGTTAGGTTCACCAGCCCGCATTGGGCCAGCGCATCGACAAACTTTGGCCCATTACCCTCCTCGCCTGATTTCGAGGAGACCCGTGCCTAGCAGTGGGACGTATAAGGGTTGATACCTTACTACTTTTACCTATAGTTTAAGTATGATATGACTATTGGACGTATATAAATAGAAAACACTAGGCACAGGTACTACCGTTTAATATCAAATTTTATAACGAGTTAATAATTAGAGTATATTTTCAAGATCGCATAAATCTCAAAACATTTTTTGTATATCTAAATTTCCTTGAAAGTAGCTGAATCAATAAAACGATTAACCAATAAACAAACGAAGGGATAATATTTTTTCTTGATGTTTGTTTCTTGTTTGCGGTCGGGAATTATTCATCCTTAATCCGTTGCTTATCCGAGGCTTAGCACAACAAGGGAGGTGTTTTCGTCTACATTTTTCAAGAAACGATATCAGCAACAATGAGTAGGGCGACCATGATTTGTAGTATTTTTTTACATTCAAACATTATTGCATAAAAATTAAAGAATAAGTCTTTTCATTACGTAACTTTTGATATATTTATTATTAAACATGCAATTTGAATTGGCTGGTTATAAAAATGAGCTAGATTTTGCATCGTAAACATTCAAAAAGTGTTTTACTTGAATCCAAGTTTCAGCTAGGTCGAGCTTAAAGGACGCCAATTTTTTTATAAACTTCTTAATTTTTTTCTATCAAATTCTTATTTTTTCATGATTTTCGCTGATGAAAATCAGCCATTATAGTGATCACATTTCTTGTACCGGTGTTTTTTTCTGAGATGTAAGCAACATAATATGACATACAAAATAAGTCGGACTTCAAACAATCTTTACCAGTTGATATAAGAAAAATACTACATTTTAAATGACGTATCAATAATTGATACGGGGTTGCATTAATATAATACAAAAATAGCACTTGTCCCGACTCGCCAATACAATTGGTAGCCCCAATTATGGTGTCATGGCAATATTTGAAGCGGTTGCAATAAAAGATGAAGCAATTAGTAATGTTTTGTTTGTGAGTCACGCGACAATTTTTCATTGTTAATCTCCCGCCCCGACAATTGTAAGTTTTCTTAGATCGTCATCGCGATCGTAACTTTTTTGTTCTGTCGATAAAAGGGAATTTTTGTATTGTTTCTCTTGGACAAAACATGAAATATTTTATCATTTAGGACCCTAAGAAGAATTGCGGTGCACTGAAGGATACAATTCAGCGATGAAAGTTTTGAATTTCTTTTACGCCTAACTTAAGATTGAAAGAAAGGAAGTTTAACAATACAAACTTTATGTGTAATTTTACAAAACTGACATACAGTTCTTTAGTTTCATTGGTATGAATAAAAATATTGCCGTTTCTGATCTAGATAAAAACTATGGAATCAAGTTAATTTCAACATGAAATTATTTTTTTGAAAATTCTTTAATAATAAATAGTCCATCTTGAATAACTTACTCATAGTTTTTATGGATTATTTATTATAAATAATAATATAATTCTGTCTCATTTTTAATATGTTAGTAATTGATAGCTTTAAAACATCCGAATGTGTAAAATTATATTTTTTGCATTTATTAAGATAAATAGAAAAAATAGATAAAAGAGCTATAAACTTGCTGGCGATACATATTTTATAATATAAAAATAACAAATGTAATAACATTTCTTTATTTTTAAGCTAAAATAACTAAAATCTTACTAGTTTTTCCACTTATAATGCAATTTAAATGCTTGAAATAAACAAATTAAAATTTTTAGGCATTGTTTTCCACGAAAATAGCATAGCGTATGTATCGTACTATTGATAAGAAGAAAGATCTGGTATCTTAAGTTCGAAAGACGAGATCAGATAAATAACTCATTCCAATTTTGCAAAATATTGTCACAACTTTATTCCATACCGCTGCAAATTATTACTTTTGCGAATAAAAATGTAAAACATTTAATAGGCACCGATTTCGCCGGTCGCATTAAATGTACACCAAAATGCAGTATTTGGATTTAAATTACACCATAAATACACGTGAGCTGTTCCCAACAAAGAGATGTCACTGGTGTTGCGACGGCATGCAATAAATCTACAAACACCCAACTTATACCGAAAATATCAAATATAAGACCGTGCACACACTGCACACTTACCTGCAGCAAAATTAAAACAACTTACACGTAGCGTTAAGCGTATTTTAATTTTTAATAATTCAATTTAATTAAGTCGTTATTTTTGCATAAGATATTTTACTTCACACATATTTTTGATAGATCTCATATCAAAATATTTTCCATGTATATTTATTACTTGACTGCGTGTATAATATGTTAAATACTATGTCTGAAATAGATATTAAATGGCCATGTTCATTAGTGCATCTATAACAAAATGAAGCGACATCTAGATACTCTACAAATATATTTACCTTTATCAAACCAAGTAAACGTCTATCTATTTGAGTCTGATATTCAAATCTCTTCTTAGACTAAAAAACCTTTATATTTAATCGATTATTCAATTGGCTTGTGTTGTAAAATTATTAAAGCATTACTGTATTTTTATTATTCAATGTAATATGGTACAGTAATTGATATGTCATACCCATAGTGTAAGCTTCCCCTAACTTTCACGGCTGAAAATATCAAATGTAAAATGTAAATTTAACTACCTAATACGGGCTTAAGCCGTACAAAACTGCGCTTTAAAGCGCTGTTTATTTGAAATTTGAGTGGTGTTTTTATGTTTGTCTCGTTGTTGAGAAATAAAAACGTCTACTTGTACCGAGTACCGCGTTATGAATGACCTATGAGTTCGCATGCTCAAAGATTATGTTAGCCGATTCTGTAGACTGTACAAGTGATTTTTATGCGAATAATTAAATAATGCTAACTTAAAATGTCAATTATCTGGTAGTAAGTAATAACTATTACTTAGTTGATAATCACAACTCGCAACAAAGTAATACTAGTCTTTCAGATTTAACCCTTTTCATAAATATTCCTGAATCTCGTGAGTTCAAAAATAGTAGCTTTTAAGAAATATTTTATTAATTTATTTATGTAATATTATGAAATAGAATTGCTAATACTAAAGTCATTTAATGCAATTTATATTTAGCTACCGAAAAATGTTGAATGCATCTCAAGACTTTATTTAGAGTGAAATTATTTTCGTACTAAACCATTTCTGTTAAAACACGATAGAAGCTAATATAATTAATATTATGAATATAATTTAAAATAAAAGTGGACATGTGTTTCAATGATAAAAAATACAGTTTTCTTATAATATAAACATAATTCTATATGAACAAAATTTGCCAATTTCAGCATACTGGATATTATATATTTTGCCTATCACCATTTTTGTGAAAAAAAACTACTCTATGACAAGTGTCTTAGGTGGTGGTGCATCGCAGGCAGTTTGCTTGATATAATGCACGTCGCAGCCGTTATTGCTCCAACCTACTTATTTATAATTGTTACTGTCTTCGCCGCCCACACTTGACCTTCCCCGCCCCGCTTAGCCGGTCTAAATTGGACGTTGAAGGGGTTGATTCGTGCGGATCAACGGCTCTCGCTTGGCTGGTGTATCTCTGGCCAAGGGTAAGCTTTCAAGAGTAGCCAGTTAGGTCGGCACGGACAATTTAGTTTTCTTTCACAGTGTTTGTAAGCGCGACCTTTATTGCGTTTAGCATGGCGCTAGCGTCCCATACATCACCATAACGACCCGGTGTTGGATATTACTCCTATATATTTGATGTAATCTTTTGTTTTAATAATTACTTGGAACTGAAAGCTCATTCGAGGCTATTACAGTGTATTGTTACTGCAATGTTTGACATTTATTAAGATTTAAATCTAAAATGCTATTTTATGTTAAGTACGTATTTTTTGGACTATAAAATTTTAGTGCATCTACAGTAAATATAGCTGTAGGTAACAAATCATGTTACGGGCGTACTCGTACATAATATATTTATCATCTACACAATTTATTTGCCCTTGATGGGTTTTTGACCCATAGCCCTGAAGTCTGTGAAATATATTCTTCACATATCAGTTACTTCGACGTAAAATCATTAATATATTGGTAAAAACTCTAAGGACACTTCAATTTACTGCCTTTATAATAATAGATGAGGTGATCCTGTTGCTTGCAGATCCGGGACCCTCACAAAGCGGCTGAAGGGTCTCGCCGGAGGTTTAGTGGGGTCGTGCAGTTCCCAAATGCGAGTTTCCGCTGAGGCCAGCCTGTTGCTGTGGTAATCCCGTTGTCTGCCGATTCGGGACCTCACAAACCAGCTAAAGGCGCTCGCAGGTGGCTTAGTGGGATAGTGCTAATCCCAAATACGAGTCTCTTCATAGGTTCAAGAGCCTTAAGCCTGGATCATTTTTAAAGATCATGGTCTGTTACCACATAAGGACACACGTGACTTTCTCTACTTTAAAATGCCTGAAGATGTTCCGAATATATAATGTTTGAAAATTAATGAGCTAGTAAATTTTTCGGGTAATATACTAACACTGGATATGTCATCTGCATAAGATCCAGAAACATCCCGGAAGCGTTCTGTACAGGCTGTTATGTGAATGTAAAACACTACGGCGAGCCAGATCCCCAGCTAGATGCAATTTTACTGCCCAAGTACAGCGTGTCCTTAATGTCAATGCCAATGTTTTTAATACAAACATTAATTTCTGTATCATCTGGATCATTAAATTTGCATCATATTATCCATTTGAGTACAGGAATTTATAAAATATAGGAATAAAAGACAGTATCAACTATCATCATCACTTTCGGTATTTATCATATCAGTAAAATTCTAAGGTGCCAAAATTTGTAACAAAGGATACTTAGTAACTCTAATGAAACACTAGCAGCGCCCCGCGGTTTCACCCGCATAGTTACTATTCCCGAGGGAGTTCGGGGATAAATTATAGCCTATGTGTTATTCTGACGTATGGGCTATAACATTGTAAAGTTTCATCGAAATCAACTTTTACGTGAAAGAGTAACAAACATCCATACTTACAAACTTTCGCTTACTAACAAAGTGACTTGGGTGGTGAATCCACCATCAATCTTTGGATTGATTTTAAATTATATTTATTTTATTTCATTTTTGAATATGCGAGACGCATTTTCATACAAATCACACAAAAAAATACATAAAAAAATAGTTTTCAGTCAGTTTGAGAGCATCCTATAAGTGTAAACTTTTAGCCAATGTAGAAGTGTCGCTGGTGTGTCGATGTGAGCACAGCAGGGTGCCAGCACAAGTGTTTTAACTAGCGGGTGGTCTTTTTTATATTCCATAAAATTACACAACGAAACTCTATTTTAAAATTTACTAAGCAAATCAGAAATTGTAAAATTAAGATAAAATAATTTAGCATCAAGCCTGAAATTGTAAAACAAAAAAAGTTATCAATAAAATATTTCTGTTTTTGATTTCAACTCAAATTGATAATTAAATTCTAAATTGACAAAGTTGCTGCAGTATTAACCTTAACTATTTTCAAATATTGTATTTTATAATTTTCTGAAAATTTTGATGTACCAACATAAGTATAATAAGCTCTTTGATATATTTCAAGAGCGATTATTATTTTCATAACCATCAACAATTATTAGAAAACCAATTACCACATTCTATTGTTGAAGGACCGATTAATTTTATTGTTCCGACTAATTCTATCAAAGAGTGCTCAGTTTTAATAGCGCACAACAAAATAAGACCCTTAAAAACTAATGTTCAGCCTTAAGTCCGCAGCAAATACCTCTTTGTGACTCTGAACGATACCGCCTCGCCGTTGCCACAGACCTGGCTATACTCAATTTTCTTACTTCACAACCCCAACAATCAAATAAAAACCCTATCATATTAAATTAAGACCGAAATTTGAATACAACAAAGGTATTAGCGAAGGCGAAGTAAGACGCCGAACAGATTAAAAAGTTGGAGTCGGTCGCGCGATGTCATTGTAAGTAGAAAATGAGTCAAATAAGGCAATACATTTTAATTAGGAAGAAGGGATCTGCCCTTTATTCCTTACGCGATAACTCGCTCGTCCTCTATTAATTGAATTTCATGTTTAATTAACTCGAACCGACGCTCAGATAATCTCTAAGATCCCGATTGTGCTTTGCTGAAATTTCGGAGTTTTTGAATGCAAATCCATCCTGGGTTATATCACTTAAATCTTTCGTACGTCTTGTTCCAGATCGAATTGTCTTTTTCTATGTTTATTAATCCACTAAACTAGCAAAAATAGACCGGTGATCTCTATTTAAATATTTCATTTAATAAAAAACATTTTTGTTTATGATAGTTGGATCGGCAAACTAGCAGACATGACACCTGACGGTAAGTGATTGACGTCGCCCTCGCCCCTCATACAGCATAAGGCACGGCCGTACCAGTAATTACGTTGCTTATTCTCCGATATACAGCAAATCTATTTCACAGAAGAAACAAGCAAAAGTACCCATGCAGTCGAGTTGGGAGCACAACACAACGCAAAAACCGCACAGCACCGACTAAAACTCAATAATATATTATATTAGAACGACTTGTAGAGATTGGTGTTCTTTTATATATTCATATTTTGTCATTCAAAGAAACAATTAACAATTTTTATTCGTCTGAATGTAAAAAAAGTCAAAGAAAAAAAATACATATTAATAAACTTACTCATAGCTTCTTGGTTATAAGTTAAGTTAAATATTGAGCGTTTTTGTAATAATAATAAGGGTAATACTATTTGCATAATGTGTATGTGTAAAATAAAATGAATATATAGGAAATAAATAATATATCCTAAATCATGCCGTTGAAAATAATAAATTTCACCGCTACGTCTAGCATCATTATAAAGCCGTAAAACATCTTAATAACGAATAAAGAAAAGTTGGGCCAAAAATTCAAAAGAGCAATAACGGTGTCGAGTTAAATGTGGCGAGCTAATCCGTACAAGAGGTTGCGCGAGTCGATCGCTCAAGAGATTAAAAACTTGGGCACCTTGCTTTATTACTGCAGAAATTTGTGGGAGGCTTTTCTCGGAAAATATTACAGCTTCCACTCTTTTGTCAGGTGAAATATATTACATTACTATTGTGAAAATGAAGATAATAATAGATTGTTTATCGAACCTGTGTTTTATTGAAGATTGATTCTTTAATAAAGTAGCTATTAAATAATCGATTTACATACCGAATATAACGAAATGTGAGATAAATCTGGTTACAAAATTGTCTACAAAAGTGTCTACAAAATTATTGCTATGGTGGCCAGTGACAGCTTTTTTTATCTGGCGAATTCTGAAAATATAAAACAGCCTTTAAATTTCAACCTCTACTACTTAGAGAACTTTAAATATTTTTTATGAAATTTTTAAATCAAATTTTACACGTAAAATTAAACATAGATTAAAGGTTAAATTTAATATTTTGCTGTTTGTATGTATTTTGTTGCTCTGAGTATTCATTAGACTTTGCCAAAATCCTTAGAAGGTACCGTCCATATTCTTGATATTAAGGATTATTGCGTCTTATCAGAGCGTAGCTGAGGGTCTAATTGCTGGGGTCCCTCGTGTAAGTGATATTATCGTTATGATAAATGCCGAATGGCCACTAATAACTTGGTTTATACACTGTCTGATTGAGGGCTCAAATTTCACTATGATATTACGTATTAGTAAAGTAAAGAAATAATATAAAATATATAGATAGACTTATTTTTCTATCGACTTCCCATGTCGGTACCTGAATTTTGAGGATCAGGGCGCAACGTCTGTCTTAAATTTACTATTTTTGGAAGAATAAAATTTTGTTAGTACGACGGCACGGTGGTAAGAGGTACAACTCTTTTTTTTTTCTTTTACGCCGGGAAATGCACTGACGCATCCCGCTTGGGAGTGGGTCTCCCCAGGCGGGTATGTGGGACTCGCTGCGCCCGAAAGATGGTAAGTGGACGCAGCTCTACCCACTAAAACCCAGCGAGTGCTACCAATGCCGCCTTTGGTGAGGTGCCCCGGATCTACAAGCAACAGGGCACCTCGACGGCTAGTCAGTCCCTCAGGGGACTGACGCCACCTCCACAGAGCGGTTGTCCCGCACCACAGAACAACCCCTCCCAACGTCTGGACAGTACGATGAGGTGAGGTTCCCATCCTCACCCCTTGCCCTCTGCTCTTTTGTCCCCTCTTCTTATAAGAGGGGTACAAAGAGCCCCCTCGGCTCAATTCGCTTCGCCCAAGGTGTTTGCCCCACCGCCACGACAAGGCCTGAACCATGGTGGGGAAGACGTACAACTCTACGTAATCTACGTTATTCCAGGTAATAGACGGCTATGCTATCGTGTTTTGTGAGGTTGTAAGTTTCCAATGACCCGTTGGGGTGGATAGGATAAGGGCAAGGTACCTATCTGCAAAACCTTCAGTTGTGCGGATGTCTACGGGCGTCGGTAGCTCCACAAGGCTGCAACTGCTCGCTTCTTATGACATTTTGCGTGTCAGTACACAAATTTCGGAATAGGTACCATTTGATCATATGTCTACAAAAATGGCTATTTTTTCACTATAACAGATACAATATTATGTTGTAGGTCGAACTGTTTTAATGTTAATGCCATAGCCATAGATTTTGAAAAGGATGACTCTATTTCACAAGTGCAAAATACCATGACCATTGTCACATTTGAATGCAATCAGCCATAGTTATTTCCTTGACACAGATAGCCTAGAATCGAATTGGTACATACAAAACACGTAAGCCGTAAACCGTTCAACGCATTCTGGCACTATTTTGGAATAGGATTAAATCATGCAGAATGTTTTCTTCGGTTGGACCTATGGCCCTTGTGGCCTTAGTGCTTCATCGGATGTGAGGTGAGCCGGTTGGCATCAAGGGAGGGGGAAGAAATGGGAGGTTGTCAGCAGTGGAGTGTGACTTCCACGGCTTTTTGGCGTATGGTTTGACATGCAGAATGTTTAAATGCCTAGGCGGTTTTTAGCCGGCCTCAAAAAAGAAGGAGGTTCTCAATTCGTCTGTATATTTTATGTTTATATAAATAATATGACAAATTGTACACGAAACGATTTTTATAAACTTTGGCACATTTTTAAATTTATGTTTGCATAAATAATCATTCTCACATAGATGAAAGTGTTTTTGTGAGACTATTAATTTTCTAAACTTCTGGTTCAAATCGTTTTTTGACATGTTGCAGGGGATCAGTTGCTGATTTATTTCGAAACAAATTAAATTTTTTATTGTATTTTTAATTGCTTCCTCCGATTGCTCGTAAAGCACTGGAGTTGTTTAAGCCAAGATGGCGTCGTGACGTTTAGTAGCATCAGTGTCATTAACAATTATCTCAGTGAATGGTGGGTAAATAAACAAATCGTTAAATATACATTAAACACAATCTTTCTACCTCTAAATCTTTCAACATATCGTTCAATTCATTAATAAAATGCGCGTTTCTATTTTTGCTCCTATAAAATTTGATAGATTCGCAGGAACAGAAACCTTCAAGTCCGAAAAACTAAATACATATTATAAATTTTTAGATTAATAATATTTATCTTAAGCAATTCACCGGCGAATTGGACGATTACATAAAAATCTGTTACCTTATTGTTAAGATTCGGACAGTTATTATATTACATAATATATAATATCATATCAATACTCAGTACAACTGATTGAATGTACCGTCGTTTCTTGATGGAAATCAGTACTCAGTAAGAATATAGTTGAAGTAAGTAGATAAAGAATCAGCCTGTTGCTATCTGCTGGGAGGAATACCAGCTGTCTTCTTAATGTTATTTGGATTTGTATGATTCTTTGAATTGAACTACTCTAAGCTCATTGAGGTTTTTTTTTTGATGTACAAAAGCATGGAACTGAAAGAATGGAACGTCATTGCCACCGAATGACTACTGAACATTTTGTGTGAACAAAAGTGTAAGTACTCGTCTCATCTTCACAGCATGCTTTTACTTTTTGGTATCGCATACTACTATAGTATCAAATAACGCATTTAAAATTTTCAGTATCAAGATTTGAAATTTCTTAATGTAACAGTTCGAAATTAAAAATTCTATTACACATCCATTATAAGCATCATCAAAGTTGTCATTATAATCATTAACGTTAAAATTTTCACCATTTTTGTCTTTATCATCATCTATACGTTTCACTTCATATTATGATGCACACACAAGAACTGGCAATAAAATGGCTGCCACACTTTTGTGTTTCGTCACTCAATTAACAGAGTTGCATTTAATTGCCCATAAAGGTTTGCTTACTTTAAACATCTGGGGGCAGATGCAGGGGTTAATTCCAAATTTTTAAACTTATTTAGTTCTTTTGACATTTAAAGTTTTTGGGCTTTAGACTTTAGTCGTAAGGTTACGTTATTGCCGAGCGGTTTATTTTTAGTATAATAGGCAAATAAATAATTTTACTATATTTATTCTGTGATAGCTACAAAAATCATAATTTTACGTAACTGAAAGACTACTCTAATTTTGTATTAAAAGCAAATATAGTACCTAAATTAGATATATTATGTACTTAATAGTAATTATTAGCTAAGTATGGAATTGGGTTCACTTAAGGGTTATCCTACTTGTACATGATACATTGAGGAGTAAATAAATTGGGTCCACATTAAGAACATTTGGGGCTCGTGTAACCACACTGTCTAAGAAACTGTCCTCTTGGGGACAATAGTCCGCCGGCGGCGAGGGTGACCACACTTTATCAGACACCCGATTCCGATATCTGGACGTGGGACTGGTCATCTCGTGGGGTACATCGCACACTAGCGCTTGGGTCATTTCGTGCTATTTCCATTGTTAATATTAGTATTTTATGCTCTATATTTATTTTAAAATAAAGTACAAGTAATAAATTTATAATAATAGTATCCGACAAAACATATTATACATAGCAAAAAAATATTAAAAAATGTCAATTGATCTAAGGAAACTTTCTTTACGCACAAAAATATTGTGTCAATTCGCTTATCAGAATAGCACCTGCGCAATCCACTTTCTTAGCCATTATAGTTTATAACAGCCAAATTATTATGATAGTGTAATATTTACAAGCAATGAGCTATAACCAGCCAAACTGACCTCCAATGATGTGGTCTATAGTGTGCGATGGCTGATATCTTTATTATAAATCGCATTGTATCTCAATCTAATTAATCGTTAGTGTTACAGTTTTATTGCAGTTTCGGGTTATCGGAGATACCCGCCATATGTCCCAAGTTTAGAGTTGCGTAAGAATTTATCGGACTGAGGTCAGATTGCAATTACCACCATGAACGAATGATTTATCATTGGTTATGTTTCACCCAATAATAATAATAATAATATATATGGACGCTTTTACACCAATCTGGTCGCGTGGTAAGTTCTTGAAGAACTTATGGTAATGGTACCAGACAAAGAAGAAAGAAATATATTTAATGCTGCTATAATAATATATTCAATCATAATAATGAAACAACACGGGCGGACTCAGTCCTCCCGTGACCATGGTTGCTGTAAAGTATCCGAAACGTCGGCTTGTAAAAAACTAAATAAACCTCGATAAAATCCGTAAAAGTTATTTCATTATAATGAGTTAAATTCGCGTAAACATAAGAAAACAATAATATATTCAATATTTTTATTACATAAGACACATCCAGGACAAGAAAACTTTTAGTTCCCTAACGGGATTCGAACCCGCTATCCCCCGGATTGAACACCAGCGCGCTTACCATTGCCTACATGAAAAAATATATTGATAGTTTGGCTATTGTACTTTTGTTTTGAATTCGAAAAATGAACTACGAAAATGGCTTTTGTTACAATTTTTAATGAATTCTTACATTATTGAGGACATCCTTCGGGAATGCAGAAATTCGCTTTATTTTACCATATGCTTTTAATTGTGGTCATGAACTATGAAATTAGCACACCCAAGTTGATAGGCGAAATGCTGGTAAATAGGTTATTCAACCCACATTCCATCACCGTAGAAATCTTAATCGAAAACACATCCAACAGCGGATATAAAATATTCTGATGAGTATTTTTTAAATAAAATCATTTTATGCTGTCAATTTATGAAACAAAAAAGTATAGACAAAGTAATATTCATTCATTCATAGCAGCCGTTGAAGCGTGAATTGTAAATTAATGCAAATAGACTTATTTACAAAAGCGAGGTCGTCCACGTTGGAAAAAATGCTCTTTATTATAAAATGAAAATGTTTCTCGCTTGTGGAGTAGGTACGGAGGTATTTTCCTCTTAATTTAATCAAATCATGGACTTGGACATTGATGTATTATAAAAAGTAGTACCTATATGCCGTTCTTAGAAACTTGACCGATAAATTTTGTTACTGGTGCATATTTTCACTATTATTTGTAAAAGGTGAAAAAAAATTTAATGACGCTTGACCAGTTTTACCAATGGTAGATTATATAATTAATTTGTGAAGATGATAATTGATCTAGATTTCAATTTGAATTTGACTTGAAATATAGGTAATATCATATGAGTAATGTAACAAAAATAAAACATTTTGTAAATACATTGTTAAGTGAATTATAAGCAATACATATACAATAATTATAAACTAGATAGTTCACTCTATTAACAGGAATACGAAAATATACCTATTTTTACGAAATATATCTATTATTAAATATCTACGGTTATTGTATATTTTCTAAATCATTTATTTTTAATTTCGCGTTTTGTGTAGGGCGGGAAACGGGTGAGCACAGGACGAGGAAGTGTTCAAAATCAAACGGCTACACAAATCATTGCTGTCAGTGATTTCAGGCGATTTTAATTAATGTTACAGGGTGTTTCTTTAAATTCGATGTTATTATTTTATTTGGTGGGAAATCGTTTGTGGATCCCCAAAATAGGTATTGGCAGTGCAACGTTGGTACCATAAATAAAGCATATTTTGATAAATCTAAATTGCGAAAATGACGATACAGTATTTTGAGTTGTATTGTATTTGTATTTATGTGGCTCAGCGACCAGACAAAGTGGGTCTTGGTCTCCAAAACGAGAGTCTCTCTCATTTTACAAGGCATGAGATTCATGTGTTGCTGTCAACATATTATATTTATTAATAAAAAAAAACTATCAGACGTACATATTTTTGATGGACTTTTACGCATTTTCGAAAAGAATTGACGATTTTTTTTTAATAAAATTGATTTCTACGATTGTTTGGGCATTTCAGATTTCACTTGGATGCAAAGTTAGGTGCAAACTTGAATGCAATATATTGGGAGTAATATCTATAGTTTCCGTGGTGTAGCGGTTATCACATCTGCCTAACACGCAGAAGGCCCCCGGTTCGATCCCGGGCGGAAACATATTTTTATTTTGAGGTTATGTGGGACTTCTTTCCCTTAGAAGATGGAATAGTGGACGCAGACTCTATGAACTAAACAGCGGTCACCAACCCTACACACCAATTTTCATATTATTCTTATCTATTTTATTATTGTAAAGATTTACAATTAACCATAGACATAGTGAGACTTCAGTTTTTAGACAGAGGAACTATCTCGAATACATTTATATAGATAGTACATAAATAAAAATAAAAATTTAAAATATAGATAAGGCCTGATAAAATAATAATTGATTAATTAATGTAAATATAATTTTGGGTTTTGGATTTTGCGGTTGGTGACCGCCGCACTGTTTAGTGCTTATAGTCTGCGTCCACCTATCTATCTTCTCAGGGGAAGAAGTCTCACATAACCCCAAAATAAAAATATGTTTCCGCCCGGGATCGAACCGGGGGCCTTCTGCGTGTTAGGCAGATGTGATAACCGCTACACCACGGAAACTATGTTCGACCGGAGTGAAATAAAAGAAATCATACCGTGATAAAGCGAATTATTTATTGTTTAACAATAGATTAATTGATTATCGAATACCGTAAAACTTTTATGGATGCAATTTTTTTTGATAAAAACACCTTAGGCCTTAGATTAATTATAATACAGGTATATTAGAGATAACACAATGAGTTTATGGCATATATTAACGAAGTAAAGTTGTAAGTTTTTTTTGTGAAACAGGTACTTTTTATCTATGGCATAAACTGAAAAATTAGGTAAAATATGTATTTTTTTTAATCTTTGGGAAACAGATACCTACTTTTAACTTTCTATTCCTATCTTCTGAATGCCAATTTCAATATTTTTTTTCTAAAAAAAAGAAACAATTTTCCAGAAGAAATATTTAGGTGTCTATTTCTGGCGACCCTCCTTTTTTGATTATTTGATGTTATGACAAAAATAGGCTTATATTTATTTATTCATGCACAAGATTTTGAAAAAACTATAGAATTTCACGCCCCGAAACTTCCTTGGCGATCCAATCGCGAATAAAATTGACCTAGGATCGATGTATAGAATCGGTGCCATATCAAATTTGTACTAATTTTATTAGCTACGTTCTCGTGCGATACAGAGTCATCGCCCTTGAGAATAGCCCTTATATTCCACAAGTGATATTTAAAGGATAAGATGTTAGTATCCCGGAGGCGTAAACATTCCGCTCGGCGTCGAAACTTATTATAATCAATGCGTTCCGGACCCATTTCAGGTGAAGTAGAAACAAGGTAATATATCAAAGTTTACAACTTAACCGAGTGCGAGGTGCGAGGGTATGAGTTATGCTAACCGCATACCCGCTGCGGTTATGACACGCGGGATAAGCTTTCGCGATTTTTACGGTGGCCGACTGAGCAAATAGCAGTGCACCGTCTGCTCATTTGCTCAGTAAAATAGCTCGAGCGATTACGGAAAAGGTACCGAGAATTTTATCATGCCTCTCAGGATAGGTAGGTAACTTATACTTGGTAAACGATTTACTGAATAGTATGCATAGTGCATAGTATGCATGCATGTAAAAAAGTAAAACAATTATTTTAGGAACGAAGTTTCTTCGGCTAAAAAGAAAGGTATTATACACTACTCGCTTGTGTGTGCGACTATCGCGCCTGTGCACGTCTCATTTAACGCTTTTATTCCACGCACTTTTTCTTACGGTTTTATTATCACATTTTTTTTGGTTCGGTCGCGCAGCAAAATCCCTATCCCCTCCAAGCCTGCCGTAAGGAACTTCGTTCCAAAAATCATTTTGTTACTATAGAAAATATTAATGTCTGAAGTCATATGGCTATGGTTAACTGGATCATTGGGCTTACCGCTTACCATATCCAGATATCTTAACCCCAACAGTCAGATTTAAAACGCTCACTGATTCCTTACCCGCTGACTGCCACGCTCCCGCCTCCTCTCATAACTTGCGCCCGATTGTTCCTAAAACACATTTATCGCGGGGCGGACCTGTCGCGTGTAATTGAGTTAGCGCTCACTAAGAAACGGGAACGGCTCGCCGGAGACTCAAGTTTTGTTACTTGTGCGATACTAGTTATTTACGTGTTACGTATTTACGTAGCCAACACACCTTCTATTTACTTGATTTACGTTACGTACTAAGACGTCACATTTTATTAGACATTACAATGTAAAATCGAATACGTGGAATACCCATCGAATTGATCGCTTGTGTTTACAAACATACAGGATCTGAGTCAAATGCTGTAGTTAATAAATATAGTTTTCTTCAAAGTTTCAATGTATTTTCGCTTCTATATTTTCAAAACGAAGGCATAAAACAATTATTGATATTGATGCTGTATTTTTTCCTATGACAAACTATTTTGCAGAGCGTATCGCAACTCTTCTTCTTTCAGTTTAACCTACTCAGCAGTTCTACCTACTCCAAAATTCAAAGAAACATGTTTTCAAGTTATTAAATCCTATGAATCAATGTAAAGATGCGAGTGGCAAAGGATAAGACATCTTAGCGTTTATTGAAGGAGGCCTATGTTCAGCAGTGGATGGATCAAGGCTGATGATGATGATGATGAATTAATGTAAAAATATATTTTCAAATTTTATTGATAGTTCCAGAGATTGGAGAGTTTAGACGAACAATTTTTCAGTTTTAATATGTTACTGAACCGGAAATATTCATTCATTCTTCAATAAGTATCGCAAAATGTAGGCGTTTCAATAAATTTCCATATGACAGAAGCAGCGGGTGGACAAAAACAAACGTAGGTGCTTTTCTGACCCCCGCCGAGCTCGGAAGCTGTGACGGACAAGATGGTTATCAATACGGCTTATCGCAGGATTACGTTTACATAAGGCAAAAATACGTGACATAGCATATTAATGTCTCCACTCCTCTGTGTATAGTGGAGTAAAAAATCCTTTTGGGTAAATTGCTAAAATCCATCATTGAGACTTGGATGTCATTAACCCTAACTACAAATTTTGTTTTCTAGTATTTACACGAAATTCACTCATTTTATTTAAACTCGGGAGGACCATGATTTTTTGTGACCATGGTCGCTGAAAAATATCCCAACCGTCGGGCATATTATAAGGAATGATACCCGCGATAAAAACGTTAAAACTGTTTCACATCACCCTAATCATGATAATATATACTACGTACATGACCATAACAATTAGGCGCAAGACAGGTGACGCCTGAAGCTCGTCTTCATGCCGCGGTTCGGGCGGCATCGGAAAAGTTCGGCGGAATGAAGGCGGGCTACGGGCATAAGTTGTGGTCGAGTAGTAGGTATAAATATAGATGTAGATGTAAATGCGTGCATTTATCGATTTTTAATTGCATGTATTGATTTCACTCTGCAATGTCAACTGTATCTTAAAGGTCGTCTGGCCTAAAAGTCTAGACCTTTCGAAAACAAAAGAAAAAAAAAACTGTATCTATTTTAAATACTACTCGTATAAGAGGAGAAATGATACAGAGGGAAACCTAATTAATTATATTTTTATTATATTTAAATAAAATTATATTATATGGTAAAACATTTACGCAATGGATTAAAGGAATCTATTTTCGTCTAAGCATTTAAAACGTGTATAATTTATTTTACGTGCTAAATGTTTCCTTACTAAATTTTGAAAGGGGTTTTTCGCTGATTCGTACCACGAGCACTACCATCACGTTGTAATTCGTACTGGCATCTTAATGTACATGCTAATTCCTTAGCGCTGGAGGTACCGACCGAGGTATTCTTTTCTCTCTTAAGGTCTTTATTCAACTGTTACTGTTTTTTATGTGTACGGCGTTGTGAACCATAGAACCAAGAGCGGTGTAGATTTGGTCTGACCTACGTATTAGGTCGCGTCCGCGAGACCATTTCCCTTCGACTTTGTTTTGTTTGTTTGTTTGATTATCACCATAATCTTACAGAGGTTATCGCCAACTTTCCGGATCACCTTTTAACAAATAAATAGAAAATAATAAATAATAAAAAATAATAAATAGTGACCAATCATCTTAATTTTCATAGAAAAAGTAAGCCCATGAATCTTATATAATCTATAATAAAATACAGAAAATCTAGATTCTAGATTATAAGAACTATCGCCATTATATCTCACCCTCTGAATTTATCTTATATCTTTAGTTATTGTTACAACCGTTCGTCACAACGCTGTAAGCAAATACCTTTAGAAGTAGTAAGAAAAGACATTCGGGTTTATGATCGGACGGTATTAATGGTGCTTTATGGTAGTTTATGGTACTTTACGACACTTGGTTCTGGCACAATATTGACGATTGATATATTGATGACCAATCAGCTTATCTGTTATATTGATCATGATGGTAGGTGATTTCAATTAGCTTTTATTTAATCAGTTATTAATATTGTAGTATCAATCCTTATATGTCTCACTGCTGGGCACGAGTCTCGTCCTCGCAACTAGGCGAGGAAGGAAATGGGCCATAGTTCCCCGATGCGCTGGCCCAATGCGGGTCGGTGAACTTCACATACCTTCAAAGACTTTCAATCTCATCAGGCATGCAGGTTTCCTCGCGATGTTTTCCTTCACCGGTTAGCGAACGATGGTCTCGTGTTTGGGGTGAACTTAGAGATTTATAAAAAATTCAAAGCACACACGGACGGGTCAGGATCGAACCCGGAACCTCTCGCATAAGCCGAGTCCACCCACCACTGGACCATCGTCGCTCCTTTATTAATATTGGTTATCATATTTTATATGTAGCAAAAAGTTTCTTTGAGTCAGGTTAAGCATATTACCTACAATATAAAAGACAAGATTTGGGGGTCGGAGTTCAATAACAAGATGCATAATATTATATAATGGCTAGTGATGATGATGATGATGCATATTATTAAATATGATTGAAAAAACAATTATAGATTGTATTACATACAGTCTTTTCACGTAGGTATTATGGAATACTATAAAAATGCGTTAAAAAAGGTAGTCGTGGGCTACCCAAAATTATGACGACATTGTAAAATTTCTAATTTTAATCAGTAGGTACATCAGACATCAATCAAACCATTAAAAATATAATGACGTCATATTATTATCATATTAGCAGAATGAAGCAAGCATAATATTAAATTTTCCCAGACCAAAACGTGCTCAGCGCGGCTAAATAAATTTTTACTTCAAATACACTTTTATCAGAATAACAGTATCGTAATGATGATGTCACTATTATAGTCTCGCTAAGTTCAATGATTATTATTAAAGCCGTACAGTAGGACTATTCTGTAAAAACCATTTCGATATCGAGCCTCATATGAGTGATAGAGCTCACTTTACGCTCACTTCGAAAGTGAACTTTATTGATAGATAGTCAGGTTTTAAAGAATACAAATTCGTCAAATCCGCGGATTCTGCTTTCGAGATTCGAAAACGACCTTACAGTAGTCAAATCTATGCAGACGGGTGTGCCATAATTCAGTTCTTTTTCTGATAGCCTTAGTAAAACGATAAGGGGAAAATAAATCATCTTGCAGCTTTAAAACTCACAATCGAATATATCTTTATTGTGATTTCATCAACTCGAATCATCGCTCGACGTACAACCATATTAATCAGATCATAGACGTATAAAACAATAAACCAATCGGATCCTGGCCTTGTATCAATCGCAGCCTCTCCCTGCCCACTACACTGTCACTAATGACTAATTATGTTAGTACAATCCCTCAAACAATGTACTATTACTTGAATTACCTTACATTACACCAAATTCAACCTAAATTCCTCAAAATTAAAGATTTCCTTCGAATATTGACATAAGACGTTTTAAAGCTAACACTTGTAGTACGCTCATTAAGTATTTAATATTATTTTCCAATACAATTTCAACTGTATGCAAATGAGATAGAATATAAAATGGAATGCAGTGGGTGGTGATTTAAACCCAAAGGTTGCACACAGGAAGGTTTCCTAAGGAAAGATATCAGCAGTAATGAGTTGAGTGCCATTCAGAACATCATTATCTGTGTTCCAAGACTGCGGCTTGCGGTAGGAACTTCTTTGTTTTCTGTTTGTTTTGTCTACAATTGTATTTTTAAGACGAATGTTTACTGAGATAAGTCTGTATTCCAGTAAAGAGTTGACTTGGATTATCTTTAGCATTAGTAAAGAGTTACTTGAATTTTAGCGTTTGTGTTTGGTTAATAAAATATGTTTGATATAGCCCCTCTGATAATTCGATCGCTAGATCCTACACTCGCTAGCTAACTCCATTACAGCAAGGCATTAGCCGTGCAAAAGCGATATACTATACACAAATGGCTATTTGATATTATGTTGCCACGCTGCTGTTATAAAATGCCTCACTATCTAACGCTTGTTAATATTTTTAAACATCAGTCTTAGAATTTATGGGGAAAAAATGAATCCTTACCTTGAAAGTGACTATAATTACATGATGAAATCATATATTGTAAATTAGTAGAAAAATAAACTGATTTTAACTTTTTTTTTTTCGATTTTTTATATGTAATTGCAAATTCAGCTAGGTCTCCTTTTAGGTACATAAAATGTAGAATATATTTTGAGAAAGACTGACCTTATTATTATAATAAAAATTTTCACATTAAATATCTACCATTTATATTAAATTCCTATTTTTTAGCTACAGAGCACATAGTTAACCATAAAACAAAAGAATTATAAAGCTATTAAAATAAGAGACACAATTTGTAAATGACGGGCGCTATGCTAGTAGGGTCTCATCGGAAATGTCGGTTACCACTAAGAAACAAAATATAGTATGGAATATCGTATGCTATAGCAATTTATATCGCACACATATTATATCCGGCGTTGGTGTGGTCGCCCATATTACTTATAGTTCGGTCCACGTATCGATTGCCATATTATGATCCAGTTAGCAAACACTGGCAGGCCACTCTCGAGTTAGCTTTAAGCCCAGTTTGATGGATCCGACAGGCACCGGTGCTTTGTGCTAAATATAATTTTCAACAAATATCACGAGCGGTTTTTGAAAATGTGTTCCGTAAACAAATAATTTTGAAGCGCTTATAAGCGGTGCGGTTTTAGTGATATGTACATAATATTATGTTATTTGTCATATTGTTTTCTTATATTTACGCGAATTTCACTCATTATAGTGAAGCCATGGTCATGGGAAGTCACGTCCTCCCGTGACCATGGTTGCTTTAAAGTATCCGAAACGTCGGGCTCATAAAAAAAACTAAATAAACCGCGATAAAATCCATAATAGTTGTTTCATTATAATGATGTAATTTGTCATTTTGAAATAAACTGTTATGTTAAATACTATTATAAAACTAAATTTTATAAGAGGTAACTAGTAACGCAAAACAGGAAGTTACGAAATAGTTAATTTTAAACAAGAATAATAATGAAACTACAAAATAATAATTCGACGATGGTCCAGTGGTGGGTGGACTCGACCTCTTATGCGAGAGGTTCCGGGTTCGATCCTGACCCGTTTGTGTGTGCGTTGAAATGGGTTTTTCTAAATTTCTAAGTGCACCGTTTCGTTCGCTCACCGGTGAAGGAAAACATCGTGTGGAAACCTGCATGCCTGATAAGATTAAAAGACTTTGAAGGTATGTGAAGTTCACCAACCCACATTGGGCCAGCGCATCGATGAACTATGGCCCATTACCCCCTCGCCTGATTTCGAGGAGGAGACTCGTGCCCAGCAGTGGGACATAATATAAGATGATACTTAATAATTTACTTTTTTTATTTTACATAATAATAAACTACGAAATTAAATTAGTTCCTGTTAATTAATTGACGTGATTTCTTTTTGTGTAGTTTAAATTTATAATTTTATTGTATATCTAATCTGAAATTTATAATATCAGAGATTTATTGTTCTTGTCGCTTGCCAGGTATCCGTAAGATAACATGGCAATGGCATGGCATGATCATAATATGATATACGCTGATCATGATATACGCTGAAATTTTCTATTTGTAGTTCACTTTTCAGCCAGCTTTCCATTTAGTGGTAATAATAGATGTGGTTTTCTGGAATTTCTTCTTCCACTTAACCATAAACATATGTCTTAAAACGACTTGAGTGTCAGTATAAAACTCCTAAGAGCTAATTTAAGATTAAGGCGCTTCCACACGAACTGTAAAAAAGTTACAGTCCATAACTCCCTCCATTACGGTAATGAATGCCATTAATCTGCCTATCAGCTCATCTCAATTACAACTAATTGAATATCAAATGCATATAAAACTTTGTTGCCCGGGGTTAGTGTGGAATGGGCCTTATGTCGAGTTTTAATACTCTCTGATGGCTAATTTTGATTGACCATAAAGAAAATTGGATTGGTTATACTTTTGGAATACGATTATTAGTAAAGTTGGCGTGGTGTAAGAGCGAAAATGAAAGTTTTTATATAAATAATGCGTAGAGGAAAAATTAATGTGAATGTTATAATTTATACTTTTCTTTATTTTAACTTTTAGATGTCATTTTTTTATATAAAATACATTATGTTTATAATATGTAATACGTTGGGCTAGGTATGAATATCCCCACTATGGTTCAAGCCTTGTCGTGGCGGTGGGGCTCAGTAGCTCAGGGTGACCCCAACACCTTGGGCGAAGCGAATTGAGCCGAGGGGGCTCTTTGTATCCCTTCTCCCCCCATCTTATAAAAAGAGGGGACAAAAGAGCAGGGGGCAAGGGGTGAGGATGGGAACCTCACCTTATCGTACTATCCCCATGTTGGTAGTTGATGTCCTGTGGTGCGGAAAAACCGCTCTGTGGAGGTGGTGTCGGTCCCCTGAGGGACTGACTAGCCGTCGAGGTGCCCTATTGTTTGCAGATCCGGGGCACCTCACCAAAGGCGGTGGTGGTGGCACTCGCCGGGTTTTAGTGGGTAGAGCTGCGTCCACTTGCCATCTTTCGGGCGCAGCGAGTCCCACATACCCGCCTGGGGAGACCCACTCCCCAGCGGTATGCGTCAGTGCATTTCCCTATTGACTAGCTCAAAACAAATAAAGGAAATTCTCGTATCATTTTAATTCAGGATACGGTGGCCATAACTACGTGAAAGACGGGGAAAAATTCACACTTGCAGAGTTATGTTCGAGCAATTGAAGTTATACGTGTCAACACAGCACGGCAATACAGGAAGAAATGTAAAATGATAATTGTCGATAAAAATTCGAAATCGCGACGTAGTGCAAACGCGGCGTGAATATTGTCACCACACTTTTGAAATACCTGGGAAAAATCTTAGTTTTGTTTGTACCATATTAAATTACGCTAGATAATATTATTTAAATATAATAAGTCTGTTATCAATATTAAGTAATTATTATATTTAACATGAGATTAGGTTGTAAGCCACATTTTTATGATTAATTGTATTTAATTTAATTTCACGCTTCGGTTGAGTCTAGAATGAAAATTCTTCTTAGAGATTATTTTCACGTATTGAATCAATTGATAGTAGGTTAGAAGCTGCTAGCACTTCTTATTCTTTAAATTTTCCTAGATTAGCTCGTGCTTCCTATACATTAATAGTTAGTGCCAGTTTTTTTATTAATAAAAATATGATCATAACTATTTCATCAAGACGGCAGTCTTGCGGCTATTAGCTTGCAGATACGTGATATGATTATATAAATTATTGGTCAATATAAAATAGGTCAAATAATTTGAAAAACTAAAATTAAATTAAAGTAGTTTTTTAAGATAGGCATTTTTTTTTATAAAATATGTATGTATCTATTTTTTTTCATTAAGTCCCGAATCATGGAGTGCGTAGCCGTAAATATAGCGCCTTGTATCTTGGTCGTTCGCCGTGTAATGTGTTCGCAGTGCGACGCATTAAATCGCCTATTCGCCATTCATAAACGTATTTAATATTATTTATATTGCTAACGTAAAATACATTGTCGTTTTAAACATTTTTATGATCTGCATTTACATCTACGTTTGTTTGTGGTAGTTTTTGGTGTGCTAACAAGGTGAATTCTGCTAAATAGGTGAGCTCAGTCTGTTGGTCTTTCTAGTTCTTACACTTATCATAAGTTAACATACTGATGTATGCATATTGTATGTATGTAAGAAAGAAATCAATCTTCATATCGACGCTACAAAACGTCAATATTTGGGTGGCTGGTTGTGCTGGATGTGAATGACAAAGGATTGATTGGCGTTCATTGAGGGAGGCCCATAGGCTGATGCCACGAGTGTGGCGCTGTAGAGGACTCGGCTCAGCACACCCTAGAGGTGTGCGACAGATGGGCCGCACAGCGACATGATCTCGTGGCAGTGCTTGGAGAGGACCTCTCGCTTTCGAGTATGGTGCGCTGCATGCTCGAGAGCGATGAGGCCTGGCAGGCGGCGGTCACCTTCTGCGAAACCGTTATTTCACAGAAGGAGGCCGCGGAGCGGGATAGAGAAGACGACGTCATATCCGTCCCGCTCCGTCGACGTAGGACGGGAGCACGAAGGAGGCGCTATGCGCACCTTCTACCTCCCGTCTAACGGAACTCGGGGTAAGGCTGGGAACCTGCCCCGGTAGAAAGGTTCCGGTGTCGGCGGGGGTGCTCCAGGTTGTCGGAGCTCCCCCATACTAGGAAGAAGCCCGGTTAGCCTTGAGCGAGCCGGCCGGTCGCGGGGGGTGTCCTGTGTTAGACAGATCCGGGATACTCCCTATCAAGCGGCTGATGGCAACCCGCAGTGGTTTTAGTGCGGTATACCGGCGCTGGTCGGGAGGGCGCCGGGAGTCCCACATATCTCCGGGGACGACCCATCCCCGGGTGAATGCGCAAAGCATTTCCACTGTGTTAAAAAAAAAAAAAAAAAAAAAAAAAAAAAAAAAAAAAAAAGGCCCATAGGCTGAACATATTCAGCAGTGGTTAATGCTAATGATGATGATAATGAATCAGGTTACAGGTAGGTCTACTGAACTAGACGGTTTAAAATATGGCGCATCGTAGGTGGAACACGTGGCCCTAGAGAACGTTGGAAATTATTGTTTTAGATACACGGCCTAGTAGAGACACTTAATACTCAACCAACAGGAAATAAAATCATAGTCAATAAGGTTACCAAAAATTTATGTATTTGTATTGAATGTCGCTAAAAATGTTACATTACAAAATTTAGAAAAAAAAAGAGAAATCCAATAAAAAAGCAAGTGCCAATAAAATTCCACGGAAGGTACTGATCCGACAAACGGCGCTTTTAAATCAGGGTTCAGTATATTTATTTACTCACACGAATTTACATGCGAGCACGGATTCAATTCTGCGCGACTCGTTCTTACGGATTAGGCGCTAACACCCCCCACCCGAAGGCCATTTCAGCCATAATCCCCATAAATCCATTTTATTCTCATCCACCTTAAAAGCCGCAATAAACGTAACTAGTGGATACAATTTCATTTTGGCAATCCAAGGCCTGGATTTTTTATTGCTTACTGCCAACGTGATACCTTCACCTATCACAGCAATACACATATCATCATCATTATCTTCATCATCATCATCATCATTAGCATCATCACCACCACCACCATCATTATCATCATCGTTTATCATTATTATTATTATAAACACTTTTTCATCCGCTTCTGTATATTAGCCTCTTGCCATGGACGCCAAGACACCAGATCCCACTCATCGCAACCAGCTGTAACCAGCCACGGCACATATATCGTCGTCCCGTGAGTAATCACTCCACAATTCTATAAGCCCACCGCTACCAAAACATAATTTAATATTATTTGCAAAGTGCATGATTTGCCTTTCGTCACAAAATATTTTTTTCTTGATCTGCCGACAGACATGAGGCTAAGTATAGATAATAATTATTATGATTATGTTTTACTCAAAATAGGTAATAATTTTGCTTTAAAAAATTAAATGCCGTACATATCTATATTATAATATAAATACGATTTTATAAGTAAGTATTTAAAACTTAGTTATCATAAAAGTCATAAAATGTGAAGGTCCAAATGATACTGAGTCGTTATGAAAAAAGTCCAAAAGTCCCAAAAATTTATATTTTGGAAGAACTTTACGTGGTTACTCTAAAGAAGAAGTTCTGAATTATGCTACAAACTCTTTAACGGTAGAATGCTACATTCTGTTTTGTCATGGTTTAATCCGTCCGATAACCTGCATGTATGATTTATCCTAATAATCAACCCCAGATATTCCAAAGTTTATGCAATTAATTTTATTATAATGAAACAACTTTTACGGATTTTATCGCGGTTTATTTAGTTTTTTACAAGCCCGACGTTTCGGATACGTTACAGCAACCATGGTCACGGGAGGACCGTGTCCTCCGTAGTCCGTAAAAGTTGTTTCATTTTAATGAGTGAAATTCGCGTAAACATAAGAAAATTAATTTTATATTAAAATTAAGCCTTTTTATAGACCTATTTTGTTGTGGGATTTCTTTCTTTTCCATTTTTACCATATACGAAATGTCCATTTTTTGTGTCTATATTCAGTGACATTTTCGAACCCTCTTTCTGTACTGAAAAATCAAGTTATAAACATAGACCATCATTACATTGTATTTTATATAAGTTGTATGTGCGAGTGTTGTTTGTAATTAAATTTTTTGTGACTCGCTTAAGTTGGATCCAAGAATCGCAATTAATAATTAGGTTCACTGCAAAATGTTTTGTACATGACTAAGTCTGTTGGGTTTGCTGGTATATTAAGTACTGGTTGTGACAAATATGAAAAATAAATCCGCACACCTCACCCTCGAGGCTGACCATCAAGTTTACCCCACGTATAGCGTGGGGGAATTAGTGAGCGATAAATCAAGAAAGCAAATATTCGCCAAGTACGGGACCGTTTCGTCGTGCCCTGTCATTGCATCGATGCGGTATGCTGTATTAAAGTTAAGAACGAAACAGCAAAACTAGGGAGTAGGTTAAAATATTGTTTGTAAAATTATTATTTTTCATAACATTTGGATTTTTTTAAAGGAAAATGAGATTTTGTTTTTACTAATGAATTTTATTCTCGTATATTTTCTATTGCTTTAATGTGTTTATTCTAGTCGTCGTAATTCCTTATCATAATAAACAAGTTTTATTTATTATAGGTTTCCGAAGTACCTATTTTTTAATTTTAAGGTTTTAGCTTGTTTAAAAAGGTACAAAAAATATTCAAACACAACAAAGAAATTTTGAAAACTCAAACCAAATCTTGCACCTCACGGCTTTTATTCAAAATTCAAATTATCAAAATCAGCTGCTTACGAGTTTCTAAACAAATCATCAAAATAAGTAGCCACTTATTTTGATCTTATTTAGTTAATCATAAGCCTATGATTAACTAAATAAGACGTTAAACCTTAATAGAACAAATGTAAAGCTGTTGGATTACCAAGATAGAAATAAACTAAGAATTAAATTAAAATAACATAATATTAGTATGAAATACCTTTTACGGATTTTATCGCCGTTTATTAAGATTTTCACAAGCATATCGTTTAGATTTCATAGCAATCATTGTCCTATGTAAAAATTTCCTAAAAATTGTTTTATTTATAATTGAAGTTCGCATAAAAATTATAAAACAATGTCGTCTCTACGCCGTGTTCGGCGGACGGCGGGCGCTCCGTAATACGCCGTTTGTATTCATACGCGGCCGACTCTCGCGACACTCCGCTCCATCATCTCTCTATTCCATTTATTGCGTGCTTTTCAGGCTAAAAGGTATACTCTTTGCAACTGAGCTAATCTTTGAAACGCTCTGCGACTTACATTATATGAACTGAAATTCGTTTGCTTTTCATATAAAATTGTAGCAATTTATGAAATGATATTTTTATATGAAATACATTTTATTTTTTACTATTTCATATCCAACTATGCTTTATGAGACCTGTTACACAAATTGGTAGAAGAATTTATGTAGATAGACATCCAATACTTTAAATTGTCTTTAGCAATGATTGCTAGTAGTGATAATCTTAACTTATCTAACAGTTGTGCTTGGTTTTTAAATAATTGGCACCAATATTTTTTTTAAAGTAGGCAATAAGGTTTGAGAGTGGATGCCGCATATAGGTAAGTCGTAGAAATTTTGGTTAGTCATTAAACAGGTGGATATCGTGCAGTGGCCGGATCATGTTGAATTTTAGTAACAGTTATTAGTTTTGGCGGTTAAGGAATGAGACCCATGTTTAGCAGTGAACGGAAAAATCCGTCTACTGCTAAATGATGATGATGATGATGATGATGATAGTAAAGAGAGGCAACGTTCTATTGCCTGGAGTGAGAAGGTATTTGGATATTTAAAGATGAGTTCGATCAAATTTGAATTATGCTACAGATATTAAGTAATCAACGAAATTCAAATTAACCTTCAGTTTTTTACAGTCTACCAAAATTATTTCTTAGAGAAACACTGGCATAACGGTATATGTACGAGTACTATGCAGATACATATAAAATAAACATCTCCGACTTGGTGAGAAGATAGTGACCGGTGCTAGTTGGATGCTAATGGTGGGAGTCAGCTATTGTGGCAATCATAAAGCATTATATTGAACAAATGGAATGAGTCTGATATTTTCCTTGTGTCAAATAAATGAGCTCAGATTTTAACCCTATGTCAACGACGTTCGTCCAAATTGGTCCAAGTCTAAGCGACCTCAAGGCAATTCCATTAGACGTATTGTTTTGTCAGAATGCACGAAGGGAGCTTCACAATTCATACATAGCAATCACGTTCGGGCGATATATTTACATAAATAATAAAAAAAATCTCGTCCGTCCGAGGGGCCGCTGTTATCGTAAGGCCGGCTATTAACTTATGAAAATAAGCAACAATAACACTTTGTTTATTTTGCGCTATGCCTTGCCAGGAAAATGCTATGGACGAAGGATTCAGACACTTCTTCTCAAACTTTATGTGCTTTTATCAAAATTGTAATTTACTTACTTAAATATACCTTATGCATTTAATTTAACTTTTCGAAAAGGGCATGTTTGAATTATGGAGAGGAAATTCAATTTTATTAGAATAAAAGATAATTTGAAAAAAAAAATTGAAAATCTTAGAAATTAAAAAAGGAACGAAAAAATCTTATGCTCATCTTTAAAATGTCCTATTATTTGCTGGATTCTGATATGATTATATTTAATCAAACGGAAATAGATAAATGGTATTACGAGTATAATTACACACTAATGTTTGTGATTTCCAAGAAAGACGGGCTTTTGTTAAAAAAAAAATAACTTAGACGATCAAAATCAGATTTTATTGCAAATCACATTAAATATGAAGGCGTAGAGACATACGTAGAGCGTAGAACCAACAAAGAGTTTGAGAGCCGGCGGTCAATTTTTCAAATAAGAAATAGTATTGGCGAGTGTTAGGCCCACGGAGCGGACACGCGTATGTTGTCAATATAAACAAGATGGAAACTATTTCTGAAACGATAACATGAAAAAACGTTCCTGCAGACCCTATTTATACAAACATTTATTCATATTTACTTGGCATACATCATGGCATTTTTCTTAATCGCCTCAATCAAGAATTGGAGAAAATATATCATATAAAGCATTGCTATTCGCCGATAAAATGTTTTCGGTATATTTTGTAGTTGACCAAAATGTTGAGGTTTCATCTCCGCTGCTCTCTGGCTATCTTTTCATTCCTTAATTTTGTGTATAATTTCGTTGCTAAAATAGAGTTTAGTTTTGACAGAAAATAGTTTTATTTTGAATTTCCTGTGTTTTTCACGGGAAATTATTGTTTTTTTAATTTAAAAACTATTATCATGTAAATCAGTGAATTGTTAGTTTAGGATTATTCAATAGACCAGAAGAATATTATACATATTTTGCAACATATAGGTAACTAGATAGCTACACACAAAATACCTATATTTTTATTATACCTTTGTGCAATAATAAAAAAAAGTCGTTAACACGCCGGAAAACAAATAAATTTTTTTTTCGTATCTCCTTAAATGAAATAAACAGTCAAGTTAAAAATAATGAAACATCAATAAAGAGAAACGTCGTGCCATAAATATGAATGTATTCTCAGCGGGTGAATTACTTGCAATCGAACATAACCAACGATCTGCGCCCCTCACAAATATACTGAAACGACGATATTTAACACGAGATATAATTAGGAATTATTTGGTCCTACACACCGGATAAACACCGGGTATAACTCACTCACACTGATGGGGATGTCAGCGGCTTCTACCGCATCTTATGAATTTAAGATAGTCATTGGGTTGGGTCCATGGACCGTCAGCAGGTATAACTGAGACTGAAACTTGACTTTTGTTATCATCATCAGCCTTTATCCATCGACTGGATATAAGCCTTCCTCAATGAATGCCAGGACGATCAATTTCCTGTCGGTCACATTGCACGTAGATTATATCCCACCTACGAACCTTAAAATAGGTAGTATTATGTTGTTTTACAGCTGAATTGGACCGGCAGTCCGAGTTCATGCGAACAAAATATAGGTAATTTAGGCATGATACTGGCGTTTTTTTTTAGGGCAACGTATTTGCGTGGATGTCTATGGGAGTCTGTAGTTGCCTGAATTAAATACTTGAAAAAAAAATGTTATACCTACTGCATTACAAATTAGCGAAGCTTAGCGCATTGATCTTGTAAGATACATGAGAGTGCTTTTCAGAGGTACGACAACTGGAAGATAAACTTCCTGATAATAATAATATCGTTAAATGGTCAAGAAGATTATTGTGCATCATGTTACTGATTATACATAATATCTTGGTGTAAACTGCATGTCGCTATAATATATTGTACGGTAAGTATTTAAATATTAATATAAAACATAATAATTAACTTTAAGAAAGGATCTATGCATTTTACATCAACGTCGGGAAACACTCAAAAATGCCCCGACAAAAGCCCCGTGAAATCTCGACCCACCTCATAAAACACGTGAAACAATATCTTCAACGCAACATGAAATACTAAGTAACAAGTGTACAACTCACCCCCTTATTACGTCCCGATAAGGTTTAGTCCTTATGAAAAGTTGGTAGGGATATTTTTGTATAAATTCGCCTTTTCCTGGACCATAAAAGTATATCGTGCGTTTGTAAACGTAGTCGGCTGTTTGTCACCATTTGCATATAGATGTTTGAGTGGGGCCGAAGTTGAGAGCCAGATATGGGTTGGTTGTCCTTGAGTGTGTTTACAGGTATATAGTGTACCTGTTTATACATATTATATATTTATTTATCGGAAGTTTTTCTCTGTGGGCGAAATCAGTTTGGAAATCATCATCATCATCGCTATGCATAGTATCATACTGTGGGACAGATAGCGGGCTTAGATAATCTATATTGATGCTTTAGTGTTCACATGCTTTTTTTCATAGCCTTTGGCAGTTACTATTACAAGACGAAATATTCTATATTTACAATTACTAGAAATCAACTGAAGCATTAAGAATACAAAGAATTAAATATACATAAATTATCTTTACAATTTTACTTTTTTAATTAACCAAACCAAATTGTTGTCAAAATTCACCTTAAAATATATAATACGGTATGCATAATATATGCCTATTTTTGTAACACTCCACTCTTGGACCAACAATACTGTATTAATCAGATTAGGCTAATAGGACCTGAAAACAAATGAGTCCCGGAAACATCTATCGCAAAAAACACATTCCTTATCCTCCAGAACTCACATATTAGTGATTCAATCCATCTTCCCCCTAAGCAATCCTCGATAACATTTGAACTGATACCATCCCCCAATCTGCAGTTGCGCGTATTGGCATGTATTACATATCTTAATCAGTTCCCCTTTTTTATTTACAGACAAGTGGGGTAAAGGGGGTGAAGAAACTATTGTCACGCAACGGTTTTGAAGATATTCATTAGAGTTTATCCGTTGAAATGAATGTGTATGAAGAAAGGCGAGGTGCTCTCTACTGGGCGTATTTGAAGTATTAAAAATATTTAATTTATTATGCATTATTATTTCAAAGAGGGTGGTGTAGCTTGTCAATGTTGTGTATCCTTTATACCAAGTTGGTCATTGGATATTGTTCTTCTCGTTTAACTAGAAAGTAGTCTGCAAGGGAAAATAGCGTGAAATAAAATCCTTCGAGCCTAATTATTTTGTTGCTATTTTTATGTTAAATTATCATCAAAATTCTATAATATTGTAATAGCATCCTACAGTATTACCGGATTTTAAATGGTATGTCTCTATTATAACATCACTATTTATAATACACATAAATATTCGTGACAGTAAATAAACAATCTGAAGAGAAATTCATTTATGTGTCTACTAAAGTCAAAAGAAGGTTAATTGGGGGCTTGATATTTTGACATTGACTACATATGTTTTAATTCTGCGATAAAGCATAGTATTAATTGCAAAAAAGTCTTTATTGCGGTTTAAATATTTCTTTTGTTTTATACGTTTTTTTCTAAAATACGGCCCTGCGTTATAAATGTCCTTGATTCAAGTAAAATGGTTGGCAGTAGGCAGCTCACGTACCGAGCCTTTAACGTTTCGCCGCCGAAACGGGGCCAGGGGAATTATATAAATAGATAAATATGAAAAACTATACATGCTAATATGATGCCTTAATCAAATGCATTCACATAAATATCCGCTCATTATTAGAATATAGTCAGCCTAATATTTTTTATGACGTCGAAATAAAATCGGAATACCAATGAACGAATATTAGGTACATTTATGATATATTTTATTGTGATGAAACCCATGATACAAATAATTTCTATGCCTAGTTTTTCTTTGGATATGATATGTGAAATTAGTTGATCATATGCCTACCTTAAACCCGTGCACTTGTTCTTTCGTCTTAGCGTTTATGGAGAACTGTGTCCTGGCAGTGAACGATAAAACGTTGATAATGATGATGATGATATAAATAATTTTGTATATACTAGCTGTTGCCCGCAGCTTTGTCTACGTTAACTATGACTTAGAGCGAGATCTTAACGGAAAAATATAAACTTAGCCTATTTATTTCCTTCCTCGTTAAATGGGCTATCTAGCACTGAAAGATTTTCTCAAATCCAAACCGTAGTTCCTGAGGTTTACGCATTCAAATAAACAAATGCTCCAGCTTTCTAGTAAAAATAGCCAACCTTCCTTATGTCACCAATAAAAAATTGAAAATATTGAAAATTTCTAAAATTATTACTTGACTGGCGCTAGTTTCTGATTAGCGCGTTCAAAAAAACTAATTCTGCAGAGTTATTAACTTCGTATAAATTCTTTCTAATTGTATTAATTCCAATTATTATATTACATCTTTGTAGCTGTAATGAGTGAACGAAGTTGTGTAGCGATACGGAGACAGCGACAAGCCCACTCAGTGCCGGTGTCCGCAACAGTTGGACAACGTCCGCAGTTTGCACTTTCCAGTCCAAAAGTCGCCTGCCAGCGACACACCGACGACGACATAGTAATATTTAGAAGGCACAAGATTTAAGTTTATTAGATGTTTAATGATAGAACTAGAGTTACATATATTGGATTGTAAATTATTATTAGAATTTAAATTTGGAATTGGAAAATATATTTTATATTATTGGAATAATGGATTGCATGTAAAGGGAAATCCTTTTACATAAAATCATGAACGATGATATATTTATTCAAAAATAATGAACGTTAACAAGTTCACTCAGTACTATGCCAGGCAACTCTACAATACGTTGGTAAAGGTGACGTATTGTTAATAATTTTCTCAAAAACACCTGAAAACTATAATATGATGGTTTAAAAAAATAGGACGGTAGTAAGCATACAGGCGGCAAAGCGCATCACCACCGTTAGTAAATAAACTTTAATCATACATTTTTTTAGCCAGGACAAAGGTAGGTTCCTCACCCTATGTAGGACCCCACACTTAGGTATTCCTAAATTAAAACCACTTTCGGACCTGTAGGCAACAAAATCACCTAAGCGATGGGCTAACCTCGGCGAAAATCAAGAGTCTTCGTAAAGTCCACCTAAGCGCCAAAACGTCGTGTCTAACTGGGCCAGATTCCTTTGTCGTAGGCCTCTCTCAATAAATACCAGGTCGAATGATCCTTTGCAATACGTAACCAGGCCCATGAATTTAGAAAATTCTTTGAATATTTATCACAATTTATGACATAAAAATTCACACTGCCCTGTCTAAAACGACTATATATCTTCACCGATGATTAGACACAGATCGCGGCTGGTGAGCTGTGAGCCAGTGGTCTGTGAAGTGATCTGCGCGGGACACGACGCTTGTTTCAGTTTTGAATCCATTGAATTCAAAAGGAACATGTTGAAGTTATGAATATGAAAGATGAAAAGTCTAAAAGATGCAAAAAGATTCATGACAGTTAATAATATTATATACTAATATTATAAAGAGGAAAGATTTGATTATTTGTTTGTACTGAATAGGCTCCAAAACTTCTATTTGACCGATTTGAAAAATTACTTTACTGTTGGGAAGCTACATTATCTCCGCTGAACAAAGGCATATTAATTTTTTTTTAAGTTAGGGACCCGTTTTAAACCTTGCGCAGGCGACGCTGCGTGTAACAGCTAGTATAACTATATAATATGTACAAACCACCGGAGATGAATATTCGAACAGCAATGTAAGTAAAAGGACTGCGTTGCATCAATAAATACCGTGGCCGTGGTTGATACCGAAGAGCGTTGACGTACGGATCTTCACGGAACCACACCCAGGCTACCTAGGATCCAATTATTCACTCACCAGCTCCTTCCACAAACTAATGACGTGACAGTATCATGACATTAATGATTGGATGTTAAAATTGCATAACGACTTAATGGAGAATAACTTGTAAAAATCCAGGAAAGAGAAGAATAAGCAAGTATCATCATAATCATCATCAGCCTTTATCCTGCCTCAATGAACGCAAACATGTTATAAATAATAAAGTATAAGTATATATTATAATTATTTTATATCGGCGAGTTCGCTTTTAACTCGATACGATAACGAAAAATTCTCACATTTATTGAAATGATAATTTTTATTCATAATACAGAACCCAATAAAATAGTAATGATATCTCAGTTTTAAAGTTTTTAAATTTTTAGCATGACCTCGAACATCATATTTTTCAAGTCACATCATCCTTTACAAATTGCTGAATTTCTTGCTGAAAATTATTGATCGATTGCAAAAATGACAATAAAAATACATATCATCGCGATAACGAATCGATTATTCAAATTCGATATTACTTATAAAAAAATATTTTATGCTCTACTTACATAATATTCCAACTAAATTACAAACATACACGGCCAATGTCATCTAGCATAGTCAGGTAAAAATAGAGATACAACAAATAAACATTTGTCAAATCCGCGGCAATTAAATAAATCATGCGAACGTTTCCCGAACGATCGAGCTCGCATATGCACATGAAACTGTCCTCGCTCACATTAGCGCTGTCAGTCGCACCGATGCTCCCCTGTCAAATGCACCCATTAAATGCATTGTTTGTTTTTCACCTGCATATTTTTTTACAGATATGCAGACTAATTTATTTCATTGCATGACTATTTTCAAAACTAGAATATGAAAACTTTTATAAATAAGTTTTCATTTATTTCAAATTCATCACTTCAAATAAAAAAGTGCAATTATCAGACAACTTTCTGACATTTACCAAATAGTTTTTCTTTTTCTTTCTAAATAATTCGTCAATTATATTTTCTATATGTTATTTGCCGTACCTATTCCAAACAATATGCAATGATGATTGTCCCTTTCATCTGGCCTTGTCAACATAATTTAAATGATTAAAGTGAAGAATCCTGAACAACTACGACTTGTTCGCCTGTCTTGGAGGCTCTTTTTCGAAATGAAAAAGCCTCAGAGACAGCAGTGGGACATTGACATACAAGTTAGTTAACGAATAGATAATAATGGAAGTCTGGTGAGTCCTCTTTGAGAAAAAAGGCTTTAACTGTAAATAAGTGCATTAAATATGATTAAACATTTCCAAATTTCTGTTGTGCTATATAGAAATTAACAATCAATAAATTGATATAGTTAAAATGATCAGCTTTATAAAATACCATATGAAATTCTATAAGATTTGGAAACGCTGACTCAACCGCCATCTTTAGGAAGCGAAGACATGTAAAAGAATACCATAAATTACAGTCAACTTCTTCCCCTATGCGATGAAGAACATCGCAAAAAAATCTTCATGGATTAACAAAAGAACAGTAAGCTAATTCCTTTTGTGAGTCCAATAAAAATAGTGAAGGCCGCGTGCGTTAGGCGGAAGGAAGCGGGCATAAGTCACAGCGAGAGGCTCGGTTCCGGCGCCTGTGCCAGCACGTGACCCTGTCAATTAGAGCCTGGCCAATTGTTATGAGACAGGATTCCATGGCCCCATTTTTGATGAGATGGGTTCATTTTATTTTTATGTTTTATAACGTTTTGAGGCAAAATTTTATGACGGTGGTGAGGCAGAGATCCGCCACAGGTACAAACCCGACGCCATGAAGCCGTGGAAGTCACACTCCATGGCTGCCGCGGGGCAACCCCCCACTTACTATATCACTGGGTGATACCAACAGGCTCACCCCACTTCCGAAGAAGCATTTCGGCCATTAGCATAGCTTCATCCGAAAAAAAGGTGTGTGTGCGATTCACACACGATAGAAGTGAAACACACGTTAAATGCTCAAATACGAGCAAGTATTAAACAGTGTGCAATATACATACACACCGACATTTGCTCTCTCGCTCTTTTGTATTTGTGTCTCTTACCTGTCGTTTTTCCGTTGCATCCGGTTTGAAATCACAATGATTCTAAAGAAGTTTCATTAAAAAAAAAAATTGAGGCAAAATTAAGAAAAACACGAGTACGAAATTTTGAGAGTTAGAATTCAAAATGCTAGTTGCCGAGATTATTGCATGTAAATATACAAATTTTCAGCTTGCTTTGTGGATATTATTATCAAGTAATTTTATTGCCACCTTTTCCAGGCACGTGACTTTGGCACGTGGAATTGTAGCCAGGACAAATGTTTTGTTATGAAACTACTATATGGCGTTACTTTTGAGACAAGAGTTACCAGTGATAATAATATATTGCGACAGCTAACGTGCGCCCTTCTGATCCCGATCTATATGTCCCGAATATGTATTATGGCAACTGAACAACTAATACAAGTGTTAAGTAAGGATTTCTAAATACATATTATAGAGAATTGGGCTCAGACAATAATATAGGACTTAGAAAATAGGTCATTGGTGGGAATCAAACCCACGACCTTCTAGTCTAGCAGGATGGACCAACCACTGAACCAACAGGCCAATAAAAGTTCATAGTTATTTTTGTTGTGATGCTTATTTCTAAGGAAAGAAATTTGAAAATATTGAAAGTTAAGAGTGAAAAAAATGGAAAATAAAAGACACCATAATCCCATTAGAAATAATTGAAACAAAAACGTATATAGTATGACGATTTTTAAGGTAGAACTAGAGAATAGGATATTCATATTTTTTAAGTTATTCAGTATAAACACCATTTAGATCTTGATTTGTATAGATATTAAGTAGGTAGTCTATTACAAACACATTTTCAAAGTTAGGTTAGTTACATCTCTTATTTATTCTTCTTAGAAATCACTTATAAATATTTTTATTATATTAGGTCTATTCGTTCAGATTTCTATATAGTTTATACAAATAAATTCCCAATTAAATTTAATACGTATCCACTGACAAAGTCAGTCCGTAATCGCAACCGGAAACGGAAAGTCCGCCATTTTGTATGCACAATCAGCTTGTCGTGCATTCCACACTATTGCACCTATGAAATCCACATAAGTATGGCCAATGTAAAATGGTCCTAAGGTTGCCATAGCAGGGTTCCAAATATAAAAACCTACCGAAATTCATTAATCTGTTCACCCTGCTTGTACGAAATTAGATTCTAATGCATTACATTAAATTCTGGTTTTGTTTGGGACTTTATTTGATTCTGTCTTTTGCTGTCCTTTACATTAAAACGCATTAGTAGAAATAGAGAGGACAGCCGGCACGGCAGGAGATTCTCACACTAATCATTATGTATTAAAAAAATCAATAACTAACTAGCAAATCATGGACTATATTTACCTGCCATTTTTTATCTTTCTTTTTTTTTCCTACACACAAGTAATCAGGACAACACTTTAAGGAAAAATATTTTAATCGTTATAAAGCAGTTTACTGTCCCTACTTTTGTGTATTTGATTTTACGATTCGACTGTACCTACTGGTTCAAGAGTGGAGGCCGCGTTTAGGTAGAGATGTGGGAAGACGATCTCCAAATAGTGACCGGTCCGTGTTGGATGCGAGTGGCCAGGATCGGTCTTGGTGTCCATTAAAGTATCCAATCAACAATAGACGGAAAACGGCTGATGATGATGATCTCAAATTTACAGGAATATAGCCATAACCACAAATTCGACAGACTTTCCTCTTGTTTCTAAACAAAGCCAGTGACTAGTCAGTTTGGAAGATAAAAAAATCAGCTTCGTCACTCACAGCCTCTCATTGTGCACCTGCCACTCTTGATAATTAATTATACCTCCCCCCTCCCCCCACCTTGTTGTGTCAAGGTAGGGTATTGTTTAGGATGGGCTGATGAAACCGTCGTTGTAATCGTGGCTTAACTATAGTTTTAATGTTTTTAATGACTCATAGCAAGCAGGAAGCCATTGATAAATGTTTGTTTGTGTGTCGATATGTAAATGGGAGTTCTGATTATTTTTGATAATTTTAATTGACTTGAAAAAAAAATTAATAGCCCGAGATCATTCAATTAGAATCTTTGTCTCGTCCATTTGTTTGTGCGTAGTAAAGGCAAATATTTCAATGATATATTTCATACCCGCATGATATTATATTTTTTGTATTAGGTATTTACGTCTTAACAATATTATAATATAATATAATAATACTAATAATTAATATGTCATTTATTAATTTATTATTTATCTAACTAATAAGTTTAGGAACTGAATATTACTTAACCGTCGATTAAGAATATATTTTACTCTTCATCCAGCCCCAAAGGTGTTCTGTCGTTGATTAACGATGCCAGAGACGTGTTTATTGTGCGAACTTCGAGTCATCAAGTCAGTCAATGTCACGTCACATTGGGGCATGTCACGTCACGTTACGTCACGTCATGATGTCATTATTACTATAATACCTCATACCCAGAAGTATAAGATTATATTTTTGTCCACTTATGATTAAGAAAATTATATAATGTGATAAAATATGTTTTAAAATAAGAAATACATGGAATTGAAAATTGATTTAGAATAGTTTTACTTAGATCGTTAGGTTTTAGCACAGGTGAAAGTTAGGTAAGAATTTAAATTGTTCTTCTTGATTAGAAAATTGAACTGCGTTTGTTACTTTGCTACTTTATTTTCTTTTTTTCTTTTAATTATCCTAACCCGATAGTAGTAAATATCCTGAAAAATTAACCATTAGATATAAATAATGATTAAATAAGACAATTTATAACTACTTCTTCGAATTCATTCCATAAGTTATCGCTAGAAGTTCTTCTGTGATAGAACCTACTTAACGAGGAGTGGCAATATTTATTTATTTTGTTTTTCCAATAATATAACTTATTATATATTATTATTTAAGACCGAGCTTTACTCGGTAAAGTCCCTGAAAATGAATACTAAATTTCCGAAAATCGTTGGAGTCGTTTCCGAAATCCAGATTATACAAGAATTGCTCGTTTGAAGGTTATTTTTTTACAACTTATATTTTTGTCTTATTTTTTTATATTTATTATTTATCCTAACATTCTGATACCAAGGAAGGTACTGAACATTTATACGAACACGTTACAGCCTTCGTGTGAAATCGACTTCTGACTTTAGCTGTTTTGTTAAAAATAGCTTACGCCCGGTTTCCGAAAGGCTGATCAACGCAAAAATTAACAAGTGTCAAATGAGTTGCTAGAAGCATGGTTAAATTTCTTAATTTGATCAGCCTGTTAGTAGTCAATGAAAAGCTGTAAATTTTGACTCTATTGTTATAGCATACATGTTAGTAATAGTATTATATACTTTCACCAACGTTTCAAAAACCGAGCGTTAGACTTGAAATTTTATACACCCTCGATTTTTCTTATTTGTTATAAAACATATTTTTGTGCGTTAAAGTTTGATAAATAATCTGTTTATTTTTTATACCTACTGTCTAATCAGTGATTCGCCAGTGGACATTAGATATTTTAATTTAGTAAGAATGTAAGGCTTTTACGTAACAGCGAATTGGTGTAAATTTCGCGCTCCACTCGAAGCTAAACAATTAAACCTTTGGACCAACAATTGTGAACTATGCGAATGAAGACCAGCCTACGGTTTGGGGCCCTTAGCCTAGCGGGCAAAAAGGGGAAAATATTATTTTTGTATACGAACATGCTTTTGCGCAATTAAATAAATATATTTTCCTCTAAAATATATTGTTAAAATGTAATTTATGAAATATAGAGACAGTGTTTACTTGTATGATATTAATATTCAGCAGGTAGATAGAGGAAGAGTAACAAAATATATGAAAAGTTCCGTTCAATTAATCATCTTCTATTGTTGTGCGCTTTATTATTATAAAAAATATACTTCATATAAAAATATGAAACTTTTGTTATCAATAGTTTTTATACTTTTCGCCATATTTAAATTGTGTTTATTACACATAATATTTTATTATCTTATAATACATTTTATAACTTATTATTTACTTCAGACAGATGTAAATATAAATGAATACTTATAGGTATTAAAATACAAATAAATTCAAAAGTTTAGTGGCCCTACCGTGGGCCTTCTCAAGATATTAACTTTTGTCAAGGTATTCAGATACGTCCCAAGGGTTTCATGTGAAGTAGTAAGAATTTCAGTCCTATCCAGTTAGGTATGTTAACCTTTACTGCCCTTGACAAATGTGACTTCACCAACTTGATAATAGCAAGCCTGACATATTTTATCACATATTTGTATTTATTATTATGTGTAATTATATACCTACGTCGATTGAGAAATATTACTGCGTTATCCTGTTATATTTTTATTACTGTATGGATTCGATGCGAGTGGCGAGGGATTGGTCGTCTTGGCGTCCATCGATGGAGGTCAGCAGTGGACGAATAAAGGCTAATGATGATGATATACGTATTATATAGATATTTATTTTTGTATGTGTATATGTGTAATAATTTCAATGTTTAAATCAATATTATTACAATTATTCCCATTTGCTTAGTCTAGTATTTTATAATATTATTATTGATATTAATCTATATTTAAATGACGTATAATCCTACAATTTTTAAACGATTTGATGGAAGATATCTCTAATAGAGACAAGTACACCTTGATTGCTATATTTCCATTATATTACATTACTTTAATTACTATGCGATGAGAAATAAGTTTGTCCAATTCCTTTTATGTGTTTTATTGTACTTAGAACCCTTCACTTATGTAGCTGAGATAGTCTTTTGATGATCAGTATAATTCCTTATGGGTGAATCATGGGTGAGGTGAGTTCACCTTATCTACCTGAACTATTGCTTTTAATCTGGGCTCTACGTTCACTTACTACTACTAGTTATATAAAGTTAATAAAAAAACCTATTCAAAAATAGAGTCAATTAACATTCAAAAATAGAACCACATCGGCTCTTCTTCTCTTCTTCGCTCTTATCATAACTTCAGGCCACGGCAAATCAAAAGTTAGTTTTAATAATCGGCTAGGTTTCACGTAATTTTCGTTTTAATTCGCTTCAATTGCGTGGAGACACTTTATGTCCCGATGAATGGAGCTGCGCTGCCAAATACTACATAACTCGCTGCCAACTCTATATTAAATCTTAAAACGTATTCTGTGTCAAGGATTTGTTGCGATCTAACTGTAAACTTTAAATTATTGTTGCACTTAATTAGGCATACTTTTTATGGGTATCTTTTTTGTTGAGTATTTTCGATGATTCGCTTTTGGCGGCTACATCTCTGGAGTAGAGGCGGTGCAGTGTAACAGAACGACCACGAAATACATAACGGTTATCCTTAGTGATGTGTCCCTGATATGGTGGCATAATAATGAAGCGTTGATTTAGGTATAGCTCAATCCTACAATCTACAGGCAGAACTAATTACAGTATCCCCTGACTATACACCGAATAGTTACCATCCTCAGGTTTAAATACTCATTTTATCTATATTGTTTTAAACATTTTTTTATGTTGACGCAGGGGTAATGCTTTTGCACATTTTAGGACATTTTAGGCAACACAATCATTTCAGCGACAGTCTGGCCCCGACAAGATCAGACTCTTCAGATAATGGTAGACTGCTTGACTGTTACAAAGCAGTACCCACAACGTCGCGTCGTGTCTAGCGAGGCCCGGGTTCCCATCTCGAGCCCGAATATTGTTTTAAACTAACGCGAATACTTATCACTATTCATATTTAAATACATAATATATACTTGGTGCTTACCGCTTATGAGTATCTTCGTGATCATGGCGATTGAAATTATTGCAAAAATATCGGGACCTCAATAAAACAACAAACGCTGTAAACACCCGAACATACATTTAAGTTTTATTTATTTAAACGCATGTAAATGGATTCGCATGTTGCTAGGTTACCCGGATAAGTTCATAGACCCTATGTAACTCGCATTTGGGAGTGCACTACTCACCTAAAACCTTTTTTACCATCACTGGTCAGGACCACGCAGCGATGATGCTCGGTAGAGACAAGTCCCCACCGATGAGCGACATTATGTTGGCAATTTAGTTAGTCTTAGATTTCGAAAATGGCTCCTATTCCTTATCCAGTAACTATAAATATTCAGTATCGTTTTAGGATCGAGCCACGGTCGTGTGCACGTTTTGTTCGTAACTAAGACATTGCATTAATTTTACATTCGCGGGGCAGGTGGCTACGTGGAACAAAGCTTCTCTACGATACAGTTCACATCAAGTATTCAGGTGATATTTGAATAAAATATGGAATTTTCTAGAATATTGTCTATAGTTGTGTGGTACTAGGCTTAAAAAGTGGAAACCTAACTAAAAAAATAATTAGTATAATACCTTACTTAACCTTTATTTATTTTTTATTGTACCTAATATTTTTAAAAATAATATCCAAGTATTTTTTTTTTATTTCTTTGCGAATACGTTTTTTTTCTTCTAGCATTACTGCGCAGATTTTCTTCTACGCATATTTTCTTCATTCTAGCATAACTACGCCCTGCTGGAGGGGCATAGCCCCTCCAGCAGGTTCTCCTTTTCCTTCTCCTTCTCTTTTCAGTGCGTCTTTATCGTTGGCTGTACTCCGCCAGCCTTTTCGAAAAATATCTATATCTGCCACATCTCAAAATCAATTTACAATATTCAATTTAAAATATTTATATTTTTAAATTCATTAGTACTAAACATGTAGTATATCAGTAGCTCAAACTATATCCATACTGAGTCTAGACTATTGGCTTTCTAGTTATAACTATGGTATAGCAGCGAATGTCATTTATAAGACATGATATGAGCCGACAGCCTTTGTCTGTGCTCGATTGATGGAGAAGTCTGTGGGGACTTCGTACAAAACGTGTGCGTAGGTGTTAGAGACGGATTATTCTGGAATACGTTCAAAGACAATGTTATGATTTTCAGATATTTTAAATTCGGATTTAATCTTCATGTCACACAAAACAGTAGAGAATACAGGTAGCAGGCAATAACATTTTCATTAACTGATTCTGATGAAAAATGCATATTTAATAGCTGCTAGAAAATAAATTTCACAAATAAAAATGAAAATTTATGAAATATACAGGGCAATATTATATCTTTCGTTAGCAGTACCTACGTTGACATTTAGGTGTTAGGCAATGATTGGATATCATAATAAAAATCACAACTACTCTTACTTCTAAGTCACCCTAAATTGAATTTTGTCTTAATATTATTAAATATTATTATTATTATTTAATATATTCGCATGTAATTTGGAGGTATTTTTAATAGTTATCATATATATTTACTATATTATATTATTATGATTATATATAGAAATTTCTATAACTTAAAGTAAAAAGTATTTTTTTAGAATATCGAATATAAATATAATAATAGATGTGGAATAGTGGTACCGTAATAAGGCTGCTATGAATAAGGGCAGAACCCTTTCGCCGTACATTCAATTAACTGACATGTACCAGGAGCTGATGGGAAAAATCACGCTGCCGCAGAAACAATAGGGCTTGTGAGATATTTTCGTAATTACTGTAAGATGTACAATTAAGACTTTTGGGATGGCTAAGACACACATTATTACCAGGATATCAAAGCATAAAGTCTAATGGCTTTGGCTTTATGTAGGTACATCATACTACTTATTTCTTTCGTGTTTTGAAAGGAAAGGAGTAGAGCTTTACCATCTCACGCTTTAAGTCAGCCCTATACTTAAGTAGGTAAGGCTTAGGTCCCAAAATTTCTTATGTAAGATTGACTTATATAAGAAAATTACAAGCTTGTATATGAATATAATGTAAGTCGTAACATTATTTTTAGGCAGCTTCATCATCATCATCATCATCATCATCAGCCTTTACCCGTCCAGTGCTGAACATATGGAGGCCTATGTTTAGGCAGCTTATCGTATTTTAATTATTATGTTACTTTCGTACATGAGTAAAACTTATAAGTATGAGTCCAGTCAATGAATTCGAGCTATCATTAGATGTCTCATCTGCTTGCCTAGCCTAGCCTTAGCCTTAATACCAATTATAAGCTGTGCCTTTCAAGAAATATTTTAACAAAGAATACAGCCTGATATAATTATTGTTCGCCTTAATATAACGCATTTTTTTTATTCATAATTTTTTATTACTCATTTCTTGAAAGCAGGCTAGGAGAGTATCGGGCTATAGTCCTAAGATGTGCTGGCCTAATGCGGGTTAGTCAACTTCACTCATATTCAAAGAAGCTTAATCTGATGACGCATACAGTTTCCTAATTCCTTTATGGTGTTTTCTCCATAATTTATATATAAAATTATGAAAGTCGTAAAGACAAACTAATAAACGGTCAAATATCGACCCTCGAGTATATAGTATCAAGTGGAAACAATCAAGAAACTAATATTATTCATATTTCTCGATAGGGTTCCGTCTAGCCGGGCCGGATGCGGCGTGCGGTGTACGTTATTACTTTCACCTGGGGGGTTGAGATGTATCTCACTGTTTGCACTTCAAACAATACACCAAATTGTTATCAGCTGTGAACTTATCTTAAACCCTTCCACACAATGTTAAGGTAGGGTTTTGTGTGATTATTTTGATCCCATATAGGTACTTATTTGAATTAATATTGGAATTTAGGTAAATATAGTATAATAAACAAACGTTTCATTTCGGATATTGATTACGGTGTAAACTTGTTTTTGAATTAATTTTAAGATGGATAGTATTTTTATGAATTAAAGTGTATCTATGGTAGTATCAAAGTGAACATATAGTTCAGTTCAAGAAAAATGACCACTGCGCAAGATCGGATTTTTAGGCCAACGCCATTTGTGGCCAACTTTCGTGTACCGAACTATACCAATAATGTTGTCCTCAAATATCCTACTAATATTATAAATGCGAAAGTTTGTGAAGATGTTTGTTACTCTTTCACGCAAAAAATACTGAATGGATTTTGATGAAACTTCATAAAAATATAGCTTATACATCAGATTAACACATAGGCTGTAACTCATCCCCGTATTCCCACGGGAAGATGAAAGATACAGTTGTTAACGCAGGCGAAGTTGCGGGCAACAGCTAGTAACACTATAAAAATGCTGCCCAAATTACACCAGAAATTATACACGCAATACAATTTTTAATGACGTTGCCGACTAGCTGTTGCCCGCAAATTCACCAGTGCTTTTATTTACGAACGTATCCGGTTTGATGATTTGTATAGCCTATATTACTCATTGTAACAGCCACCAGCCAGTAAAACCAGCTCGTCAAAATCGGTTCAGCCATTTCAGAGACAAAACAGACAGGCAGATAGACAAAAATTGAGAAGAAAATACTTTAGTACATGTACCGTATGTATGTAGTAAAAAGCGGTCTTTTTAATATTACAAACAGACATTTTAATTTTATTTATATTTATAGATTTCCGTAAACATAAAAAGCGCCATAACACTTAAAAAACTGGCATGAATAATCTGTAGACCTAGTAATATACTGTATTTTAACGATACAGTCACAACTATATTTACATCAGTAATTATTCCAAAATCGCCAATTATGCTATCCTCAAATATTAAAAGCGCCGTAACACAGCTTCATGAATATCCCGAAAACCCCCGATCACGTATCCTTAATCACCGACAACGACGTGTGCAAACAATTTTGAGGATAGCAAGTTATTAAAACATTCGTTCGACATTAATTACTTAAGCCCGGTGTTTGCGGAGGCGGATTAATAAAACCGTGTTTGAGTTACCGGTAAATGAGAACCGGTCATCGGTTATCAGCGGTTATTACGGTTTTTGCCACTTGATTACCGGTATTGTGTTGTGATTGTTTATGTCCTGCAATTATGTGTTCTAATTACCAGTAATTGTTGTATTTTAAATGTAGTGATCATCGAGGTTTTGAAATTATGTGTTCTTATTGTCTATGTCCAGTTTTTAGGTGTAGTAAAATAATGAAGTATTGCAGGTTATGCTCGGATAACTCTGATATAGGTCTTAATTTGTGTATGGATTTCTTTGCTGTGGTTAATACATATTAATGTATAGTATAGTAGTACTTATATAGGTACTAACTTAGGTTATATACACTACTCACAACCATATTTTGTGTACATAGGAACCATCCACATCCACATAACCACGATCCTCAGAAATGAGGAAGCGATCACAGAGAGATGTATAGGTAGGTATACATATATTACGTTATGACACTGAGCAGTAAGTAGTAACAATCTACTTAGACACCACAATTGAATGATCTAATTATTTTTTAAATTCCGTTCTAACGTAACTTGGTACATATTTTTAATCTATTTAAGCCCGGTCAGTTTTTATCGACCAAGATTAGACCCTTACTTGGACTAGTCACAGACTTCAAAAAGGAGGAGGTTATCAATTCGATAGGTTTTTTTTAATGTATGTACATCGATTACGCTGCCATTTGTGATCCGATTTATGTGATTTTTCTTTTGTTTGATGTGGAATAGTTGCTTAGTTAGTCCCATAAAAATTTAACATAGTTTGGCCCAGTAGTTTTCATTTTATGAGCATTTTGGTTGATTTTATATACCTCGATGACTTAATAATGTCGATGTAAAATGAACAAAAAAAAAAACAACTGTACAGGATGACATGGAAGTGCAATATCATAATCAACATCATCATCATCATCACAATCATCATCATCATCAGCCTTCCATCCACTGTTGCACACACAATGCAAATTTGCTGTGATTGTTTTCAATTAGGTACGTATGTATAATATATTTTTTACACAATTACAAAATTCATTTAAAGACTTTAAAAAAGAGGAGGTTTGACAATAAAAAACAAACGAAAATCTCCTGGTGTAATAGAACACTAAAAAGTAAAAAATAAAAATAAAAAATACTACTTTTAAAAAAAACCGACTTCATAAACTAAAAAGTACAAAATAACTTAATAAAGATTTATACTATTTAAAATTAAGTATTTTTGGAGTCGGTACCAGCCAAAACAAAGATGGCCTACACAGACCTCTACTCAATACTTGGTGTATATGATTAATCATTAAAATATCCTCTTTGGCTGGCACCAATGAAGTGTGGCAGTTTTTGAAGTCGGTTTTTTTATTATTATCTAGGTGTTAAATTTTCGTGGATCCGCCGTTGTTCGATCCTCTTACTTACGTAGAGCGACCACCATCGTGCGATTTTTTTTCTTAAGCTAATACCACACGCGCGCCAAAAAAAAAACCAACCCCATTGGATTCGGAGGGCACACCTGGTGTTATAGATGCGGTAAAGTATTGCATTACCAGTATGCATACGGGCATCGCTCGATACAACACGAACCAGTACGATTTTGTACTACAGTAGGGCTATTCTGTAAGGTCGTTTTCGAATCTCGAAAGCGGAATCCACGGTGAAACGAATTTAACGAATTTGTATTTTTTAAAACTCGACTCTCTATCTATATCAATAAAGTTCGCTTTCGAAGTGAGCGTTAAGTGAGCTCTATCACTCAGGTGAAGCACGATATCGAAATGGTTTTTTACACGCTTTTTTACAGAATAGCACTACAGTATAGATTTATTGTTCTGATAATTTTGTGATTGTGTTGATCCAGTTGAGGTGAAAGTCACTATTTATCTTTTAATACAATGCCCAATTTCAAATCCGTTAAAATAAAATTTAAGATATACATTAACATCAATCAATTAAGATAAGAAGATTAGACTGATTATCTTAGTCTAAATAATTAACGTAAAGATAAATAAACCGGTGAAGGAAAACATCGTGAGAAAACCTGCATGTCTGATGAGATTGAAGGTATGTGAAGTTCACCAATCCGCACTGGGCCAGCGCGGTGGACTATTGGCCCATTGCCCTCCTCGCCTGATTTCGAGGAAGGAGACCCGTGCCCAGCAGTGGGACATATAAGGGTTGATACTTTTACTTTTTTAATGATAAATAAATAGTTGCGATGGAAAAATGCTAAAAACTTACCCGCTATCTACACTGTATAATTATTTTGATCAATTGCTCCTCAGGTTAAGTGTTATGGGTGTGTTCCCCGAAGCCCGCATGAGCGGCGAGACGGCAATTGGCGGCAATAAGCGTACACGCAACCTCACGCTACCTACATCTAAATACTCCAATAAAGGGAGATGAAAAGATACGCAATATGGGTGATATGCATAAATTGTTGTAAAATTATAAGTTTTGCGTGTTCTATTATTAGTGTTCTACTACACTACTGAATGGCTTCTTAGGGTTCTGTAGCCAAAAGAGGAACCCTTATTCGTCATGTCTTTCTAAAAAAATCTTTTAGGCATGATGGCCTTTAAGCTCAATCGGTAGGTAGGTGAGCAGATGGCTCACCTAGTAAAAAGAGAGTTAAGTACACAAATTGTAATGCATGTAATTTTGTTGGTGATTCTAATAAAATAAATAAATAAATATTTAATTTTTTTTTAATTTATTAAAAAGTTTTTCAGTTTGTTCACTTTTAAGTGAAATTAAGTAATTCTTTGGGGATAGAAACCTGTGAACAAATCCCCATTAATAAATAAAGATAAAGAAGAAATTCTGTAATTCACTACAATCAGATGTTTTGATGTTCAATTTCATTAAACCTGTGTTAAAAATACTATTTTTTTGCAAGCTATAAAGCTTGGAGGAAGGGGTAAGAAGCTTGGAAACCTCCATAAGGATTTGTTGAGATTGGTATTAACGATTATAATAATGAGGTTTTTTCATAAAACAAAATTTTATTATTATGCTTCATTTACACAGCCTCATTAGTATGATAACGTATGATTGTTTTTTTTAACCATTTCATCATTTTATTAGTCTTCAGCGAAAAGTTATTTTTATGCCCGGTGCGTCCCACCCGCTGACAATTGTACAGATGACTCAATTGATCTCAGTTAAGGTGATCGTACTCCAGGTGGTCTCTGACTCAGTCGCCAATTCACTTAATAGATATCACGTGAAGAACAGGGAATACAGTGGAGCTGGCTTCGCTGTTTGTGTTGTAGAGAAATCATGGGATTGACAACATTACTATCAATTTACCGGTACTTGTAAGATATTCTTATTTTAATACTGACATTGCTTTTTACCTTTTTAGGGTGGTCATATTGAATTTTACAAAGTAAAATAGAAATCCTATCTAATATTTAAATATGTTGTCACAGTTATTGCGTTTATACTCCTCCAAAACGGCTCGACCTACTTTGATGAAATTGTATGCGTATATTCAGTAAGTCTCAGAATTATTAGTTTAAAACAAATTTTTCTACTCCCAAGTTTTTCCATCTCATATTGTTCATATTTTTTACAATAAAATTTTGGTTTTTATTTTGTTAGGATCTAACATTCAAAAACACATTCAACCCTATTTTTTTACCCTTCTAAGATGAACCCCTGTTTTTGAACAACGATATAAGCTTTTGGCAAAACGAAGTCTATCGGGGCTAGTTATAGTAGCTAGGCTAGTTATAAGTACGAAAGTTTAGAAGAATGTATGGATGTATGGATGAAGTTTGTGACTCTTTAACGCAAAACCTACTTAAGAGATTTCCATGCAACTTTACAATATTACAGTTTACACATGAGAATAACATTTAAAAAAAAATATTCTTGCACTCCCACAGGAATGGGCAGTGCGCGGGTGAAACCGTGAGGCACCGTTAGTATAGAATAATCCGATGTTTTCCAAAAAGATGGCCACATATTTTTATTTATTCATTCATTCCATCTTATTTTTTATTTCAACAAGTAATAATTTAATACAAATATTTGCTTAAAATGACTACTCCATAAGCCTCGTATTCCATGACCCATATCGTCTGATTGAGCGTTAGTTTAGGAGATAGTCAGGTATGGGTACTTCCCCAATTGATTCAACTGCCACTAATTTAATGTGTTTTGTCATATGTGTGTTGGTACTGGATATAACGGGATATAGCGGGATATCCTTTATGAGGTATTTTGATATTAATTGGCATATTACATTTTGTATTAAAGTTGTGTTTAATGCGGAATATGCGACTTATTTTTATAACTTACATTGTGTGGATTAATTTTTAGTGTTACCATGAACATTCATATGTTACTGAACTAACAGCACTTAACATTCATTATTCTTTTTTAATGCATTATGGTCAAGATTTTTGCGCTCTTTAATATTATTTTTTTTTTACAGAAAAGTTATAGCTAGATTATTTTATATCTTGGCATTATAATAAAAATAAGACCAATAGTTACAAGTTTTCACAAAATAGTAGTATTCATATTTGGAAGATATTTATTTGTATTTGTAAGACAAATGTATAATAATTAGCCCCCGTTCGAGCTTGGAGGGCCTAGGGCAGTCTTGAAGACTATAGCGTCTGTAACACGGATGTAGGCAAGCAAAGTTAAATACATTACAACTTTATAATATAATTGTAGATTAACACGGCTATGATATTAATTTTATAACAACCCACTTTATCCAGTGATTTGTACTTCACCTACTTACCTATTTACAAGTATCAAAAAAACCGATTGACGTAAGCGAAAAACGATTTACCCGTCTAGTCGGATTAGTGACTCCCACGTTTTTTTTTCTAATGCTACCACGCATAGAGATGCGTAGAGCGTAGAGACGCTTGTTTATTTTTTTGATATTATATTCGTTTTTTTTTACTTTTTGAAGCGTTGTATTTTTGTCGGCCTCGTGTCCACCTCACTACTAAGCTCTTTAAGTGACAGTTCGAAAAAGCCATTTAATAGAGGTAATTATACTTTTAAAGTCAGTGATACATATCATACATATATTCAGGCGAATATATGTATGTATATGTATCATAACAACAAACACCATATGATCATCGTCGTTCATATAGTAGACTAGCTGTTGCACGCTGCTTCGCCTGCTTCAACTAAGTTTTAATACGGCTCGCGAACGTTTTTGGATATTTAACTATGCCTATGTTCACCGGTGATAGTGTAGCTTTCCAACAGTGAAATAATTAGTCAATTCGGTCAAGTAGTTTCGGAGTCTATTCAATACAAACAATCAAATCTTTCCTCTTTGTAATATTAGTATAGATTAAGGCAAAATTTTGCTACGTAAAAAACCTGTACCGGTATATCTTCATTGTTTTTCTTGTGAAAAAGTAATACTGTGTTCTGAAGAGAAGGGCAAGGCAGGGTTTTTTTTTCAGAAATGTCCTTAGCAGTGGCCAGAGGACCTTTGCACGCAATCGGAGCAGTGAGTGGGCAGATGGCTCACCCAAGAAAGGATAAGGCAGGCAACCGAGTGTCAACATCTTATATCTCAGGATAGGCCACTCATGAACGAGTTGCCCGGGCTAGTTCCTGGTCATTTTCATGGTCAATATCACCTAATTATGATCAGGAGGCAGATCTGTGAGTTTACTTGCCTAAATTACATAAAAAGTTGAAAATCTCTTTATCTTGAAATTACACCTATCTTACATATGATTATCTAAAGATATAGAGCTTGTTTGACCAAATAAAATGAAAACCTCAACAAATCAACTAGCTTATGTACTTATTTGTTTGCTAGAATAAGATAAATAAAAAAACAAGTAGTGTTTATTCATACTCTTACTATGAAATGCATACGTGTGTTTATGTAAAGCATCTCTAATTTATTCTATTTAAGTATTAACAAGCTGATAAGTTTTACTTATTTTGACCAAGACGTCGTTTTTGATATTACAATTGATGAATTATAAGTACTTATAATAAGACGAATGTTACTACCGTAGGAGCTCTGAATTTTCCGACTTGAAATGTTATCCCTACTAGGTATAATATAAGCTAAAACAATGTTAAGTTTCATCAAAATCCATTAAGAAGTTTTGTCGTAATTGAAGACCAGATTCAAAAATCAAATTTTCGCAATTATAATATTAGTGAGATATATTATGTACACCAGTATAACACTGGTCAAAATAAACCCCGCCCGCAACTACTACTTTACATGACAATTCCAAACAAAGTTTGTAACATTTGTCAAACGTTAAAACGGTTAAAACGTAGTTTATCACGACAAAGGGTCGCTAAACCCACCGGAGCTTTACCGTTAAAATTAAATAAAAGCTCTTTGTCAAGGTGTCGCCCGCACTACTCGCCCGCATGCTAGTGTTACGTATTGTGGGGTTTGTTCTTCACTTGTGTGATTTTTTGTTGACCAATTGTTGTTTAATTAATGGATAACACTATATTTAGATGAGCGACGGTGCTTCAGTTGGTATGAACTCGGCCTATTAAGTGGGAGAGTCCGGGTTTGATCCTGACTCCCTGTGGTGCCTGAAATGATTTTTATAAATTTCTAAGTGCAACCTAAACAAAAAATCATCGCTCAGCGGTGAAGGAAAACATCGTGAGGAAACCTGCATGCCTGATTTGATTGAAAGTCTTTGAAGGTGTGTGAAGCTCACGAAACCGCATTGGGCCAGCTATAAAAAAGACGCTGTGACAGCGCTGTGAATTCAACTTGGTATTCACTAAGCTATGCTGCAAGCTATGGGCGCGACGAGCTCGTCGCAGCGTTGCGATAGCGCTGTTTCTCTTACAGAATAGCAATGCAGCGCATTGGTGAATCCTCTTCTCCTGATTTCGAGGACGAGATACGTTACTTTACTATGTTTAGATGAAACGTGCGGTATATAAGCTTGATTATGTTTACTCAGAAAGTCATCGGTGATACTACTCGCTAGTAAAGTGTCACCAGTGCCTTGCGTCTCTGAATAGTTAACGCATGAAGGAAATACTTGGACTAGTACGGACTTGTTCAAATTCACGTTACGTAAACCACTTATCATCTGATGTCTGACAAAAATTATGAGTAAAAGATTCTGGCCAAAATCGGTGACCAAACTTATAAGCTTTAGAAAGTATGTTACATTACAAGAAGTTAATTTAAAAGAACAATACCAATAAATACTCCATTAGTGAAAATGGCGTTACCTTGAGCCCGCATCAATGAAACAAACACCAATGAGCCACACGTATGGTAACATTAAAAATTCCATCAGAATAAGTGTAAAGTGAGTCCCCAATTAGGAACAAAGGGCTAAGGGAGGGCTATCGCAACAATCGGCGAACATGCGGGCGAAGGAAATTATTAATTTGGACTATTAAAATTACCTTAGCAATTGAGCCGGACAAAAAGGTCCCCTTGGGATACCTCGGGATACCTTTTTAACGATAAATGAGTGAGATATGACGCATGTGGGTACGACGCGAATAGTGGACCTGATTCTACTTTAATGGGTTCCATTTTATAATTATCACTAGAGGTCCGAGTACAAAACAAATGGGATATTTCTAATTTTTTAATGCATAATACATATTCTTGACCAACTTTCAAATCTTCTGTGTGAACTTTTTGTATTATTCTTGTTTTAGGTTAGTTGTTTAACATATTTAATTTTGTTGTTTACGTGATTTTTACTTATTATAATGAAACAACTTTTCTGTATTTTATCGCGGTTTATTCAGTTTTTTACATGCCCTACAATTTGGATACTTTACAGCAACCATGGTTACGCTACGACAAAATCTGTAAAAGTTGTTTCATTGTAATTAGTTGGTGAACAGGTAAGCCTGATGGTAAGAGTCAGCATTGGCTATGAACATAAATTAGTTCAGAGAGTCAGGACTAGCTAAAACAACAAACTATTGTTTTAAATTGACTAAAGTCTAAAGAAATATTTTTATACTGCAAACAATTTAACATTATTTTAATATAATATACCGAAATAATGCTTAAAAATCAAATTACATTACGTAATAAATCTTTAGTTTTATTATATATAGTTCGACTGGAATATTATGCGTATTTTAGTATCGATCAATAATAATAGTAAAAAATCCCAGCCACTTATTGTGGCCCTGGGCCCTAGGAGTAGGGTGACCACGAGGGGACGACAATGGCCGCGGCGCGTGTCGGTAAAGGGGAGGTAATGCAATATTTGTTCGGCGACGCACGGGTGACACGCGCTATTGTGCACCTATGCAGAGGTGCGCAACTTAGGATGCTGGGCTCGGACTAATGATATTTATTTATAATAATACTAGCTGTTACCCGCGGCTTCGCTCGCGTAAAATTCAGAGTAGCACAGTTCCGGACGTACGTATAGTAAAAACAGACAGATTTTTTGAGATCTATCTCTGTTCCAAATTTCATTAAAATCGGTTCAGTGGTTTAGGCGTAAAAGCGTAACAGACAGACAGACAGAGTTACATTCGCATTTATAACATTAGTAAGGATTCATAACAAACCTACCGTACCCATTTATATAGTAAAGATATTATGACCATGACATGTCAACTGTAATAACATTAGGTATCCTATTTGACTTCCATGATGCAGTTTAATCAATCATATCTATTACTTTTTTAATTGTTATTACCTATATTAGAAACAATTTTAACATTTTCTTGAGTTTGCAAACAAATTACGCCGAATATTCCAGAACTAATATATAGGTACTACCTGTGGTTCTCGTGTTGAGTTTTGATGTATTAAAAAATGTACGTATAATAAAAAAATAGCTAGCAATTACACGTTTAAAAAATAACGTGTCGTTATATAAAAAAATCCAGGGTTTTTTTTTATTTTATTTTAATTGCAATACAAAAAAACAGTTTTACATTACAAAACCGTAATAACAAAAATCAAAAAAGTTGCCCACATCTGCCCAACTAATCCGTGCATGGGGTGCAACGATAAAAAGATAATGCGGCCCGAAGTCGCGTGCGCATCAAAAAACTCACTTTAATGACGCACCTATGGCTTATCGCGCCTGCGTACCGACAACAAATGAGCATAATTATAATACCTTGGGAGATGGGGAGGAATGGGGTGACAGAATAAACATGCTGGCAGGAGGTCCCGGCGTTTTTATTGCCATGCTGAGCCAATGTCGTGAAAGTAATGATGGGAATGTATTTCAGGTTGTCTTTGATACCCTTCGGGCTATTGATCCTGTCATTTGTTTTTTTAGATAGAGATAAAACGGGAGCTAAGATGACTGTAAAAGTAGAAGCGTTGTCTTTTTTAATGTTATATTGATCAAAATTTGTTTTGGATTTGTGAGAAAATTAATCAAAATAATTGGCATCAGTTAAAATAAATGAATGACAAACCTGCACATTTTTAAAATACTTGCCATTAATATTATATATTCGTAAACGATGCAATCTCGATTAAATATGTTAATCCGGTATAACATTATAGCTTATTCGTTTGAAATGAAATTACGTTTGAAATCAAAATAAACCATTTATTTTTTCGATTTCCAACAGTGTTGATAACGATGTTTCTTTTAATCCATCTAACATTTGGTTCAAATAATCAATATAGTTTTAGTTACGTACTATATTATATCGGCGATATAATATAGTGCGTAACTAAAACATCATGATTTGATCCTTTTAAATTGATTGTATTATATATTTATACCAAACCTCGGTCAACGATCAATACATACAATCAAGATAGTAGTAGTCAAAGTAACCTGAAACTGGCCCATTTTTTTCAAGATCTCTCCACACTTAAAATTTTAATAGAGTACTAATAAGCCTGTAGTAGTAGTAGTAATATACTGTACGATAAAAAGATTCTTATAATAGCTACTCTGTGTTGCTCATCCAAAATTAAAATAGGCCACATTAAAACACAAAACAACGAAACGCGACATACGTAATAGCAATAATTGGTAGGCACGAAACAAAAAAGCTTTTCATAACCCTTACGGGTTCCGTAACCGGTTCACATTGTTACCGGGCGTCGTAAATCACACGAATATGTCGCACGGGCTAAAAATCATTGAAATAATTTATAGCGGAGTGAGGGAACTATTGTGAAGGTGGACTGTGTGGGACCAGTATTGTTGTCACCCTATTAATGTTTTATTTCCAACTGATCGTGAGACTAGATTGGGCGCATCTAGTCTGTGGTGTCACTTTGTGTGTGTGAAAAAAAAAACATTAATAATCTCTATCTCTAATCTATGGATACTTTTACACCACGTCAATTTGGTTCCGTGCTAAGTTCTCGAAGAGACTTGTGTTACGGGTACCAGACAACGGAAATACATATATATTTAATATTTTTAATATTAATACTTATAATTAAGGTAACACACATCCATGACCCAGGAACACACAATTTTTTTTGTGTTCCCTGGCGAGATTCGAATCCGCTACCTCTGGCTTGTGCGCCAACGCGCTAACCACTGAGCTACAGAGGTCCTCATTGTTTTTAAGTCTACCTCCACCGCATATTTTAGGACTTATTAAACTTTTTTATGATCACTAATTTTAAAATTGAACAAAATATCTGACGAACCTCTGCCTGCTGACATTTTACTCTATAATTTTGAAGTTGGGTGGCAGTAGCTAATTTATACATTTTAAGGTGCCGATATGCTGTAAAGATTCTGCTGACCTTTTTATCCCCAAGCAAACGTCATTACACACATTATGAATAGTTTCAAATTCCTTTCACGGACCTCTTTAGGGTTCAATGACCATTTTTGAAGGAACCCTTGCATATGCGGTCGGCAATGAAGAACTTGATGCAGACGGTGAACTAGATGATGATTCAAGATGCAAATAACAATAATAATGACGTCACACTTACGTATATTATTGACATTCTAAAAAAATATATAATATTATGATTAGTAAGACCTCACGAGACACCCAGCAAGTGAATTCATGATATATAATAATATTATAATCGTAATTCATAATAATGAAAAATTAGCGTATCTTATAACGTTATTCCATCATGTCGTCAGGGACTCAAGTCGATTCGATTTTACTTCCAAGGCGCACCAATGGATGTTTCACGTCAGAAATCATAAAATCCGATTTCATGAGCAGCTGAACAGCATCCCATAGTTAGTGGACAATAGGTCTAATAATTACGATAGTAATTCTAATGTTAATAAAGGGCTATTTTGAGTGCACAGTGACATGAATTGCTGGGCTAAAAAATATTATAAAAGATGTTGTTATGCATAGCGATGGTTTATAATATCAACTATAGCTTCGCACGGATAAGCGGTAGCTAAGACTATAATATAGATGACTTCTTATCTCTAAATTATAGTCGCAGTTATATTTTGTTTTTTTTTTATTTCTTGATATTTAAACATCGCAGAAAACATATATAATTTCATTTATTTTCCATCAGACATACGGTGACAGGTTAGGGCGACAATCTAATAAAGTGTCCGCGTCCCGCTGAGACCATCCGATTATGTGCTGCAAATCTTGTTACCCTACTGATTAATACCGGACTCCATTACGTGCATATCATTTTTATGTAATTGAAATGTAACGAAGTTAAACGAACACTTTCGTTTTACTGCTGTTTTCATTGGGATTTTACTGCTTTCATCAGCGCCACCTGGGCGTGTTTGTGATATTGGTTTTTTATATTTTTTCCTTGCTTATGACCAAAGTGAGGTTGGACGAAAATTTAATCTATTGTTTGAATCGCTTATGATATTTTATATGAATATTGACTTTTGTCTTATACGATTAATATTAGCTTTAGTGTTCTTTTTTTTCTTTATACATACAAATATTTTTTTCTTTATATTATGTTGGCGAGACATAAGCTTTACCTTAATTCTGTATTCTGTATGTAAGTATTCTGTTACAGTTTATAGGGTTTTTTACTGTCGTAAAAACAAGTAACGTTAAAAAAATATGTATTTGTTTTTAAACATCATCATCATGAGGCTTAATACACTTTTAAATGATAGTAAGATTTTAAAACAAGAATTTAAAAGAAAACAAGAATGGAAAAATATTTTACTTTTTACTTAATCTCTTTGTAAAGAGGTAGTGCCATGCTGCTTTGCAGCTGAATTGGGCTGGCACGACCGGGCTGGTACTCCTCGCTCGCACAATACCGGCGTAAAGTGACAGTTATGCTGTCGCGTTTCTGGGTCGAGTGAGTTTCCGGTGGCCGTTGGGGATATAGGGAAAAAGAAGACAACGCATCTGCATAACCTCTGGTTGTGTGGATGTTTATGGGCGTCGATGGTCGCCAGGGGGCTTTCACTGCTCGTTTGCCCTACTATACTGTAAATACCCTCTCCAATGACCTTGGTTTCAGTAAATTCGAAGTATGGACAGTGTAAAAAGAATGTTTTTCTTAGTATAATAAGTTGGCAATATATTATGCTTAAAGGCATTACATCTTTCATATAGGAAAACGATTTTATGAGAGTGTGTACAATGTACAGACAAATTGTGTGTCGGGACCGGGCTTCCACGCAACTCTATTCACCTCGACCTAAACTACTGATTTGAATAATAATAGTGATGTACCGCTTACGATATCGATTAAAGTTTTCATTATCGTTTAACGTACTAAAAGTCATTGCCAGATACACATTTAAACTATGTGTAAACACCAAAATATTTCTTTACTTGCATTAAAATGAACTTTAATTTCATAACTGACATTAAAATTATGTAGCACGTTTAAGAGGCACTGAATGGCAGTAGTGTTTCTTGAGCCCTTTTTTGGTGAAAATAATAATTTACTCGAGCCAACACGATAAGTGATAATAATCTTTAAAATAATCCCTTTTCTTTGTTTATTGGTAAAACGACTAATCAAAGTTAAGTCAAGTATGGAATTATCAGATCAGTACGAACTTTTTAGGTAGCCATATTTTAGACGTAGAAATATCGATAAACAAACATCACTAATATACAAAGGAGTGTGTCGGTAGCAAAGCGGTAGAGTTTGCATAAAATCCTCATTTGTCACGGCACTAATGCGCGTCCGCGGCAGATCGCTCGCCTCCTGTTATGATGAAATGACGTCATGTGCGAATCCACCTAAGTGATGCCTCATGTTAATGTCTGCGATGAAAGTATATCCGAAAATGAAATGAAAATCGAGAAACGTTGCTACCTTTAGGTGCAAGTACCTGGTTGACCGAGCATTTGCTCGGTCCTTTTTTGTTTTGTTTTATATACCCTTAGTAATAAAAAGAAAATAAATATTAAAAAAAAATGAACTTGAAAAAAAAAAAACAAAAAAGTGATCAGGAGTTGAGATACGAACAATGCTCCTTTAGATTCTATCTAAGATAACTGCCTAATTTTACCACTATGCTACCATGAAATGCTATTTAACAGCGAAATTTACGTTCTTATTCTAATCATATTTCATCGTTGCCTCAAAACACGGATAACATGCAAATGTATACAAAATTTCATGAAAATCGTTGGAGCCGTTTTCGAAATTCAGATTAGATATATACAAGAATTGCTCGTTTAAATATATAAGATGAATATGAATCGGGAATCAGTCACTACATCAAGAGAAGCATCTATTTACGGGATAATCATCATTGCCATTGAAATAGTATACAATACTGAATTCTTCGTTCAATTTTTTACATAAATGACATAATATGAGAAAGCAAAAGTAGTGGCGGTAAGAGGTGTATCTCTTGCATTGACTGACGAGCCTGCCAATTAAAGTTCTCAGTTTAAAATTGACTGTTTGACTATTGTTATAAGTGTGGAAAAGTCACTTTCTCCATTTTGGTTGATACCACTGATTCTCGTGCAAAAAAGCAAAATAATCATCTGGGTAGTAAAAGTTACCGAGATTTATAATAATTATTAAAATGATTTTGATATTGGTTTTGGAAATATATAACTGCTGTTTTAGTTAAAAGAAGTTCTTTTACTAGTACTTAAAATGTGTTTTTGAAAATTACAAAAACATTTTTCAAACTATAACCGCATACGCATTTACTTCCTTTTTAGCACTTTGTAACACTTGCATAAAATACCACTTATCCCTACATTATCCATAAACTTGCACTTTGTCGCTAATCCATTAGATGTGACATTAAGACAACTGGACATAAACACTTCAATAAACGGACATTAAAGGAAATGTCTCCAATTTAATTCAAATTTATTGTCACCATAACACCTAAGGAACTATTATGATTTCGATGCGAACTTTTCATCAAACTTGATATTCATTGAAGGATATAATGTGAAGATATTGACTACAATATAATATTTTTGGTTATAATTGAACTCAATCTAAGACGTATGATTGTAGACGTGTATTCGTTGGTTAAAATTAAGATATAGAAAGCTAAAAAAACACATTTTTTTATAGTGACATTGAATAAATATTCTACCTATGTGGAAAGTAAAAAAATAAGCAGATATTCAAGATTCACTTATTTATAAATTCGTTAGAGAATATATTGCACTAAAAGAAAACAGCAATGTATAACGTCACATTAAATACTGTCGCATTATTATTACGTCACTCATACATATTAGTGGGTTAGGTAACTCTCCCCTGTAAGTTCGCTCATAAACTTTAAGAAATGACCCGTTTATAGTATATATAAATTTTATATGCACTTTATTCCTGTCATAAAGTATCGAGTGTGTTTGTCAGCCTCTGAATGTCATGTTTAGTTAGATAGATAGTTATCAAAATCATTTTAATTATATGGTTTATAAACTTGATTAAAAATTAAAGAAATATTTTGCCATACGACAAGGCCGATTATGTTATGTATATGTTTTTTTATTAATTCCGATTCAAAATCAAGAGGTTTTTAGAACAAGGAGGTAAAATATTTACTAGCATCTTATTGTCTTACTACAATGTTTTATAAATTAATTCACTAGTTACTTTGGAAAAAACTAACTCTCACACCAACAAAATCAATAATACCCTACAAACACATAAATGAGTTTGTTGCCTGGGCTAGTTCCAGGTAAACTTAATTTATGTTCATAGACGACGTCGGTCACTTACCATCAAGGTGGACCCTCTGTCGGTTTACCTATTTAATTAACATTAAAAAATCGGACATGTCATAGTATAAAGCAGTTTATTGGTCCTTCGAGCCGGATATTAAAAAAAAATGATGCTCTAGTTTACCGATGAGACCAATTATTCGTACTGACATCTATTATCTTATGATATATAACAGATGTCATGCAAAATAAAGAAGCTACAGGATAATCAAAGCTTGAATGTGATGCCTAGCATGAGTTCCAGATAACCTTATTTATGTAGCGTGGGCATCATTGGCATTAACTGGCCATCAAGTGGCACGTCTGCTTTGAGTTTGTTTGAAAACTAGCTGTTATGTGGGACTAAGCTTTAATTCGGACTGCGTTCTTGCAGCCAGCAACCCCCTATATACTACCCACCAGATATCATCGGTATAAACGATAAAAAGTACAAAACCATCTCAATACATAATATTATCATAGTTAAATATAAAGCCATAGACATTTATATGGCTCTCTGGCGCCTCATAAGCTAACACACCTTTATATCTTGCGATCATAAAGCATATCCATGATTCTTTATTGTGTGAAATAATGTCGTAACGACTTTGTTTGCGCATGTTCAAATTTATGTAACCACAAAGGATTTTAGTGGCCAATCAAACATTTTATTAATAACAACAAACATTCTGCTTATGTATTATTAGTAGGATATACATATATGTATCCTACTATTCCTACTAATTTCATTGTAAGAGTGTATGGATGTGTGTTTGTTACTTGTTCACGCAAAAACAACTGAATGGATTTTAATGAATCTCTGCAATAATATAGCGTACATACTAACAAAATATCACATAATATGCTATAATTTATCCTCATGGTGAAATAAATCATTGTGAGAAAACCTGCATTGGGCTACTTGAACTGTGGAATTATACCCTCTTCTTCTTATCAGGAGAAGGAGACCAGTGAGAATAAGTTAGTGTAAAATATGAAGGTAAAACCGTGGGGCGCTGATATGTTATTTAATGGGTAACGTTAAATTGTCTTGTCATTATCACCTAAGAACTATATATTTCACTTAAACTAACTATATATTTCAGAAAAAGCACCATGCGTTAATTTGTTTACAATGGAATCAGCAAAAAAGGATATTAAAAAAACTTAAGATCTGTGTAGTAATATAATATAATAATAATACAATAAATAAATAAGATCATTATACAAAAGAACAAACAATTATTATTGAAATGATCTACGAATTCTGGAAATCATAGAAGTATTCAAATTCATAATCTGATTTAATATTTAACGATAACACCTATTTGGAAAATAAAGGTCTATAATGCATTTAGCGAAGACCTCCTTACTCCTTATTTACCCCCTTATAATATAAAAGGGCTTAGAAATACAGAAATAACGACTTCCAAGTGATAGATTCGTCCATTTGATTCGTTGCTGTTTATGTTAATTTAATATTTTGGGGTTGCTTAAAGGGGAACGAAAGATTTGTTTTTAATATTTAACAATATATTTCGGTGCAAGTTATTATTTTTTGGATATGTTTTCATTCAATCCGTGACCGCTTATGACGGGTTCAATAGTGCATTCACTGGACCAGTTCTAGGCGAGAATCGTCTATTCAGTTTAATATTTTTATCATTACTTGAGCCTTACGTTCGAATCAAATCCCACAATTGTACTGAACACAATCACGCACATTTTACTAATAAGCTAAAGCAGTCAAGTCAAGGGAGCTCCAGACAAAGACAAAAGCAGATCCTACCCCTTGTTATCCCACATTATCTTTATTATGAGTGTTAATTCGAATTTATTATCATAATAAAATTCAAAAGATAAAATTCAATAATTCGTTCCATTCTCATCGCTACATGAGGCAAAATTAATTAAATTAGTTAAAAAGATGACTTAAGGGGATCCTTAAATATATACCTTTGATATGATGGCCATTTCGATTATGACAGTCTCACCTGCTGGCATTTGCTTCCATATTTATTCCTGTTGTCATACATCGTACGAGATCTATATAATATGTAATACCTATATGGAAGAGGTTACTTGGTTTTCTTCGTCGTACTTCTGTTTCTTAGAAAATGAGGGTGTGCTTTACTGAGGTTTACCCACATGTCCCTCAAACATTACATTGTATTTCTGATGATGATGATGATCATACTTCAACCAATAATATACATCATTTATATTAAAATCTAAAGATTTGGTAATTGATTACTTACAAAAAGAAAACAATCTTTCATCGTACATATAAAACAAATTCATTTATTATTAATGAATTAAAAAAACACAATATATAAAGAGGACAATATGTTTTTTTGGTGTTAAAAATAAAGGTAAAAAAACATTTTTTGCGTTAAAAGTTTTAAATGAAAACATTATTTGGAAGTATGTAAGTGCAACAAATGTGGAACGCGTTAGGGATGGGGTGACCGTTGAATTAAGGTGATCGATTTAATTTCACTTTTTAACGGAGAAAGGGGTGACTTACCGGGCTGGGGTGCACGACCAAAAAAGATGACGGTTTGATTTTATATTATTCTTCTCGGTTTTTGTTGGACTGTCATTGTGTAGGTGATTGGGTGCTCCGGACATCTGAGGTGAGTGTGGTAAAGATATTCCCATTAAAAATAAAAATTAAAGCTTTTCGCTAAAAATTAGCAGCAATGAACTAGTCAGACACAAAGCAAGTAATATCACGTTCTATAGAAAGAACATTAGGAATTTCATTTGCAGTTTCAAAGGCAAAAAAATGATTCTTGACAAGGTATAACGTCATACTCATTATAGCACTAATTCTAAGATACTGTCTAAGATGAAAATCATATTTTTTGTGTAACAGAAATATTATGAACGTTATTTAACTACTTCTGTAATTTCATCTTTAAAGTATTCTGTTGTTCTGATAATAACTCTATAGTATTGATATGAATATTATAATTATCATTCTAGTCATGTGCAAAAAATTACTTTATGCGATACTTGTGCAGGTTGAAGTCACTGTAATATCTTTCATGTTCCAAAATCGTAATTTTAACTTTATGAAAAAATAATTTATATATTTTTGAGTTCAGGTACCATAGACATTAATTAATACTTTACAAAAACTATGGTCATTTTGAAACTATCATAAGTGTCACTACATTACCAAGCTGCGATGAAATATAACCACAAGGAAAATGTTAGCCTATGTCAACTATTAGAAACCGTGATACAATCTGTAAAAAGCAGTTTCGCTAGTTGCATTATAATATCTATGCAGGAGGGGAGGGGAATATAGGCAAGGAAGGGGGGGGGGGGTAAAATAGGCAAGGTGCACACGCGACGCGCGACCGATCGCGGTCGAATCTATTGTGTCGCCCTCATGTATGCGCGTTAAATATTATTATCATGAGATTTATTGCACGGAAAATTGCACTTATTGTTACTAACGTAAACGTCATAAATTATTTTTATGTTAATCACCCATAAAGTTCGTTAAGGTGGGGCGAAGTAACGGTCGATTTTAATGGTCTTATTGATCAAATATTTCATGACCAGATTATTATTAATTAAATTGAATGAAATGATAGTGAAATTTAAAAATGGTCGATTTGATGAGAAATGATAAGTGTTAAATATGTCTTAGATAGTCTAAGGTTACTAGTAGGGTAATATAACGTGGAAATTGAAAACACTATGATTAGTTTATATCTTAAATCTTTTTATAAAACTTAAATATTATTTATCTTATGAATAAGATTATTTAAATAAATCATAATATGTATTTAAATAAACCTTTTTCATACATCTATCTAAATTAAGGGTATTCTATTGTAACTGAGCACTTAGTTAGATACCAATTTAAACATGCCTGCCTGATTTAAGATTTTATATATTATCTACCATCTTACCTCCGATCAAATTTGCTATTTGTAATATTAAATTTATAATACTAAATAATACATTAACATAATAATTATTGTAAGTCCATACTTAATTCCTCAACATTAAACGAGCATATTTTAATTTTACTTATGAGCTTAACTCTTACCTTCCCCTTATAATCTGTCAAAAAACAACAGCCTTTTTAATCTCCGTAACGTTGAATCGAAATCAAAGTTAATTCTGACCGAGTGTTGTCCCCTGTCGCGTCATTCGCAACAATGCATCGGCTAAACCCTCGACAATGGTATCTGACGCACCGATTCGTACGCACGAACAGCTCGCGACAGTGTAACCCCTGCTTAGGATCGATCTACCGTATTAGGTGGGGATAATGAGTATAAACATATATTTTGCGATATTCGTAATTGAATTGTGTTATATTCCAAAAATAAAAGAAAATCCAAAAATAAACATCTTCAGAATATCGTGGAAATCAGTTACTGATTCCACTTCAGAAATATATAAGCAAATGCTTCACCGCAAAAATGTTTCTAAAATATTTTTATAAGCTAACCATCTAAGAATAAGTATCTATAAATTGTAAATTACAGAATTTATTGAACATAGTTAAATTAGTGTATGGCGTAAGTAATTATATGTGTATAATGTATATAATATATTGCTTTTGGATAGGTATATCTTATTTAAAACTGTAACCCCACTCGAATTTATGTACTTATGTATTTTCGGAAATCCTTGTGAGTCATCTTAAGGTCTTAATAATTTTTCTACCTCTCTGTCTGTTTCTTACTTTATTCACGTATATAAGCTTAGGCACCTAAATAATAGTAAATACGTGTAGAAGTATGAATAGTTGATGGTCAAACAAAGCGAGGTGGGGTGACTGCGAGGGTTGTAATCGCCTTTTCATCTGCGCACAGTCGAATTATGCACGCTTTTATTAATAATTCGATGCTTCTCACATGAATGATATTTCGACTCAGTTAACGTGATAACTTTTGGCGAGTTAAATAGTTTTAATTTTTCACAACGAAACGAAATTGGGATGATTGATATTTATTTATTTATTTAATTATTTATGTACACAAGAGACTTTAACACAAAACTATTTAACTCAAAGAAAACAGTACAAAGTACCTTAAGGTACCTTACCTTACGTACCTTTGTACCTTAAGGTGATAATGGAATGGAAAAAGTCATTTAAGGTTTCATAGATTAATATTTATTTTATTCAATTTATCTCATTATAATTGGTGTATTTCTACGCATTTCATTATATTCTTTCCGTGAGAATGATTACTGTAGGTGCATTATCCGTAACGTCCGGAATATAAAAATCGTGTATGTTTACTTCAATTCAAAATACTGCACAAACCAATGTCTATTCTATACATTACTTCAATTGTCTGTAAATTAAAAAGTAATATTGTATCTATTACAGCAATCGGCCGTGCATCTGCCACTGGACTGTCATTCCTGCAGTTATCACGAGCCGGGATCTTTTCATTAAGGTTATCAGCCCGCCCATCGACACGTGGTCTATATTGCTGTCCCTAAGATATCGCTGATGTGTATCTATATCGAATATTGGTGATTTTGTTGCAAAATACCAAATGGTCCGAGAATATAGGAGTGAAAATGTCAGTAAATAAAATAATTAAATGTGCTAGTGAAAACAATGAAAACAATACAGAAAGGTTTATTTAAAAAAAGTTATAATTTAATTAAAAATATGTAATCGGCATATAATTTAATAAAAATAATATCCACATAAAAATCAGCAATCGAAAGCTGCAATTACATAGGTTTTTTTCTAGGTGTATAGTTCATAGTTTCTTCTAAAACAGTCGTTTATCCTTCAGTCTTCCTAAACGCTGTATTTTTTATAGAAGAAGAGAAAGAAAAGACACTATTCGGTGAGCCATTTGCTCCCCTACCTGCTAATTGGGCTTAAAGGCCTTCAAGTCTAAACCTTTCGAAAAAACAGACAGTCTGTTCCCCGATGGTAAGTGTAGCGACATTCATGTATATAATATTAAACACTCTGTATAATTCGATCAAAATGACAATCGATTTTTATAATTTTCTACAAATTATTTTTATTATTTTTTTCTCTTGAGGTATGTTCCTTTGTTTTCCAAATTTAATTAATCGTTAATACTTGCGCGTTTCTCACGGCATGGGGTGAGGTATCTGGCAATTAATGGTCCCGCGGGCTTCGTCCCCATCCACGAATAGTTTTTAATTTGCAACACACGTGCACGTCGAATGGCGGCGCGTGCGCAGCATTCACCCTGGAGATTTGTCGAGTATACGTTTATTTAAATTTACAGGATTATAATATGTTTTTCGGTTACGAAGAATGTATATTTAGAATTTTTTTTTTGTGTGGTGTTTATGGGTTATTTATTTTCTCCTTTAATTTGAATTACGAGTAAATAAGTTAATTTATTAAGATAGTAAGACTTACTTCATCTACTCTAAAACATTGCCTTTAAACATATCTTAAGGCCTTGCTGTATTTTGAAGAGACAAGCGACTTCTCCTTGCAGAGTAATTACTGGCACGGACACTTAACATCTTATACCTGATAGGCTAGATCCAGGTAAATTCCTTTATATTCATGGGCACCGCCTATCAGGTGGCTTGTCTGCCAATTTGCCTATACCACTAACATTTATGAAGATTAAAAAGCGTAGGTAATACTACCATTAGTATAAGCTCAAGTGTTTCTAGGTAGTATCTTAAAATAGTGGTGTAAGGCGCGAGCTGAAAATATATCGATTTTTTAAGTAAACGCGTAAAGAATGTGAAGACGCAAAAGAGACTAACAATCACTTAATCGACTATCAATATACTCTTTGCGAGTTAAAAACTAATAGATTGAAAAATAAACTGGCCAGTTGACTCGCAGCTTTTTTACGCCAATAGAGTCCCTTCCGGAGACCGGACACAGGATCCGCGCGCAGTATCCCACAACAGGACCGCTTACCTTCGTTTTTTATTTGTCCCGTGATTTATTGTTGTTTCGAATTTGTTTGCGAGCCAAAATGCTTTCGTCACTGGCGCTAGCTGGAAGGAAATAGGTGGAGTTGGTGAATTTTCAGCCCAGTAGTTTCATTCTGGTGTAGTTTTTGTAGCGACAGCATACGCCCTTTCCGAATTTACAAGTTATTTTGTACAAATGTTACTGCGTGAAAAGTTTTTTGTGAAATATAGTTTTATATTTTTATGTAAGCCTATTTGGTTTTGTGGTATTATGTAAAGGCATTCTTCAAAACTAACATTAAACTCTGGTGCTAACATTTTAATGGAATCTGAAGATAATTGTCAGTGCCTTGTTAAAGGAGGTTCTTCCGCCTTTTATTCTATTCTCGCATCAAAATAATTAAAGCTGCTTAAATATCATAATTTCATCAATTATATATCGCCGTATCTCCAACGTCAGGAGAGAAGAAGAATCAATATTAACTAATAACCATTTGTACAATGGAGTTTAAAACTTCAAATAATATATTTATAAAATTTAAATCGCTTGAATATCAGAAGATGCAATCTCACTTTGATACGGTACAAAAAGCTGAACACTTTAAAAGAGAAAACAAAATATTTTTCATTAGAGCTACCGAACAATGACAATTGGATCGCAGTACCTTCCACGGATTACGGCGGACTTATTGCGGCTCGACAATATCCATAGTGGTGAGCAATCTATCGATAACAAAATATAGTTTTAAATTTTGAAGTAAAATTGATTGTTTAGTAACATAATAAAAATATATGCACGTCAATCAAGTTAGAGAAAGAATATGTTGCAATAAGTTACTGTGCGTGATAAATTTTGTATTGAAAATCATTGATTTGTTATAACTTTTAAAACTCGTATCCAATATTACGTTATCTTTAAAATTTAAGGCAGCATTTAAGTATTTAATAAAATATCTCGTATCTCTCTATAATTTTCTAATAATATTGTTTACATAAGCTGCAGTTATATTATATCAAAAAAGGCTGCGGTATCATTGTTATTTAAAAAAAAACAATTTAAGTACTACTGTACTATGAGAAAGAAGAGAAGAAATAAATAAGGTAAGTAATCAAAAATAAATCAACAAAGCATCACATTCAATTCCACTTCCAATAACCACAATATCGATAGCTATAGTTTACTGTGTTCCATCCCTAAACATCCAACACTCTGCCTCAAAAGAATAATATGTCTTTATAACGGATCCCGTGGCTTTCCCTGCCTTACAGCTTACACATTTTTCAGTAAAATGCGAGAGCTCCTTTACTAGCAATTGGTATAAAGAAACCAAGTTTAGACTTTATGCTCAGCTGAAAAGATTTAAATTCAAATATGGAGTCCCGTCTTGAATAGATTGCATTGTCTTCTTACGTAAATCACGCCGGAATAAGATGTTATATTCCGTGAGATTAAATTTCAATTTTGTTCCATGTTGCTAAGATTCCATTTCATTTGGGATGCAGCTGAACTTGTGTTATTTGGACGTGGATTCAACGGCCTCACGTGGTAAAAGGTCACTTTGCTTGTGACAGATAAATTAAATATAAGATAGATAAAACCAGACTAGATGAAATTATATTGTGGTTTTAAGATGCCTACTGTTTTGTGTTTATGTAAATTATAGGAAATTTATTCATATCATCGGTTATTATTGAATTCTGGATAATACGGTTGTATTTTAGAAAGTTGAACGATCAGAGCGAGTGCAGCGATCTTTACACTTTGCCGCGACCTGCACAAGTTTGTTCATTTTACGAAAAATCCATCACGTCCTTTAGATTTAGAATTTAGGATAGTCATTTAAGGCTAGGGCTAGATGTGTTATTTATTATGAAACTAATATCATTTTGTTTTGTTCATTTTATATGAATTTAGTATGATGAACTCTTGTTAATATGCTACTAACAATAATATAATAAACCACTTCCTAACCAGTAGCGTACTAACGTCAGCCAAAGGCTTAAAATCAAATATAAAAAATACATTGCGAGCCCTCGGAAGGCTTCGCTTTTTGCTGGTGTAGATTCAGATCACATAATATATTCAGCGATTACCGAAAACATACAAGTAAGTTAATGTAAATTTACAACTCTTTATTAAAACACATACTAATAATTATAAAAAAAGTGCCGCATTCGGCACAAATACATTTCCAGTAGAAATCTGCAGTAACATTTTTGTCAGCATTACCTAATCATAAGAAATATAGAAGAATAATGAAATATGTACATGTTCTCCAAAGTTTAGATAAAGATGTAAAAATATTTTTTGTAATAAAATGATTAATATTAATGTTATTTACCTACGTTTATAGTAATAGAAAACTAGGGGTCTGTAAGATATTTATCGGTTCACACTTCGGTAGGTACACGGAAAGTGTTAAAGAAATTTTATAAATAAAAACCAACAAACAAAATACAAAAACAAATAGTAATAATAAAGTCTCACAATAAACGAGAAGATATCCCCTCGCCAATAAAGGCGAAATTTTATTTGGGCGCAAAAGAAACACCTTAATTCGATAAACATAATCTTTCATTTGGCTGAATGTTTACGATCTCTTTCTTTATTTCTTTGTCCCTGTCTGTCTCTATTGTCTCGGTAAGTCTATCTCTGTCTCTTAAAGGTGCGTCCAGAAGTCGGGTCGTTTGGTCCATTTTGATCGCCGTGACCCTTCGTAATGATGATTGGTTCGAGTCACTAAATTGGAGGTGGCGTCGACATACGAATTCACTTAGCCCACCGTCCTGTCCTCACTTATGGTTATTGTATGTTACAGCCATCATTAACAAACATTAACGTAAATCCAGATCAAGGAGTAGATTTTTCTTATTTTTTTTTTTTAAATAAGGTGTTGTGGATAGGTTTAACGAACGCGGGTTCGTCAGCCGTCAATCCGTGAACGAAGATAGTTTGTTTTATAAACAGGTATATGTATAAAATTTATATATGAGTGTATAATGTTATATTTATTTTCGTTTATAACCATCGCAAATTAATCCTTACGAACTTGCCAAAAAACAAGATTACATTTTTTTGCTAAATGTTTAGTATAATATATCGTAATAATATAATATTTAGTATACATTTTTTAATTTTCACGTTCATTATTCCACTTTGCATATGATTTTATTTAATTAATTTAATAAATGTATTTCAAACTAAAATAATATTTCGCAGCTCCTTCTCCACCTAATCTTAAACAGTACCTTTTAAATTCCTCCGTTTTCGCAATCCTTTTAAAAAGGGGTACCTACAAAAGATTTTGCTTCACATATTAATGTTATGTAGAAAACAATTAGTGCAAATTAATTATAATATAATATACCTTTGACCCAATCTGGCTGCAGAACCATGGCAATGCCTCTTACAAATTTATCTAACCTATGTCCTAGTAGGCAATACATAATAATAATAATAATAATAGTATCTGTGGACGCTTTTACCCCACGTCAATCTGGTCCCGTGCTAAGTTCTCGAAGAGACTTGTGTTACGGGTACCACACAACGGAAATACATATATTTAATACTTTTTATATTAATACTAAGATAATATTTAAAATTTTTATTATATAATACACATCCATGACCCAGGAACACAGAATCCGTTTTGTATTCCCTGGCGAGATTCAAACTCGCTACCTCCGGCTTGTGCGCCAATGCGCTAACCACTGAGCTACAGAGGTCGTCATATAAATATAATATACATTTAAGGAGTACAACAAGTGAATTTTGTTAATTTTGTCAATAAAATAAATGTAAATACACAAGCAATGTTGATTGAGAACACAACTCTTAGCAGAGATAAACTTTTATTGGCACCAAACAAACCGTACAATAAATCTTGACTCGAGTACTCAAATAAATCTCAATGAAAACTACTGTTTAAACTGGGTTGAACCTAATTACACAATGTCCTGTTGTTTTTAAATACCATTGTAAATAGGTATGCTACTTAGCAGCCAAAAGGGCTGCATCTACATAACCTTTGGCTATACCCTATGGGCGTCGGTAGTCACTATCAGGTTACGGCTGCTCAGTTGCCTTTTTTTTCTGATGACGCAGCGGACATTCTTTTCGGACCATACCAGGACCGGGTAGGGTAGGCTCGCTGACGTAGGTGGGGACTCGCATTGGGTAACCCCGCTTAAACCGCTGCGTGATCCTTCAGCCGCTAGCCTTTATGCCCATACCCTTACCAAATGCTATACAAACTTGATTATGACTATGGTATTTCATACATGGGCCAAACATAATCAAATGCAACCAAAACTCGCTTCAAAGAATAAATTGTAGATGACTTTTAAGTCACGAAAGGTGTTTTAATACCGTCTCTATACTAACCGTGAGCAGTCTACACAAGTATTAGATTTGATAAACCACAGGTCCTTGCATAGCAAAGGAAAACATAGTATATGATTACAAGTATTTGACATGTGAAGTTCACCAACTCGCATTGGGCCATTGTGTCCAAGAATTATGGTATGACATGGCATGGCAATCGTCTGATTCCAATTTTGCCAGTGCCCAAGAGAGGGACAACTACTTCCATTGAAGCAAACGGAATCTTCTTGCCACGCTATAAAACATCAAATGTAGATCAATAAATACAAGAACACACACAATCTCGACTCTACATCACCACAATGGTGATTAATATCTCTAATCACCATACATTCTCTAATAGCCCGTGGCGTATGCCTACAATAATTTATGCACTAACAACTCGCCTCATTACCTTCCTATAGATTTGTTTACGATGATATTTCATTTTCAATAGCTCCCAGGACTTTGTAGGTTGTTTTAATGACATGAAAAGATACATGGTGAAATATTTGTATTATTTGCCAGTGAATTATAGTATATGGAAAAAGCTCGTTTTGCCACAATTTGTGTATATACCACGAACTAGAGATTAATTTGTTTACTTCAATATCAAATAAATAAATAAATATTTTCTATTTTTTAATACAACATACTTTCTTTTATAATCAAAGTAGTATTACCTAGTACAAGTATTTATTATGTGGATATGGAAAACGATATATATAGCTCTCCGTTCCATCAATCTATCTACCGCTCCTTTTTGCTACCAGTTTTCTTGTTAATTGATGAAGAATATTTTCATAATGCCCTTATATTATGGGCCCATTAAGTCTAATGAACTACTTTTAATTTCTGATTATGTACGTATAAAACAATGAGACTCCAATAGAAATCTGTGAAATGATACAACATTATTGCAGCATATGATAGCATATGCGAAGTAGTCAGCGTTTTCAAACGATTAGGTCAATTCATTTCAGTAACGCTGAGTGTGTCGGATGCTAGCGGCACGCGACACAACCTTCCGTTACGAAAGACGAGCTATGAATGAAACTAATTGTGCCACGTGGCCAGGAGTGTGCGATGCGCTATGCTGACAAAAACCTTACCTACCCTCCGTATGTCCAATAATCTTTTTTATCGAAAATATACCTTATGTTATTGTAGTATGGTTTACATTTGATCTCCCTGGGACTGTACTTTGGGTGTTTTGATACCCAATGTTCGAAGGAAACTGTGACAAATGAATGTGAGTTTGAACTTTGAAGTACGTTCGAATGGTTTTCAATTGATTCCCCAATCGCACCGGAACGAGATTAAAATTTAGCAACTCTGTGTAGCTTTGTAAGGGCAATCAGGAGTTATTTTATATAATTACAGGGATCTATTCAGGGCAATAGTTACATTGAGTTTGAACATCAATTTCGCTGATGTATACTCAAATACAATATTGTATAGGTAATGTCTGATCTAATGTTTTGATTTCGTTTGAGGGTTTTTGCTTCTTTATCTATTGCCAGGTACTTGTTGTGGCTTACCATCCTCAACATGTTATGAGTGGACGTGGCTTTTTTTACGTGTTTGTCCAGAGCCAAAACTAGGAGCATAAGCTAGGAGCTGATCGGGAGTCTTTTTAATAATAAGCTTAGCGAGATTTAAATTTAAATTGTATTGGACTAAATACAAATCTACAAGTTTCTTATCATTAGTCGAAACTTACTTTACTCAGGTACCTTTGATTAGGAAGATTATCTTAATCGACAAATTACTGGTTTATTAAATAACAATTATTGGCAGTGTTTAAGTTGTAAAGTTTCGACATAATTGTAAAATTACTAAACAGCACATATTATATAACTTGGCGTGCTTAAATACGTTTTTACGAAAAGTTTTGTTATTGACAAATTCATCGCTAAAGACATAATATTATTATAATATGTCTAGAATATTTGTAACTTGATTTAAAACAATCAAAGAAACTATTTATATTAACAATACATATAAAACTTGTTGTTAATTGATATAGAAAACACGAGCGAGTGTAATAATATGCTAACGCAAATAATATTTCATACAAAATTGAATATAGACATTTCAACAAATACCTGTTCAGTTAACGTTCGACCACCAAAACAATTTTCCACACAACGGAAAGTTTACGACCAGGACATGTCCTGAAAAATAAACCTTATTGCTGACAGTTTAAGTGCACTTTGTCTTTTCAAGCAGCGGTCAGTTTTTCACCAGTCACAAACATAGTAAGTTAGACCTTAACCAGTTGGAATAGAGGTTCTGTTAGCGTGCATATGCGTGCATATTAAAGGCATCGGGCAGCAAAATGAACTACGGAAGATGTATGAGCGCTAGGATTAAAAATATTTGTACGCGCCATTATATAGGGTGTAATGGAAGTTCTTTATTAAATATACAGGGTGTCCGTTAATTGAACATGATGTCAATGCCTTTTCATGAGTTGACGGAGGTCCCATACAAAAAGACTTTAGGAAGTTTTGTTTCTGTCCCAAAGGGTTTACCTTATTTTATCAGGGATTACATCCCGTTATTATGTTATTCATTTCAATATTAGGCTTATCTAGATTGGGTTCTACATGTTAAATTAAATCGTTTAATGATAATCTGGGTGTTTTAATAAACACCTTAATGTTGTATGCTTAAAATAAGATTGTATTATTAAATGTTTCACCATCATCATCATCACCGTCCGGTGTTGAACATAGATAGAGCTTCTCCAATGAATGCCAAGAGGACCGATTCGTAAATGTTTTAATTATTTTTTTTAACTGAAAATAAACTGTATTAGAGATAATAATATGTAATTGTTATAAAATAATATTTACCACAAAATCTAGACAAACTGTCTAGTTTTTTTAGTAAGGAATGAGATAAATAGCATTGATAATACAAAGATTGATTATTTAACACTTTTTACATAATTTAACCTTTTGCCAAGTCTATGTACGACGAGGTTATATAATATTTGTTTTATCTATACAACACTGTAGAGCTACAGGTTGTCACGTTACGTGCACTCTGTATAGTGTCGTGAGCGTTCATTACTCGCCGGTAATGAACCGCGCCAGTTCCAATCGTCAAAGATGCATTAACGACAGAATGAAACCGTCGCAAATTTTAAAATTACGATTTAGAAACCATAAACATTTAGAATTAAATTATTAATACTATTATTTTCACGTGTAGACGCCTATCATCAGCTGGCACTTATTTCAGTTTGCCTATCCTTTAACATAGAAATTTAAATCAAAGATTATTTAAATCTAAATCTTTATTATTTTATCAATTAAATGTATACGTAGTGTAATTACTGAAATCAAACCTTTATATTTTGCGTCTAAGGACACTCAGGGAATAAAAAAGTTGCTTTGCCTTGTCCTAAATACACTCTCTTTTTAACTACTGACCACTTATTTTTAAGTACCACTTCTGTCAGTTTGCTTGTCGAACCAAAAAAAGGCAATTTCTATTCAATCCTGTATAATAACGACGATTACGTGTCGATGATTTTTGACGAACGATGGTTGAATTCGAGTGGCAGTGAATTGGCCGTCTTAATTACTTTGGTATCTACATTGAAAATACCTGAATAGTGGATGGATATTAGCGATAAAAGCTAGGTACTACTTTTGATCTACACGTGAGACACACACTTTATTTTTCAATTTCAACTCAATTTGTGTTTTGCAATTATTTTATTATCATATGTCATATTTGTTACTTGTAGGCTGTGCAAGCGAAAAATGTTTTCTCTGTGTATTTTTGTTTTTATTTTTTCATGTGTGTCTCCTGTTATTGTTGAATAAATGTTTCTTTCTTTCTTTGTTTTTCTTTTTACTATATATGACGGTTCTATATTTTGTTCTTTGGTTTCATTAAGTACATCACCACCTTTTAAGGCATAAAAAGCTCTCAGGGCGGCTAATCACGGGCCCGCGGCGTTCCGAGATTCACGCTCTTATGTATATTATGCTTTTTGTATTTCGCTCTTATTGCTGACGGCCTCATTTTCATGTATATGTATTTAAGAGTTTTATATGCTTTTGAAATTATTTACTATCTAAACGTTTAGATACACGATAAAGCTTTTAGCAGATATATGTTTTTAAATATTCAAATGGAAGTGTATATAGATCATTGTCCTCGGTTTATTTTAATCATTTGAATAATGATTAATTATCTGTATTTTTTTTAATTCGTGAACTTGGCAAAGAGATCATTAGTTTTATCAGAATTTTGTCTTTACAATAGTGAAGCGTATCAGAACAGGGCATAGAATTGATTGGTTTGCAGTCCATTTGGATCGGCTGAAGCGAGCGGGGTGGTATCACTCGCTTGCATGATGCCGGAGATAAGCAACAGCAATGTTGGTTTGTGTTTTTGCGATGGCCCAGGGAAAAAGAGGACAGTGCACAATCTTTGGTTGTAAGGTTGCTTAATATGGCCGTCGATATTTGCCATCATTTGCCTTCATTGCTATTAGAAAAATAATAATAGTTATGGGTGTATTGAAATTTGCATTTTTAATATTCGAATATAATATTAATTTTTTTTGCAATTCGGATAATAAACTTAACACGATTATTTTCTCAAAGAGCTGGTATTAATACAAACAGAGAATGCAGTTGATATTATGTCAACAAATATAAGTTGTAAATTTGCTTTAAATGGAACCTCCAGTTTCTATAAACTAGGACCGTATTTCGCAATGGATCTAGTAAAAAAAAATCCTTGTGCCTATGTAGAGCAATCAGCTCTAAGTAGACGCAAGTGGTGGAAGATCGGCCGTTTTGACGTTCATCAAAAGATGCTTATATCAGATGCCCAAAGGTTAATACTGATGATTATAAGTATCTCGTTCTCTTTATTGAATAATAAATTATTTAAAAAAGCTTTTATTATTCAGCTCCCGTCGTTTAGATATATTAAAAGCAGAAACACGCTGACGAATTATCTCATAAACGTTATATTAATATTTGAGAATGTTCTAACTTGTAAATGCAAATCAAAGAGTTTGGTATAAACAGATGTGACGGTACATTTAATTATAAAATCTATAAAAATATCTCGGTCACAAGGTTAACGCCGGTGAAATTACTATCAGCTGTTTCCGTCATTCTATTTGACAATTTACGTAGATAAGTCATTAGGCATAATATACGATGTCCGCTACTTTGATCTATGCACCGAAGGTGATTTTTCTCATGAGAATATTATTAATGTGCACAAAAAGTGTTTTTGATGAACAAGACTTTTGTGCCAAGTTGTTGCGATTGAAAAATATATGTAACAGTTATTAATTGTTTCTGTTTTACTGGTAATTATCTAAGACATTGAGGATTTAATGACAGCTTAGTGCGTAATAATCTTCGCGTGTAAGGTGGTTTTAGTAGATGATAATATAAATAAAATAACGGTACATATCTAAGCTTTTATTGCTTTCATATTATAAAAGCAAAAGTTATAAAACAGAAAAAGAAAGCGTATCTAATATGCTTTTACATCTCATTATTAGTAAATAATTCTATACTTAGACTGTGGGTATGTTATTCAGGTGTATAAACTATGTTATTGTCAGGTTTCATTACATCTATTCAGTAGTTTTTGTATAATAGAATAACATACATCCAAATAAGTAGGTTTATTTTATAATATTAATAGGCTATGTGATGTCAAAGATTATTTTGTATGGATTTAAATAAAAACTTATTCTATACATTAATTATTTCTTACACATTTACACTTTTTCTTATATTAAAACTTTATCTTTAATGAAAGGAATCTTTATACAAACCGTGGGTCCATTTTGACCCACATTCAGTTACACTGGTTAAAATCGTGACTTAGTATGATTGCACGGGATATAAAACACCAGTCTAAAAGGACCACAAAAAGGTTATTACCCTTTTGCTATTACGTTCACAAAAACGGGTGGACATATTGAGCAGAGGAATGTAATAAAGTCTAGGTAATTCCGGTGGGCAGCCGTTTTTTACACACATTACTGACCGCTACCTTCCAAATGAACTTTTCGATATTGGATACGTTTATTGAAACGTCTGCAGTGTGTACTTTGCATGTCATCATCATCAGCCTATATCTGTCCACTGCGCAACATAAGCCTCCCTAAAAGAACGCTAAGACAACTAATCTCTTGCCACTCGCATAGGAAACGGATCGGCTGCAAGGAGATCGTCTTCCCACCTGGTTATTCTCAGCGTGTGACCATCCCCACTGCCACTTCAAAGATTTATTATGATTTTAGGTATTTTCAGATATTACTATTATTATTCATATTCTATACTAATACTTTAGAGAGGAAAGATTCGATTGTTTGTTTGTATTGAATAGACTCCGAAACTACTTAACCGATTTAAAAAAATATTTGACTGTTGGCAAGCTACACTATCTTCTATCAATTCATCTACACAAATTTTCAAAAAAATAGGGACCTGTTTTAAATCTTAGTTGACGCAGGCGAAGCTGGGTGAAAACAGCTAGTATGTTTTATTTTTAGTAAAGGTAATGAAACCAAATATATAAAATAGTGATTATAAATTTCTAGAAATATCTAGAAATTGTATAATAATACAATATATGCAATTTATACTTTGTTACCATAAATTAAACACAAATAAAAGATAATATTATATTGTGAACATTTAATAAGCTAATATTATTTTTATTTCAGGTTCCTAAAACAGCACAAAGTAATCACAAAGGCAGCTTGTTCAAAAGATCTTTGTCTCTGTACGGTCCAGTCGTAATTATCTCACTGTAGTGTATAATGCCGCTATGATCGCACCATTTTTCCGAGCGGAGAGGGCGCTAATGTGCCAAGTATTTACATTTTTGTACAAAAACAATAGAGATATTATGTACGATTATACTTCGTGTTGGACTCTAATATAGTTTTTTTTGGTTTTACTCGACTTTTGTATATTTATTGCAGTATATAAGCTGCCCTAGTTTATTTAGAAACGGAAAAATCTTCTCGCGCTGTTGAATATTGAAAATGATCATATTCCATAGTTGGTTCTCATGGTTTTTCTTGATTTTAATATGGCTAAACTCGTCAAAGGTGTTGGCGCTCGCCTTGGAACCGGTAGCAGATTCAATGCCTGAACTTAATGAGAGTAAGTGATTTAGTGACAAAGATAGGTAATAAATAGGCTCGAAGGACCATAAACTTTTACATATTTTTACTACTGTACTACGTATGTTAAATAAATAAAATATATAGTTCTAAAAACAGGATCATCAATACTTTAAACATTTCATTATTTGCCTAAATATATTTCAAATAATGCCTATCAAGAATAAGAACAATTTAATACAATAGCTATGAGTTTTCAGCGAATACATCACACGAAAATCACATTAAATCTTGAACGCTGTTACAAACATTGTCAGACAAAACCATATTATCAGGTTGAGTTGTGAGTAAATATGAAGAGGTTTTTAAACGCACAGTTTTATGGGTCAGAGTGGAGGACTCTCGTGGGGGTAAACATTTTAACTGAGCAAACACAGGGTCACCGCAAACAGGAGGGTACTAACTGACTCGGCGCCGGACGGTGCACCTGTCTCAAATGTGTTTATAAAAGAATTCAACTTAATTCTACATGATTTAGATGATAGTATTGATTGTTGGCGGGGATAAGGTGATAATGGTGGATGCTGTAGGGATAAGCGGGCAATAAATTTGCCTACGATTGTATGCCTATGGTTGTATTGATTTTCCTTGCATGTCCAACGAGTATTTAAAGTTCGCTTATTTAAGATATTTATATAATGAACGGGTGTATGGATAAATAAGTCTCCTTATCTACATATAATAAGTTAATGAAAAAAGTAGAGTAGATATTCCGCAGTTTACAATTACAGCAGAGTAACCGGTAAAAGAAAATTAAATATATTTTATAAGCAATTCGTAGAACTTTCTTCAGTAAAATTATCCTCTCACGTGTAATTCTACTCGAATTATTAAACCAATAGAAAATTAAATAAACAGTACTGGAAAATGAAGAAGAAAATAATTCGACTAGAGTAGACTACTTCTTTATTGTGTTTTGGTGTGACCTATTGCTGGAAGATCCGGGATAATTTAGCTGAGGTGGCTGATGGCCAATGTATCGTAAGCACAATCAGGTGGCATGTCTGCCTGTCTAACTAACCTGGAAAATAGTGACAAAAGGTACAGTTAGGTTCAAGTTAATCGTCTTCGAAATAATAACGTTTTATTATTTTTATTTTTAGACACCGTTTAAACTGAGAACGGTTTAAACATATTAGTTTTTCAGCCACCCACCTGAATATAATTTAATGTATATAATTCGTCATTTCTCCTGTTAAATATGATGATAATAATTTATATGTATTTTCTAATAGTGGCGCCAAGTTGACAGTTTTTGATTAACTTCATCTGCTGTTGAGCAACTACATAAATATCGGTAGAAATAATAAATTGAATCATTTAATTAAGCATAAACTTTTTTTCATTCTAATTTATTATAAACATATTATAGATAGATAGAGTTTAACTCAACTTTGCGCGCGGCGCACAACATAGTATAGTGCTGCGCGCAAGTAGAGTTGTACTATCTACGGTATTTCGAAAAGAAGGATAGTACAAGCAGTATACCAAATGGTAATACCATTTTGTGGTTTTTCTGCTCTCTGCTCTCATAGAAAAGTAACAAATACACGCATCGAACTGCCATTGAATTCTGACTGCTGCAGAATAACTGTCTGTTATAAACCAATAGCACCAATATAATACACAAACAAAAGAGCCAAGGTATATTCACTACTGCTGCTAGAATAATAAAGAAGACGATTATGTAAATAAGTGTTATATTCGTGTAGATGTGCAGAGTCGCGCTGTATTCAAAGTAGTTAAATAAGTTAGTGTTGGTGCCTACGTTTTACCCTGATACTTTATTCATAAGCGAAGCGAACTTTAACCACTATTGTTTTTTTAATTTTTAAAATTCTGTTTTGTTGCTTAACAAGATGAAGGCCTTATTTCAGGCAAATACTTAAAAAAATTACTACATTATAAATACAATTTTACCACTTTTATCGCAGTGTATTTAGATTTTTTATAGCCAACGTTTCGCTTACTTTACAGCAACTATGGTCACGGGAAGTCACAGTTTACTTAAGTCAAAAAAGGGAAATAGAATTCTCGCAAACACTAGAAAATAGCATATTAGGGGTCTACCGACTAAAACACGATCTTTTAAATAACCAACATTATATGTGTACGTGTGTCGCTAAATACATGACTTGATTTAAATTTTAAAAGTCTTTTTTAGTTATTAGGTACTCACAATGTCTTTTTAGCGAAACTAGGGTTAAAAGAATTGCACTTCCATCGGAAAGCGCGGCACATCGTATCTCTCATCATCATCATCATCGGCATCATCAGCCTTTATACGTCAACTGATGAATATAGGTCTCCCTCAATCAATGTCGAGATGACCAATTCCTTCCTATCCGCATCCAACGTGAACAATTTATAACGTGTGGGAACATAACGGGATACAACTTAACTGTTTGTACATACAGGAACAAACGTTGATAATCAGAATTTCTTTAAAGAAAGCGAAAGTTATAACCATATTAAACGAAACACTTACCTATAGAAAAAAAAAATCTAAAAATTATTTTCCGCTGTGCTATTTCCGCGTATCCTATGGCATCTCCCTTACAAATGGTTTTACGTCAGGCGGGCGGTGAAATATGTCGGATGAGAGACTCGCTCAGGGAAGGTGATCGTTATTAAGTTGCCATGTTTTATAGTGCACGTACTTTCGTATTTAGTCGCAATAAAATTCGTATGTGTTGTTTAAAGCTAAGGATAATGCAGTCTAAATATCATCATCATCTAACCTAACAAAATATTGATTGGTGAAAAATACTAGTGATTTCAGTTTGATCTAAAGTGAACTACTGAATTATTTCATCTGACCTACTTGATTCACACTTTTATTAGATAACACAGGGAGATGTATTTAGCATGTATCAAGGTTATCGGGGGTAGATTCCTGATACTTTGTGGGACTGCTTGGCTTACACTACGTAACTTATTAAATTTAAATTACGTAGGTACTTACGTAATTTTATAAATATATTACTTATGATAAACGATTGAGTCATTGGAAAGTGAAACATGAAAATAGTGTAATATTTTTCTACATTAGGCAATTTAAACCAGTAACCAGCTATTTAAAATAGCAACAATATTAGTGCTTTTTAGTGGCAATAACCGACGATTTTCTAATATTGCTCTGTAGAAAATTTGCAGAGAGAAGATGCGCTGTGCGCTGCGTTAGTGACAACATTCTGTTTATGTCCTCTGTGAATAGGTAAGCTTTGCTTATTGCAAATAGAGAGTAATAACAATCTGTCCTAAAACAATATGTATCTAATATTATGTCTCAGGATATGTACGATCTGACCACTTACCATCATTTACCATTACAAGTAGGTATCTACCATAAACTGCATAGATAAAATACGCTCTCAACATACAAATCAACTCTCAAACTCAATTAAATATTCACAAAATATATGTCTCTAAAACTAAAGTAACAAAGCTATTCATTATTTTAATCGCGCTGAAAAACTCGTTCGAACGTAGGTAGTACAGCTAGGTACCTAATTACTGAACACTAAAACGTCGTAGACTACCTAAAGCCCTAGGTAATGAGGCAGCGCGCTCAAAGGGGGGTAGGGTGGGAGCCACTCTAATTATGAAAGAAGATCGAGCGTGCGCTGTTGTGAGGTGGAAAAAAATTACGGATTTTATTATTAGTTCTTTGTGCGACTTTCTAATAATGTCTGGTTATTTTTATGATTAGTTTAAGTCTAATCATACACATTTTCTTTTTAATGCTTAATTACAATTTTCACGTAATCAGTAACCGGGTATTCATCATCATCGTGCAACAACTAGTTGGTATGCATTAGGAAAATCGAATAAAATAAATAATAAGTTATTATATTATTAATATTAGGTATTTATACATCTAGCTACATAGTATACAAAAAAACATTAGTACAATAATGTTTTTAAATCAATTTCTTAAAAGTCTTCCTAACAACAACTTTGTTTGATTATTTCATATTTTGGACTATTTTAAGACCTTAAGAGGCACTTATATGTTTTGAGTTGGTAAGTTGCAGTAGATCGTAATTAGTACAAACTCAATTGTGACTTTAGTTAGGTACTACTTACATAGCTCAACAGTAAAACACGATTTTTTAAAACGTATAATAGAAAAAACTGAAAAACAGTCACATAACATAATATGATTTTTTTTAGATAATAAGTTAGATGTTTAGTTATGTAACATCACATATTTATATATAAGTAATGCAATAATTTAAATATTTATAAACCATAATGATCTTATGTTTTTAAAGAAATTTTGTTACACACAAATATATCAAGACAAAATACACTCGTAAAAATCGAAATGTTCGTCAATGTTACTTAACGCCTACATCCCTTTACACTTCGTTCAATATTACCTTCGTGACCTCGTGGGCGCGGCGTCCAAATTTAGAACACCTCAAAACATCAATTACTTCAACACATGCGCACAACACTGCACATAGCCCACCTGACACCCACCTGACACCCACCAGGTAAATACACTGACTGAATACCTTTACCTGGGCACACCTTAGCCAATCGGCGCGCAGCACACCTGCGCAGCTCGATAAAACAGGGCGTGGTTAGAGGCGTTGTTCACCTGTGCACCTGTAGGGACAGGTTATTGGGTTGGGAGCCTGTCCTGAACACCAATCACACCTGTCCTTGCCAGGTACTGATGTGGGTCACGTATATAGGTCACGGTATGTATGCGGCGTTCCAACTTTAAGCGTCATTATTATCTAACCGAAATTTGATCATCGAAATTAAGTGATATATTTCGACTGTATTTTATTGCGGATTTCTTATTATTCTTATTATATTTCATTTGTTATCTTATATAGAACATTGTCATAGTAAGGTAAGGCAACTGAGTCGTGTGAGTTGAGTTTAAGTTAACAAGAAAATATACATCGTTATGTATCCTTTCTTGTAGTACTTATAAAGCATCCTATCTCGTAAATATTTTTACCAGTAAAAGATTTTGTACTCACGATAAACTGTGTCTTTACCCTCGTGTCTTTTTTAAGTCTTTCTCTTATTAAATTATGCCATCTTTTGCAACGTGTTTAGTTATCATAATCAGCCCACAGTTGAATATCTTTGTTCCCTGGCTCTCGACTACGGTTCTCATAATATGAATCAATAACTTCTCATATTCGCAGTCTATTGGATTAAATATTCCATAATGAAAGTTCTAGTTTAATATTTAGTTTATGAGAGAAATATCTACCTTGAGCGGAGCGCTATCACCTAAGGTCGTATATAAGGGGGAGGCAGTGATTACAGGGGGTGGCGGGAGGTAGCTGAGGAAGAGGAATTGCGGAGTGGGGGGAAAAATGGCCGCCCGAGGTACGTTTATTATAAAACATAAAGATTTTTTTTATATAACCTAATGACTGCAATATCGAATACCTACCTATGTGTGATACATTTTTGTACCTATTTCAGTCGGATTTTTTACCTTAGGTGGAAAGTCCTCCCAGACTGTAATGGTGATGACCAATTTTATAGTAGGTACGTACCTAAATACCATCTTTTGCGTTTTTTTACTGTGAGCAACCTAACCTACCACACAGATATCCAAAGAAACTAATTGTATTTTTTAATGTATTAAAAAAAATCTAAGCATGGCATTCACCATTAGGTAAGGAGTCATGACTTAGAAGTGAATTCGGGTTGCTCATGATAAGGTAACATGGTGGGGTAACTTTAGTTTTAATGATCACTATCATCATTCAATATAGAAACTAAATCTATTAACCATAAGTCAAAGCAAATCCATGTTGTGTTAATTGGCTTCTTGAAATCCATTCTGCCCGCTCCTTAGTTTCTAGGAGACTGGGATAGGTAATAAACTCACTTATACTGTAGTAGAAAGTAGTAGTACTAAAAAGATATTTGTGATAATATTTTATTAATACAATAAAAGTTAACGCCAGCAGCGTCTACAGCGCAAGTTTTTGCATGAGCTTCCTCGCTCGTTATAAGTTTGCGCTCTTCCTTTTGCTTACCTTTAAACTTTCGTGCTCTAAGATATTTTTTATATTAAAAAATATTGACCTATTTTACGGTACGCTTGCTCTGTGAAATTCGTATTACGTGGCTTCTGTGATAAGGATATCGTGTGGTTTTTTCTCATTATTGCGATTATAATCAAGCTACTGTTTTTATATTAGTGACTTTATCTATGAGCAGCGATCCATACGTATTAGGGTTGGTATTTGAACTGAGTGATCGTAAGTTTGAATTTATTTTAAACAAGCAGCGTCCCGCGGTTTTACCCACGTACTTCCCATTTCCGTGTGAGTACGGTGATAAGTTATAGCCTGTGTTATTCTGATGTATAAGCTATATTATTGTAAAGTTTCATTAGAATTCATTCAGTTGTTTTTACGTGAAAGAGTAACAAACATCCATAGTTAAAAACTTTCACGTTTACCTATAATATTAGTAAGATTCTATATTCGATAGTGATTTTTTTTTGCCACAGATATCTGCCCTGAACATTGACTTACTAACAATTTTACGTAAATGATGGCTTAGAAGGAATGGTAACAAATCTACCTAAAGATCATGCAAAATTGCTTTTAAAACCATGTATTATGTGCAGCCTTGACATTTCCTATTCAAATATAGTAAAGCTTGGTTTCTCCTATAGCGTTGATTCCCGACGGACCAGCCGTAATATACGCGGGCAGAACCGGAAAATTACACATAGCGACCTGATAAATCAGACTAGTTTACTTTGGCATTAATATACATTACTCATAATATTAACTATAACCTTTCTTTCCTTCGTGTAGTGTTGTTTATCACATGAAATTACTGAAACGATTTTAATGAAGTTTCATAGAACACTGTCCAAATTAAGAGGGTTTTGGACACATTTGCTAGGTATAGGTAGGTAGGTATATTAATTATGCAAGTAATAAGACGTTTTTCTGTTGCAAAGATTTTTTATTTTATATCGCTATCTAGGTATCCTATCGCTGTTAATATTATACTTACAGCGACGCTAGCATCTACCATCAACTACACTTGACTTGGTAACTTTTGACGGTTGGCAATATAACAGTGAGAGCAGGATGATTATTTTAAAAGTTGGAATATTGACTCCCTACGGGTTCCATCATTTTGTTCCCACGTGAAACAGCTTTTGCTGTGTTTCGGGAATTCGATATTAAAATATATATATATATATATATATATATATATATATATATATATATATATATATATATATATATATATATATATATATATATATATATATATATATATATATATATATATATATATATCTAGAATGGCACAGGAGGAGCACAGGCAGTGTAATAATATGCACCGAAACTTAGCATCTTGTCTTGGGATAGGCAACACGTAAATGGCCTGGGATAATTTCAGGTACTAACTGATTTATGGACGAAGTAGACCACTTCTGATCAGGTGGCACTGTCAGGTTGCCTATCCCACTAACATGAAAAATATTATTAGACTGGCACCGACGGTAACTTTTGAAACAAAAAAACCGGTTTGTGAAACTGTTTTAAATTCACGCGACCAGGGGTCTGAAAAAACGGTGAAAAAACTTAGGCGCGCCGCACCGGCATACAATTTGTGGACTTCAACTTTTTACGGCTACATCTGTTACCGCAAACAATATCAGTACTTATTCAACGTATATATTTTTCAATACATTCCAATGAAATCGATATTTTTAAACATACGAGTATACCAGATATAATGCCATGTTCTCTGGGGTTGTACCACTCTGGGTCAGGTACTGCTTATGAGCTTACGACGGTCCATTGGAAGGATACTAAAAGGACGCAAACTCATCTGCATATCTTTTGGATGTGTGGATGTTTATGGGCCTCTATAAAGGTTTCGAATATTCATAAGGAATAAGACAACTATAAAAAACGTGTTAGTTCTTACGTGTTGTAGGTACATCTTATTTTAAGAATTCGTTGGAGTAAACCGAAATGTATCCTTGTAGGTATCCTCTTTAAATTGTATTTCAATTAAGAAAACACAGCGAACGTTGGTCGAGTGGGTATGGGCTCCATCTCAAAGCTTGGTTTAATCCTGATTTTTGTGTCTATGTAGCAATATTCACTTGAAAAATATACCCAATTACAAGCAAGTATTAAAAGTGTGCAATATACATACACACCGACATTTGCTCTCTCGCTCTTTTGTATTTGTGTCTCTTACCTGTCGTTTTTTCCGTTGCATCCGGTTTGAAATCATAACGATTCTAAAGAAGTTTCACTTCAAGAACTCTTCTAAAAAAGATATTAATGTTATGAGTGTTATTAAAGTTAATAGTAGCGAGGGATCGGTCGTCTTGGCGTTCATTGAAGGAGGCCTATGTTCAGCAGTGGACGGATAAAGGCTGATGATGATGATGATGAAGTTAATAGTACACTAAAATAAGTGGTTCACGTCACAGACGAACGTCTCATTAATTCTGAATACGATGCCTATTACTAAGCCCTTGTCCTCATGACCTCTAGCAGGGTCTAGATCATCCCAGAGCACTTTGAAGTCAGTCTAAGTTGGCGTGACGTGAAGTAATGGGTAATTTGCCAGCAACAGAGCGTGACGCTCCGTAAGCGACCAGGGTAGAGGTAGTTGCGTGAATTAATAATGAAACCAAGTGGTCTAATGTTCTGCATTAAAATACTCTTTATAGTTGGAATGAATATATTATAAGAACAGCTTGAAGAAAACAGAATCAGTAATATTAATGCTGGATTCATCATCATCATCTGCATATTCGTACACTACTGAACCTATCTTTCAATAAACACCAACCGATTCCTCGCCACGCGCAGCCAACGCTGTCCACTGCACTTAGTCTTTCTACTTTGTATTAAACTAGTTAATATTATGTGTTATGACTGCTATATCTAAAGATTTAATGTATATGCTTGCAAATAATAATTTCAATATCAGTAATAATAATATTATGTATAGTATATAAGTTCAATTCTAGTTATATTATGTACTCATAATGTTTTGCACGCCATTTAATGGCAAATACACTGTACCATTTCACTGAATTATTGTATATCAACATTTCGACGTGTATTAGCAAATAAATAAATGAATAAATAAATACCTTGTTCATGGTCGTATCATCTAACCACTTCATCTAACCTAATTATAATATCTATGGACGCTTTTACACCACGTCAATCTAGCCCCGTGGTAAGTACTCGAAGAGACTTGTGTTACGGGTACCAGACAAAGGAAATACATATATTTAATACTTTTTTGTATTAATACATATATTTGAGATTTTTTATTATATAATACACAAATTTAATACACATCCATGACCCAGGAACACAGAAAACTTTTTTGTTCCCTGGCGAGATTCGAACCCGCTACCTCCGGCTTGAGCGCCAACGCGCTAACCACTGAGCCACAGAGGTCGTCCATAATAATTAAGTGCTAGTAATCCATAAATATTTTAATACCAATATTCGTGGCATGATACTCAGTTCACGTACACTGTTTAGAGAATTATGTAACATGCACACAAGTTTTATAATATGAAAAAAATTCCGCTAAACCTGTGCTGCGACCCTGCGTCGATTAGTTGCTCTGATTGGCCGACTGGTGGTTATTGTTGGACGATTGGCATATGACGTACACACAGATCATCGTGTAGCTGAATACGTCAGACAAATTAGTGACCAGTGCTAGATTTTAATGGATTTTTGGGCCTACAATTTAGGCTCTCGTCTTTCTAATATATTCTCGATGCTGATATACAAAAAATGGGAATATAATAAAGAGCTGATTATGAAAGTATTCCCTATTGATCATCGTAATATCTCTTTAATAAACGCAGTTCCAAATAAAACCTCAGATAACCTGTAATATCACCACACTTCTAATTATTGTTAAAGTGGCCTTCCTAGGAACCTACTTAAAAAGTACATTTTACATAGTTTTTTACGCTAACAACGCTACAAAGCATCCATTACTAACCACTGCCGTAAAGCAATAATAAGGACCAAATAACAAAATGTCCCAAAGCATTTTCCGTTTACCATAGTTTTCGTAAGTAAATCAAAAATTCAATAACAATATAAATTTCCCAGAATCACCTATTCAATAACCAAAGCTCATTTTACAACTCTAACAATGTAACATTCGTTTTATTTTCGGTATAAGATTGCACAGTGCAATAAAATAGTTGGAAAATAATATGACCGGGACGGCGCGAGATTGGAAAACTTCGGTATTCGTTTATGACTTAAGTTTTAGCGATTTGTTGCCGATGTCATAGGTACGATGGCGGCTGGGTTGATCTGACGGTAACTTATGATTTCACCCAAGTTCTATTAATGATTGGTTCATTCCTATCATTGCTCACTTGTTTCTGTGGTATTTGCTCTGATTCAACGACATGGATAGATAACTAAACAGGATTAGCAAAAGCTTTGACGTCAGTTAGGTGTTTTGTTTCATATTTCTTACGGTAGTTATATTTTCTGCTCAATTAATTTAAGTTTTGCCATGACATGTATATTTTTTATTTCCATTTATTATACTTTATATAGTTTTACTTTATATTACGTTGTACTAATTTAATTCACAACTTTTTATAAGCTTTTTGTTTCCCGCATTGTCGTAGCCGGCGTAGACGAAGGCTTTTTCGAATACTTACATTTGCTTTCAATAATAATTATCTTATTTTACCTGTATCCAACCTTTAGGTGTAATTATTTTTAGGGTATATATATTATAGGTTTCTAACGTCACCCGTTCCAAACCAGTCGACCGTAGCTGACCAAGTTAGGTACAAACCCGACGCCATGAACATGGCGGGGGGAAACCCCCCAAATTATAACGTCATAGGATGATCCAACCGGATCATCCCATTTCCGATGACGCATAACGGTCACTAGGACCATTAGCATAGATCCAACCGAAAAAAAAAAAAAAAATCTGTCCCATTTCGTGCAAAAAGGTATCAAATAAGTAGGTACATATTATGAGTACTAAAGCTATTCTCATGTAAGTAACTATAACAATGGTAATGGATATATAAGAGAAATGTAACGTAATAAGTTTGAGACGAGCGGGATGTGGCGAGCACGTGTGCGCGCACAAAAAACGCCTTCATAAAACGACGTGCCGCGGGGGTCGCCTCTAGGGTTGAGGTGAGTGGATATCGATAAAATACTCAAATATCATTGTTATAAAACTAATGTCGTTATTGGAACGAATGTCCGATTAGTTCATGTTGTTAATGGTATAATCTGATAGAATAACGATAAAAAGAATGTTCAAAGATATATTAATGTAATAAAGATCTTATTACATTAATAGGTGACTCGAATGAAGATGAGAATGAAATGTTAGATCTAAATCATGGCGTGTATCGGGGCGTTCGTTTAAAGAAGCATGGGCTCTCTCTGTTTCATAAAATGATTAAAATTTTTGCACACTTGCCGCAGTTTATTATGAAAAACGTAGCATAAAAACATAACATAAAAAATAGGCTCGGTTTCAACTAAACGGTTGGACACCAGTAATTAACCTATCCTGTCATTACCTGGCGCTCCGAAAACCGCCAGGGTGGAAATACACACACCTTTTTTTAATAAAAATATTTAAAAAAGGTGTGTGTGTGCGATCCACACACGATAGAAGTGAAACACACGTTAAATGCTCAAATGTAAGCAATTATTAAACAGTGTGCAATATACATACACATCGACATTTGCTCTCTCGCTCTTTTGTATTTGTGTCTCTTACCTGACGTTTTTTCCGTTGCATCTGGTTTGAAATCACAACGATTCCAAAGAAGTTTCACTTCAAAAACGGATCCTCCGCCACTCGCATCTGAGACTAGTTCGGAAATTGTCCCATTTAGTTGAATGTGAACCTATCCGTGAAATAATCTTCATTGATTAATATAACAATATCGATATGGCACATCCCTGGCGGGACGGGTTTAATTACACGGCGCGGGCGACAGGTTGTCGCCTGACGTCATGGCTGCATATGCGGTCCCCTGGACGAGGTGCTCCCACACTATTGTTACAGCGAGCGAACGTTCACACGTGGAAAGAGTACATAATACTTATTATAGAATCATACTTATGCATGCATGCCTGATGAGATTGAAAGTCTTTGAAGGTATGTGAAGTTCACCAACCCGCACTGGGCCAGCGCGGTGAACTATGGCCTATTGCCCTCCTCGCCTGATTTCGAGGAGGAGACCCGTGCCCAGCAGTGGTACATAAGGGTTGATACTTTTTACTTATCATTATCATTTCTTCGCGTGGTCACAGGAGTTACACGCTCGAGAACCGTGGTAGAAGGGTTGTGCCGCGCTTTTTTTCATGGATACCACAATCCTTCTTGTTTCTTCTTCGAAACAGCTGTTTCTAAAAGGAGTGGCTATAAATACTGACAACGATCCTTACCGCCTTACGTCTCAGGAGTTATATTCCTACATGTGAATGAACCTGGGCTAGTTTCGAGTTTACTTGTTTATGTTGATGGACGTTGATCACTTTACTTTGTATATCATGGTTTTGCTTATCTCTAATCATCATCGTCATCATTGTAATCATCATCAACTAACTTAAAAAAATATAATCATCACACGATTGTGGATTTGAGTCCCGCCAAGTGCATTTGTTAGATACAAAAAATATAATTAATATAATAAGTACATAAATAGGTATATAATAATAGGTACGTATGTATGAATACCTATGTTAACATCGCTTTATATATTATGTATTATGTAATATACATCCTATATTCATCGTGAAAATATCTGCACTTGGACGGATTCGAACCTGGTTCCGCGTAAAGTGTCTTCTAGCCTGACTCTAGTCAGTATAGCCATCCGAGTCTCAAAAAGTAGAAAGTAAGAAGCAGATATGTTTATTTTATATATAAGGCCCATACGTACCTTACATTGATACATAGTGCCTAGTTAATTTTTTAGGTATACTCTGTTAGTTTGGTTCGAACCTAAATAGAATTCTCTAGAACAAAATAGAGATACGGTCTGTCTGGTGATTTATCTTACGAACTAGTCGACTTTGTAAAGAACGTTTTGTGAATGCAAAGTCTTTTGTTTGATAGGTAATTAAAGATCCACAATGGCTCTCAACCTCAACGGCTATTCGAAACATTGTAAGGTTTCCACCAATCAACGGAATGGATACGGTTAGCAAAGAAATGAGCTTGGTTTTCAAAATATTATTGAAGTAAGTACTTTTTTGTAAGAAAAATACTTATGGGTTCGCGTCACCGACAGGCTAGATCCACATACCTAAGCGACTTGCTAATGTGCTATTTTAAAATTTTAATTTTCTTCTATTATATTTTAAAATTTCATAATGGTGAAATTATGTTTTCACTGCTTTTGGCAGTCCAATGACTGCCAATTTAGTTTTATTTCAATTCGTTATGCTCGAAATACCCTAAGTATTAAGTACTACTTTCAAATAATATTACAATCTAAAGTCAAACGTGTATATGACATAGAAAACATGTGTTTGGTATAAAATATAAAATAAATAAATTTTCAGCCTTCAAAATAACAAAACATTACCTTTATACCTAGGATCACATATACCTGTCCGTCTGTCTGTCACACTTAAACCTACAAGTTATCTTAGAAATGAATTTTGGTAAGAAGCTACATTTCACAAAATAAGTGAAGAAAAATCTATACCTAAAATGCTCATTTCTTACCGAATAAGGTGATTTTCTTGAGCAAACTAAAAAAATGTAAAACATATTCAGAATTTTTTGTGAGTCAAACTTGCATTTGCTTACCTATAGTATTCTTAATTATAAAGACTGTATTTGTGTTCTACCTCCTAAATATAGCATCAGCTTGCAATCAACTCGAAGGAGGTAGTACTTATTTCATACATAATCATATTAATATGACATTCTCACTAAAAGGATAGCTGATAATTCAGATATCAGAACAACTTTTTCAGAATTTTATAATACAACGTAATATTTTTTTGCAGACATTACGTAGTATAATACGGTTTCAATGAATAATTAAATAGAGCGACAACTGAAAAATAAAATACACAAGGTACTTTTATACATTCAAGCACTTCTGTAGGATGTAGGAGATGTAATATGAACGCTATTAGGTATAGTACCTATAAACTGATAAAATGGTAATGTCGTTATTTCTTAACTTTGATAATAATAGATATAATGCGGCACAGCGCATTTTTTCAATTGGTAGAAGTATTAATATGTACTTTTTAATATAAAAATAACAAAAACTGTAGTAACCTAAACAGGAACATTTAAATACAAATTAATAATACATTTAAAATGGCGATCAATTTTCCTTATTAAAAATACACTTCTATTCCAAAGACCGTAAGTTTTAAAATTGTTATGTCACAGCTTATCAGCGGCCATTTGTAAATTGATATCAACACATGGCTCACCTCCGCAGGTAAATGTTGTCCTTTATAAACAATAGAATTAACCTTATTATGATCCTTATTTCTGCAGCTTAGAGCACAAAATACAACCACTATAATATTATGTTATATTCATTTACCAATGTAACAAGAACGTATTGGATATCTTATATCAACGAAATAGAGGGCATTTTTGTTTGTATGCAGATGTTGGAAATTTGGTTGTACGCGTAATTAGTACAAAAAGTGATGTTTGTTCTGACCATGTGTGGTACCAGGAATTACCTTATATTGCACGCATATTTTGTATCGGCAACTCAAAGGAGATTTGAGTGTAGACGAATGTGAACTTTAGAACACTAAAATATACGCTGTTTGAATGAGTGAATCATCCTTAGCATTATCTATTTACTAAAATTAAGGTACAATTTACCTGATGCATTTTAAATATTTTGGACACCATTACTATAATATGAACTCTGATTATTTTATGTAGGTACTGATTACCTACACACACACACTTTACAGGTACAAAAGGTGCCGTAACTTATGTAAGTATAATTTTATTTTTGTGTTTAAAAAAATACTAGAATATGTAACCGTCGTTTACGTATAAAAAAAATTCATTCTCATTTTAAAAAGCCTATTAAACTATTTACCAATAGGTATATAATATTGTGTAACATAACGTAAACGACGTTATTGCATTTATTAAAATGACTCAAAACGGACTTCTTATTAATTTTACTCATGTTACTATAGTGTAGTAATTAATGTATTTATACCTTAGCTGTTATAATCAATAATTACTTGTAATGTGAATAATAACCTATTTACGACACTAACTTTACCAATATTATCGTATTATTGCAATAACACTTAATATGCCGGAATAAAATTAATAACCCCCTCAACCAATATAATATTATCTAGCATTATTTTTATAAAAAAAATATTTACCTCCATAAAATTTAAATATTCATAAAATATTTTAAGGAAATTAGTGATCATTGTTATTTTATATACCTTTTTAGTTTATAGTTGTTGTTATATTATATACCTATCTAGTATATACATAGTTTTTATTCGTCATGTAAAAAATATAATATTCAAAACATGGAACAAAGTTGTTATCGAGATGTAGATGGATTTTTTAAAGTATTTTGGTCAACGGATTGATGAAGGTGATGATAATAATGGATCTCGTCTGCCGTGAGACTAAAGTGCTAAAAATAAAGGCTATTTTTAATTATAAAAAACGAACGACTCCGATCGAATTTATGCGATACCTGGCGCCGTAAATTGTGAACAAAACAAATTATAAAATTTACTAACATCTCACTATCGTATTTTATTTTGAATGGCCCCATTTCTTTTGTTCTTTACCTATTATTCTTTCGAGATCATAAATTCTATAACGAATAAAATATAAGAATCATTTAAGTCGTAAAACAAAGACATCAAAAGAGTACAAGAAGAACGAAAATAAATATGCAGGTATTTGCGATATCTATTAAGCTATATTTCATGTTGAATTAAAGCATCTTAAAATACATTGTGTTTAATATTAGTAGCGCCATCTAGCGTCAAGTAGATATACTAAAAGCGTCACTGCGTAAACGAGGGCATTAGTAATGTTTGTTGAGTTGCGTATTATTTATATTGTTCATATTTTTTGTGAACTAGTAACGAATCTAATTGTCACGGTATTATGAAATCTTGTACGATTTTAAACCTAAAAATACATCATTAGGTAGAAGGGAATTAGATTTTTCTACATTATTTAAATATTGCTGGATGCGACAATCTGTGTTTTCACTGCTTCAATCTTAAATATTTTATTTATAAAATATCTACTTGTTCATTCACGTTTTACATACAAACATTTTACTATAATTTTATTTAGTCGAGTATAAATCCTATCCTGTAGGGCTGTTCTGTAAGGTCGTTTTCGAATTTCGAAAGCGGAATCCGCGGTGATATGACAAATTTGACGAATTTGTATTATTCAAAACTCGACTATATATCTATAGCAATAAAGTTCGCTTTCGAAGGGAGCGTAAAGTGAGCTCTATCACTCAGGTGAAGCTCGATATCGAAATGGTTCTTACAGAATAGCCCTACTGAGTTCTATGTCTGAGTGAGTTGCGTATCATTTACTAATCAAACTTTGTTGGAATGAGGTCATCGGTGAAATAACTGTGACATTTTTGTTCTTAATTTATGGTTCCGCTATTATTTTCTATGAACGGAATTTTATACCTGTTTTATTCCTGTATCCATGACGTCAATAGGCGGACTTCTAGAATATTTCATATTGCTTATAAACGTGGTCACAAAATTTTAGGTGTTTCTATAAATCTTAAGGCTAAGTTAAAGTATTCAAATACCCAATTGTACAGGCTTCATAATCATCAGCCTCCATCTGTCCACCACTGTTCCCGTGCCACTTTCAGCCAACGTGTACCTGGTTAATGACCGACTTCGCCTACCTACGTGAGACCTCCACTTTGAATTTTTATTGAAACTTACTGACTCATCGAAAATCCATTCTACTGAGTGTCACCAGCCCACTGGCAATTGCTTATTAAGGTAAAAAAAAAGTATTTGACAGATTTGCTTACTTTTGTAGGCAGGTACCAACTCAGCCAAATCACACAGCGGAGCGCACTTAAAAATAGACCGTTTTAAACAAAAAGACACAATAATATGAACACATTACAGACACGAATCCTACTACAATTTCAATTTCAATGAGGAATAAGATTATGATAAAGTATGCTTTAGTCGGCAGAGTCGAATCCACCTAAGAAGTGAAACTCAAAAATATTTTCTTCTCATCAGTAGAGAAGATTAATATGTTAAAATATTTCGGCGAACACGCGAATCCATCTAAAAGTGAATGCCAATATATAGGGCACGTCGATATGAGCGGATTCCACGAACGGTCACCTACTTGCTGCGTGTCGCCGCTGCCTCATATTAAATTATATTTCATCCAAGCTGAACCGTCACCCGCTTCTTTGGATATTGTGGTTCTCAATAAAAAAAATATTTTTTCATATATTGCTTATAAGTAGGTAAGATTATAAAATGTTATATTTTATTGAAACGGAATTTTTTATTTTATTTAATAATAACTGAAGATAAGATTATTACAATTACACAACGTCAAGGTAATCTCACTATATTGCTATAGAGGAGAAGTGCACTTTGATTAACCTCTAGCATAGGTACCTACATTGCCATAATATAAATCATCACGAAAATATTGTTTGCCTTTTTTCACCATAATTTTAATACTCCCGTATTATTAGAATTGAGATAACTATAATCTTACCAAATAATTAGTTACCTTACTAATATGATAAATGTGAAAGTAGGGATTTTTTACGCTTTCACATGAAAACTACTCAACCGATCATGAAACTTTATACACATGTTTTCGGAGGTACTAGAAGTAACATAGGATACGTTTAAAAATTTTTTTTTGCTAACACGGGCAAAGCCGCGGGCTACAGCTCAGTCAATAAAAATACCATCACTTTAGTGCAGGAGTCATCATCATTACCCGCCCTTTCGAAAATACCTACAAGCAGTAAAATCTAAACCTAACAACCCACGCCATATTTATCAAAAACAGAATATTTTTGCTGATAATTTCATACATCGGTCTGTTTGATACGGTGCAACGTCCGTTTCACCTTCAAAGAAAAAAATGGCTTACATCTAATGTGAGATAGAGGCTCTTTCATCGGTATCCGGCGACTCCGGACGTGGCATCCTGACACCGACACCGGGGGCTTGTGTTACCGTATACAGCTACTTATTAAACATAATTTTAGTGGACGATATGAATATGCTTATAGAAAAAGCGATCACATGATGTGATTTTTTTTGTACAATTAATAAAAATAAAAGTATTCTTATGTTTGCGCGAATTTCACTCATTATAATGAAACAACTTTTAAGGATTTTATCGCGGCTTATTATGTTTTTTATATGCCCGACGCTTCGGATATTTTACAGCAACCATGGTTACGGGAGGACAGTGTCAACTTAATAAAAAAAAAGTATCAACCCTTTATGTCCTACTGCTGGGCACGGGTCTCCTCCTCGAAATCAGGCGAGGAGGGTAATGGGCCATAGTTCACCGATGCGCTGGCCCAATGTGGGTTAGTGAACGACACATACCTTCAAAGGCTTTTAATCTCATCAGGTATGCAGGTTTCCTCACGATGTTTTCCTACACCGGTGAGCGAACGATGGTCTCGTCTTTAGGGTGCACTTAGAAATTTTAGAAAAACCCAATTTAAGATACACACGGACGGGTCAGGATCGAACCCGGACCTCTCGCATAAGAGGCCGAGTCCATCCACCTCTGGACCATCGTCGCTTAATAAATAACAACTTAATAAACCGCGATTAAATCCGTAAAAGTTGTTTCATTAAAATAAAAGTAGGTACTTATTATAAGTGAGTCATGTTGTCACGACATTTTAGTTGATCTTACTTTATCTTTGGTTTGATTTTGCTAATTCTGATGTAAAGAGCTTTTGAATATAATTGCCAAACACAGTAAGTAGCTCGAAATTCTTAGATGGCACAAAAAAATACGCGCTAAATAATAGGTAAATCACAATATTACTTAACTACCTACACTTTAAATTTACCTATTTTTTTTAAAACCACAACTTCGTAAGATGCAACGGAAAACGACACAACTCACAAGAGTCCGATATATTCGTTCTAAAATAGACAATTGTCTAACTTCCTGAGAATCCACGTTAAAAATAAATGTCTGAGTGATGCGCACACCTTGCTCTATTGTTCTAAGAACGTAATTCTAATTGCGATTTTACGACATTCTCGAGTATTTGCTCAACAATTTGGTAATATGACAGCATATGTGAAGGAGGTAGACGAAATGTTGGTCGGCCTTTAACCAGGTGGGAAGACGATTTCCGTGCAGTGGCAGGTCGGCGTTGGATGCGACGGCACGGGGTCGGTCGTCTTGGCGTTCATTGAGGGAGGCTTATGTTCAGCAGTAAGCGGATAAAGACTGATGATGATGATGATGTGAAGGATTACCTATGATATTATTACAATCACCAGCATGGGTACAGACCCAAACAGAAAGACCAAATAATGATCTTCTTTAGCCTAGCCTTTTCCCGATAAAATTTTAGTCGGCTTACAATATACCAAATGCAACTGACTGCCTATCTGATCTCCACAACTTAGTAACTGAATAATCCGCTCGCATGGAAGGACTGGTTGTCAGACTTTCGGGATTTTGTCGACCCGTAACAAGTCTCAATATCCATGAATGGACCGATTATGGCTTAGCATGCTTTTCGAAACACGGATAAGTCTCGGTAAGTAAAGATAATCACACATCCACAAACCAACCCCGGCAAAGACTACCTGATAGATCGGTGGTTGTTAAAACAGAGTTAAGCTCCTAAATTTCAAACAATATTGACTACAGATAATTAACAGTACGTACTCCGAAGAAGTATATCTTATAGATTAGGTAAGTATATTTTTGTATATAATATTTATAGTTGAACGTGACAACATCAAAAAGAAAACACTGATGGGCTGATTGTGCCTCTCCCTTGCACTTCAAGCCTTAAATGTAACGCCTCAGAGCGAGGTAACGCCGCATGAGTTATGATTTTTTGTGCGTGCAATAGTTAAGTTGTATAATATATTTATAGATAGCGGAACTAGGTTTCCTTTTTTTCTTTAACGCCGGGTATGCGGGACTCGCTGTGGCCGAAAGCTGGTAAATGGACGCAGCTCTACCCAATGCCGCCTTTGATGAGGTGCCCGGATCTACAAGCAACAGGGCACCTCGACGGCTAGTCAGTCCCTCAGGGGACCGACGTCACCACAACAGAGAGGTTGCCCCGCACCAAAGAACAACCCCTCCAGCGTCGGGACAGTACAATGAGGCGAGGTTCCCGTCCTCTCTTTTGCCCCCTCTTCTTATAAGAGGGGTACAAAGAGCCCCCTCGGCTCAATTAGCTTCGCCCAAGGTGTTGGGGTCACCCTGGGCTACTGAGCCCCACCGCCACGACAAAGCCTGAACCGTGGTGGGGGAACTAGGTTTCCTGAGTTTCTTAATCGCACACCTGATTTTGGTAAGACATATCGTCTAGTTGAATAAGTGATTAAACGGTACATTACCAATACAATCAATACGATCGATCAGGATAATCGTCAACAGTTGGCGTCGGCTCAAATATGCGTGCACGTCCAACACAACTGTGTTTTATTACCACTGTCACCTGTAATCTAAATTGCTTCACCTCTCCCGAAGTGTCGGCTAATAGCGCTAACAAACACCGCAAGCCATGGTTGCTTGCGTGAGGATTTCCGTAGATTAAAATAGATACATCTATTTATATATTGGTAATACATGGCCGATATTCCAACTATATAAATGCGGCCTCTCTGACGGAGTGTTGGCCGGCCAAAGAAAATCCGCGCAGTGGCCGATCAGTGATCATGCAAGCAGCAACTCTTGGTGTTTATTAAAGGAATACATACATGACACGTTGTAACTCGTAAGACGTAAAATTTTGCTAATTATAATACCAGTAACTGTAACCTAAGCAGAAAAATGAAAACCTTCGCAATATTGCGGCAAAATTTAGGAGCCAGTTTTTGTATCTACCATACTTTGTGTACCGTATAAAAAATACAGCGTTGACACCAACTAATGGTATATATTTCTGGTCAGTCTATCCGTATGAAATTATAGGATCCCAAACATTCCACATGAATAACGTAACTTAGATGTTTTTTAAAGTTTTAAATTCATAATGATCAACGCTTCCAGATGTTGTCATTAATTTAGAATTAAAACTGCATAAAAAAATATTGTTTGTAAACAATATTTTTTTATGCAGTATTTTTTTTTCTGATGAAAAATACCAACATAATTTTTTAAATCTAATATTCTAAGCCCGTCAAATCATAATATCTTCTGGAAAATTCCAAGCACGCTGCCATTTTTCTTTTCATAATAAGACAGATAAAAAATCAAAGGTACAGTAACAAAGTACCCATGATACCAAAACCCTTAAACACCCTTTTATCACTGTCACGTTAAGCCACCTTGTGAAGTAGCTGCGGACGAAATTAATACAAATATACTAAACTAATGCGCCTACATTAGTTGTACCTTGTTTTGAACGCACACTTTATGAGATTGCATTCAAACTATAGTGCTGAAGTTGAGGCGTTACAAACTGGATTCAATTCGAATGGTCTGTGCAAAGGTATTTATTTCAGTTACGATGCGTGTCAAATATCAATAAAGGAAATTTCACTGATATTTTTAAGCGTGATATTAATCAATTATACATTTTTTCATGACCTATTCTAGTATCCCTTAGTAGTTTGTGACCTATTCGTAGTTTGGCGTAATTGAGTTACATGCTAATGTCTTTTTTTGGCTTGAAATTTTAAAAGGTATCCAGTACCAAAGAATTCAGACGTACATATTATAAGGACAGTTCTTATGAGCGCTTTGAGGACAAACTCTGCGATGTAAACGTCCGCTTGGCGGCGTGACGAGAGGGACACTGCGATGTCCCCAGCATATGAACATATGAGAGCGAGCGAGTGCGAACTGGGGTCAGGTCCCCAATAAAGTCGGCACAAAAAATCCTTAAGAACTGTCCCTCTACGTACGTCTGAATTCTTTGCCAGTACTCGCCGAAAAAAATGTTTTTATCAGGGTTATAATATTATGCCGTTTAAGTAACACTATATTCCATTTATAAATTAATTTATGTATTAATACATAATACATTATAAAATATCGTAGTCTATGCCGGTCTTTAATTCTCAGTATGATGAAAATAATGTCCCACCATTATTTCATCATACTGAGAATTTCATGATTATCATAACGCATCATAACAAATGTTGTTTGGACCCAGGAGCATTAGTTTGTATGGGCGGAAATATTTCAACGATCAATTATATGTATTTCTATAATTCGGTGTTGTAGCAATTTGTGAATGTCTCGATTTTACGAATGGTTAATATTTTCTTAATTTTATAATAATATTTAAGTTGGCACACGTCCATGATACATACCTGTGCGCCGCTTGATTTAGCGATTACCTGCTTTATTCATATCTCAATTTAGTTCGTGTTAAAGCGTGTAGTGGCTTATATTTCTAAAGCTAAAATTTTGTGCGAATGTCCAGACGTCTCTAATAATTAATGCCTAAACGATTATCACCCGAAAGCCCACCATTTAGGTTGTTTTTATGTCCTAATCTATATTTGGTTCAATGTTCAAGAAACTTAGAGAAAAGGGAAAAGTTTCTTAGAATAATGGAAATTCAAAAATCGTTGAATGTCGATTCAACAATTTTTAATCTTTGTAAGATCTAATTTATGATCTTGTCTCAACTAAAATACCTTTGTATTTACTTTAAATTTCACGCAACACTTACTCTGACATATTAAGTCGAAATTCCTAAAATATTAAGCAATATGTACAATATCTTTATGTATAATATGATAAATATCTACGCTAATAAACGCTGTGATAAATCTTTTTAACTGATGAGAACATAGACAAAATTTATCAGTAGGCAAAAAATTTAATAAAATAATCATTGTCATAGAAAAGTTTTAAGAGTCAATTACATAATTCCAGTATATTTAGTAGTGGGTGGGGTGCGCTCTGCCGCGCCCAGCTGCATGGGTACCACCACATTGCTTGTTTCCCTCGTGAAACAGATTTGCTGTGTTTCGGAGAGAAGGATTGGACATGAAGTGTAATTTGCACCCAGAATTCTTACGTCTCAGGATAGGCAACTCGTCCCCACCATGGTTCAGGCCTTGTCGTGGCGGTGGCGCCCAGGATGTCCTCAACACCTTGGGTGAAGCGAATTGAGCCTACGCGAGGGTGCTCTTTGTACTCCTCTTATTTGAAGAGGGGACAAAAGAGCAGGGGGCAAGGGGTGAGGATGGGAACCCCACCTCATCGTACTGTCCCGACGTTGGGAGTGGTTGTTCTGTGGTGCGGAACAACCGCTCTGTGGAGGTGGCGTCGGTCCCCTGAAGGACTGACTAGCCGTCAAGGTGCCCTGTTACTTGCAGATCCGGGGCACCTCACCAAAGGCGGCATTGGTGGCACTCGCCGGGTTTTAGTGGGTAGAGCTGCACCCACTTATCATCTTTCGGGCGCGAGTCCCACATACCCGCCTGGGGAGACCCACTCCCCCGTGTGATGCGTCACTCGTCAGTGCATTATCCGGCGTAAAAAAAGGATAGTAAAAGAACATTTCCTGGTCTAGTTACATGTAAATTTGTTTATAATTATGGGCGGCGTCGACCACTTAATATCAAGCATGTCTACCAGTTTGCCTACCTGACAAAAATAAGTAATGAGACTAATAAGCAAAAATCCACAGGCCACTGCACGAACATCGTCTTTTCAGATGGAAACAGCTATTATAATAGCTATAACGTCTATGATGTCGTGCTGTTTTGTAATATCTATTCGAATTTCAGTTCTCCCATAACCATATTTTTTGTAAAGTATCCAATGTATCGGACATGCAAAATCTTAAGCAACTGCTGTAAAATCCATAAAAGTTGTTTGATTTAATATCTATCATGCTGATTTAAGTTAGCTATGTAACACGTTAGAGGCGGTAAAAATATAGTCAGCCCTCGAGGCAAATAGATTCATAGCCGTGAAATACGACGCCTTCGAATATGCTGTACAAGCCGTTATCGTAGAACATATTATAGACAGCTCTGTGGTGGGCAATATTACTAGCATTTCATGTGGAATATTTACCGCAGAATAAGAAATTATAGACATTTTCTTTGGCATATTGAGTACCCTGTAGACTCTTGAAAAAACAAAAAACAAGTCTAAAGAAATATTACATTATGTTTGAGTAATTATAACAGATATTTTGTTTTGGGTATCGGTACATAAAATAATAATATTATGCTGAAATTATTTTATCAAAAAACATCTAAAGAAAGCTATTCTTTTGTGCTTTCTCATTCCTACGATTTCGTAATTTACATAGCGTATGTTATTTTAAGCGCGGGAAATTATAGCTCGACATGAATATATTACTAAAACTATTTATCTATAGGTAATCTTCTCTAAGAGATTGATTAATGTGAATTTGCACGAAAAAAAAGCTTATCTAGAAGGTTCGATATTCAAACCTCTAAAAAAGACGCGTTCTCATTTTCCGCTGCTAAATAAAATGTTGTAAAGATATAATCAGCTAACTAGATGGATGTGATAATGGCCGTTGGCAAGAGCACTGTAGTGATGAGAGCATAATGGTCCCCGCTGACGCCAGCGCTTTGTCGACGGATGTATGTTTACCTTCGTAGTTTATAAACTTGTTAAAGGGATCATTTGCTAAAGCATATTCGTTAAAATGTTGTATTTGTAATTTAGTTATACCTACGCTTTAAATTAATATTATTTGAAATTGTTTTTTCTATAAGTGATCAAATTGAGATAAAGAGTATACAATATACTTATATCTTTATTCTTTACATTGTTTCCCTACCAATAATAATCAATGATAAGATGTTGCATAAACATCAAGAAAAGGTATATAAATAAGTTATATAAAATAACGGCAGAAATTATACTCTTATGGCAGAATATAATTTTTATAAATGTTAATATTGTTGCCGTTTAATATGATCGATGTAGAATTTTTCGTTTTAACGTAAGTTTTAAAGATATGAATAAAAAAAATATTGAAACAATCAAGATCCAAAAGTGTTTTAAAGGTTCAACCATAGTACAATCAAATTATTTTTTTATTCAAATAATAAACATAGTATATTTTTGAACGTTTTAATTTATAATATCCAGACAGACGATTTTTAATAATTTCATAAGAATTTTTTAATGAGAAGATTTCAAACATTCAAAAGAAATGCTTAATTTTGTTACTGGTACTAACCTGTGTCTATTCCGTATATCGATACTATAATTGGCATCACTTTTTTACCACATTTTATCCACCTTTTCTGCGAAGGATGTTGGCGTGTGTAAGGCTTGGGTGCCGGTATCATACTCCTTTATTGTATGAATACATTGTCTTATATACTAATACATACCTTCATGTCATAATAAAGTTTATATCTGATCTGCAAAAAATAAAACTAAATAAAAAGGTTGAGTGTATCTGCAATTTACATATCCTCTTTTTCGGTATGGAGTTAAAAAATAATGTTTACACTAGCGTCAAACTTATCAATATGTCTGTCCGTTTGCCGAAGCGATTTTTGAGTGATCCTCTCTAGGGGCCGCGCTTGATTAATGCACATAGGTTAGTTGGAACACCGCCAGAACACTGTTGCTCTATCGCAGATGTGACCAACCTTTTCACCTTTGGATTTAAAGTTTGTATAATTTCTTGATTTTAATTGATTCAAATAATTATGAAAAGATTACTAAATTGATGTTGTGATTTGTGAACAATCACATAATTGGTTTTTAAAACTTCAGCACTAAGGTGAAGCATTCATGAATAACTTCGGCTCCTTTGAAATGATAGTCAAGATCTTCAAAGTCAAAAAGTTGCCCCTATTGGGCAATGAGATTCGATTATACATAATAATATTTACTACTACTAAAATTTTTCCAGGTATCGTGACGGCAGGCTGTCTTATTGGAATATCTGCACCCGATCATGGTACACAACAAGTGTATGTGTGATACTTTTCAAAGTGAAACTTTGATTACATCGTCTCAAACTTTTTCGTCTTTGTGATGCATGTCGCGTGACGGTCGGAGACCTATTCGAACTATAGCCGCCGTCAGTACGACGGCGGCTATAGTTCGAATAAAAGACGTGTATAGACTATTCTCACTCATTTGTGCCAGTGGTCCACGCTATTTTGTTTGTTAAATGTCTATAATGTGGAAAAAAAATAACTTTTACCATGGTTTCATAAAAGCACACTTATTTTTTTTCTTCTAGCAACCATAAGACAAGTTCTTAAAAGCTTACAACGAGGCTGGATTAGCATGATGATTTGTTTCGTACATAAAATAGTCATTAACACAATCAAAATAAAATGTATATTGCATTTTTAATACTTTTCCTCGCTGAAAATCGTAAGAGTAAAAATGTAAAATCTAATTTCTACGCACCAGATGTTTGGCACCTCTCTAACCGATGGACGGGAACTTTTAATAACTGGTGTTAGGAAAACAATCAATCTAGCGAGTGAAATATTTGAGTTTTCTGTTTATTAATACTATGTATAGGCTGCTTTGGATTTGCTAGCGATAATGTAAGTATACCGATGTTGTTAATCTTTGTTTATATAATAACAATATATTTATGGTAATATAATATAAGCTTAAATAAGTAGTTATAAAGCGACGACGGGCCAGTGGTGGATGGACTCGGCCTCTTTTGTAAGAGGTTTCGGGTTCGATCCTGAGCCCCATTTTTTTTTCATTTTTTAATACATTCTAATATGTTACTTCTAGTACCTTCGACAACATATACAAAGTTTCACGATGATCGGTTAATAGTTTTCGCGTGGAAGCGTTACAAACATCCCGCTAAACTTTCACACTTATAATACCATTAGTAAGGATTTCTTTATGAAAGAATATTTATATCTGGAAGCTGAAAATTCACAATCAATGATAAAAAATTACAGTTTTTACGACTCTCAAATATTCCACATTTAAATCGTACCGACATTTTTTATTTCAGTAATGTTTTAACCGATGTAACCACTTTGAAACGACCTTATCACGTTCTGCCTACACACGGAATGATTAATACAATTTTTTATTAATAACCAGAAATAAGCCATGGAATTAGAAGCGGCCACAAACCTGTCTAGACGTTTATACCTTGTGAAAAATAAACGCACACGTATTTGTTTCCACTGAAACCGTGACATGTCATTGATGTTAAATAAACATTACATTTAGATACACTATAAATTTATATCAAATTTGTTTTAAAGAAAAACTTAATAGAACCTTTTTATAGTGGATTCGCAGAAGAGCTATCTTAACATAAGCGTCTAGAAGCGCAAATTATAAAAAAAATTGGTTGTCTGTAAAGTCGGTTTACGGACGGTAATTTGACGTGACTATGTCAAACATTACATACAGTACGAACCGAACTAAGTCGATCGCTCAAACCGATCTTGCCTCTCTCGTTCGTGCCGTGCTCATCCTTGTGGAACGCGACATGACGTCATATTTTTTGTGCATGCAGCCCATAGTATCGAGTTATTAGACGTTGTCACGTCAAAAGTTGTTGTAAAAAACACGATAAAATCCGTATAAGTTTCATTATAAATAGTAAATATTAGATATCTTACGAACGTGAGTTGGATTAGTAAACTGGCAGATGTGCCATCTGATGATAAGCCTAACTCATTCAATCGTTGCCAGTCCTGAATTATACTGCGCTTTTTTCTGAATATCTAGTATCAATTTTAGATCGCATTAGACAACAGCAAAAACAACAGGTGTGTCCGTGCGCCGTGTTCCTTGTAAAAGCGGCATTAGTCTCCGTCCCGACCACTTGAAGTGCTGTTACATTAAAAAACGGACCTCTTTCACGTGAAAAATGTTAATGTAAGTGATCAATATAAATAGTTTATGATGACAACTTATGACGCGTAAAATATTGCTGTTTAGATGTATGTATGTGTGAAGGGCAAAGATAAACTCGTGCCTTTTAATAACTAAAATAGACCGGCATTTTTTAAATGCTACTGGTGCTATAGTATTATACAATGAAATATCGATAAAACTGATCTCCAATATTGTTGCTCTCTAAACATTTTGAAAAATATTCCATTAAAAAACTACCTACATAACCTACTCCAAAAATAATTTTACTCACCATTTTTTAATAATTCCCATGGGTAATTCCATAGATTACCGTGGTAATAGGAATAAATAAGAGACGACTTGAATCCAAGAGAATGAAGCCATGAAGAAAAAAATATAGTATGGATGTATATTATACCGAATTTCACAGTGATTTAATTTACAGCAAAGTAAGTCAGCATCGCTGATATTTATTAAAATTAATAAATTGCATATAATTAATAAAATGAAATAAAAGAAGAAACTATTTAAATAGTACAACCTTGATGATAAAATTGATAAATTATGATACCTGTCCTGGAAAGGACATAAACTCTTCTTTCTCCTGCCCCTAGGACTCGGCTAATTTTGGAATTTGGAACACCCATGTTCGTTTCAAGTGACATGTCAACAAAATGTGTTAATATCCATTCCGTTGTTTTCTACTTTATTCTATTCCATTATTTATCAGAGCATCAGAGATATCTTACATAAAGAAGAAGGAGAAGACGTATTCCATATTTAATTTTTTATCTGCTTTTTTCATCTACCATACCAATCAGTGAAAGTTAATGTTTTCCATAAACAGTAATTTTCTTCATTTGGTATTTATTACCTAGCACACGTGACAGCGACTAAACATTTATATCGTCACATGATTCGTGAAATATAATAGTGTAGTGATTCCGTCTGTCCGTGCATCCGCTGTAATAAATCACGATCTATGTCAAACGCGACGACACGACGCTAATGATTCCGGAGTTACTTGTGAAAACATTGCTATTAGATGGTTTCGGAAATTATTTTAAAGCGGTGTTGAAAGAGTTTATCCGCAAGCGAAATGCCAGTTGTGAATATTTTTCAGTTGGCATCTAAATATGCACCTAAATACAAATCAAATTCGAGAAAGCTGGTTTACAACAAGGCAATATGGACATTTTTGAATTAAACAAACTATTTTTATAATAGAATGTCTAAATATTAGATGTAGATTAGATTAGTAATTGATGCTGAGAAAACATAATGTGTCCATAATTTTTCAGTTATAATAATTCGCACCATACTTTCATACTTTTAAATTAAATTCCATATTATGGTCTATCGAGCCGGATACGAATAATTCGAATATTCGAGAATGAATAAAAATAATTGTAGAAACATAGTAAACTTTCTACACCTTTTTAAATGTTTATTGGAAATTTATTGCGTTGTGAAAACTATTCGTAAGTGTTTGTTTAAGGTATAGTGCAGATTTATATACTGTAAATAAAAGTCCGACGAAATTTTATGTGTCAAATATTAAAGCTCTTTAAATTATGTAGTAATAAAATTAAACTTAAATATTTTTTTGCGAAGATGAACGAAGAAAAATTATTTAAAATGTCTTAAGAATATTGTTTTGGTGGAAATCTAAAATTATAATTTAAATAATCGTCGCAAATTTTTAATATAATATGAAATTCAGTAAAACAAAGAACATAAGAACTGAACTTGCTTTTAAAGTTATAAGCAATCAATAAAAATATTTAATAATGGTCACTGACGCCATATACAACAGTTGAACTGGTTCGCTTATCATTTTCATCGTGAGATATTAAGAAAGGTAAAGTTAGAAATTAAGAACGAAATTTAAACAAGTTAGACTAGGTCAGCTCCAGGTCTAGAAACAGTATTTTTAGACTTAAATTTTAGTTGTTTAGCCTCGGCTTTCGTTTAGAATTTTTACTGTACATAATTAAGAATCTCATCAGAAAGTATATTATGAAACATACTATACTTTTGAACACCATGTTTATGCCAATCTTATTAATCCACAGCGTCAATGACCACGTAATTCTGAGAAACAGAAATAAGATTTCAGAACTGGTCCAGGTGTTTTCAAGATCGTGTCTGTGTTTCTACATGGTAATTTAACGGGTATCATTTTAACCGTTTTAATTTACGTTTCTGCTAGGCGAAAATCACCTTTATTATAAAGTATAAGAGCACATGTCACTTTTAGGTATATGTCATGTAGGGCAACCATGTCCATTGTATTGTGAGATATTATAGGAAATATTTTATCCATGCCATATTGTTTGGCAGTGTGCCGTATGTTCACTGTTACTTCTGTCATTTTAATTGCATGAACATGACAATAATTAATAGTTTTGACAATAATTTTGTCTAAGTACTTGAAATTATAATTTAATTGTGAACATTTTATTATCTCATATCGCCTATTTAAGTAACTCCCTGATGACTGACGCCGTAACGTATTTATTTTAATATAATTATCCTAAATATTATTTGTCATCTATACTGTCGTATAATTACTCTCTGTCTCAGCTAAAAATGTTGGTGCCTAAAATATGTTGACTAATGTAATTTGAATCTCTAGACAGTTTTTTAATTAATAACTCTTGTCAAATTAAAAGTATAAATCACACAAAGTGCAATATAATTTCTAATACTCTATTTTATTTGGCTTACCCAACTTTGTCATTATGTCAAAGCATAAAAACATTAATGACGTGCACTGAAAATGATTCAAGGACATATTTAATACCCAATACTCTAAATTAATTTACATATTTGCTATGTATCCCGCTTTATCATACATCATCCTGTCTCTAGTGGGAGGAACGGCGCCACGTGTGGACCGCCTGCGAATTAGAATAAAACAAGTGAAACACGTTTTTTCTTTTAGACATTTCATAAAAACTGGAGGTGAACGTACAATGATACTCACGTCGATTAATATGGCTTAATGTGTGAGAGCTTCGAGGGGGCGTAGGAAGCGTGATGAGGTGCTTCTAACACATGCATAGCTTAGTAGATTTCATCTGCAATACGGATGAGTATCACTGGTTGACCTTATCATTAGGATTTAAAATAGTGAGAGAGTAATTCAATCATGTGTAAATTTTTTTTTAAATATTGGCCAAGTTATTAGTGGTTGATATAGAAATTTGCCCGATTGAATTAACTATCAAGTGGAAGTCAATCAGGCAATTTAATGAATCATTAACATAATCCATACTACCATGCCAATCCTACAAGATTTCAGGTAATGGGTGGTACGTTGAATTCTCATTATCTTTATTATTTTCTTTTTATCTTTTCTAATGACTAATACACATAACACTAATAAGCACTTCGTCTTATACTATTAAAGGGCATAAAAACCCTTAACGATACACGGTGCTTAACTCAATCATATTACGTTGGGTTACAGTTGATAATCAGATGTCGTGCGTTTGTGATGGTTTTGTTTTAAAACTGATGGAATGATAGTGGTGAGTGACAGACGTGTGAAAGGCAGGGCGGCGCTTTCACAGGAGGGCCCTCTCGTAAGATCGAGGGGCACTGAAATTCTTCTCACATTCATAAAGATTCAAAAATAGAGGTTAATTTGTAATGGGGATCGAACGAGACAAATTTGCTGTTAAAGTAAACTTAAACAAAAAGTTAAAGACAACTTAGTCCATTTATATCCATTAAATGTTATATATTTTATTTTATTTCAAGAAAGTCCCTTCAAAGGAAGTTCGAAAAATTCCAATATTTAAATCCGTTAAGGTCAGTTTCCAAATGAATTGAGAGTTTTTCTGAATACTGGCATAATTTTATCTCACTGCTTATAACAGCAAATATACTATTTGAAATAGTTTTATTGAAAAATAATCATTTCCAATGAAGAAACAGTAATATAGCACATAATAAATAAATAAATAAATATGTATTTGGCTAACGTACTTAGGTATAACGTAAATCTATATGTAACTTTTTTAAACGGCTTAAAGACCGCATCTCCTGCCCAAATGCAAATTTTATTTTTTTTAAATGCAAGTAGTCGGCCACATGTCGCCGGACACGGCTCCTTTATTGCTTTTATTGGACACTCGGTGAAGGTTGGCCCACCTTCGTTTGATTGCATACTTACTCTCAGATTGCGGTGCTTTGGGTTTTTTTATTCCAATATTAACTTTTACAACATTTTTGTAATGGATAAAAAAATCAATTGTTAAATATGATTAAAATGGCCGCTTTACTTTTACTATCCAGTGATATTTGTTAGTGACTTATTTAAATGATATTACTATCAATTCACTACTAAAGATTTATTGAGTATTATTGTTCAGGTGTTGATCGGCTTTTAACCAGTTGGGAAGATGATCTCCGTGTAGTGGCCGGTTCGTGTTGATGCTAGTGGCAAGGGTGTAGTCGTTTTAGTGTTCATTGAGGGAGGCCTATGTCAAGCAGTGGACGGATAAAGGCTGATGATGACGATTGTCTTAATTGGCACCCGATCTTCTCTATGTTCTCTGTGTCTTTCTTTTTATGTTCATAAAATGTAGGGTGGCATAGTAACCAAGTGATTGAACGAGAAGATTTAAAAAACTATTCTATTAAACGTGAATTTCTGCTTATTCCTAAATCAATATATTAGACTAAAATCACAGACATACCAACCTAGGTTAGGTGGTCTGTGACTAAAATCCACTAAGACTTTTTATTAATTCTGAAACGGAAAGCAAATTACTTATATGAAATTCTCTTTTATTCTACTAATATTATAATAAGAAAGTAATCCTTGTAAGTTCGAATGTTTAAGGTTATTTTCGATTTTTTTTAAATCTCTTATCGCCATATGGTTATCTAGTATCGCATATTATTTCTGAATGATATTTTTTTTAGTTTTTATCAGACCGAATCCCGAAGGCCCAAGTAGATTCATATAAATGTAGCTAATAGATCTGTCGTCTTGGCGTTTCTTGAGGTAGGTCTATTTTAATCAGTGGATGGATACAGGCTGATGATGACGACAGTGGATAGGCAAACGTGACACCTGATGATAAGTGGTCGACTTTACCCATTAACACTGCCTAGTTTTTAGACATAAGTTGTTAAGTCCAAGTTTCTAGACATACGTTGTTCAGTTCAAGTTTTTAGACATAAGTTGTTAAGTCCATTAATTAAACTGCCTGTCTTGCCTTTCTCTCCGAAACACATTTTTTTTCGATAGGTCTAGACTTTTAGGCCTCACGGCCCTTAAGCTCAGTCGGTAGAGTCTGAAAGACAGTAAAGCTGTTTCACGAATGAAATAAGCAAGCGAGCTTTCTTTCTTGTATGTTATATTTTCATATACATAAAGTATGGTAATAGAAGAAAAACAAATATAGCCAGGGGATTCGGACAATTTTTACGAGTGTCGCTCGTGTGATGCCTTTATTAAAGCGCAAGGTGTTCTGAGATTAGGGGTCTGTCGTAAAGTGGACACCCGCTGTATGGGATGGACACGGTCTTCATTACACCGCCTGGGTTTTTATGGTATAGATGAAACTAAACCTGCTTTTTTAATAAAGTTTAGATTCAAAAAATAAGTTTGGATTGTACAATTTTAAAGATTTATTTTGGACTAGTTTCAAGTTTTTTAATAGACAGAAAACAAAGCAAATATAAAGTATAATATAATACCAGATTATAGTCTGACCCAATTATAAAAGAAAAAAAAAGAACTTGATAAATGCAAGTCGAACCTGCACATGACTTATAAAATTATATAAATATATATAAAAAAGGGCTGTGTGGTTTTATGAAACCACAGTAAAAGTATTTTTTTTACATTATAGACATTTAACTAATTTTTTTTTCGGAATAACATTACATTAAATAATAAAAATTAAAAAAAATGTATACTTGTGTGTGTGTGTGTGTGTGTGTGTGTGTGTGTGTCTGTATGTGTATGCCAAATGTTCCTGTGTTACTATGTTGTTCTTACTAAGAAAATAAACTATAAATTAAGAATGTAAAAGCTAACAAAAATTTAAATTTATATGGAAGACATTTTCTGCAATAAAGATTTATTATTATTATTATTATGGTTTTTTTTTTGGGTTTTCCATTCTCCTTTACAGGGTTCTACTGAAGTTGCGGGCTTGTGGCCAAACAACTACAGGTGATGTGTTAATTAGTTATTATTATTAGCTAAAAACTTGCGGACGATGCGACATGTGTTGAGGACGACTGCTTTCTGTAAGGTGATGTATGTGAGTGGATGAATGTTGAGTGTTTTGAGGGAAGTGTGCAACGTTTTAGGTACAATGCCAGTGGTTGAAATGACTATCGGAATAGTTTTGACTGTGTTAACTTTCCATTGCGTCTTTATTTCTATTGTGAGGTCAGTATATTTTGTTAGTTTATTTGTGTGTGTGGTTGTGAGGTTGTGTGAATTAGGTATGGCGATGTCGATAAAGTAAACTATCTTATTTTGTTTATCGTGCAGAGTTATGTCAGGTCTATTGTGATGTACGGTCTTGTCTGTCAGTAATGTCCTATCCCAATATAGTTTAAACTCTGGTGATTCTAGTATGATTTGTGGTGTGTATTTGTAGTATGGATTTTTATCTGTGATGAGGTTGTGATTGAGTGCGAGTATCTGGTGTATGATTGCTGCTACTTGGTCGTGTCTATGTTTGTAGTCTGTTTGTGTTATGGATGAACAGGCGCCGGTGATATGTTGAATCGTTTCAGGTTGTCTGTGGCAGTGTCTGCAGTGATCGCTTCCTGCTGTGTTATCCCGGATGATGTACTTTCTATAATTTTTTGTGTCTATGACCTGGTCCTGAATTGCTATCATAAAGCCTTCGGTCTCTGGGAACAGCTCGCCTCTCTTTAACCACATGTTTGACGCTACTTTGTCAACGTTGATACTGGTTAAATCCATACGATGGCGGCCGTGCAGAGACTTCTGAGTCCATGCGTCAATTTTTTGTTGATTTGAAATGATTGTGATTGGTTTAGAATGATCGGCTAGCATGAGTGGTGTGTATGTGTCTGACTGGCATATGGCGTTATGTATTGGGGATTCCTTAGAGCGATTGTAAAAGTATGATCGGAGAAGTGTGACTTGTTTGTTGTGTAAATTAGTGATGTCTATCAGCCCTCTACCCCCTTCTATTTTAGGTAAGGTCAACCTCTGAACACAGGATCTTGGATGGTGTTTTCTATGTTTTGTTAGTGCCGTATTAATAGATGTTTGCAACGATTTAAGGTCAGTTTTAGTCCACTTGATTATTCCAAATGAATATGTAAGAATTGGGATTGCAAAAGTGTTAACAGCTTTAATTGTATTTTTTGAGTTCAAGTGAGTTTTGAGTATTTTATGGATTCTATTTTTAAATTTATCTCGTAATATTTTTTTTGGTGTCTTTATGGTGTATTACCTGCGTTTGGTTATATCCCAGATATTTATAACCCTCAGCTTGGTCTACTGGTCCTATTACTTCGTTATTGTTTAGTCGGTACGTCGAGTTCTCTATTTTTCCTTTATTTACAGATTGGATCTTACACTTATCGACTCCGAATTCCATGCAAATATTATTTGAAAAATTTTGGGTGATGTCAGCTAAATAGTGTAGATCCTGAATGGAGTTTGCGAAAATTTTAATGTCGTCCATGTACATGAGATGGGTAAGTCGGGCGTGCAATGAGTTGTATTTAATTTTGTATCCTGTTTCGGTGAAGTTGAGTAAAGAAGATAATGGGTTGAGTGAAAGGCAGAACCATAAAGGGCTTAGAGCATCTCCTTGAAAAATACCTCTTCTGATAGGGATGACATCAGTCTCAACGGTCGTGTTCATATCTGCGCATATTTTTAATTTCGTGTTCCAGTGAAGCATAATTTTTTCAAGAAAGTTAATGATGATTGGGCTTATTCTATAATGTTTTAAGATGTATATGAGCCATGAATGTGGTACGGAATCGAAAGCTTTTTTATAGTCAACAAACATAGTATGTAAATTTTTCTTGTGTTTAAATGCTTGGTTTGAGGCTACGGCGTCTATTGTTAGTTGTTCTTTGCATCCCTGGCTATGTTTACGACAACCTTTTTGCTCCTCTGCTAAGATATTGTGTTCTTGTGTATGTTTATATATCGCCTCACTTAGACATGATGTAATTATTTTATAAATATTTTGTAAACATGTAATAGGTCGGTATTTAGATGGATTTTCAGAATCTTTTAGATCTTTAGGTAGCATGTACGTGATACCTTCGGTTATGTATTTTGGCATTTTGTCGGGTGACTGGATGAATGTGTTTATATGCTGATGTAAAAGAAGGTGAGTGCAAGTGAGTTTTTTATACCAGAAATTGTGTATTTTATCTGTTCCTGTAGCTTTCCAATTATGTGTTTTGGCTATTACAGTTTGAAGCTGAGCTAATTCTATGTTTTTAAATTTCATTTCAGGTATTATATCAAAAATTTTATCTTTTTCTTTTTCAATCCACTGACAGTGCGAATGTTCTTTAGGAGTGGACCATATTTTAGACCAGAAATCGTGTAAAGCCTGAGTTGTAGGTAATGGTTTTTCAGAGGGATCATTTTGCTGTTTATTCAAATTTCTGTAGAATAGTTTTTCATTATTAGAGAATTCTTTATTCTGTCTTTTCCTGTTCGTCGTTTCTCTATATCTTCGTAATCTATTAGCTAATGTATTGAGTTTTTGTTTCAGGGTATCCAGGTAGTGGGGAATTTCTGTATTCTGAGTTTCATGCTGTGAGTGTATTTTAAAGTGTTGTTTTATTCTGTCTATATGTTTTTCTAGTGCTGGTGATCGGGTACCTCTTATATATTCGGTGAGTCTCCCTATATTCGCTCTTAGGTTATTTATTCTTTTTTCTAGGCGCTTCTGCCACCAAGGGGCTTCACGTTTTGTGTTGAAATTTTGAGTATGTTCAAATATTTTGGTACCACTGAATTTTACTGTAGTATAGGCTGCGCAGTAAATAATTGTTTGCAATGTTTCGAAATCTATATCTGACCTAATAATATTTGGTATTGTTTTAGAATTTAAGTGATTTATAATGAGCGCCAGTTTTTTTGATGTTTTTAGTTTTGGTAAATTCGGTCTGCTTGTTGGATCAGTTTCTCTAAATTTGTCAATCACATCTGTAAACATAGTCTCCAGTTGCAGGGCTGCCTCAGACGACAGGTTTTGAGTGTGTGTGTTATTCTGTCTATTTTCAGGTTCTATGTCAATATTAATATCTAGCTGTGTTTCGTGTAGTTGGTTATCGTTAGTTGTTTGCGTCAAAGATAATTCAGTGTTAAGTTCACTGCCTGTTTCTTCCACTTCAGTGTTGGCTATACTTTGCTGTAATTCATTTCTTACTTCTTCTTTAATGTTGTTAAGGCGTTCCAGGGATAAAAGTTTGTTATTTACAATAGTTCTGCGCTGGTCAGCTATCCTTTGTACAGAACAGTGTGAGAGCTCCGGGCGTTTCAGAACAAATTCTTGGTGTAGTAATGGTCTGTATGTTGTGAGGTCAGTTTCTAATTTTGTGATTCTGTAGTAGATTCTCATGATGAGTTCATTGAGTTCGGGTGACCACTGCATTCTATTATTTCGTGTTTGGGGTAAGTTAATGTTATTAATAGGTAATTGTTGTTTATTTTGTATAAACTCTTTTGCTTCTTTTTTGATGTCTGAAATTTCTTGTTTTGTCAGTAAGTTACGGTTGATAATTGCTCGCCTCTGATCGCCTATCCTTTGTCTGCATGCTTCCATTTGTGGATATTTTGTGTGAAAAAGTGAGTGAAGTGGTGTCAAATATGATCTGGTGTTGGTTTCAATATTGGTGAGGATGAAATAATGACGCATTATGAAAATATTCATGTCTCTTGTCCATGTTTTACGTATGCGTCTTGAGCTTTGAATGGGTGCAGTAATTTCAGCTGCTCGAGCCTCCTGCACAACATCTTCGACTCGTAATGGAGATGAAAAATTTGATGAGTTGGGTGAAGAGAACGCCTTATCTATTCCAGCGAAAGAAAAAGATTGAGGTGAAGATGGAATAGATGAGAATAATGAAACTGTAGGTGATGAACTTAAGGAGTGATGATAACATTGCTCTGCAGCAGCACTGGGCTGGACAGACTGGCGCGACTCGTTGCTCCCCCCAGAATACGAGGAGCAGCCCGAGCCCAAAGGGCCGGGGCGGGATTCTCCGTCACTTTTCGTTTCGGTACCCGCCTGGGGTATAATTCTGTTTCGTAGTCGCATCACATAGTATTGTCGTAGTTAAATTATAAACACAAAAGAAGAGTTAACCAAAAAAGGAAAGACAGTAAAAGAAGAAACAAAGGTAATGAAAGATAGATAAAACAAAAGCCAAAAGGTGTGCAAAAACAAGAGTCTTAAAAAAAAAAAGATGGTGAAAAGATAGCAGAGAAAAAGACAGAACCGATGATCAGCCACGTGAGTACCTCACCCCGAAGGGAGTGGAGTGGCGCACCCAAGTGTTGCCCGGGGATACCAACTAGGAGGGACCGGCTTCACCCCCTTATTATTATTATTATTATTATTATTATTAAGGGTGTAAAAATCAATCCGTAAAAGTTGTTTCATTATAATGTGTGAAATTCACGTAAACATAAGAGAACATAATGTTCATGCTCTTAAAATAAGTTTTTTAAAATAAATATACATATATTTAGAATTTTCTGTACGAGTACACTAAGAACATTACACAACAAAAGGTTTTTGTTAAATTTGTTTTATTGAATAACGTCAATTTTTTTACACAATACTTAAAAGTATGTTAGCATAGGACAGAGAGTACCTAATGGAAAAGGTTGCGTTTAAAAGTAAAAACCTTTTAGAAGGGTCTTGCCTTGAAACAATATGCTATCCAGCACAACGTAAGGTATATTTCATGCTGTATTTTATTTATTAGGTACACATATGTATACTATATCATATAGCAGTACTAGTATACTATACTATACATATCATAAAAAACTTATTTTACCATTCCACATTGGTTTATGTATGATTCCGGTCAAGGTACACGAGAGGAACTCTGCATGCCTGATGAGATTAAAAGCCTTTAAATATAAGTCTTTTAATAACTTTAAAGAAGATTACTCACTCACTCCTTGTACGATTTCGAGGAGGAGACTCGTACCCAGCAGTGGACTGGGTACATATTATGTAAGTAAGTTATATTATACCTAATATACTTACATAATATTATACATAAGTAAGTGGAACAGTAATTTTAAATTATGATTTTAAAATACTTTATATTATATTATATATTTTGAAGTGGCACTTATTTCAATCATAGTAGCAGATATAAACATAAATAATTATAACTCTTGAATATTTTTTATACACTCATGTATGTGTCTTGGTTAGAAATCATTTCAAAACCAAAAGGAAAGATAAGTAAAAACAACATGTCAATTAGATGTAGAGGTCGTAAGCATAACACTAAAGAATTTCATTGAATTTAATTAAAAAACACATTTAATTAAATTTTCCATGACAAGTAAGTACTAAATAATGTAAGTCATTAATAATAATATAAGATTTTTTTTCTGAGATTTCAAAAAATATTACTGAAATACTTTTTCTATATTTGAAAAACCAATAGATACTTATTGTATTATTGCCTATACTTATATTTTTTTTCAAATATTTCCATACAGTTTAAATGCCACCAATATTTCTCCAACACGATCATAAAATACCTTTACAATATCATGAGTGTCATGTAAGCCCGTCTCATGCATAGCAATATTGTAGCAGAAATGAAATGTCCACCTACCGATGTGTTTGTATGAAAAATATTCCAATATGACCCACCCTCCCCCCACCCCCGTGGAGGACCACTCTACGAAATATAAGGTGATCTTTACAAGATGGCCGCGATATATTCCACCTTACAAATATCTTCCCTTATAATAGTTCGAGCAATATGAAATTTTTATAAAGTGATAAGTCAAAGAAGCCAAATCTTAAAAACTTAATAAATCCGCTATTATCTACACTTCTACACTAATATTATAAAGAGAAAAACTTTGTTTGTTTGGTTGTAATGAATAGGCTCAAAAAGTACTGGACCGATTTCAAAAATTCTTTCACCATTTGAAAGCTACATTATCCACGAGTAACGTAGGCTAAATCTTATTCTGAAAAAAAAGGGTTCCGTAAGATATTTGGGTTTTTCGGACACAAGGTGTAAAAAATCAATCAGAAAAGTTATTTATTTTGGGTACTAAGATCCCGTTGTAAATCTTTGTTAACGCAGGGGAAGCTGCGGGCAACAGCTAGTTGATTATATAAAATAATATCAACCCGTCATCCCACAGCTGGGCACGGGTCTTATCGAAATCAGGCGACGAGAGTGTTGGGCTGTAGCTTATTAATGCGCTGACTCAATGCGTTTTGGTGATCTTCGTATACCTTCATTTCTTTTTATTTTATCGGGCTTCATCCCCCACAGGCACAAACCCGACCCCAAGAGGCAGTGGAAGTCACACACCACGGCTGGCGGCGGGCAACTCCCTAATTTTACTCATCACAGGTTGACGCCAATCGGCTCGTCTCACATCCGATGAAACAAATTAAGGCCACTATGGCCATTAGCATAGCTCCAACCGAAAAAAATACATTCATCAGGCATGCAGGTTCTGGTGAGTAAGCGGTGGCCAAATGGCTCGTCTGCCCATTTATCCATCAAATTAGCATTAAAAAAAACAAAAGAAAAATTAAAAAGGGAAAAAATAATAATGCGATAGTGATGTACTCTGTACAATATAATATTAAGTTCCGATTTACCAAAAAAAAAAAATATTTACAAAATCTCTAGTTCCTTACATATAAATAAGATGAAATAAGCAGATTGCGCCTGAAATATGATAACACCGCCCACGGCGCAAGGTGAAGTCCGAGCGGAACCGGAAGTGCGGGGGGCGGATCACCCTCGTGTCTTAATTTCCGGTCGCTGATCTGAAGATATGCCTACTTTTATCCTGGACTACGTTTGATATGGCAAATATATTACTTATTTTCTCTTTTACCTGTAACTTTGGTAAGGAAAATGGCAATATTGTTTTCTATGTAATATTTTTATTTATTTGCAGCAGTGGACGTATAAAGATGATGGTTGTACGATGATGATGATGAATCGAATATAAGCTGTACTTCCATTGAAAGTCTTTAATCCGCATTTGTAGCAAAGATATTGAATATGATTTATCGCCTTTTCATTCACGGATGCCATAGAGTTGTACAGCACCCAACCATGGTTCAGGCCTTGTCGTGGCGGTGGGACACAGTAGCCCAGGGTGACCCAAACACCTTGGGCGAAGCGAATTGAGTCGAGGGGGCTCTTTGTTCCCCTCTTATAAGAAGATTGGACAAAAGAGCAGGGGGCAAGGGGTGAGGATGGGAACCTCACCTCATCGTACTGTCCCGACGTTGGGAGTGGTTGTTCTGTGATGCGGGGCAACCGCTCTGTGGAGGTGGCGTCAGTCCTCTGGGGACTGACTAGCCGTCGAGGTGCCCTGTTGCTTGTAGATCCGGGGCACCTCACCAAAGGCGGCATTGGTGGCACTCGCCGGGCTTTAGTGGGTAGGGCTGCGTTCACTTACCATCTCTCACATACCCGCCTGGGGAGACCCACTCCCCAGCGGGATGCGTCAGTGCATTTTTCGGCGTAAAAGAAAAAAAAGAAGAGTTGTACAGCAGCTGATGACGCTGGCGCGACTTTTAACTATTTGTAATCTATTACAGGACTACTCGATATATTTTTTATGCATTGTTATTCGTAAAATGGATATAATATTATTATTATTAAAAAAAAGAAAGATAATTGTTTTTCTATTCGTAACATTAATCACTATATCGAGTTTATTATTCACATCTAGCGAACAACTAAAACAGCTAGCGAAACTACTTAAGAAAATGGACAGATAAAATAAACCATTTTACTCGCTTGCTGAAATATCCTGGAACTGTCTCCGAGCTCCTTTTATTCCTAATCAGACACTATAAAACATGTTTCAAGAACAACACAAAATACCTTGGTTAAATTGATAGAACCAAACAGTAATTACTCCATATGTCTGTCTTTATGACGGATATCGTTGAAATATATACCGTAAGTAGTTTATGTAGGATTTAATATTGTAATACACATATTACGTTGTAGGGCTCTTTGGTAACCATATGGTAATTGCGGATGGCAACCGGACACCGGGAGATATGAAAGCGACAATAAAAGGTAGATGATGATAGGTACAGTCGAGGACAGTGGATAAAAAAAGATTTTTATATAAGTTTTTATTACTTTCTGTAAAGTGTGGTTTTATAGCGTATTGTGTTTGCCAACTCGTGACATTCCTGTTACAATATTGGACCAGAAGGTAAAGTGTTTTAAATTATTATTATTATTAGTAATCATAATAATATGTTAGACTTTTTAGTCACTGCAATTCAATCTGTCTCCCTCTTTGAACGGGGAGGGAAACTGGAATATTTTCTACTCCTCCTGAATTCTTCTGAATTTCGTTGCGGGTCCCAAGACAGTTTTTAACGTATTTCCCGGGCTCCCGGAATTCGTATTAAAGGCTAATTTGGTGGTTGCCGCAGTCGATCCTGTCTGTACAGGAGTTGCAGTGGTGGGAACGAGCAGTAGGACCAACTAAATCCCAAACTAGGCAGAGTCTGTATTGTGGCAGCCAGACATTCGACACATTTTTAAATACTTACATACATATTATAGATTAATTTCACCAAGACAGAACAAGCGATCATGCTTATCACACATATTTTTGTCCTGGGTGGGAATTGAACCAATGACCTTCTGGTTTAGCATTCAGAATCACTAACCATCAATGAGCCAGAAGATAATAGATGTAAGGTACCCATCACACAATGAGCGACAATCGTCTAGTAGGAACTGACTCGGCCTCTCGCGAGCAAGGTTTGGGTCCGATCCTAACCTCCTGTGGTGCCTTGAAATAGTTTTTTGTTTTTATTTTTTTATTTTAGTCATCAGTACAGGACCATCGCCTATTAAGACTTTTATATTATGTTCTTGTTCCTCTTATTTTCAGCCGATGTTATGAAGGTTATAAAGTTACAAGTTACATTTATAAAATATGAGACATATTATGAGTCCAAATTCTTAAATGTTCTATTGAAAAAAAAAACAAAATATGTATTATGCTATGGCATATTTATACTTACATTGTTAAAATTATTCTTTTATAGCACATGAGAAAATCGCTTGCTCACCATTTGAAAAAAAGCTAGTCTTAAATAGCATAAGTTCATAAATTAAAAGTTATTTTGTTTATTTTCTACGGAACCCTACGCTGGAGCGTCACAGGACCTCAGACTCTAATCATCTGTTAATTTAAATAAGGTCTATATTTGTGTGACGTGGATGGGCGCTGTACAGTCATTGTCCCGTGTAAGTTCAAGGCGGGTCGGGAGGTAAACGCACCTCTATTGCACTCACAATTGGTCACATCCGCTATCAGGTCCATGAACCTTACTCACACAAGCGTCATGAGATAAAGGTGGGCTATCGTTATGTTTCGCGATACTCTTATATATCAGCAGCTGTAGGTGGATTGGTCTACGTAGACACTAACTAGTTAAGCGTAGCTGTAGTGGGAGTAGTGGTTAATAATACATTTAAAATGTTCTCTAAAAACATGTCAACAAGATAGAATTTACTACTATAATTCCTTGCCGTAACATAAGCATAATTCAAAATAAAACTTAAATCTTTATTGGTAATTTGACTAATAAAGAAACTTTTGTACCAAAAAAAAAGGTTCGGTTAAGTTTCGTTCACTGATAGTTAAAAATTGTAGTTTAACTATCAGTAACATTTTACATTTAGTAAGCAGTCTTCTATCGTTCCACTTCATATCATTTTTGCTCCTACTTACTACTAAGAAAAAGATACGCGAGGACATTTTCTGTCATAGAACTTCAACAAGAGTAAAATAATCGCGTTCTTTATATCATCATAATCATCATCTTCATCATCATCATCATTATCATCACCATCATCATCATTTAACACGGATGATTAAGAATAAGTAAATTGTAACAACGCCTCGAAATTATCGTATTAAGAATCACTCGATGGTTGTACGAAAAGTATTCTGCATTGCAACCACGAACCTGCTACAAGCAATTATTCCGAAGAAAGAAAAAAAACAAAAAAGCTACGGTAACTACCATCTTCCGCCTCAGGATAGGCAAAGTATGAATGATTCACATAGGCCTTGCCTACTCCCAGGTACTCCATAAACATGGACAACATTAATGTCAACTGACTCAACTAAGATAAAAATGTGCTTGTGCAGGAGATCCCACTACTGGGCACAGTTCACCTGTGAATTTTTTGTGGACACAGGTGTACCTGGCACTGTACTGCCATCATCATCAGCCTTAACAATGCAATGAAAAACCCGCAATTTCTAATTCCAAAGGTGCAGATTTCTTCACGATATTCTCCTCCAATAATGAGCAAATAATAAAGTATACTAACATCTCTGATATGAATCTGTAATATACTGTATTAGTAGGTACATGTAAATCATCATATACATGGAATTCTTGAGGCCTATAAAACGTATAAGTCATACTCAATACAAACAACCCATTACCTCGACACAAGCTCGATTGCCCACAATTGTCGACAATCAGCGTCAATTTACCGCGCTCTCCCCCTGCCCCCTCCTCTTGTCCTATCACGCTTTCACTTCTCACCGGTACAGGCGGCAACACAAGTGATACAAAAAACGTGCGCGTTTAATCAACGCGCGTTAGCAGCAAAACTCAATACAAATTATAAATAAATAATCCTGATGTATTTTTGCCACTAGTTGGTATATAAGTAAAGAAGCGTGTCGTAAACACAATATGACATACCTACACTCACGATCAATGTAAATTACTATTTTTGAGTATATAAATAATTATTCAGAGCATTATTTCTGTCATAAAAATCTGAGAAACACCTAAATTGTGACGTAGGGTTAAATACAAAGAAAATAAAATACGGATGCCCGTCAAAAGTAGATAAATTTAAATACTGTGTCAACGACTTTATTAACATTAAATAGATTTTATTGAATAAGATATCTAATATTTAAATTAAAGTTGCAAATTTAAATGTTAGATATCTTATTCAATAAAATCTATTTAATGTTAATAAAGTCGTTGACACAGTATTCAAATTTATCTACTTTTGACGGGCATCCGTATTTTATTTTCTTTGTATTTAACCCTACGTCACTATCAAATAATCAAGCATTAATAAAATAAAATATTACTAAGACTATGAAAATAAATTAAACTAGCTGAACCATATAATATTTTAATCGGCAACTATATAGGTATTTAAAAATATTAGGTTATACAACTACTACTAATATATTTTATAGATGTTAGACATTAGGTATAAGAACGTTTAATTAAGAAACATTTAACCATTTATAATATCATCTTCCAGGCTGTCTAGCTTATCTTGGTGGATGAACTGAACGTCTTTACCGTGGTGTTTTTTAAATTCTTCAACGGCGTTTCCAGGTATGCATCCATTATCACAATTGCAACCGAAGATATTACAAGAGCCGACTCCACAGTATGTCCCGTGAGGACGTCTTCCATCTCCACACACGGAGACAGTGCAGCGTCCTGTTATCGCATCTGTTAGAGCTCCGAATCCTCTTCTCAAATTGGGCTTCCCACCTTCATACGCCTTGCAATACCAGGGAGAATCACCCGCGTCGCTGTAGTGTTTTAATTGGTAATTTATTTTTGTCTTATAGCAACACTCTGCAAATATTACTGGCAAGAGCGCCAAAAGTATTATAACACTCTTGTACATTTTGATATAATGAAAGAAGTGGAATAAGCAAGAATATCAATGTTGTCGCGTTCTTATAGTTTACGCGGATGTTTATTTACATATTATGAGGTTAGCGGTCATTGATAAAGAAATTATCAAAGTATGAAAGGCTATTTATATTCCTCGATTATCGTTAGCGTGTTCTCCTTTTTTAAGGCGGAGTCGTTTTTACAGGTTAATTTTACATCCAAGTTATGTTGTTACTTATAACCATGGAGTATAGGGTAAAATCTCTAAGTCCAAAACTGATAAATAAGGTTGGCGCCGCAGTAGCAAAAGGTAATTTTTTAACATGTGTGCGTCAGTAAATTGTTCACACAATCTGTCGCTAGGATCTGCTGGAAGTCCACATACAAAGTAACAGGATTTTATTTTAATTGAAAAAGCTCGTCTTTTATACAAATTTTTCTAACAAATCATTGATTTTCAAGTATTATTGTTTTTAGTCATGATTTTTTGGTATGGTAATGACGTAGACTCTACGCACTACGCCCTATCGGCGTTCTCCTTGTCGTCTCAAAACCGAAGCCATGAAGCCGTGGAAGTCAAACTCCACGGTTGGCAGGGGGCACTCCACTTTCGATGAAGCATTAAGGCCATTAAGGCCGTTACCATAGATCCATCCGAAAAAAAAATCCTCGTCGTCTGGCCCGTGAACGGTGACACGGAAATCCGCAAGGCCTTAACGCCGCGCCGTACCATTCAGCATTTTTCTCTAGGGACAGGGGGTGGCGTCTTCTGCTCCTACTCCACTTAAGGCACCTTGAACTTCGGTCCGGATACGGCACACCATGTTTCGCCACAGTGCTCTCCTGAGGCTACGGGCTATCGCTTCCTCTTACTTCTACGACATAACATCCATGCAGAAGGACTTCCTACCATGTGTTCTCACTGACGGGCATCGTTCGGATGACTGCAGTAAACGACAGGTCCTCAGCGACGATAGCCTCAGTGATGTGGGGCGCCCTTGCTCCCGTTCAAGGTATTCCGCCAGGATACCAGCGGTATCATCACTGCGGCAGCAGACTTATAGATTAGCCTATCAGTTCTTCGTCTGCTATCACTGCCTTCATAGATTAGCTTATGACTTATTCTTATCAAAATTAATATTATAAAGGAGAATTATAAATAAATCGTATGAAAAAATCAACTGAAATAATTCGATAGTGAAAAAATTCTAATTTCGCTGTTTGTTACACAGAACACACGTTGCGAATAAAAAATTGCCGTAAAAATAAATAAACGGACGGACGGTGGTTTGTTTATTATCTATACAGAATTATGCCAGCAATATAAATGTAGGTAAGCGCTAGTGATCATAATAATTTATTATTTTGGTTCTGTATACTTTTCCGAATAAATTTAGCATAGTATGATACTTGCATAAACATAGTTTACGTGACTTACATTCCATTTTACTTGTACTTCTGCAATCGTAAATTATATTAAGATGCCTTTTTTTTTCTTTTACGCCGGGAAATGCACTAACGCATCCCGCTGTGGAGTAGATCTCCCCAGGAGGGTATGTGAGACTCGCTGCGCCCGAAAGATGGTAAGTGGACTACCCATTAAAACCCGGCGGGTGCAACCACTGTCGCCTTTGGTGAAGTGCCCCGGATCTACAAGCAACAGGGCACCTCGACGGCTGGTTAGGCTCTGAGGGGACCGACGCCACCTCCACGGAGCGATTGCCCTGTGGTGTGCACAGAACAACCACTCCCAACTTCTGGACAGTACGATGAGGTGAGGTTCTCATACTCACCCCTTGCCCCCTGCTCTGGTGTCTCCTCTTCTGATATGAGGGAGATACAAAGAGCTCCCTCGGCTCAATTCGCTTCACCCAAGGTGTTTTTGGGCTACTGAGCCCCACCGCCACGACAAGGCCTGAACCATGGTGGGGATATTTAGATGCTGAGCACGAAAATAGACTGCTTAAAATTGTAAAATTTAAAGCCTATTAATATTTTTAGTTTCATAAATCTTTTACCCAAATAATTGTTATCTAGTACAACAAAAGTTTTACTGTTTCTTTACCATAACTGCTGTTTTTTTTTGGTAACATATTCTAAAAAATAATTATAATAGCACAGCTCTCACCATTCAGTTCATGGAACTTCAATGAATGATTTTAACTTTATATAATTCTAGATTCATAATATAGATAAAGTACTAGATTATCTAGGTTTTAGATTAATAAAATATAATTAAGTTCTACGTTAAACTAGAAAGTAAGGATCCCTAGTAAGATACAGCTCGTAAATCATCCAGTTTCAAAACATTTGTATCGGGTGAGTTTATGAGGTTATTAATCAATTACATATTGACACCGGAATATTTTTACCGACGTCCAATTGGCACACAGGTTATGAATTCATTTGTTTATTTTATTCATAACTCCGGCAGATCTGAACTGATTATCTTATATGACGAATTTACTACAATACGGTTAGCGAAGTAGCTATATATATATAATAGACATTTTAGCGATTTTAATGGCCTTCTTTCTTACGGCGGTTTTCAATGTCCTATCTATCTTAAAACGTTCTTATCTATCGTTACATTTTGACACATTTTCTTACAAAATCTGTTAAAATTATAAGGTGCATAAGAAATTTTTAAGTTAGATAGGATATTGAAAACCGCCGTTAAACGTTAATCTATTATTTTTCAGTATCATTATTTTTATAATAACATTTTTCCATCTTTATATGTTCGAACGTGTGTTCCGGGTCTTAAAAGTTCCCGGTCGTAAAAAGTCTTTATCGCTTATAAAGACTTTTTTTTTAATATTTATTAATTTTATATTGAGTATCTACTATCCACTGTATAATTAAATAATTATTAAACCAACGATTTAAATATTTGTATTGTATACAGTATGAATTTGTAAGAGTGGTTTTATCTTGTTAATTTACTTCTCATGTGCATTTTTTTTAATCGATTCTATAATTCAAAGTTATTCGCGATTTATGTAACGACGACGAAGAAAAAACATTTTTAATGCCTCAAATGATGTATAAATAATTAAGAAAGTCCTATGTTCAGCAGTGGAAGGATAAAGGCTGATTGATAATGATGATAATAATGATGATGATGATGATATTAATGATGAAAGATGCGTAGGTATCGCTGGATTTAAACGCGCACCGGTAAACCTCTGCATTACCCTTATCTTATTAGTCTTATCTGCAGATACTGAGTGCATATAAACATTGAGCACTGTTTTTATCACAAGACCAGGTCCAGTCATACCGCATCATAATTAATTATTCCAGCCTTATATAAACAATTTATTCTATTTATGGACAATCACAACAATAACGTCTGAGGATAAATCGCCGTATTAAAGCGGTGCCATTGTCCGGGGAAGGTATGTTTCATTCGCGCTGTGCCACCTTTCATCCGTGCCTCAATGTCAAAGAGTAAGGAACAGAAAGAGAACAGATAATATTCTTTTTTTTTTCATTTGCAAGTAAGTTTTGTAATGATGGTTATTACATACGTTAGCTCTTTTGTTAACACGTAGGGTTTTTTCTTCAAGTCGAACATCTTATAATTGTTAGGAATATACGTTCGCTACCAAAATTTCATAAACAAGACGTATCATTTAGTAAGTAAGTAAGTATGAACCCTTATATATTAAGTCCAGTGGGACTTAATATATAAGGGTTCATACTTACTTAGCCCAGCAGTGGCTGGGCACGGGTCGCCTCCTCGAAATCAGGCTAGGAGGGTAATGGGCCATAGTTCACCGATGCGCTGGCCCAATGCGGGTTGGTGAGCTACACATACCTTCAAAGGCTTTTAATCTCATCAGGCATGCAGGTTTCCTCACGATGTTTTCCTGCACCGGTGAGCGAACGATGGTCTCGTCTTTAGGGTGCACTTAGAAATTTAAGAAAAACCCATTTCAAGACACACACGGATGGGTCAAGATCGAACCCGGAACCTCTCGCATAAGAGGCCGAGTCCATCCTCACTGGACCTTCGTCGCTCACGTATAATTTACTAGATTATAATATGATTGCTACCAACCGGATTTCTGCCATCAATTAATGTTTTATAAACTGAAATTAAATAACAGTGATAATATTCGACTAAAAATATTTTTCTTTCTTTCATTCATTATAATCTCTACTATTTTAATAAAAGCGAAAGTAACTCTGTCTGTCTGTTACGCTTTCACGCCTAAATAACTGGACCGATTTTTATGAAATTTAGTACACATATAATATAATACAATAAACCAGAGCTTGGGAAAGGGCATAGCTACCTTTTATCGCGAAAAAAGGCTTAGAGGGGTTTGTTTGAATGCGCTAATCTGAGGAACTATTGGTCGCATTTGAATGATTATTTCAGTGTTAGAAAGCCTATTTATCGAGAAAGGCTAATAAGTATAAGGCTTTATACCATTCCGCTAAGTCGCCCTTATAAATATACGCAGCATAGTTAACGCATGAGAAGCTGAGGCGACAGCTAGTAGTTGATAATAGGTAAAAAACACACGAAATTTCCACTGTTTAGTCTTTGACAATATTTTCCCAACAAACACTTTGGTTGTTTCGGCCGGCATTGTCCGTCCCCCATTGTTATTCTGACAATCTCCGTCACACGCCGTATACTCGTCCGCAGATTTGATTTGAGGGATGATTTTCATTGAACTATATCCACACTATTGTTGGCTGACTTTTATTTTGACTCTTACATTGAAGGTTATCATTTCATCGGATGTATCCATTAAATCTTCAAATACATCCTTTCTTGTGACATGCGAGTCAATGAGGGACAATGCATGGAATTATGAATAGCGCCATCTAGTACTCGATAGACGAAACTATTTCTTAGCTACCTAGTTCTAGCAATCGTAGAGACGCGTAGCGTATGAATAATGAAGGCTTATTAAACCTTCATTATTCATTATAAAAACTCAATATACCGCGATAAAATCCGTATAAGTTGTTTCATGATAATATATTATGTAGTACAAGCCGTGCCCCGTGGTTTCACCCGCGTACTCCCCATGCCCGTAGAGTACAGTGATAAATTATAGCCTATGTGTTATTCTGATGTATAAGTTGTATTATTGTAAAGTTTCATTAAAATCCATTCAGTAGTTTTGACGTGATAGAGTAACAAACATCCATACTTACAAACTTTCGCATTTATATTATTAGTAGGATAGTAGGACCAGTAGGATTCAAAACCGAATTAATGAGAATGATCAACTTAGGTCCTAGGGGATTGTTAGTCTTAACTTCCTACAGCTTGTGTAGTGTGTTGTACAGTCTGTTATACACAAAACGAAGAAACTCAACGCTACAATATTAGTACATACAATAAATTCAGTATGAACCCGGTGCAAGGTGGTTCTGAGAATCTTGTGCGGACCGCAATCTGTCACCTTAAGCCTTGTTTAAGGCGACAGGTTACTTTATGTCTTAATATATTCATGGTGCCGCTGAAAGATTTAGATCACATATTATATTAGCTCTTTTCATGTCTTCTTTCAATTTTTTCAATTCTTTCTTTCAATTGATCACATATTATATTAGATCTTAATACTGCAGTAAAACCAGAATATACAGCTGTTCCTGAATGTTAATATTCAGTAATGGCGCAATCTAGTGTATCTACTAATCTGATATCTTAAGTAATGGTTAGGCTTTAAGTGATTCCGTCTGCACAGCTTTCTATGGCTATTACATGCTAAGTTTTTCTGTTCCAAGAAAAACAACTTAAGTTATTACGGGTACCGTACCTTTTTATAGGGTGGACACGACTATGCGACATTAAATTAAACTCCGTATGTCAAGCAACCATAAAATTATTTAAAAATATCTGATTGTGTGTGTGATTGGTTTTAAGCAGCTCGTTATCGGTTAGTGAACCAATTTGTTTTATTCTATTTTCATATTTTTACTATTTGCTTTGTCTAAATTTTTTTTAATATCCACGTCAGGATATTTCTGATAGATTCAAAATACTAGTATGGACTAGTATAGATGCTACTTTGATTTAATGTCGTATGGTCGTCTCCACGACGTTCGTTGACGATCAATCCCAGCCTAATAAGGTAGCCCTTATTAGGCTGAAGTAACTTCTATGGGCCTTCATCAATAATATTATTAGTATCGGATCGTCTATCTCGCCTTATTTATTAAAAAATATATTCATTATTTTAATATATTATTTAAAAATAATTGCTACATCAGACCGTCCATTTTGCTTCATTAAATAAAAAAATATTTAACAATTTTAAAAAATATATAGCTTCACATAATACAGCATAAGAAATGGTAATGCATATGATAACTGATAAGGTACAAAAAATACTAACTTATACACCTAGCGAGGCATTTTAATGTTATGCTGTTATTATTTTATACTATACAGGCATGACTGTAATTAGTTTAGCTTAGCTGTAAGTACAGAGAATTGTGTAATAAATAAATAAATAACACCAAAAGAATTTTCATCCGACGGTGGTGAGGCAGAGACCCGCCACAGGAACAAAACCCGAATCCATGAAGCCGTGGAAGTCAAACTCCACGGCTGGCGGGGGGCAACCCCCCACTTACTATATCACAAGGTCAAACCAACCAGCTCACTCCACTACCGATGAAGCATTAGGGCCATTAGGGCCATTAGCATAGCTCCAACCAAAAAAAAAATCAAAAAACCAAAAGAATCGGATTGTATCACCCTTGTGTCTTAATTATTATTATATAATCATTATATAATTTCATTAGCTCTTTTGATATACAGTACGTTCCTCACTGATATGCATTATTAGGTATTTGTATTACATAGTACCTCGTCTAGTGCAACAAAGTCGTCAAAATAAACAATCGCTGACGAGCGGTGAAGCGACTCGCCTTTGATCTCGATGTACTGACTGATGCTCACTCATACATAGGGTGTCCACATCTTTTGTGCTTGTGAAATCTTTCTAATATTGTAATACGCAAAAACTACTGAATGGATTTTAATGAAACTTTACAATAATACAGCTTACTGTCAGTGTCCTACAGTTCACTGGCGTACTTTCCGTTCCCGTGGTAATCATGGTCCATGAGTTATTCTGATTTATAAGCTATAACAACTGTTCCCAAATTGGCACAGTGGTCAAGAATTGGTCTAAAGTTTCATCAAAATCTATTTTTTTTAGTTTTCACGTAAAAGAGTAGGTAACAAACATACATTCTCACAAACTAGGATATATGAAAATAGTACGTAGGCAATTCATAAACAAAGAACAACTTTTTAGAACCAATATTTTTGCACAGATCAACTGACAGACTTACCCCGTCGTAAAAGGTAGTTAACGTTGCATATAAGAAACTGATTCTTGGGTGTAGAAAGCAGGATTATAGCACCATGAAATTGGACTTGTGGCAGCGCGTCCTTTCCACCGGCAAAGGAGGCAGCGAGAAGCGACAATGCGAGCGAGAATTTTCTTCAATCGAGGCGCACGGAGTGTCTACGCATGTTTGTCAAATTTCGCTTTGTAAGAGAACGTATGAAATTGTCTCTGTCTCTGAAAAAATGTTCTTGCAGTTGACATTTTAACACATGTGCGTAGTCAGTGCCTCTTAGTATGCCGCGGTGGAACCAACGACTCAATGTCAATAAAGGTTGTAAAATTGAAACCCACGTATTTCAATGTGTTACTTTATTATCTTAAATAATATTGTAATATCAAAATTATTAAAAGTGTCATATATAAATTAAAAATAACCACTAGATTTACGCATCACTGCATACATCATACCTCAATTAACAAATATAATAAAACTAAATTAGCAGCTTACGCGGAACAGTCACAAACATTATATTATATACATTTTCATTGTAAAACTTCTTATAGATTATTATGTCATAATGTCTTGTTAAGCCTTTGATAGTCTATAATATACTTCCCGCCATTCGAATTATAATAAGCTATTTCATTTATAGTCCGCCATATTTTCGTGAGATGGTGTCCCTAGTCCCGTACAACTCGATGTTAACTTGCGTACGTCAGACCCATATTATTTCATACACAGATAAAAGCGGCCATAGGTTTACGATCACAATAAATTACCCGAACACTTTAAGTGAACAGGCAGGACGAAGCAAAACTGACACGAGATCTTACTATTCTCGCTGGTCAGGTAATAACGGATTGCATTTTATGGACTTTGTAAGGACATGACAGCTTTAGATAAGAATTTACTATTCAGTAATATGATCTAAATACAGTGAAATAATATTCGTAAGATATAAATGAATTGAATGGCAGTGGGTTGATCATACACTCACTGATGATCGATGGGCCAATGAGGTTCAAGAGTGGAGGCCGCGTTAAGGTAGTCGAAGTGTTGGTCGGCCATTAGCTTGTTGGGAAGACGACCTCCATGCAGTAGCCAGTCTGTGTTGGTTACGAGTGGCAAGCAATTGGTATTCTTTTTTACTTAGTTGGCAGTTTATGCATTATCCTAGATATTACATTATCCATATTTTCGTCACTAAGCACTGGTGCGTAGGGTACCTATGTCAACTCTTCTAATGACTTTTGTCTAGCCTTTTTCTTACTATATTTGGAATCGGTCTCCAGTCTAAGCGATTGCATCTGAATTCCTGTATTTTTAATGGAGCGACTGCCTATCTGACTTTCTGTGAAAAGTAAATACAGTACGAGTCCGTGGTATGACTGTTCGTTAGATTTTCGGGCTTCTGAAGACCCGTAACGACTTTCAAAGATCCACGAATAACAGCCAGGTCCACGGCTTAACGTGCTTTCCGAGGCATGGAGGAGTCTCGATATGTAAAGATGGTCGCCTATCCACAGACCAACCTCGGCAAGCGTAGCTCTTGTCGGCTAGACTCGCGCCACCTTTATTACTTAGTCTGGAGCTCTTCTAATGTGTGCTAAAATATCATTACAGCTGTCAGCCTATAAACTTATCCTAAAAATAATGGCTTATTTTAATGAATGCATCTAATGTTGCATTATAGTATTGTAGATATTTATTGCACGTATACCATTAGATTGTGTGGCTTGTTACTTATTTCACAACGCCTAATGTTTATGAAGATTTAATCTGCATCCATATATTAGTGTAATAAATAATTTGCGTTAATATGCTATATAAAGTTATGTTTAAATCTTTAAACACACGTTTCCTACTCTCTCATTAAAATCTAAATTTAATCCTTAGGTGTTTGCATCATTAGCAAATGTTCTAACCTTCCGTGAACGCAACAATGTAGTAGTAATGCTCGTCGCACGATTTGAGGAGCTATTGAAGTCCTGACTGATTGATTTGGTCTGGATTTATTTGCGATCGCCGATAGGTCACATTACAGCGAATGTGCTCCCGTAAAACTGTAAACAATCCTATTAATATATAGGAAGCGTGTTTTCATTGTGTTTAATGTTTGTACTTTAGGTTTCATTATCATTATCAGCATTGTTTCATTGATTTGAGCAAAGTGTAGTGCAGTGTCATGTAACGTGTGCTAGTTGTAGTGTACATTACTTCGCACACCTTCAAGGTCCTTTAATCTCATCAGTGGGCCTAGCCAAAATGCCATTCAGAAAGCGTTAGCGAAGTTCGAAATGATATAATTTCTAGGATGAACCACGTGATTGAGCGCGGCCTTATGTCTTCCCATACATTTTATCATTTTCGAACTTCGCTAACGCTTTCTTAATGGCATTTTGGCTAGGCCCCCTGGCATGCAGGTCCACACGATGTTTTCCTTCACCGATGAGCGAGCGATTGTCTCGTGTTCAGGGTGTACTTAGATATTTAGAAAAACCTTTCCAAGGCACCTCAGGTGAGGTCAGAATCAAACCCGGACCGGCTAGAGAGGCCGAGTTCATACCCACTGAACCATCCTCGCTCGTGGAGGTATTCTTGTGATGTAGTACAATTTTAACGCTACAATTTGAATTTGAATTTTTATAAATGACTGTCTGTTCTTATTATCTATAAATATATATTAATATTAAAAAAATACACAATCTCTAAAGCGATAATCAAGCATTAAACATCAAAATGGCGGAATCCGTGAGTTCTTATTATATGAGGCATGACTTTCTCTCGGAAAAGTGTAACGTTTAGTTACATGGCTGTCAGGTTGCCCACCGATTTGTCAACTGTCAACCTGGAGTTTAATTACACACCCTCCCCCCTCTGCCCTCTCCCCACCTTGATTAAACGTCCGACGCTATTTATGTTGACAACTCGACTGTTTCGTTTTTGTTCACTTTGAATCTAAATCTGTTTGTTATTAGTAATAACTTTATGGGTTATTATTTTTTTTTGATTCTTGGTCATCTTTGACTAATATACTAACTACAAAAAGTTGGAAAATATAAATACGTTTTTATTTTACACAAGGAAAAAAAGCCATCTTCTATACTTTCATCATTTATAATAATAATTGTTATGTCAAGATGGTATAAGCAGCCAAGTATTAGAATAGTAGACTCATCTTACTTCTCAAAGTAATCAATACATAATGAGTTGCCGTGGCTAGTCCCAGGGTTAGACGCACGACGCTGGTGGCACCAGTTAGCCCAAGCAACTTAAGTTTTTATCAACTTAGAAAAAATCATTGTTCGTGTATTTACGTTACCTCTGGTAGGTTCTTAGACCCTACTGTGGGACTTACACTTGGGAGTGCACTAAAATACCTGTGAGCACCTTTAGACGCTTTTGAGGGTAATTTTAGAGCGAAACTTCTTTAGAATCGTTGTGATTTCAAACCGGATGCAACGGAGAAAAACGACACGTAAGATACACAAATACAAAAGAGCGAGAGAGCAAATGTCGGTATGTATGTGTATTATACACTGTTTAATACTTGCTTGTATTTGAGCATTTAACATGTGTTTCACTTCTATCATGTGTGAATCGCACAAACACCTTTTTTTTCTGTAGGCAACAGGAACACCACAACAAACGCGACTAAGCATTATAATATAAAAAAATAAAAAGACGTGTGGCACTCGGGGACTGCCGCGGTAATGCTATTGCATAGCATTTTGTATCAACTTATGCAATTATAATTATTTATTTATTTTAATTATTAATGCAGTATTTCTTTTTCTTTGATATTAATTCAAGTTACACTTTTTGAGCGTGGTGACCGATAAGAAAACATTTTTTTTTCCTTTATTAAATAAATAAAAAAATATAAATATTTTAAACAATATTAACTAATATTGTTTAAAATATTTTTATTATTTTACAATACATGTGTTATATTTTATTGTTATTCGTGCGAGCTTCGTAGTGTCGTACAATACGTCTAGTTGCAAGCACACAAACACCGTGTCGAAGACTGCCGAAAAGAAACGACGTTAGACGATGCATGGCCTTCAAGCCACACCTCCGCGTGCCCGTCGGAGTGGGGAGCGTTAGGTTTTTTTTTCGTTACGGAATTTCTCGACTCGGTCCCCGCGCTCAAGGCCCGCGATAGAAGCTATGCAATAGCTTAATAAAAACTGTCAAGCTAGTAATATTTATTGATACCTGTACGATATTTATAAACCTGTGCCTGTACGTAAACATACTTTAAGTAACGCTTAAAATGAACAAAACTGAAGACTACCTAGACGCAAACAAACATTTGTTTGATGTGTTTACACGAGAGGCGTGCTCGATTGCGCAGAATCATTTCCCGGATCATAATTCTCGGTTAAAGAGGTAATTCTCTTAATGCGGATTTGTGCTCCAGATTTTTTTAGATAAGCCACCGGTACGGGGAGCAACGCGAGTATATAATCAAAATTATGCAACCAATTATTGGCTTTATATCCCAGTGTTAGAGACTAGTTTTCTGAATAATATTATATTGTTGAATAGTAGAAATATTCTAATTTGGTTATGTATGTGCTGATGAAATTTATTAAAATGGAAGATACAAGTGTAAACTTAGAAGCGATATGTGAAGAATTTCTCATGAAACATCGATATATTCAATCAATAGGCGTGTCACAACATGTCCAATAAAATACGCGGTTTATTTGGAAATCCTTTTTTGGGTGTAATTAAAATTGTATTTGGAACTTCGCCGCTAATGGCTAACAGCTTTCCGTCCATTACATTTTACTATCACCACTCAGACATTATAAGGTCTGGTGGCCACGCTGTGATCAAAATAGGGTAGCACGGGCACACACATATGTCCCACTGCTGGGCACGGGTCTCCTTCTCGAAATCAGGCGAGGAGGACACTCGTGCCCGTGAGGACCAAATTTCACCGATCTGGCCCAATGCGGGCTGGTGAACTTCACTCTTATTCAAAGACTTTCAATTTCATCAGACATACGGGTTTTCCGGTGAGCGAGCTCACTGGTTTTTTTTTACTTTCCAAATTTTACCGCCTTAAAAAAATTGCCGCCCTGGGTACGAGCCCCAACTGCCCCTAGTGTAAATCCACCGCTGGTCTATTAACATTAACGATAACGAGTAACTTCGAGTAAGTTAGTACCTTGAAGTTTTTGTCCTTCTTTTCAAAACACAGCAGCCAAAATAAAAAAAGCGGACGAAGCGTGTTCAACCTTTTAGATTTATTTAAAATAGCTCTGCTTATTTTTTTGTAAAATATTATAAGAAGGAAATGAAAGACACTATATTATTGTACATGACATACAGATTACATTTCAACGTGCAATGTCATAATCTATTATTATTGCGTCGCGGAATTTCTAGACTGTTATAAAACATTGAGTCACCTTCAAATATTTTTATGCAGGTATACACTAGGTTAATCATTCGTCTTTGTTTGATTATTTTATTTTTTAATGATTTAAAGGTTTTATCGCAGCTATTTTATATATTGATTTTCCGTAGATACACTTCGACTGAAACTTATGTAATTTATCGATATGGGATGTCCCAACTACGTACGACGCAACTGTACCTATCTTTCAATAGGAAGGACGCAACAACCGACGGTGAGGGGTCTGTAATAATGTTTTATTGACGCCCATTGGCCTGTAAGACCGCTTGTCACCAGTTACAGGTTAAGCACTAGAAGCGATGGTATGGGCCGGTTGTTTCAAATCATCTGTTAAAGTAAGACTTCGTTAAATTTTGACGTCTGTTAAAAACAACGCTCTTTGTTCACTAACGTCCGTTACCGCTATCTTTAACGATTACATATTAACCCGCCCTTCATTTACGAAGATGAAAACATACTATATGTCATGTTTTTCTTTACATAGAGCAAAGAGGATTCGCAAAATAAATAAGCAGGATATTAAATATTATTTTGCAGGTATAAAACGTTTAATTTCCAATAAAAATATTTTTTTCTAATTAAATGTATATAAAAATAAACAACAAACCAGCATACGAACAAGATTCTTCATATATTAATAAAAACGCATATTAGCGTGATCAAAGCGGCGCATATTTCTTTCAAATCGTTTTTATTGGGTACATTCGGCCCACGTTCATTCAAATTAGCACCTCCTAATGTGCTGTGATGATCTAGGTGAGGGTTGACACCCACCTTGGAATTAAGTTGCTTTTCACAATGCAACTATAATGCTTCGGCAGACAAAGGCACGAGGCGAGCTACGATGATCCAGTAGGTATGGACTCTTCCTCTTGTGCGAGAGGTTCCGGGTTTGATCCTGACCTCCCGTGTGCCTATTTTTTGCCTAAATTTCTAAATGCACCATAAACACGAGACCATAAACAGCTCGCTCATCGGTGAAGGAAAACATCGGGTGGAAACCTGGATGCATTATGGGATTAAAATATTTTGAAGTTATGTGAAGTTCACCAACCCGCAATGTAGCGATGGTCAGGGTGCACTTAAAAATTTAGAAAAACCTATTTCATGGCACCACATGTGGGGTCAGGATCGAACCCGGACCCTTTCACTCAAGTGGCCAAGCCCCTCAAATGCTCGTGAATTAAAAAATAAATCATACTTAGGGCCTGTTTCACAATCTCCAGATAAGTTCTGAATAGGCTATCGGCAACATATTTAACAGATACTCCATACTCTATCTGTCAAATATGTTGCTGATAGCCTATCGGGAACTTAACTTGGGATTGTGAAACATGCCCTTAATTAAATAAATTTCTAAATTTCTAAGTGCACCCTAAACACGTGACGATCGTTCGCTCACCGCTGAAGGAAAACATCGTAAGAAAACCTGCATGCCTGATGAGATTAAAAATCTTTTAAGGTGTGTGAAGTTCACCAACCAGCATCGGGCCAGCGCATCGGTGAACTATGGCCCATTACCCTCCTCCCCTGATTTCGAGGAGGAGACCCGTGCCCAGCAGTGGGACATATAAGGTTTGATACTTTACTAGTTAAATAGGACTAACAAACACCATTTAATAGTGAGTCATTATAAAATAAATAAGAATTAATTTTTAGTTAAAAAATCGTAGGGTGCTTTGTACAACATTTTAATATTAATTCAATTTATATCAAGTATCGAAAACTTCCGATAAATTAAAACAATGAAATTAATCGAGCACAGCAATAATAACAATATTAATAAAAAATAAGATAATAAATTAAAACGTAAGCTGTGTAAGCAGCACCATTTGCTATTTTACTTATCTCAATCGTGTGTTTCAATAAAATGTAATATTCCCTAATTTAATACAGGACATCTGGAAGAATTTGAAACTATTAATTATTCGACGCAGGAGATCGGGCACAGGATCACGAAAATAAATGGTCATAAAAATAAAACGCTATATATGTCCGTAACATGTGCCAACTCATATCAAACTATGGCAGGGTCAAGTGTATATCATACGCGTGCACGTGGTTTTACCCGCCAATATTCGGGATGAAGTTTATGTCTTTTAAAACGAAAAAATGAAATTATTAAGCAACTGTATGTGTTAACAAAATGTATTATCTTTCACATAAATAAGAACCCCAGTCTAAAATGCAGAACGAATTCTTTCATTTATACTAAAACTAGCTGTTACCCGCGGCTTCGCCCGCGTGATTTTAGATTTACGGATTTATCATGTCTGATGATAATCATTTTCTATTTTAATAATGACTAAGTTTTTGTATTAAAATGGATATATATGTTATCTTGAACATAAAGACATTATACCCATTCGCTTTCTGTATTTCTGTATGCATATAATGTACTATTTAGGATACTATTATTACACTGCCCGTTCAAATCACGGCCACACGATTTATTTTCTTGCGTATAATTTTGGGTTAAGGTTCAAGAGTGGAGGCCGCGTTCAGGTAGACGAAGTGTTGGTCGGCCATTAACCAGATGGGAAGACGATCTCCGTGCAGTGGCAGGTCCGCGTTGGATGCGAGTAGCAAGGGATCGGTCGTCTTGGCGTTCATTGAGGGAGGCCTATGTTCAGCAGTGGACGGATAGAGGCTGATGATGATGATGATGATGTATAATTTTGATTTTGCCATATCTCCTAAGGTATTTATTTAATTTACATGATGTAAAGAACAAAAATAATCTTCATAAAGTGCTCAAGCCAATTAATTAATTTAAAATGATAAGGATTTATACCTTATTTGTGTAAATAGCCCTATAATTGCCCATTTTTTTAAAGTATTAAATGAATATAGTATGATATCCCTAAGAGATAGACATATGCCATCGCGGACTTTTTGTAGACCTATTTAAGATACACAATTCCTCCATATATTATTTTGTTATATTATCTTAAAGGGTTTAGGCAGCGTTTTCGTTGAAAACTCCCAGGCGGCCTATTTTTTTCGGACACGTCCAACAATTGTTGTTATATAGATGAAAACCGATGCCGATATAGATGAAAACTTAATTAATTATATACGTAAACCTTCCTCTTGAATTGTCCTATCTATTAAAAAAACCGCATCAAAATCCGTTGCGTAGTTTTAAAGATTTAAGCGTACAAAGGTATATAGGGACAGAAAAAGCGACTTTGTTTTATAATATGTAGTGATGATACATCTTAAAAATCTTAAATATTTTAGGTTATGTTTCATTGGTATTTAATGTTATTGAATTATTTCACCATTGTATGTTTTGTATCTATTATGGGAAATTCCCCGGAGCTACATTCCCATAGGACTGAGTAACAAAGTGTCAGAAATCAATAGATTATGTATTTTACGAAGGACATAGTCGTATGGCTTCTGGTCTTAGCTGGTTCCAACAGGAACAAATTAAAAAAAACGGAGGGAAAAATATGTCATCCAATAATGAAATCCGTAAAAAGTAGTCAATTGAATTACAAATAATAATTGGTATTGTTTGGTGGCTTTTATCAAACCCTAGAATATATTGGTAAAATGTAAAGAAATAAAATTATTGTTTTTCTTTAAATAATTATTAGATAATACATCTTAAAAATCTCAAATATTTTAGGGTGTGTTTCATAGGTATTAATGTTATTGAATTATTTTACCATTGTTTGTTTTGTATCTATTATGGGAAATTCCCCGGAGCTACATTCCCACAGAACTGAGTAACAAAGTGTCAGAAATCAATAGATTCTGTATTTTACGACAGACATAGTCGTATGGCTTCTGGTCTTAGCTGGTTCCAACAGGAACAAATTAAAAAAAACGGAGGGAAAAATATGTCATCCAATAATGAAATCCGTAAAAAGTAGTCAATTGAATTACAAATAATAATTGGTTTTGTTTGGTGGCTTTTATCAAACCCTAGAATATATTGGTAAAATGTAAAGAAATAAAATAATTGTTTTTCTTCAAATTATTATTAGATAATACATCTTAAAAGTCTCAAATATTTTAGGGTATGTTTCATTGGTATTAATGTTATTGAATTATTTTACCATTGTTTGTTTTGTATCTATTAGGGGAAATTCCCCGAAGCTACATTCCCATAGGACTAAGTAACAAAGTGTCAGAAATCAATAGATTCTGTATTTTACGACAGACATAGTCGTATGGCTTCTGATATTAGCTGGTTCCAACAGGAACAAATTAAAAAAAACGGAGGGAAAAATATGTCATCCAATAATGAAATCCGTAAAAAGTAATCAAATATTGGTAAAATGTAAAGAAATAAAATAATTGTTTTTCTTCAAATGATTATTAGATAATACATCTTAAAAATCTCAAATATTTTAGGGTGTGTTTCATAGGTATTAATGTTATTGAATTATTTTAGCATTGTTTGTTTTGTATCTATTATGGGAAATTCCCCGGAGCTACATTCCCACAGAACTGAGTAACAAAGTGTCAGAAATCAATAGATTCTGTATTTTACGACAGACATAGTCGTATGGCTTCTGGTCTTAGCTGGTTCCAACAGGAACAAATAAAAAAAACGGAGGGATAAATATGTCATCCAATAATGAAATCCGTAAAAAGTAGTCAATTGAATTACAAATAATAATTGGTTTTGTTTGGTGGCTTTTATCAAACCCTAGAATATATTGGTAAAATGTAAAGAAATAAAATAATTGTTTTTCTTCAAATTATTATTAGATAATACATCTTAAAAGTCTCAAATATTTTAGGGTATGTTTCATTGGTATTAATGTTATTGAATTATTTTACCATTGTTTGTTTTGTATCTATTATGGGAAATTCCCCGGAGCTACATTCCCATAGGACTGAGTAACAAAGTGTCAGAAATTAATGGATTCTGCATTTTACGACAGACATAGTCGTATGGCTTCTGGTCTTAGCTGGTTCCAACAGGAACAAATTAAAAAAAACGGAGGGAAAAATATGTCATCCAATCTGAAAATAAGTCTTGGCTTAAAGGTCTCGCATCCAGGCCATAAAATCTTCAAAAAAAAAAAATGTCATCCAATAATGAAATCCGTAAAAAGTAGTCAATTGAGCTACATATAATAATCGGTTTTGTTTGGTGGCTTTTATCAAACCCTAGAATATACTGGTAAAATGTAAAGAAATAAAATAATTAATTTTCTTCACATGACATTTCTAGACGCTTCAAAAATATTAAATAATATTTCGCCATTGTCCTTTCCATACAAACTTTCATCCCTTACTTAAACCCCCCTAAGCTTTTTTTCGCAACAAAAAGTAGCCTATGTCCTTTCCCAAGCTCTAATCTATCTCTGTTCCAAGTTTCATCAAAATCGGTTCAGTGGTTTAGTCGTGAAAGCGTAACAGACAGACAGACAGACAGACAGACAGACAGAGTTACTTTCGCATTTATAATATTAGTAAGGATATCGTGTTGTTATCATAGTTGGAGCTAGATTGTACTACAGTAGAAGTTGCTTGTGATGATAAGGAATTTCCAAGATTAGAAGTCTTCCGCCTTCCTCCTATAAATGATAATATAAGAGTAGTGTAGCTGCGGCATAAGGTGGCAGATGCTTTAATTTGTATTGCTAATACATAAAAAACAGAATAATCCTTATTCAAAACACATTAACAGACTGAACAGGGGATGTGGGGTGGAGGGGGCTCCGTCCCCAGACGTCGCTCACCGTCTGATTAACATATAAATGCGAACCACTTGCGGCGAATAGGTAAATAAAAACTCAATCGTAAAGCTATTAAATGCGCCTTTGCTGTTCACGTTGGTGACAGAGTAAAAACTTCCACAGCAAACACCTGAAGCTAACAAGATCATTTAACAATAATATCCTATTATATATGTATTCATATTAAAAGTATCAAATATATGTATTTCATTGTCTGGTACCCGTAACACAAGTTCTTCGGAAACTTAGCACGGGAACAGATTGACGTGGTGTAAAAGCGTCCATAGCTTTTATTATTACTATTACCCTCTATGTAATATGTATTATTGTTTATATAAAGTATTTTTATATAATGAAAGATCTTTAATGGATTTTATAGCAATTTATAAGGTTTTATATGCCCGATGCTTCGGACACTTAATAGCAACCATGGTCAAGGTAGGAGGAGCAGCCGTGGTTGCTGTAAAGTAAATTAAAGTATTAACCCATATAATATATCCCACTGCTAGGCACGGCTCTTACTTCATATATAATATGTATATCTATTTTAAATAGGGTTGCTAGGCGTCCGGATAAAGCTGGACATAGGCTTTTTGATTGCGTGTCCGGACAAAATAAACGGTGTCCGGCTTTTGTTAGACTTTCTACGCTTAGCAAACGAGCGACGCCAAATTAATCATAGGCTAAATCTGTTTTGGTATAAGATTTTTTATTTTTTATTTATCTATTAGTTCACTAGAATTTAACAAAATTTATGATACTTATTATAAAAGCTTGATTTTACATACAATAATTTGTCGTACTTATAAATACTGAGACAAAATCCTCAATAATGTTGGGTGTCCGGTCTTTCTGCCCAAATGTCCGGCCAAGCTGGCTGGTATGTCCGGCTATTAGGTGTGGCGACCTGGCAACCCTAATTTTAAAAATACTTTTTTAAATTCCATTAACCGTGAAACCTCTCTGGTATGTTACTCTACGCATCCTAAGACACAACACTGATTTACCCAATAGAGGCCAATTTGATTGACACGAGTTTATTCGTTGCTGTTTTGTTTAGGAAAACATTTATCAGGAAAAATGATGACAATTAATTTTCAATTTATAGACAAATGAATGTAGAAGAATGGGATGGGAAGTATCCTAAAAAAGATATGACGGAGGAAACTACAACGGAGTGATTCTTCCAAAGATTTAAATCGTTAGATATGCCCTCGCCGTCAAAAAATTGGACATTGTGATTGGTTATGAGCCGGTGTTGAGACAATGATGTTGACTCTGTTTATTACACAAATTGTGTATATTACTTTCTCTATCGCACTGATTGCAAATGAGTGAGCTCACTCATTTGAGGTTGGACACATTTTGAAGCGGTCCTTCTATGGCAAGGGCGTATCTATCGATTTAAATCTTTGGATTCTTCAAGGGTTTTATCATTTTGAGGAACACCTAAATTTTAACAAAAGAACAAATAAATTAGTAAGTTTTAAGATAGTGAACATAATATTTTATATGATGAATATTTAAAAATATGCAGTACATAACAGTCAGCTATATTTTTATGTATTTAAATAAATTTTTGAAATTCATTTTCGTTCCAAGTAAACTACCTATCCTTAACACAAGTTTTTACGAACTTACCATGTAGTTTAAATATATTCATTTGTTAAAACATATTTGTTTTTGATATCGTGTCTGTATGAAAACATTTATATTCTATTATGATTTTGAATTATCCTTTGCACCACTAGTTCTGCTTAAAATATAACAAAATTGTATTGTCACACCACTGCGTTATAAAGTTCAAAGCGTTCTCAAAGTTTTATGAATCTTGGCACCATTAAATATCTGAAAGCGTCCCATGATATGACATTCATAGGATAGTCGATTGGCTGGAAGATTCCCGCCTGGATTTTATGCGGTGCGAGGTATATTCAAACGATTGACATAGCATCTTCGTACTCGTGTATGGAAAATGATACACTAATGCAGAAATAATATTCCTCTGAATATAAATAAAACGAGCCGTTTTTTTGTGCCTGTAATTCATTTAAGGTTATATTAATAGTTGCCATATTTCTGTGCTTTGGTAATCGCAGCGTAGGGAGGCAAGGGATCGGTTCCCGTGACTTTCATTGCAGGAGGCCTATGTTCAGCTGTGGGCGGATAAAAACGGATGATGATAACAAAAAAAGTATTTTTTTTTTAAGTTTTTGTTTTATTATGATTTTTTGATTTATATTTTATTGTTATATCCTTATTATTATAAAGATTTTGTTAAATTGTTTTAGCGTTCAGATTGCAGTGTTTATAATGATATATATTTTATTTCAGATTTTATAGTAGGTAGTATAAATCGCTTACTTTATAGCGATGTTGACATAATTGTGCAACCAAATATAGGTACCTACTCAAAACTTAATGCGCATTTTTTTACCTATTTTGCGACGTAATTCATTAAGTTAGTTCGTATTAATTTACTACGTATCTTCTAAGTAGTAGGTTATGTAGAGTCGAAACATTGAACTGGCGTAGTTTGAATTGGCGATACAACCCAAAGAATTAGCAAGCTAGAACGCCACTAGGCCTGCCGTAGCTTTCAAAGAAGATACTTAGATTATTAACGTTAAAGTTTGTAAGAATGTATAGATGTAAGAATGTATGATCGTATATTTGTTACACTTTTATGCAAAATTAACCGAATGGATTTTCAAGAAAATTTACAATAATATAGCTTACACATAAGAATAAGAAATAGGCCACATTTTATCCTTGTATGCCCACAATGGAAAATATGTGAGTGAAACCGCGGGGCACTGCTAGTAATCGATATATAGTACAGATATATCGATTATGTATGTATGTAGTTGTATTATATTGTATCTACATAATATTGTGTACAATAAAAAAAATGTTAGAGTAGGCACTGAAGTCGAATGTACTATGACATTATTTGGATGAGAAAAAACCGATCACAGTGACAGGTTTTAAAGTTTTTTTATAATATAGTAATTTTAAATATGAAAAGTATAAGTATTTTAATCTTTTTCTCGAAATTCCGGCGTGATAATATTGTAATAATGTTTTGTGAATATTTTTATCTGTGGACATAAGATATTGAAAACATGTCACATTAAATAGGTTTATTATTATAAGATTTATGGCCACAGCAATTGCCATTTGACGCGTTTAATAAGCCATTTGCTTCACCTGCTGTTGACGCGCGTATGACGTATGCCGTGGAAGATGCTCCAGTATCTTTGGTTTATGAGACGAATTTAAGGTGACAACAGACATTTTTATAACGTAATTTGCGCATTAGACGCATTCTTTATCTGAATTGTGGCTGGGCACGATGAAAGTTGGGTAATTTATTATACCTGAAATAGTTTGATATTGTACTGAGAAATATTGTTTGATATTGTGCCTTGGTAGAGGCTTATTTCCAGCAGTGGACAGATGCTAGTGATGATGATGATGATTATATTGAGATGCAAGATAAGAGTATGAAAAAAATCATGTGTAAAAAATTCACCAACGTTTTAGGGATGAGGCTGGCATGATCTCCAGGAGTGGCCGAAGGCTCTTTAAAAATTAGAAAAACAATATTTTGGGGCCTGTATCAATAGATTAGACAGACTAAGTATAGGTGGATTACTTGTGAAACTGCTTAACATTGTATCTCAGTACGCCTTTAGTAATTTAATGAAAATATGGCTTTTTTTTCTACGACGATATTTATTTATTTTATGTTACAGGCTATTCCAAAAAATGGCTGACGGTATATTATATTTTACGATACATTTCGTGGCGGGATTTTCGATATTATAATTCTATATTGTAGGTTGTACAGTTGTAGCAATTAGTCAACAGGAAACAAATATTTATGTCAATGTTAAATACTGCAAAGGAAGATAATTTATGTGATGCAATAGCTTCATTAATTTATTCGCGTTATATGTATTAATACAGCCTTAGCGACTCCAGTATATTATCATTATTTCACATGTCACCGTACCTTTTCTTATGGAATTACATGTAAAAAATAATGACCTAATTATTTAACACATCAGAACAAAGAACAAGAAAGTTTAGATCCGCCAGCCGTATCAGAGGAACGGATGGCTCAACTACGAAATTAGTTCAGCGCATATCGTGTAGAGTTTAATGATTCTAAGAAGAGCACCGGACATTAATATCTATATTTTACAGTCAGTACATAATATCATTAATGCATTTACACCAAAATAGATTTTATTTCATTCATTCCAAACATTAACGTCATCAGTTTTAGTAGAAATTTAGAAAATTCCGTTTACTTTTAATTTTTCTATTTTAAAATCAATTTACTATTTTATTGTTATTATAATACCTAATATGTATCGTTATTTATACAAAGGTATTATTTAATAAATTCTAATCATCGGTTGAATTTTCTTATTACATAGAATATAATGTACCTACACAATAGCGTATTACAGTAGTTCCCTATTAGCACACCTTGGACGAAGCTAATTGAGCCAAGGGGACTTTTTTTTCACCCCTCTTATAAGAAGAGGGGACAAAAGAGCAGGAGCAGCAGCAAGGGGCGAGGATGGGAACCTCGCCTCATTGTACTGTCCTGACGGTGGAAGAGGTTGTTCTGTGGTGCAAGGCAACCCTTCAGTGGATGTGGTGTTGTCCCCCCGAGGGGACTGACTGGCCGTCGAGGTGCCCTGTGCTAGTAGATCCGGGGCGCCTCACCAAATATTGGTGGCACTCGCCGGGTTTTAGTGGGTAGAGCTGCGTCCACTTACCAGCTTTCGGGCGCAGCGAGTCCCACATACCCGCCTGGGGAGACCCACTCCCCTGCGGGATGCGTCAGTGCATTTCCCGGCGTTAAAGAAAAAAAAAGTTCCCTATTAGCTGTATATATTGTATACATGTATACATGGTGACATGTCGAACTAAATATTTTATTAAATAATAACATAATATCTATTTTGATGTTAGCGCTACTTGGATGACAAGTGTTAGATTTTAACTATTATTCTTTCACATTAATTAATAACGATTTGATTAAATTATCTTCCTGTTTTCCCATTATGATGAGAAAAAAATAAGATTTTTTCCAAACTCTTTTTGACAGGCCGTAGGAATTCTTCGGATCTTGATATTGTTTATATAACAACGATGGTTGCTGAACATAGGCCTCCCTACGGCCATCACGGACCGGCCACTGCACGGAGATCGTCTTCCCATCTAGATAATTGCCAACCAAAACTTCATCTACCTAAATGCGGGCCTTTACTCTTGTATCCTGTCAACTCTTCGGCCTTCTATTCTCCTAAGTAAAGAAGGTGACCTTATCCCCAAGGTATCGTATTTGGATGGGGCGTTGATTCGTAAACAAATATTCTTATCGTACTGTACAAAAAGATTCCGTCAAACTTCTAAAATATCAAATGTTATAAATTCAGAAATATCAGACCACTATTTTCGCTGAGCTTAACGCTACGCTAATTTAAATGTTCGGTGTATTTTTAAATATCTAAATAGTTCTTAATTTTATTTATGGCCTTTATTTGTGGTAATAGCGCAGTTTGAAAATTTATACGTTACAATTTTATGAGGAGAACATGATGTTTTTTATTTTTCAAATATATAACAAATACTTTGAAAAAAATATTATGTTCTTATAACTTTACGATAAATGTGTTAAACGTATGATTGATTTATAACAACTAAGATGTTTTACTTTTTATTACAGTTTTACTAAATGCTGCTGATTTTTCAAATATTATTTTAAGTTCTTACATTAACTTTTTTGTCCAATAATATATTCTAATATAAACACATGTGAATATTTTTGGTACTTACATTTATCTTTTTTTAAATAATTTTTAGAAAACCTTTTACGATAGGTCAAATTTTTAAGATTAATTGTTGATTATCAATTTTATCATTCTACGGAAATCCTACCGTGAAAAATTGTAAGAATGTATGGACGTATGTCACTCTCTTTATTTTCCGATACCTCATACCACCTACTTTCCATTGCACAGGAATGGGACAGGTGTAACAGCGTTGGGCTGCTAGTTTATAAAAATTTAGTAAGCCTTTATTATATAAAAACTATAAACATAAACATTAACTATAAACATAGCTGACATAACATCAAGTTAAATTTAATTAAAAAATTACACAGGGAAAAGCGACTCAATGTCTTGTATATTCGTACAACACATTTTTTCATTTTTATTTAAAGCTGTAATCCAACTCTTTCTCGTAGTTTCCATTCGTTATAAAACATCGCAACAAACTTGGTTATGCACACTGGGAGACGAATCTCAAATGTCTTATGCTGTGATTGGTCCAGGGTTGTGACGCACCTGGCGTACCTCAGTCCTCCGCCAATGGGAGGCCTCTCACCTGCGATCGATGTTGAGGCGTGGCTCACCTGAGGTAGCACTCACAATGATATCATATACTTAGATAACATGAACTTGTCATATAATTGAGTAATGGACTATACCTTGGTTTTTTGGTATGTGATTAAGTAATAAAAAATCACATATAAAATTTTATATCTATATAAATTAATCTATATAAAATACTTACAGTTTTTTTATTCTATATAAAATTTAAGTACAGGCTGCGTTACATAAGTTACAAATATTATCCTACTAATAATATAAATGCAAAAGTTTGTGAAGATGTTTGTTACTCTGATGAAACTTCATAATAATATAGCTTATACATTAAATTAACACAAAGGCATAATTCATTCCCGTATTCCCACGGGAACGCGGGGCGCTGCTATACTACATATTAATGCTGTTGTAAATCTTAGCTAACGCCGGCGAAGCTGCGGGCAACAGCTAGTACATAATATTATATCAACTTCGTTCGTCATCAGCTTTTCCATATAAACAAAAAATAAATAAAAGTAGTTAGTATAATACGAGTATAGGTTATACCTTTATTTTTCAAACCTTTTAAACATTTATAAATTAAAAGGCTTAAGCTGTATCTTATAACTGTATCTATTATATAAAGAATATAAATTCATTAAATACGTAAAACGTCCATTTTCATTACACTAATACAAAAGTCAAACAGTATTTTAATGGCTATTTTTGTCAGAAAAAAAAAGTAAAAAAGGCGCCTTAGTGTCGCAAACTCATCGCCAACATTTGTTCCTCCATCCGTGTTATCTCACCACATATTACACGGTGTTTTAGCGTGTACTCTGACGGAAATCCGGTATTCTTAATGAAGTGTAGACATCTCACCTGGACGGCTCGGTCATTAGCAAATAGAGATGCACTACGAAAGTATCGATAGAATGATGTTTTATGATGTATTTTTTTCATTAGATGAGCAAAAAAGTGGACGAGCTACCTGATTGTTTGTGGTCAGCATCACCCATGAACAAGTCCACCGAGGACTAGCTGAAGCCATTAGACCAGTCATTCACGTATTGCCTACCCTCAAAGTAAAATGTTAAGTCACTCTGCCAGTATATAAACTGCATGTCTTGCTCTTCGACAGCTGTTGCATAGAAATAAATAAATACGATAGGAGTATTATATGTTTCTATAATATTGTTATTATAAGCTCATTGCCCGTATGAATGAGAGCGCGGTACGAACACATTTATCACTCGCATGAGTGGTACCTACAAGAATAAAAGAAAAAAATCGTATTATAGTACCTTATTATTGTTTGGTTTAAGCCACTTCTCATTATATCTGTTTTTTTTTTTCAGGCATTATAATCTATTTCTAATATTTAATTATTAAGAATATTTAATACACAATAATTTCAACCACAAAGTAAAAATATTTCCATTATCTTAAAGGGTATAAATATTTTAATAATAACATTATAGCTTATGATTTAAATTATTTTTTGGCTTACATAATATACTCAAATCTAATAATTATTATAAATCTGTCTTCATCGATATCGACAATATATTTAGTAGTTCTCTACAGAAAAGCGCTAATGTTTGCCAAAATAAATTATGAAACTATAAAAAGCGTGCGATAAGTTTTCGAACACCTTGACGCAGACTAAACTATAGGTTTATTTTAAGACTTGGCAGTTTTAGTCGTTAATGCATTGCGTGTTTTAAATGCCGATAAATCAATTGAGACACAATTAATTGATTTATTGCCGTCTATACTAAATATATATTAGCGTACATACTTGTAGAATTTTCACGTGTATTTTTGTGAAATTTTTTACGTTATATATTTTAAATTACTCGTTAATTCGGTACTGGTTTTTGTAAAACGATATTGTCTAACTTGCGATCGCTTATATTTTTATGGCTTATCGCTACTTATTTTCTAATCAAATAAGACAATCATAATATAATAATAATTTGCCATATTATATATGCTAAAAAAATGATATCGAAATGTAAAATTTAACTAAAGTTTTACATTTTCTCAAACCGTAAAATACCATTACAAGATTTTGAATACCGACTTATCTTTTAAATAAGAAATCGAACTGTAAAACAACTTATGCTTTTCCTATTCCTTTATTCTTATAAGAGGCCTCATTCAAATTAAAACATTACCAACAAGGAATTATCGTATTTGATTTGTCACTATTTCGTATTCACTGCATATAATGTCATCCTAATCACCACCACACCTGGATTTAATTAATCCCTTGTGATTGACCTGGTAGAATCGACCTGTCGACGCATCTATCTATAAGTACCTGGTTGACCGAGCATTTTCTCGGTTTTTTTATAAAATTAATATTATAGTATATTTTTTTTCTTGAAAAGAAAAGAAAAGAGAATGAAAAAAAAACAAAAGAAAATAATAATCGGATTGGAGATACGAACCCGGCTCTTTTGATTTATACAACTGCCTAATTTCCCCACTTAGCTATCATGACATATTACTTGACAGCGAAATTTACGTTCGTATTCTAACGATATTTTTTTATTGCCTCAAAATATGGATAAAACTATTTTTTTTAATGTATCCTAGCTAGATCGATTTATCGCCGTTTTTAACCCGTGTATACAAAATTTCATGAAAATCGTTGGAGCCGTTTCCGAGATCCAGATTATTTATATATATACAAGAATTGCTCCGAAAAATAAGATATATATACATTATATATCTATCTATAAGTCTAAAAAACATACGTATTTTGGGGTGTTTCTAATTGCCCCGCACCCTCATAGGCTGACTATCGGATTGCAATTTACCGGCGAAATTGGGGGATAAAAAAATATCACGCCCAGGAGGCTAAGGTAGTTGGCTGTGTTAAGGGGAAGTGCTTGTATTCTTTTAGTATCCATACCAATTATAAACGAATATTTTTGCAAGTTTATATATGTGGGGTAATCTTCGAAAGTGTCTGATTAAAAATCGAGTAAAAAGAGAAACGTTATTATACAAACCACGACATAATATGTTCATTTAAAATTGCCCAATTTTTCAGGTCTTGAGCTCACAATCCTTATGTGTAAAATGACCACTAGATATGCTATTTAATATTTATAAAAAAACAGACATTCTTCAACAAAAATTGTCATTATAATGCAACAAAAACACAACTACAGATTGTATAGCGATTTATTAGGATTTTTACAAACCCGACGCGACGTTTTGACGGCAACCATGGTCATGGGAGGGCTAGAAAATCGCATTTAAAACATTATAAAAAACTGTCTTAAACATGACACAGTCAAACACTATTATTAAGCTTATATAGGTTTTGATTTATAATATTGTATAACCTTACAGGCTATCCGGCCAACAACAAAGATCCTTTCGAAAAAAGAACACTATTTTTAAAGCAAAATTTAAAAACTTATTGTCTGTAAAGTCGATTTAGAAACGGTAGTTTGACATGACAACGTCACAACATGCAGCACGAACCGAACTGAGCCGATCGCTCGAGCCCATCATGCCTCTCTCTCGTTTGTGCTGTGCTCTCGCTTGCGGAACGCGACAATGACGTCATATTTTTCTTGCATGCAGCCCGTAGTATCGATTTATTAGACGTCATGTCAAAAACTTTCTTTGATAAAGAGTGTTCAGTGTTTTCATTAAATTATCTTGGTATCTCACCCTTAACCAGACCGTTAAATATCAACTGCCTCGGGCCCGTGACACGCAGGCTTAGCAGATAACGTCACGTGATCTTTATTCGATACACACAGACACATTATCTATATATGTGATCTCTGTACGGGACGTAATGCTGATGACAGCTCTTTTATCTTACAGTAACTTTGTATGATATTTTAGTGTTTCATCCGCGGCCTTTTCTGCGTAGCTACATTTCACGGAAACCGAGTACGGAGAAAAAGTAGCCTATGCTCTATTACAGACTATAATCTATTTACACAGGGAGAGAGAGAGGACGGGAATTTATCGTACCTACCATTATAATAATTAATACTAATAAAAACTATGGACGCTTTTTACACCTCGTTAATCTGGTCCTGTGGTAAGTTTTCGAAAAACTTGTGTTGTGGGTCTACCAGACAACGGAAATAGATATGTTTATTACTTTTTTATATAAATACACATATTTATTTAATATAATATAGGTACATCCATGACTCAAGAACACAGAAACTTATGTTCCCTGGCGGGATTCGAACCCGCTACCTAGCTTGCTAGCTTGAGCTACGCGCTAAACACTGACCCACAAAGGTCGTCATTAATATTACTATATATAGGTTGAACTTGGTTTAAAAACATTGATTAACAAAAATATTGGGTTTGCCAATATAAAGTAAATCGTTTAATAAAGAGATCGTAATGTTATATTAATGCCACTCATATAGGTAATTTATTCAAATAATTAAAGTTCAATTCTATCCTCCTCTGTTTCCACTTACTTGTTTTATAATTTTAGGACCAGGCGCATCACCGAAACAAAAGGCCGTCTGGCAAGAGCGTCGTAATGTTGGCATAAGCGCCGGCGCAATGCGGCTTGGCATAATTCACATGCCATTGATTTACTAAGAAATAAGAATTTAATTGCCAAGTATCTCTATATGACAGACGATATAAAATCATCTGATAATTATTGATATGATGATTCGATGAAAATCAAGACGGTAACTCGTTTATATATTGTTTGTGAATATTAATAAAGTTCTATTTAGAATAATTCGTACGTCAACGAACTACTAGACTTTTCCAATTTCAACCTTTTTATATTTTTTCTTATTTTTCCCTGTATCATAAATTTATAATAATATTGTCTATGAGCTCTTTTTTATATATTCATCACACCTTAATTTTCATAATTTGAAATGATAAATCTATTCCATAATACATAGTTATATATAGATGAAAGTCAGATTAAATGATATACCGGGTTAGCACGCTACGACATTGGAGTTTCATTATAAAACCGTCGCGAATAAATTCATAAATGTTAAACAGCTGCCTTTTTTCTCGTCAAAAACGACAGATTACCTGAGAAATATTGCTTGTTCCGAACAGCAAAAAAAAGTGAAATGGGGCACGTTGCCAAAAAATGTCTGGCAAGGAAGACCAAGGTGTATATAGTTCATTCACACAAATAGAGTGCGTCGTGCGTCAAAACTGAGATGATGATAAAATAGGGCTGCCTCTCCAGTTGACTGGAATAATCTAATTCTTGTTACCAAATTATATTTATTTTTGTGCTCTTTCAAAAGATCTTTATTTTCATTATGACGTTTGATATGTGAATTCAAAATTTGTTTATTTAGAATGATTTTATTGAAACGGTTTTTACTAGTTTTAATGAAGATTTTACTAGGTTCAGGTTCAAATAATAAGTAGGCACTTATAATGAAAAGTAATGTTATATTCTGGTGAAGACATAGCAGATTCTACGTGGACAGTGCTCTGATGTAGTACTGGACTCGTGTACATTTGGTCAAAGACTCATAATTTGAATTTAGATAACGTACTAATATAATGTATAAGTGTAGTAAATTATTTATAATTACGATTATTATTATTATTATTATTATTATAGAAAAGTTGACCAAGGAACGATTTGATGGTTTTGCCAACATAGAGTTATTAACAACCAAGTCCAACGATCTTATTTAATTGTGGAACACGTGATGGGCATGTCAGAATTTACAGTCAGTCAGTATAGATGACAGAGCAAAAAATATAATTCGATTTCATCTTGTATTAAATTAAAATAACTAAAATTCAGTCAGCCCTATTCCCATCCGACCCAGAAAGCATGTCACAAATCACAATGAAAGAAATAAATGTACATAATGAATTAAAATAATTTTCTAACTAGTAAAGTTATTTTCTTGTTGCACTTTATGTTTCAGTATTGTGAAATACTTCACATGTAATAAAAAATACATTCATTATTATCGGTTGCGTGACGTTCGAATCTAGATATTTCTACGCTAGTAAGCAATTGTAATCTAGTAAGCAATTTTAAAACAAAACAGCAAAATATTAGCAAAATTCAAAATTGTGCCCATCTGTCTTGATACCCCATATATTTTATATAATAAAGGTGCATCGACAGCAAATATGCAAAATTTTATGTAGGTATGGTGGAAAAATCGAATCCATGTAAAGGCCAACACAATACCTACCTAATGTGATCTCTAGAAGATCTTTAAATTTTTTTCATAATTTGTAAGTATACGAATGTCCTTTTTTTTTTCTTTTACCCCGGGAAATGCACTGACACATAGCGCTGGGGAGTGGGTCTCCCCAGACGGGTATGTGGGACTCGCTGCGCCCGAAAGCTGGTAAATAGTCGCAGCTCTACCCACTAAAACCCGGCGAGTGCCACCAATGCCGCCTTTGGTGAAGTGCCCCGGATCTACAAGCAACAGGGCACCTCGACGGCTAGCTAGTCCCTCGGGGGACCGACGCCACCTCCACAGAGGGGTTGCACCGCACCACAGAACAACCCCTACCACCGTCGGGACAGTACAATGAGGTGAGGTTCCCATCCTCGCCCCTTGCCCCCTGCTCTTTTGCCCTCTCTTCTTATAAGATGTGTACAAAGAGCCCCCTTGGCTCAATTAGTTTCGCCCAAGGTGTTGAGCTCACCTTAGGCTACTGAGCCCCACCACCACGACAAGGCTTGAACCATGGTGGGGAGTATACGAATGTCCTAAAAATTTAATTCTTTAATTTTAACCTGCCTTTTTTTATTTTCGTGAATTTTTGTAATAATTTTAGTTTTTAAATATAATTTTGTCGTGCTATTCATCACCGAAATTACTCGTTTTCACTTACAACGTGATAAAAAACATTGGCCACTTAGCGATATAAATGCTGAATTAAAACGATAAACATGTTTCACGGCGCCCTGTACCTTTGATGTTAAACGGATTCAGAGGTAATATCCGCTGACACGCCGGTAATAGGTGCTTGTAATTATAAATATATTTGCGACATGTACATAAAAATAACAGGAAACATGACTTGTTAATAATTACGTTTCGCGTTCTACGAACCAATAAAGAACATTCTAAATTGTCGTGCGTCAAATCACAAATTATAAACTTTATTTGCGTATATTTAAAGTACAACGAACTGCGAGTAGCATAAGCAACAGTTTTTCCTATTGCTAGATAAAACTTCTCGAAATTATGCGAGTATAGTTGAGCCATATTTTGTCAATGAGATGGCACAGCACGAAACAGCGGACTGCAAACATTCAAAAATAATTTCGTATAAGTACATAGACTACAGAGCGACGATGGTCCAGTGGTGGGTGGACTCGGCCTCTTATGCGAGAGGTTCCGGGCTCGATCCTTAGGTTCCAAGTTCGATCATGACCCGTCCGTGTATGCCTTGAAATGAGTTTTTTCTAAATTTCTAAGTGCACCCAAAAAACGAGAACATCGTTCGCTCACCGGTAAAGGAAAACATCATGAGGAAACCTGCATGCCTGACGAGATTGAAAGTCTTTGAAGGTATGTGAAGTTCACCAAGCCGCATAGGGCCAGCGCTTCGGTTAACTATGGCCCATTACCCTCCTTGTTTGATTTTTAGGAGGAGGCCCGTGCCCAGTAGTGGGATCTATAAAGGATGATACTTTATTGGAACGAAGTTCCTCACGGCAGGCTTGGAGGGGATAGGGATTTTGCTGCGCAACCGAACTGAAAAAAATGTGATAGTAAAACCAAGTAAGGAAAAGTGCGTGAAATAAAAGCGTTAAATGAGACGTGCGCAGGCGCGACAGTCGCATACACAAGCGAGTAGTGTATAATACCTTTCTTTTTAGCCGAAAGAACTTCGTTCCTACCTGGTGTCCCACGATACCACATTTTAATTTTTACATAGACTACTAGTACTACATAAACATTCTTTGTAGATATCCTCACGATGGTTAATAATATATCTTAAAAAGTGATCTACATTCTATACCTTCATGATGATGTCGTTAACCAGTTCCTATTTATAACAATAATAAATTCTGCTTACATTGGCGCCAAAACATTGCCAACGTGAAATTTTTTATTCCTCGCAGGTAAAGTGTCACCTGCCACTTGTCATGTGCCGCGCCGGCAGCCATGACAGTTGACAGACGACACCGCTGGCGGCCATGACAGATTGAGGTGTCAGCCGCGCGCGGACACCTATTGTTTTAACACCTTTTTCATTTTTTAATCACGCCGGTCTTTTCATTTTAGGGTTCTGAGTGGCAAAAAATCACCTTGTGTAGGGACTTGTAATCTTTTGTTGGTTCTCTGAAAAATGATTACGGCACGAATTTTTCTTTTGTTAGGATAATTGGTGCGGGGTTTAATGTTTGCTGTTAAGATTTCTTGTAATTATCGTGGATTTTACGTGAAAAAAATGTTACGTATATTCATATTATTTCAATGTAGATTGTATTCTTTACATTTCACATTCTTCATAGGTTCATTCATTTCATTAAGAATCATAGGGGTTTTTAACACCGTAAGATATTACAAGAGTAATTAAAACTACTTATTATAAGTAAGTAGTTTTAATAAAAAAAACTAAGGAACAATTAGGAAAATAAGGAAAAAAAATAAGGAACAACAGTTTTAATAAAAATACTTTGTTGTTGAACATTTACGTGGCATATTTGTAAAGAAATGAAATGAAAATATAGCTAGTGAGGCTTTAGGATTGATCAAATAAGCGTTTCGATAATTTAATAAACAGCGCTAATATACGATAATAACGATAATTTAATTAAAGATAAAAAGAAAAGCTGTCATTAAATAAACCAAATGCAAAGACACATTACAGACATTATATATAGAACCTATTTGCGCATCTTTCAGTCTAGTAAATTCACCTGATGTAAATACTAAATAACGTTCGTTTGTTAATTATCTCGGCGTTAACGACTAATTATATTTCAAGTTGCCAGTCAGGTATTATTTGTAACGTGTACGCATAAATACGAGTCTGCGTAATTGCCTCTTATTATAAATTACTCTAAGATATATTGTGAGTACTATTTTGCTGCTTCAGTCGGCTGTAGTTGGCTGAAAATATTAATTTAAAATTTATATGCACGATGTCGCACTAATATCCGAAACTACCGCGGTTTGAACCCTGTGTTTTTAGAAATGCCTAGTATTTATATTAAAGTCTGTTTTTATTCTTTAAAATTTAGGCATGGGAAATAATTAATTTTATTAGTGCCCTAAATAGAAATATGCTTATAATAGGTTACTTACTTACTTACCATTACTATTTTAAAATAATAATAATAATAATTTATATTGGTTTTCTTCAAACATTTCCTCAGTAACAAAAAATAGTTAGAAAATTTTCATTAAATATTATTTTATACTCATTCTTAAATATTGTAACTTCGCTACTAACTCATACACTATGAGAATTATGTTACTAACAAAGTTTTTGTTATGTGGTTGAATAAAATATTATTATTATTATTATCTTAATAGATGTTATAAACTCTTGTGTCTACTAACAAAATAAATATACTATAATTATAACATAATATAATAATAATTATTATTATTATAACCTCCCTATAATTAGTATAAAATGTACTAGGACAGCATATTGATCGTAAACATGAATATGCTATCCTAGTACATGTTAATATTTACATTATGCATATACATAGACCAGTTGACACGCATTTGTCACAATATCCGGTCAGATCAAACGGTTAATCATGTTTTAAATTGTTTACTCGAGCTTTGATCTAAACTGTGGGAAACGCTTCAAATCTGAAGTACCGCATCGATGTACAATTATAGATTAACAAGTCACACATCGATTCATGTTTTTGTGAACGTCTTTGAATGAAACTACTTTTTACGGATTTTATCGCGGTTTAATTAATTATTTTCGTATACAAAAAAGCGTTTTAAATACTTTGAATCAATGGTCACTGAAACTTATTATTTATCTGTTTGAAGGCTTATATCCATAAAAGGTGTTTTATTATAAACGAACAACTTGCAATGTAATGCAATCTGCTATTACTGGAAAAACCACTTAGATTAGAGCGATCGGCTAGTATTTCCCATCCAGTTATCATTTTGACCACAAGAATCTCTTTTGTAATCAAGAAAGGTGGCAGGCTATCTATGTTTTACTATATGTTGTATTGTGTCTTGGGATTAATAATTGAGAGTTAATTATGAGTGTCACTAACCCAAATGTACAAGAAATATTGTATTGTTATAATTAATTCCAAATTTCCATTCAAAAGATTGCAAATTTATTTTTTATTTACTAGTAGCTACTAAGCTTATCTACTACATCGAAATTCATAAAGTTTTTCAATATCAACCAACTTTTTCGCATCTTTTGTTTTTTATTCTGAACCTTAATATACTATTTATACATAATATTATATCTATCAAAATATGAGTACCTGTCCCTTTGACCCAGCTCGTGAACAAGACGTTAATATACACTTCCAAAATATCGAGCTCCGCGAAATAAGAATATAAAACACGATTAAACATCGTTTCAGTAATTAAAATAACTTAATTTCAATTTAGTATTCATGTTAATACAGATTTAAAAAAGTATATTATCTACAAGCACACCAGCGCCTCGCGGTTTCAACGCGAACTTCCCATTCACGTAGGGACGTAAATGGGAAGTTCGCAGGGGAAGTACGGGGACAAATAGCCTATATGATATTGTGATGTGCAAACTAAGCTATTTTATTGTAGTTTCATCAAAATCCATACAGTAGTTTTACTTGAACGAGTAACAAACATTACATCCATACATTCTTACAAACTTGCGCGTAGCAGGACTGGCAGGATTTTCCATTGCAAATATGCATAATGACAATGAAGATAATATATTAAATATCTATCTCTATAATGCCCTGGTCCATCAGACATCCTCTATTCCATTAACAGATGCATCTTTATTACCGACAACGCTTAAGAGCTAGCGCGAACATCTCCCGGAAGAGACGTGTAAACTGTTTACGAGAGTATGTATGGTCAGATTTGATTGCGTAAATTAAGTACCTTTTAGCATTATCTACGTGGTTTAGACTAGCAGACTTCTAACGTTAATCCTTACTGATATCATCAAATCATCACCAATGTACGGTCCATCGCTGGACTTGGTCCGTTTGGAAGAAGGGCGGACGATATACCGCCTGCATTTAATTACCTTTAGTGTATTAAATAACATTTATTACTAAATTTATAAGAAAAGCTTAATTTAATGATAAGTGGGAAGACGATCTCCGTGCAGTGGCGGGTAAGTATTGGATGCGTCTTGTTGTTCATTAAGAGAGGCCTATGTTCAGCATTGGATTGATAAAGACTGATGATGATGATTCTTAATATATTCGTGTAGCGACATTTTGTATGAAAATATAAATAAAAAAATAAAAATGTATGCATCCATCCAAAATCGCCGAATATCACTGTAATTACAATATTGATAAAAACAAACCAAAGCTACTTAAAACTAAATGACCTGTTCACGTAACGTATTAAATAATCTAATGATACTCAAATTCGTGCAATATAATCGTGTGCGATCTATGAAATGTGAAGACCGGAAATTGGGTCAGAGGCTCCCACTTATCCACCGGAAGTGGACGCCCTGGGCGTAATATTTCCGCTCCTGCCTTCCACACACCTCACTCTTATTACATTATGTACTCAACTCGTGTTTTGTTTATGATTCAAATAATACTACCAAAACAACAGGATATAGGTAGAGTATTATATAAAGTTCTTTTAAAGTTAATTGGATAGGAAATAGGCAAACAACACCTGATGGTAAGTGAGCGACGTCGTCCATGAACATTAACTAGTTTACCTGAAACTAGCCTTGGCATCTCATGTATGTGTTGCCTATCCTGATAGAAGATAAGTCTCGGTACCAGTAATATACTCCCTGTCTTGCCTATCTTTCACACACTGAGTCGAGGTCACGTTGCATCTCTGTCATCATTAATTTACCATCAATTCAAATATATATCGTGTCAATCATGTTCAAATTATTAATCACACATTCTGAGAAAGCTGTAGAGAAAATTTTGATAAAAATTCACTGTCAATTTTTTCCCTAAATAAAATGAAATTGGCGATACTAATTTCTATAACTATTTTTTTAAGTAATACGCCATATTTTATAAATATCTTCCCATCAATAAATCACCAATGTAAAAATAACTTTTACAGTTTCAATAAGATACTTAATCCCTTATTTATAACAACTCTCTTTCTCTCTTTCTCTCTCTCTCTCTGATTACCTGAAAAGGTAATAAAGTGTTTCACTTATGAAATTCAAGTTCCCAGTAATCATCGACGTTGCGTAAAACATTACTAATAAAACGAACCGACCTGTTTCACGTAAAACATCGGGAACACCTCTCACATCAAAGGCGATAACCGGGGCGTACCTAATCACATCCCACTGTCCGGGGCGTTATATTTAGTGTACAGGTAACAAGAATGCTGCTTTGAAATGTAACACTTCCGCTCGTAACGTGGATCGTAGTGCGTTTCAAAGATGGTACCGATAAATCATTAGAAATTTTATTATATTATACCTAAGACGGCGTGTCCTTGCAGAGGAAAAAAAATTAAATGTAAAGCCAATCGAGTTTTTTAAAAGATACTTGAATGAACGTAACATAAAACAATATGGATTAAAATATTAGCAAATAACTTTGATTGACAAAAATAATTTAAAACAGGATTATTAAATTTTAAAACTTATGTAAACATTCCAGGAAGGATGAGCAACGTTTATAATTGCTCATCATGAAAGACCATAATATTTAATTTTATATGCCATGGCAATTGCCATTATAATGTGATAGTTTATGGTGTTAAACACACAAAGAAATGATGTCTGCTTAACTATAAATATTTTATGTCATATAAACAGACATAATTTCTATGTATGTTCGTAAATTATTCTGTTTGCCAACTGAATGCGTTTACAAACTTAGTTTAGATAGAATAAGTTTACAGGTAAAGTTCACAGTAATTGAAATTAGTAGTTCAGTAGCATACTTCATAATAACAAGTGACTTCAGTATTCAAAATAGCAAACTACATATTATGATAGTTTAATATTTTAAGTGATATTTTTAAGTCATTTGTCGTTTCTACGCACACAATCTTTGGCTTCTAAAATTAACTTGAGTCGACGGACCGTCGATATTTTCTATATTTTACGCTGATGGCTTAGATAATATATATGCAACTAACGGCCCACCACAACATGAATACATTAAGCTAATCATTAGAGAAAGCAGTTTCCTTTAACAAGACATCTTCAATCTCCTAATAAATTTACAACAATATGTCTCGGAAACTCCGATAAAGTCAAATAGATCAGTTCATGTTATTTTGGAAAAAATGTTGTGAAGGTACTATTAATAGAGTCACAAGAAGTTTTTTATTTTCTTTTAGACGCAAATTATCTTTGCGGTTGCCTTAGTAAAGATTAGGATTGCTTAAATAGCCCCACCAAGGTTCAGGCCTTGTCGTGGCGTTGTAGCTCAGTAGCCCAGGGTGACACCAACACCTTGAACGAAACGAATTGATTCGAGGGGGCTCTTTGTACTCCTCTTTTAAGAAGAGGGGGCAAAAGAGCAGGGGGCAAGGGGTGAGGATGGAAACCTCGGCCTCATTGTACTGTCCCGACGCTGGAAGGGGTTGTTATGTGATGCGGGGCTCTGTGAAGGTGGCGTCGGTCCCCTGAGGGAGTGACTAGCCGTCGAGGTGCCCCTGACTTTAGTGGGTAGAGCTGCATCCACTTACCAGCTCTCGGGTCCCACAAACCCGCCTGGGGAGACCCACTCCCCCGCGGGATGCATAATCGCATTTCCCGGCGTTAAAGAAAAAAAATAGGTCCTCCCGTGACCATGGTTGCTGTAAAGTTTCCGAAACGTCGGGCTTGTAAAAAACTAAATAAACCGCGATAAAATCCGTAAAAGTTGTTTCATTATAATGAGTGAAATTCGCGTAAACATAAGAAAACAATATAAAAAAAATAGGATTACTTAAATAAGAAAATAATCGTCCCAAGGACTGATTATAAAGAAAATAAAATACTCAAACAACAAAAAACAGTATTATCTGTAGGTACCCATCAAGGTTTACTCTACTGTGATTCACGTATTATAAGTATAATATTACGTATTATAGTTATTATAAGTATACTAAGTAAGTACGTACTTTACGTATTATAAGTATAAATGCCAGAAGCAATAAACTTAGACTAACATTATCCGGATGTCTTCTGTATGGTAAACAGTAAAGGTGTACTCTCGGCGGTTACATAAAAACCTAATTTAAATACCATTAAAGCTAGACACGCTTAAGAATTTCAGATATCACGGGGAGTCATTATTTTTGTTTCGCTCCTCAGGGTAAAGTAAGTAATGTGGTTTGAATCCTACAGTCCCATCGCAACCGTTATGATAATAGGGGTTTTGGTTTGGCCATTGTTTTTACTGAGTGTTTTGCATTAAAGGTAGACCGAAGTAGAATCCAATTCGTTATATCTTACAAGAGTAGTGTGTGTGTGTTTAGACCTGGTTGAATTAAAACCGATAATCAGACGTCAGGAGTTTTTATGAGTGTATTTTTAATAGATACTATAATAATTATTGTTATATTATGCTTTGTTTGGAGCGACCATGGTCCAGTGGTGGGTGGACTCGGCCTCTTATGCAAGAGGTTCCGGGTTCGATCCTGAACTCCGCGTGAGTGCCTTGAAATGGGTTTTTCTAAATTTCCAAGTATACCCCAAACACGAGACCATCGCTCGCTCACCGGTCAAAACATCGTGAGGAAACCTGCATGCCTGATAAGATTGAAAGTCTTTGAAGGTATGTGAAGTTCACCAATCCGCACTGGGCCAGTGCTTCGGTGAACTATGGCCCATTACCCTCCTCGCCTGATTTTGAGGAGGAGACCCGTGCCCACCAGTGGGACATAAAGGGTTGATACTTTACTATATTTATTGATATACGATTTGTATTATTATAGATATAGACGACTAATGTATCGCTCTTATACTTGACTTATTAGAATTTAATTAGATTAGAAATTTCAATATTGCAAATTATCAATTTTATAATGGAAAATCAACCTTAAGGGCTCATTATAATGTTTGGTTTATACTTTGACATTCCATTGAAGAAACGCACTACGTTCTACTACATCTTCTTATCCAAAATAACCAAAAATGGACGTATTCAACTTTGCCGACAAAGTATTGAAAGATTTAGATATTCGGTCAACGACATACACCGCTCTACTTACACACTTTCAATCTTCAAGAACGATTTATCGTGACAATTAAATGGACCTGTGCTGTAAAATGTCGTGTGCTAACATGGCGCGACGTACACAAGACGAGATCAAATGAATAATCCAATTTAAAGTGTTAATATGTACGCAATAAATCCTACCGCTCTCGAAATAAAATTTTACTTATTTTTATTTGTGCAAAAAGTTATTAAGTTATAATACATTTGTGTGTTTATTATAGATTTTTTTGCAAAGTCTAGTTTGTAGATAATACATAATTGAACAATAAATGAAACTAAAGACGTAAAATACCTATTATTGTTATGCATAGTTAGAATTATAATTATTAATATAAGTAATACCAATGCCTAGTTGATTTTTTTTATAGATCGTAGAACTTTTTCTAAAGTTAATCTTTTCATTGTAAGTATCCGATTTCACTGAGGAAACCTTGGTTTCGTTGCAAATGCAACATGCATGCGTTACATTTTCTTTTGGTGGTTTTGTAAACTGTTTACTATAGGCCATAATAGAAAACCATTTGAAAATACCTCTTTTAAAACACCATACTTACTTCTTAAAAAACACAATATAGGACAATCCTAAAACTAGAAAATCATGGTTAAATGGTTAAACTAAAAAAATCAAAGAAGAAAAGAAAATAGTTAAACCTTATACAGCTAAAATCTTATAAATATTTAATATACCTAATATGTATGTATTATTATATTAGGTTCATTCATTTTCATTATTATTTTGAAACGATTCTAACAATAGTATCTCCAACAATGCTCAGCATCTATGCTCGTAATACGAATACTTCATCCAAAACAGATTCCTCTCTCGTACGAGCGCCACAAATCTGTCACAACCAACTAACACAAAGAAATCAGCCAACTCCAAATCGACAAACATTAAAAAGACAAAGAACTTTCACACCTAACTCGGCAACTTGTTTAAAATATACCGTGAATCAGTGTGACTGTATCCATCCAATATTAAACTTTATACCATTTTAATAAGAATAAGATTCATTTAAATTTATTATACATATACTCAATGTATTGGGATGATTGCAAAGAGAATTATGCTGTAATAGACAGGTTTAGAGTTGATTTTAGAATGTGGTGTAGTACAGGTGGAGTCTGCATACAAAGCATGTTGTCTCCAGATGCCGAAACGTGTCTCAGTACCTGCCATCAGAAATAATCACAAAGGAGTGGGGACAAAGAAACAAGTCTTCATTTGGATTGCGTCTCAGTGATTCACTGAAAGATATCGTAAGTAAGGTATTTGAATTTAAATGTTTCAACTTGAATTGTAACATTTTTGACTAATAGACTTTGTAAAATAAAATTAATTCTTTATTCGGTTTAGCACTCCAGATTATTTTAACTATACCGAAAAAGGGGGATTACCATTTTGGCTATTTCATCAGATAACCAAATTCGCTTACTAGCTTAGGACGCATTCTATGGCTTTTCTTGCATCTAAGTTTAACAACGCTCTGTAGGCTCTTACGATCAAAGTTGACTGTAATTTCCTCTCATTAAATGTCTTGTCTGCTAGATTCTCTGTCCAAATAGCATACCAAATTCCCAAGACTTTCGTCTCTATGCTAGTGAATACATCCCATTCCTAAGATTATCATTATCTTTATATACATACATAGTATCAACCCTTTTTATGTCCCACTGCTGGCCACGGTTCTCCTTCTCAAATTAAAGCAGGAAGAGTTCACATTCACAGACCAATACGGTTAAGTAAACTTCACACACCTTTAAATATTTCAAATCTCATCAGGCGTTTAGATTTGCTCACAATGTTTTTATTCACTGTTGGGTGAGTGCTAATCTCATGTTGTCACTTTGAAATTTAGAAAAACCCATTTCAGAGTTTCACAGGGGGTCAGGATTGAGCCCGGACTTCTCGCTCAAGAGTCCGAGCTCATACCCACTAGACCATTGTCACTCACTTTTATGTATACCTGATTTTCAAGATTTCATGTAAAAGCACCAAAGCACATTGTATCGTAAACCTATGAAGATAAGTATGCATAGAGTATGTGACGACAGTCTCCGCTTGTAAACGCAATCGGTCGTAACAAATTGTATCAATACACATCGGCTGCGCAGGCGCACTAAACTTTATGACCATTAATTGGTTGTAAAATCGGACCACCAGCGCGTAACACAAAGTCCCGTTGTGATTAGTTCCTTTGCACTGTCCTTTTCAGAGTCCTGTCATAGAGGTCAACGAAACTATTGCTAAAGCTGTCATGTATGAGAGAATGCGTTTTTGGCTACTGGTAAATTCGATATTTAGTGTATTATGTAAGTCGACTTTATTTTACTTTTGTAGGCAAAAGGTCAACGGTAATACGTCACCCATCGCTTATGAAAATTCGTTTATCTGGGACTGATTAAACAGGAAGGTGGTACCCATGCATACGGAACAGTGGAACACACTGGTAAATATCGATAAATAAATATTTTAAAGCAGATAAAAAAAAGTATATATTAAATTTGATCAAACAAAAACCTTTTTTTACTGCTGGATTGTTCTGTGCCGCAATTCCAGCTGCTTTGATACCACCATCTTGCGTGATTTCCTGTGAAACCGCTTTGCTATGTATTGGAGAAAAGGGCAGGACAGACATTTATTACTAGTACCGAGACTTATGTCTTAGGTCTCTGGGTAGACAACAAATAAATAAGATGCCTGGGCTAGTGTCAGGTAAACTAGGATAGGTATGTTGTTGTATGAACGGCAATGGCCTCTTTCTGCGAAACAGTAACGTCCCAGAAAGAGGCTGACGAACTGGTCAGAGAGGAGGCTGCCAATGAGGCCTCCCCCCGTAGACGACGAACAGGGGTGCTCGTGTCGGGCTCGGGGTGGGAATCCGGGCCCCGCTAGACACGACGTCGGGAGACTGCCAAGTGGTAGCCGGGCAGTCCCCTTATTGTAGAGAATCTGGTCTTGCCAGTCTGTCGCTGAGGGTTTCCCGTCGCCTGCAGATCCGGGTCCCTCAGATATAGCGGCTAAAGACTCACGCAGCGGTTTTAGTGGGATAGTGCACCCAATGCGAGAACACACGCCAGCGCGCTTACCCAAGGCTGGTATGGTCCGAAAAGGATTTCCGCTGCGTCATCAAAAAAAAGGGTGGACCTTGTTGCCGTTGACCAATTGTCATCAGGTGTCACGTCTGCAGTATGCCTATCCAAGTTCCATAAAATGTAATAGCGTCAATCACAGCCAATGGATAGACAACATTTACTCTCACCTTTTACAACCCATAACACGTGATATCACATCAAAACAAACCAAAGATGTTTGAATCGTAAATGTAAGATCGCGGCATAATCGTGTTTATGAGCAAATATTGTTCCATGCTCTCGATTCTTACACTAATTTCGATAGAGACTAAAGAGGTCTAATTGTATTAAAACTTCTTTGATTTCACACATAAAAAAAAACCTTCGAAAATTAAACATATTATTATACTAACTTTGACGAGACAACAAAAATTATACATGTGTACTTGGTACGTCCTATGTACCTATTTAAATTATATTTGAAGTCTGTTAAAATGAGACGTGCGTTACCCTCATAATTACGAAACGATTGAAACCTCATTCACAAAAAAATAAATTAGTACTAAGGCTTAATGATGAGGTATGGGGGAAGGAAGTAATATGTATATAATTTTATGTGTAACACATGCAGAATCTTGAAACCATGTCCTTTCCTTTTCCTTAGGCAAAAACCTTCGTCGTAGTTAAAAGAAATGAATAATAAGCTTCCATTAGAGCTTAGTTTTGCAATAAATAAATCAGCCCCTGTGGCCTAATGGATAAGGCATCGGCCTCCTAAGCCGGGGATTGTGGGTTCGAGTCCCACCAGGGGTAATGTATCATTTTTAATTTTTTTTTTACGAATTTTCTTAATATTTGACACGATATACGTCGGCGTCGTATAAATAAAACATTTAAGTAAAAAACATCCAATAGAGAAATTGTAGGGAAAATATAAATTAATATTTTTCCTTAGTTTCAAAGTTTGTATTTTTTTTTCTTTAGTAAAATTACTTTTTATGATCATTTTCAAACTCAGATCCATTTAGAAAGCGGTTGGTACAAAAATCCAATGGCGTTGGATCTTATATGAGCTAACAGGTTGCAAATAAAGTTTTCATCGGTTCCTTAGGTATGCAATATAAATAAACTTATAATTCCAAAATTGAATTGAAGTAACCAAATACCGTAAGTACTATATAGATGAAAATAGTTTAGTAAAGTAAAAATCATCAGTCTTGATCCGTCCACTGCCCTCCATAAATCAAATTTAACACGGCCAGTCCCTTGCCACTCGCATCCAACACGAACCGGCCACTGCACAGAGAACACCTTCCCACCTGGTTAATAGCCGATCAACGCAATAGACAAAGGCTGATGATGATTATGAAGATAATGAGGCTGTTAATAATTTTAATGTAACTTATATAATGCACTTTGTCCAAATTTAGCTATATACTTTCAGCAAACATCTAAACCAAAAATAAAAAGATAATAAGTTGCATAAACAACCTGATATTATAAGTATCAAAATTATTTAGTTTGATATAAGCTGGGTGAAATGAAAAATGTCTGAATTCATAATTGATTTGCAACGGAAACACCGTCAGTCTGTTGTTTAGCAATATTAAAATATCTCGCAGCGATTTCCGGACACGACTTCAATTACTGAAACATAGAGCATTGATATTTTAATGAAAATAAATCATTCGATTCATAAAGGTAACTTAAACGTTCCAAAATTATTGTTTTCAAATCTTTGGGTGAATTTCACTCATAATTAATGAAACAACTTTCAACGTATTTCATGCGATTCGATAAAATTCGTGAAAAGTTGTTTCATTATAATGTTTTAAACTACTTTTATCGTAGTCTATCGGAGTTTTTACATTTTTAACGCTACTGCAGGAAAACTTTTACGTATACAGTGGAAAAGTAAAACGGTCCTTTGAATTCAAATGTATTAAAAAATTAGATTAGATACAGATACAAACAATTACAAATTAAATATATTTTTTAAAAAAACCTACGTATTCTACAGCGTTTCATTAGGAATTCTACATTTTCAAAGTTTTGGTTACTTTAGAATTTGATCACAAAGTTTCGTTAAAAGTAGTTTCATTGTGATAAATAAACTGAACGGATGAACTGAATGAACAAAAAACAACTTTTTTTTAAGTACCGTTCCTCAAAATAACTAAATGTAACCCCTAAAGAAACCACTCCGCGCATAAAGATATTAAGAGCAGCTTATTTAAAATATCTGTGACTCCGTCTAATGTCTGTCCCTCAAAATTTTTAAGCTAGTAATTCTTATTGTTAAAGAATAATAAGTGATAAGTCTGAAGCTTGACGATATATTATGTAAATAAAAGAAAAAAATGTAAAAAAAAATAATAATTTGTGTTTTGGTAACATGAACTGACAATACATTTTTCAGAACTCTCAACGCGTGATTCGAGTTTTTTTGTGTATTTTATGTCTAAAAAATTAAAAAGCTTGATATCAAACAGTAATATGCAGTAAATAATGTATGCAGAATCCAAATTAACACGATGAGTGTAATTTTTTATCCTAGTTGCATAAGCAAACTGGCAGACGCAAAAGAAAATGGCAAACCTGATGATAAGACGTAGTTGACGTTGCCCACGGTCACAAATACTTACTAGTCTACCTGGAACTAGCCCAGGCAACTTATTTCTATGCTGCCTGTCCTGAGAAAGGAGCTAACTCCCAGTGTTAGTAATTACACGTTTGCCTGTCCTGCCCTTCTCCCAGCAAAGCAGCAAAGCAATTTCACGGGAGCATCAAACAAGATAGTAATATCCATGCAACAGAAAGTGCAGCACAGCGCATCCTCCTGGAATAATACACAAAAATGTAAATTACGGATATTTTTCAAGAAATTAATACTTTGTACTACTTTTGCTAATATAGCCATTAGCACTGTGAACTATATACTAAAACGTTCTGAATGTCCCGTATAATATATGCACAGGTGATGTGTCCGACGTCTCCGCGAATGTCGCTAATTAGTGGACGTGTGTCGTAAATCACCAGGGGAATATTTGCTCACTTTAATTAGCATCACCTTGGTTACAAACTTAGTAAAACCTAGTACAGGCCTGCCAAATTATTCGGAAAATTGGATTGGAACATTTCGTACAATTTTTTCTTCTTTGACATATTTTTTATATGAGTATGAAAAGTTCGAATATAATATTTTGTAATACAAAAATAACTTTAATTCCTAACGGCCGGTATAAGGTGAATTCGAGTGGCGGGATATAAGCCGTTTTGGCATTCATTGATAGGCTGTCCTCTTTTTTAGGGAAAAATCGACAGTGACAATATTGATGATTAAAAATGATGAAACTATTAAAAAAAAATGACTAATTTTACAGAAGTTAAAAGAATTACAGGCAGTAGAATAGAATATAAAAATGGTTTTTAATAATCCGTATATGACACTGTAGTATAGATAAGAATTAAGTAGGTTAAATATGCAAAATAGTAATAAATAAATGTAAAAATTCGCTAGCGATTTGTAACAAATCACACACCTAAACCAACCTATAAATTAAAACAAAGGTTATCATCTCGAAAGCAGCGCAATATGAGGAATATCTAAGAGTCATTGACTGCTATAGTTTACACAGTATTAAAACAATCCTTTTTACGGTCCGTGAAAAACAATGCCCTCGAAGCGTAATTCAGACATTCGAAGTGCAATAAGCTACAGCATATTCTTAGAAAGGCAATAGGCTTTAATACGTTTAAAAGTTAATTAGCCAAGGTAAATAAAATCAGTGCTAAAACGGTTCCCTGATTGATGGTATACAGTGCAGTCAATATCAAAGTACGCTAAACGGTCCGCAATATACAACAATCATAATATTACCTGTGAATTATGACCGCTACCAACTGTACCGCTTTTACGTTCGTGTAGTACGCCCATGAATTTACACTAGCAAATCTGGCAGGAAATTTTAAAACTGCTCGAAAATAAATGATCATTAATCTATATTTTTATAGACATATTGATTTAAATAAATTAGTTCCAGGGAACCACGCTTAAAAATTTGTTTGTACAATCCGATGTCTACCTTAGAAACCTTCTTTTTTCCTAGATATAAAGAGAGAGTAGGAAGAACGTGCCTGTTGATGTAGTTTAAGCCAATATAGCCTGTGTTTCTCATGAATTATTCTGAACTGGGATAAGGCTAAGTAGGTATGCATATTTTGGAAAAGTAATGAAAAAAATTATAAGTTATGATGAGCTCATAATTATCCATTTAAGGAGGTGCCAAATTATATTATAAAGTATTCCAATCAAAAGTATGGTGCTCACACGCTTGGCAAGAACGCTGGACGCGCGCCAAGTTCTCCCGCTATTTGCTTATAATTCGGAATCAATATGCTAGCACACGTGCGTCTGACTATTTCCCTCATAAACGTTGTAATCGCCGCTGTAATTCACGCACAATTGCAATTTAGGCTGGGCACAGACTGGCGCGTAACGCCATGTTTAGCTCCTGTATGACATTATGGCTTATTAAAATATGTATTACCCTATGATCTTATTTTAGATTTGATTGCTAATTTTCATGGTAGGTTGACCGCAGGCAGAACTGAGTGCAGTTATTCATTGAAAGAAGCCTATATCCAGCCTATATTGAATGGGAAAGATTAAAACCTTTTTAAAATCCGCTTTCAAAAAAAAATCAAATGAATACAAAATAATGTCTAGTCCAAAGTAAAAAAAAAGTTAAGTATCAACCCTTGTTATTCCCACTGCTGGGCACGGGTCTCCTCCTCGAAATCAGGTGAGAAGGGTAATGGGCCATAGTTCACCGATGCACTGGCCCAATGCGGTTGGTGAACTTCATATACCTTCAAAGATTTTCAATCTCATCAGGCATGCAGGTTTCCTCACGATGTTTTCCTTCACTGGTTCGAAAGTAAAATATTAAAAAGGCCTTTTTGTTGGCAACGATTATTCTATGAGATCTATTATCTCACGGTTGCCAAATTTTTAAATCAAACATCGTCATATCTCGAAACGTCATATTCATATTTAACTATTCCATCGAGTGTTAACAGATAAAGTATTTTAATACCACATTAAGGTAACGGTCATTACGGATACGGTTAAATGAAATCTAACTGCAGTCGCAATACGGGTTCAAAATGGCAGTTAAATGTATTGTTAATTGCGCGTCGCCTCACGACAGGTGTTGACGTGCTGGAAATAGAACTCAGCTCACTTCCAAGGTGTAAATATGGAAATAGAACAAAACTAAATCAAGCCCCTGCTTTTTTAGTCTAACTCGGCTTCCTGTCGATGGATTTATTACTTTAGTTATAATATAAGAATAAACAATATTAAACTACATATATTTTATTGTTTTATATAATTTCACGAACAAAAATTAAACAGAAAAAAAAGTTTATCATAATGTGCAATAGAATCCTACTAATATTATAAATGCGAAAGTTTGTGAGGATGTTTGTTACGCTTTCACGTAAAAACAACTGAATGGATTTCGATGAAACTTCATTATAATATAGCTTATACATCAAAATAACACATAGGATATAATTTATCCCTGTACTCCCACGGAGATGCGAAATATGCGGGAGAAACCGCGGGGCGCTGCTAGTTTGTAATAAAATTTGAATAGGTAAGCTGTACCTTCGTACCTAACTCTTTATTTTATTTTCATTGTTTTTACAAACTTCGATTTCCATGTACATAAATTTTTAAATAAATAGAAATATTAATCGTCAGCTGCTGAAAAAAAAATGATTTAATCCCATACCGGGAGTACACAATTATGAGGAAAATTCAAAAGAGATCTTTCGATATGTCGATAGACGCCACTTAGGACCTGTGGCTTTTGAGCACTAGAAATACATTCTTTTTTTAAATGAATTTTCCCGCAGTTTTCAGTTTGTCGGTATTTTCGTACCATATAATGCATACAGTAAAATCAAAAACATGTGTTATTATTGTTGTCGTATATTAAAAAGTTGTAAATATTGAGCGTTTGCCAAAAAATTAGGGATCGAGAGATGTGGGCGTTATTGATGACTTAGAAGTTTTCACAGCTCTACCGCAATGTCAAGACATTTTTTTGGCGGTTTCGATGGCATTTTTACGACGACAACGTATTCGTCGCGTTTTCAAAAAGAAAATTATATATTCAAAAATGTTTATTTTTGACATAGCTTATATTTTATATAATGTATAAAAAAAATTAAGGACCGTCAATCAATTTGGAAACTATGCAATACATAATATTTTGATAATACAACAAGTAAAATAATATGTATAATGTTCACCTTTATAATTATTGTGATTTGCCTATTACGGCACTAAATTGAGCTCGAAAAAAGAAACTAACGGGCCGATCATTTATTTAGGGCGGGTTGCATCCACCGATTTTAACGAATATGTAATCGTCAAAGATGGGGGTAACGAACGTTAGTGACCAAAGAGCGTTGTTTTTAACAGACGTTAAAATTTTATCAAGTCGTTAACAAATTATTTGAAACATCGGTTGTTTTAAATCATGTTTTCCTTTAGTCCGTATAATAGATACTAATTCAAAATTTATTATATTTCAAAATTTATTAAATTCAAACTGAATAATTTCAATTATGGTTTTATAATATTAAAAATTATGAAAAAGAAAAACAAATAAGATTGAAGAGAAAAATGTCTGTGTTATGCGTACAGTTGAGTTTTATGACTTTTATATACCTACGTTTCTTATGTATTTACAATATTTTATCGTAGTTTATTTTATATTATACCTTATTTATAGTATGATGTCGTAATAAATGCACATAAAAAGTGAATTAATATTGTTATGTGTATTAATATAAACAAAATATTGCGATTAAATTAGCTTTGGAAAGAATTCATAACACCATTTATTTGAGAATACAATACAGGTGTTTATTTTATAATAAATTTGTATATTTTTGAGAAGGATTTGAAAACTCAAAATAGAATCTGAAGCCAAAGTGTTTTATTCATTGTTTCTAAAAACCGCACACAATATTACTGCTGTGAGTGTAATGAAATATATTTAATTAAATTATAATCACTTTTAAGTTTTGGATTTTGGAATTAATGGAGATGTCTAACATTATTCTCGCCTAATTTCAAGACAGGTGAGGGTGTAAAATAAAAAGTGGAACGATCAGTAGCAATAATTACTTTTGACCAGAGGTCTTTGAAATAGCGTGATAATAGACTTGTTATTTTATTTCTAAAAAATAAAATAAATGGAATATTTGAAATAACCCCTAAGTATACATAAGTAACCGGTGAAAACATCGTGAGGAAACCTGCATGGTTGATGAGATTGAAAGACTTTGAAGGTATGTAAAGTTCACCAACTCGTATGATTTCGAGGAGGAGACTGGTGCCCAGCAGTGGGTCATATTATATGGGTTAATACTTAACTTTACTATTGTAAGTAATAAGTAATCTTATATAATTAATATACATTTTTCAATTTGTAAAAATATTCCATAAAAAAGTTAAATAACTACGTAAATAATAATGTAAAAATATTGTAAAGATATATGAACGATGACGAATGATCAATTAATAAAAACATAGCAATGCTGCAATGATAAATATATATGTAGCCACGTCAAGACCACGGTCTTATTAAGGTGGGCGCACATTTGTCTACAAAAATTGCTCCGCAAGAAAACCATGAGCCCGAACGCCGCCAGTCTTACGCGCCCAATTTCTGCTGTATAAATTGTGAAAAACAACGTCGTCACAATATAAAATTGGCACTGACATACCTACACGCCTGAAAAAAAAAATACTTGGTTGATAAAATCATCAGTATAAAATTGGGTCTCCATGAAGGTTTTTTGAAAGACGACACCGATTAGGTTCTATTATATCTTATATAAATAGCTTCACACTCGCGATTCTGTGCGTTCGACGCGTCGACTTCGACAAGTGTGCGACCGCTTTAAATGTCTCCTCCGTCTAATTCCGTTGATTGTCACAGAAATAAGCGTAGGTTGGCCATTTTCTATTTTTTATCTAATCCTATGAAAACAGTTCTTTATTCATAATTAAAATGGAAAACTATCATTTATAATATTATTATAAAAAGAAACTAACTGAGAAGTTGGCCTCTCTCATGGTTTTCTTGTAGTTGATTTATATTATTAAATTCGTGAGTTCTAATATGAATAAATATGTAACTCAGTTCTTAATTTTACAATGTCTCTGGTAAGACCTAATATTAAGACACATATTAAAGGCTAACCATTATGAACCTCATATGTAAATGATTGTACGGACTTGTATAGAAATACAATAACAAGAAGCGAATGTACTCTAATGATATTGTATTCTTACCTTTCATGCACATTTTTGCTAGAATTATAATTGATTTTAATTTATCGTTTACTACACCGAAAAATACTTTAAAAAGAAAAAAAGAACTTTCAATCAATTCCTAAATTACTTATCTTAAAAACTGTAGCGATCTCGTTGATTCACGATAGGAGTATATCCACTAAGCCACTGTGACATCTTAACAAGATCTACGTCCGTCAACCTGAGTTATCGCAGCATCTGCGCATGTAGCGGACAACAGTTCAAATAAAATTCCTATTTGGACTGGGGATTTTCGTTAGTCATTTGTCGCTTATAATATAATAATAATAATTAGGAATTGTCATTTTTAAGTTAAATAAAAGCACTATTTTATCTAAACTAATAGCATAAAGAAGAAAGATTTGATTGTTAATTTGTATTAAATAGGCTCCGAAACTACTTGACTGATTTGAAAAATTATTTCACTGTTGGGGAGCTACGCTATCCCCGGTGAATGTGGGCTATATTAATTTTCAAATAAGCTATAGACCCGTATTAAAACTTAGTTGACGTAGGCAAAGCTAGTTTAATATAAAAACAGTTGCACCTCGCTTTAAACTTAGGAACATGAAATTCTGAATCTTCTTTAAAGATATTGTGATATATAAGAATTCTTTAAAGATATTATGATAATCATTACAGTCAACAAAAAACATAAAAGAATTTTGTGAAGGTTAATGTATAATACCAACTCTTTACCTTATTCTTCAATTATGTACCTAATATATAATATGGCAAGGGATACCTCTCTTACCATATTATATATTAGGTTGTGTTCATGAAGTGAGGCCTATGTTGAGAAGTTGTCAATAAATAAATAAAGCAATACGTGATAATATACTCGTATAGCCAAATACTCGATACTACGATATCAGTTAGACTGATATAGCTAACCGGTTATTATTCGTAATGTAAACTCTTTAGCTCATTCAGAAAACACACAAATGCAATTGTGATTTGATACAACAATTATTTGTAGATCCTTACTAATATTATAAATGTGAAAGCTTGGAAGTTTCTTACGCTTTCACGCAAAAACTTCTCAAAGAATCATCATGAAATTTTGTACACATTGGGAGGTGCACACTAGAAGTAACACAGGTGGCCCTTTTATTAAAAAAAGGATTTTTTTTCGCATGCAATAGCTAGTATATCTCGATATTATACAAATAGTTGGGACGATGATGTCCATGCAATGACCAGCTCTAACGCGTTGGGAGCGCGCGGCGGGGAATCGGCCGTTTCGGCGTTCACGAAAAGATGCCAATGTACAACATATTTTGATAACTACGACGAGGATAAAATATTAAATTGTACGGTTTTATTAGTCTACCTAAATACAAGCGACATACTATACCTATATCTGCCGTGGTTCTAAATCGCGCGGTCGTAAATCAGCCGTGCGATGACGAAATTTATGCGACTAGTCCGTTCATAATTCTTCGCTTTATTTGTTGCCACCCTTAATTTTAAGGTTACATTTTATACATTTTGTATAAAACGTGCTTCATGGGTCTAAATTTAGCTTTCCTTCGGCTGCATGGATACCATCATCTTGGTAGTTTCTCCCGGGAAACGGCTTTTCGGAGTTTCGGAGAAATGGTAAGACATACAGTGTAATTACTGGCTTCGAGACTTAATATAAGACTTAGGATAGGCAGGAGGATAGGCTAGGCTAGGCTAGGGCCTAGGTTGTGTTTATGGGTGACGTCTACCACTTAACATGAGATGTATTATAAGAAAATATCTTTTTATCTCCATTTGAGCAGTCTGGGTGCTAAGATCAATCTGACGCTGACTGTACATGAAGTTGAGTGTATACCGTTCTCATTATGAGGATTATTGTATTATAGCTAGTTAATAAAACGAAAAAAAATCTAGTTGGTCACCAACAAATATTGCTATGATAAAATATAGTTTCATCATCATCATCATCAGCATTTATCTGTCCACTGCTAAACATAGGCCTTCCTCAATGAACGCTGAGACGACCGATCCCTTGCTACTCGCATCCAACGCGGACCTACTACTGCACGAGATCACCTTCCGATCTGATTAATGTAAAATACAGTTTAAATATCTAAATATATTTGAATATTATTTAATTTAAAACTATTTAGTAGTAATGGCGCCAGGAAAATTCTCGATTTTAATCATCATTTGAAAACTAAATCCATCTCACAATGCCAGTCGAACTAAACAAAGAAATATCGGTTTAGTTTTTATTTTAGTCCCATTTATATTTAGCGCGGTATGCGTGTAAGAGACGTGCAGTGAACAGGATTTATCGTCGGTACCTGAGTTCTATTCCTGTAACAATGCACTCAGTGTGCCTGAATTGTGCGCAAACTCTCCGCATGTATTTCACATTTACCCGCTAATTATAATTTATGAACATTCCCATTGCGTATTTTGATCCACAAATTGAAAGTATGAAATTGGGGAAATAATTTGTGTTTTAATTTGAATATACCGGCAGTGTTTGTTTGTCCTTATTTAATCGGATAAGACTATTGAAAAAAGTGTAGATTTAAAAAACGTGGCCATTGAATAAAATTACATAAGATGTAGCTAGCTAGAATATACCAGGGGGCCTAGCCAAAACGCCATTAAGAAAGCGTTAGCGAAGTTCGAAATGATAAAATGTATAGGATGGACCACGTGATTAAGCGCGGCCTTATGTCAATCCCATACATTTTATTATTTCGAACTTCGCTAACGCTTTCTTAATGGCATTTTGGCTGGGCCCCCTGATACGCCATTAGAAAAAGTGTGTGAATACACGGATTTTTTCTTTGTGTTTATTTTACTAGTAGATTGTAGATGCGTCCAATATTGGAAAAGCAGTAACTTTATTAAAATAAGAACAGACATGAGATAGTGCACGACACATTGAACAAAATTGAGTACACCAAAGTCGTTGGCTTCATCGTCACGCCAATAATGATCATCCTTTATCCATCCACTGCTCAGTATACTTCGATAAATGCCAAGACGACCGTTCCCTTCCGACTCGCAACCAACATGGACCGGTCACTGCACCATCGTCCCATCTGGTTAATGGCCATCCAAAACTTCGTCTACCTTGACATGACCACCACTTTTGAACCTTATTGGCCCATTGGCTGTATCCCCTGTAATGAGTGTGGGACTAGCCCGCTGTCATTTTAACGTGCTTATTCTTAACTTGATATCAATAATTAGTTCTCTGGAGAACATCGTTTCGAATCCTATCTGCCAAAGAAACACTCATCATAGCACGCTCCATAGCATGTTGATCTACGGTAAGCTATCGGACGAGTCGTAAATTAAAAGGCCACGTTTTGGCCCCTCTAAGCTTCAGACCGATGTAATTTATTTTCCTTCGGTTTATGTTCACCTCAGTAACACCTGTAGTCGTAAACCCAGTTCATATTCTCGTTAGTTTTCTATTTATAATGTACGTATGATTTCTCCTTACGCTGAATGGCGAAGGTAAAAGGTATAATAAGATAAAATACGTGAATAATATGAGAAACTAAAATCAAGGCTATTTGGTCGGATCAACTTAGGCCACCATAAAAAAATTCCGAAACCGAAAAAAACTGAAAGTTCTCCAACAGTAAGTATAGAAAAAAATCCAATTCACCTAATTAATTTCCCAATTCATTAAAGTAAAAATCGTGTTCCCGAGCTTTACCGGCCGAGGTAAACAGCTGTCACGTCACTCAGCTGTCAGGAGTTTTTATTACGGCCGGATATACATGACGCGTCCACAGTGGGCGAATTTTATATTTAGATGCTGGTTTTATCGCCGTCTATACTTTTCCGGTCACCCATGGACTATACACTCTAATATTGTTCGATTTATTAAATAAATCAATAAATCATTATCATCATCTCCTAGTCCTCTCCCAACTATATTTTAGGGTTAGCTTCCAATCAAACCCGATTTAGCTGAATATCAGTATTTTAAATAGAGCGACTGCTGTCGGACCTTCACAACCCAGTAACTGGGTGATACGGTACCCCGTGGTAGGACTAGTTGACATACTCTCGGGTCTTTGATGACCCGTAACGACTGTCAAAGATCCACGAATGACAGCCGGGACCAACGGCTCAACGTGCTTTCCGAGGCATGGAAGAGACTCGGTATGTAAAGATGGTCACCCATCCACGGACCAACTTCGGCAAGCGTGGCTTAACCTGGTGGATTGATCTGCGTGGCTTTTACAACTGAGCCACAAGCTCCTTCTAAATAAATAATAAATATTATTCAATAATCACACCACTTTAACCTAGCCCCGTAGTAAGCATAGGAACTTGTGTTCCGTTTATTGGATAAGGGAAAAAAAAGAAATTTAATTTATTACGTAATGTCGCGCATGTTCCGGTGCTCTGTCACTTTTGTACTTAACATTTTTTTATATCTTCAATTGTTTTCGAGAAGGAGGGCGTAGAGCGCGCGGTTAGAGAATCATCTGATGTGAACAGTTGGTAGTCCCGATAAAAACTCGTAAACAGTCAAAATTATTTCAATGAAATAAAATTATTCCCACTGTAGAACGCGCGCAATCCGGCGTATTTATGTACGTATTCGCTACCTCTGTAATGGTGTTTATCGCGGGCATCACCACGGACACCTGACTGACTTCCGATGTTTCCCGCCGCGCTTTCATCAGACTTTCCTACAAATGGAATTTAAATTTCATCATACGTTTTCATTTCTACGGACAGAATTAAATAATGCGGTGATATAAAATTTTACAATTTTATGTATAGAATATTATGTGGCATTTAAGTAATTACTTATAATATGAAAATAATAGTTTCACAATTGTACAATTAATAAAATATAAGTAAATTTTTAGTTTGGGTGAAGTAACGAACCTATGGACCGTGATGACATAAGCCGTCGCTTTGGTCCCGGTTGTCATTCGTGGGTCTTTGACAGACCAACAACCAGTTTTACCACGGGGTATTAGTATTTAGCTGAAGCTGACCCCAAAATATAATTAGGAAAAGGGGTAGACAACTAAATTGGCAGATAAACTTGTTTACTAAGTGACATAATTGGCCAGTGTGGCTATATTTATTCCCATTTCCCTCAATTGATACAATCAGTCCTGTGAAAATGAGAAAAAAATCATTGGAAAGCTCTCCTACGGTGTATGTATTTAACACAAGCGTACACTACTGCTGCTTCGAATCCTTCCAACGCTGTACCTATGTCTCGAATCGTCTTGACTTTTCCCCGTCTTGTAGGTTAATATTATGTTGGACCACTATGTAGTTGTATGCAGCTATCAAGAGGTATTTAAGTAGCAATCGTCGTCAAAACAAAAAAAAAAGGTGTGTGTGCGATTCACACACGATAGAAGTGAAACACACGTTAAATGCTCAGATACAAGCATGTATTAAACAGTGTGCAATATACATACACACCGACATTTGCTCTCTCGCTCTTTTGTATTTGTGTCTCTTACCTGTCGTTTTTTCCGTTGCATCCGATTTGCAATCACAACGATTCTAAAGAAGTTTCAATTCAAAAATTCTACTTTGACAACATCCACGTGAAACACCTGCCATATCTCCGGTGTAATTTGTAGTTAGTAGCTAGTAGCTTGGGATATCGGTGATCACTTCATATTAGACGATATATCTATCCGTTGACTCTCTATATAAAAAGATGAATATTAATGTCTGTACGGGAATATGTGGTTTCCGATTCCCGTAACACGAGTTTGCAAGTTTATGGCTTGTCAGAGGACTAGGTTAATGTGGTAATATTTATTTACTACTTACAGCGCCCCGCGGTTTCGCCCTCGTATTTCTGATTCCCGTGGGAGTACGGAGATGAATTATAGACTATGTGTTTTTAGCTATATTATTGAAATTTTTAACTAAAATCCATTCAATAGTTTTTGCGGAAACCAGACAACAGATGTTTTAAAATACTTTACACATACTTATTTAAGATTTTAATGAATTTTCATTCATTCATTAATTCATTCATTCATTTTTATTATAATTTAATACACATCCATGACCCAGGAAGACAGAAAGCTTTATTTTGTTTCGTGGTGGAATTCGAACCTGCTACCTCCGGCTTGAGCGCCAACGCGCTATGGAGCCACAGAGGTCGTAAAATAAAAATGTATAAATGTAAATAATTGTTATCATTAAATTTAATACATACATAAACGTTAAATATCACAGATTAGATTTTTTATTTGTATCTAAAAGCTACCAGACAGATTTATAAATTTCTTTTGTACGATTAAAAGAAAACTATATTTACACTTAGTAGCATAGACTATGCTTATACCCGTATTCTTACTTGAAACATGAACTACGCGGGTGAAACCCGGAGCGTTGCTGTTACATCGAATAAAAACTTTGAAAATATAAAAAACAGCAAGAGTCTTGGAACGATCTGTAACCGAATTCCATGTTCCAATTGATAGTTTCAAATCCAATCATAATTATGTCATTTTATAAGCCACATTATTCAGATAATCCGTCCTCTCAGCACCAAACACACGTACGAGAGATTCAAAAACAAATAAATATCAACCGCAAAGCTAAACGATGTAATATTTTGCAACATTTGACATGAATACCTGGAAATTGGCACTGTTAATGTGGTATTTTAGTGTATTTTTGTACATTGTTGTATAATAGGAATGCTAAAATGCTATTTTAGCGATCTTTTAGCAGCTTGCGGCTTGGTCAGAAGAGTTTATTATGCTCAAATACGCTAATTAGGTAAGCTATCGTTTGTCTTGGCGTTTATTGAAGGGGGCTTATGTGCAGCAATGGGTGAATAGTTGATGATCGTGATATATTTTAAAAATAGCAATTGAAAGCCTTATGGCGAATGTATTATTTTTTTACGCCGGGAAATATGCTTTTATGTATAGACCCAGGTAGACCCAGGTGGACAGCCTCTAAAACCCATCGGTACTTCGTCTCTCCGTCATACTACTGAGCCGCAGGATAGCGTTGCCGTATTCTGTGACATGGTGAAGGCTTACCGAAGGCTCATAGACTTCCACACAAATAAGGGTTATGGTGTGGCCCTCCTTATCCCGCCACAGAAATCTCACAAACTATTATGTGACCGCGAGGTACTGCTTCAACATAGTATTACTGATTAAGATAATGTCTATAATATGTAGTTTAGACTTTAGACGAACAAAAATAATCCAAATCTCTTTTATTTAAACTTCGAAACAATTCGGTGAGAAACTTTGAAGAATAAATGGAATATCAAACTATTGCTTAAGTATTGATAGAAGCTGTTTTATGTATTTTGTTTAATGTACATATTTCAAAAATATCTTGTGAATAACCTATGCTTTCAAAAACTTCAAAACGGCATTCGTTAAAAATATTCTATATAAAAAGTATTATCATAAGCTTCCCCATATTAGATTATGGGTTAACCCATTTTGAAGCGGTCGGCTAAAGCTCTATTGGCAATAGGCAGCCTAATCTTAGACGCCCACGCACGGTTTGTTTGCATTTTTTTCACGATGTTAGTTTTGGACGGTACCAGGTTGAACACGGCTCTTGGAACTAATAAAATTTACATAATACTCTAAATATTTCGGATCTGTGGATTTTTCATTATTTATTGCCGCTTTTGCCATTTTTATGTTATATAGCGAATCAATAAATTGGTTTTAAATGTTATATGTTTTGATGTTACGTTGCTTTTATTGTAATAGCAATGTGTGTTTTATAGTGGTTACTAAAATTTTGCAGGTGTGTAAGTATAATTGAATTAAAACCGCGCCATCTAGTGATCAATAGAATGAAATTCGAGTCTTGTTCAATAACAAAAAAGGATGTACTAGATAAAAAAATGAGTACATTATTTATTCTGAATTAAAATGTTGAAAATTATAGTTATTTATAATTATATTTTTCATCATCATAATCGTCATAATCAGCTTTAATCCGTACACTGCTAGATATACGCCTCTCTCAATGAACGGCAAGAATACCGATCCCTTGCCACTCGCATAATGGATAATAATAATAATATATATTTTAGGTACTAATAATAACACAATAATTTATTATTTGATCTATCAACATTTATTTGATGATACACAGCCGCTAAATTCCACCTTCCCGAAACTTTTTAAGTATACAAACAAATTCTAAACATTTACACGTACAAAGTGCTTTATTTTAATCGTGTGTTTTGTCTGCCCTGGCGCCGCTCACATAAGGTGAGGAAACGCTATGCCTCCCGCTGATGATGGATAGCGTTTGAAGTCCATGTTTACGAGATTGAGTGGATATGATTACAGATATTAAGTGGTAAGGTATTTTTATTGATACAAACAAACGTTTCATTCATCGCGAAAGTTTAGTTTTCGCAAATGTATGAGGCCCACAACGCGGGACTATCACGCGAAGTGGCGATATCAAACCTCTCTGAATTTATTGAATTAATCTTTTATTAGCAAGTTGAAGTATACCTAGGTAAAAGTTTATTTGTTTATTTAGTGACACCAACAAGATAAACGCCAACAAATACTTAAGAACTAGCTTAAATATAGTGAGTTGAGTGTCACCTCAAATAACGGTGCAAAAGTAAAGTATCATTATAATGTAACAACTTTTACACGTACAAAATATCAACCCATTACGTCCCACTGCTGAGTACGGCTCCCCTCTTCTCTAAATCAGGCGAGGAGGGGTATTGGGCCATTATCGACGAGCTGGCCAAATGCGGGTTGGTGAACTTCACATATCTTCAAAGACTGACAATCTGATCAGGGATGCAGGTTTCACTTCATTTTTTTCACTTCGTTCGCTCACCGGTGACGCGTGTTTAGGGTGCACATAGAAATTTAGAAAAACCCATTTCAGGTACCACAGGGGATTCTCGTCCTTTTCAAGATCAAACCCGGGCCCTCTCGCTTAAGAGGACTGGAGGAGAAGACCCACTAGACCACCTTCGTTCTGTGCTCAAGGTGCAAACCGCAACGCAAATTAGAAACATTTTGAACTCATTGAAAAATTATTTATATTTATATAGTTACTAATATTGGCATGATCATTTAATACTACCTATTTTATGAAATTTATTAAATTTAATGAAGTGTTGGTCAGAAATTACCGAAAAGACGAGCTCCGTATAGTGGCCGATCTATGTTTATTTGATTATAATCCAATATGCCACTGGAAAGTATCGGCGGTCGTGGCGTTCATTGAGGGAGGCTTATGTTTAGCTACTGCTATACTAGTGCCGTCTTTGCGTTCATTGATAATGCTTAGCATCAAAACATTATAGGCATCTATCTGTCTATGCATATTCAATATATTTTATCATAAGACTAGGAGCGCCTCGCGGTTTCACCCTCGTAATTCCCATTCCCGTGCGAGTACGGGGATAAATTGTAGGCTATGTATTATTCTGAATATGTATAAGCTATATTATTGTAAAGTTTCATTAAAATTTATTCCATAGTTTTTACGTGAAAGAGTTACAAACATCCATACTTACAAACTTTAGCGTTTACTATTAATCTAAGATACGCTATATAAAACGACCTTCACCGAGATGCTTATTTGATGAAACTTGTTTTATATTCAGTTTATTATGTCAATAAACATGTTGCATATTACTATAGGTTGCCTAAAAAAATCAGTCCAGGATATGACTTTCAAAATTCGTCAACCGGGATTTGGAACTGATTTTTCGCAGACAACCCTTTACCACCGTATTCATAATGAAATAATTTTTAATATCATTTAATTTCAATTCAATAATCAGACCGGTGCAAAATGCTCTAGTATCGATTTACCTGTTTACACGTGGCAACCCGAGAATTGTGACCAGAAAATACTGGGCAACCTAATGTCAGCATATTCTATGGGCTTCATACTTCAAGTTAAAAAAAAAATATATTTTTATTATTAATTAATCATATCCTGAACTGATTTTTAGGCAACCCATATGCAACATGTTAATTGACATATTAAATTAAATACAAAATAAGTTTCATCAAAAAAGCATCTCGGTGAAGGTCGTTTTATATAGCGTATCTTAGATTAATAATAAACGCTAAAGTTTGTAAGTATGGATGTTTGTTACTCTTTCACGTAAAAACTATGGAATGGATTTTAATGAAACTTTGCAATAATATAGATTATACATCAGAATAATACAAAGGCTATAATTTACCCCCGTACTCCCACGGGAATGGGAAGCACGCGGGTGAAATCACGGGGCGCTCGTATCCTATGCTAAATATTAGTAGGATTATGATTTACCACGATGTTCTCTATGATCGCGTTATTTTTTGTGATGTGATCTATATATAAACTAGCGGACCCCACAGACGTTGTCCTTTAGATACGAATCGATAGTGGCAGTACAGATCAATAACCTAGATACCGACTGCAGCGCCATCTGCCGGTCTGATTTGTGAATCTAAACCATTCTCGAATCTCCACGAACACACACAAAAAATTTCATCAAAATTGGTCCAGTCGTTTAGGAGGAGTTCAGTCACATACACACGCACACAAGAAATATATATATTAAGATATAGATATATTAGTGCATTCCTTTCTGCCCAGTCAGTCATGTTGAACATAGTTCTTGTATATAATAAAACATTAATTTGTTCATTGTTATCCCACAATAATTCGTTAGACGCATTGAAGCGACCGTGATATGGGCATTTAGAAATTATAGCTTGCATTTGATAGGAATTTGACGGTCAGTTATATTGGTCACGTCTACGCATAAGAGGTCGCTTCCGGTAACCTTAAAATTAATTTTATGAATGTTGGCTATTTCGGAGATATAGATAAATTTATTTCATTAATAGTATTTTTTCGCCCACTGACACTGAAGCCTATAAGCAGTGGACTGATAAAGGTTGACGATTATGATAATGAAGATGAAAGTATTTTTATCTTATATATATAGAATCGGGATCTCGGAAACGGCTCCAACGATTTTCATGAAATTTTGTATACATGTGTTAAAAACGGGGATAAATCGATCTAGCTAGGATAAATTTTTAGAAAACTTTTTTTTATCCGTGTTTTAAGGCATCGATAAAATATGATTAGAATACGAACGTAAATTTCGCTGTCAAATAATATGTCATGGTAGCTTAGTGGTAAAATTAGGCAGTTAAATCTGAACGAGCCTGGTTTCGAATCTCCAGTCCGAATTTTTTTTTCCTTTTTTTAAGATCATTTTTTTTTGGAAGAAAAGTTTTATCGTATTTTATCACTAAGGGTACCAAGCAAATGCTCGGTCAACCAGGTACTAAATCTTAAATTAAGTTTTCCTTTACATTCACAGCAGTAAATCTCACGAGAATACCACTATAATTGACCTAGTAGAACGCGTGTTGAAAAATCCCTTTCGAATCCATCGGCTCGGTCGAATTGGTCGGATTTCTGATACTAATTATACGTAAGAGAAGAACTCGCACTACCACCTGAAATGAAATTTCATTGTTTATAAAATACAAAATTAAATATTTTTAATAAAACACCACGATAAGTAAGATGAGGTTAATAAAATACTGGTAGGGCAGTTAGCCAACAAAGGTTTTACGAGTTACCCCCTGCGGCCAGAAATATGGACATACATAACACAAACAACACAAGTAAACCGGACGTTGTTTTGCTTTAAATTATAGTTTTTAAAATATATGCATGTGACATTCGGTTTGTGGATATTTTTGCAATGTATGTAGTGTAGTCATAATTTATATAATATTTATATTTCTAGACTGTCTCACTATATTACATCAGTACTGCTCACAAATTCTGAAAATTCAACTTTACCGTGTAGTAGGAGAGCCGCCATCTTGGATTTATTGGAGGCCTAGTCAAAGAGTTAATGGAAAAATGTTTATGACAACGAAAAGGTCACACGATTTGCATAACAGAAATAAAATTGAGGAATACAGGACGTGTGACAGATACAACACTAAGACCTAAGGAAGTGCATAGGCACGGTCATAGGACCGTGATGCAGTTTGTATCCATAATATATCCTTTTTTCCTAGATTAGACTGTAATGATCATTAAATATAGATACACTATAACGTATGCATGGACGTAGTAAGTATAACTACTATGGCCATGAGCGTGTGACACTTACTTGATTGCAGGCAATCCCTACAATAGTTCCTAGTTTTGCCGCAAGTCTTGGAAGTCGCTACTAGTGCGGGACATGAGAGTATCAGCTGTTTTTGAGGGCTTGACAACTAAGAGTTAATTTTATGTCAGTAACTTTTCTTCTTTATGTATAAATATTGGTAAACCTAATAGAGTTCTACGACCCTCATAGTACTACACAGTACCATAATACATATAATATGATATACATACATATTATAATATGCACATCATCTTTATCAACTTTTCCTCTCCTCTTTTACACTCCACTTCTTCAATAGGAATTTTTATAGGAACGCCAAAACGACCGATCCCTTACTACTCGTATCCATATGCATACACGTGTTCAATTACTTAATTGCCTAGAAATGATTGATAAATACGACTATAAAATCATCTATGATATGGTCACCGAACAATCGCACTCATGGCGTCTCAACAAAAGGGCTTGGCAGGTGGCCTGTATTAGCAGAGTGGACTCATGCGGTGGTCAGGGGGAAGCAATAATTATGTTTATTAAATTGTTAAGACTAAACTCGATAAAAAATATTGATCATGGAAGTTTGTTCAATTAATATTATCCATTTTAAAATGGGGTGTTTTTAATTGATTTTCAGTTATTTCGTGAAGCTGACTTTTCAGCATGAGATACAAAAGATGAGCGTCGTTTTGGGGTTTGGATGAAGCACATCCGTAACAATAATTCCTGTCTAGTAGCGGCGATGAAGTTCATAAAATGTCTTTCGTTATCATCGTCCCCGTACGCCAAACCTGTAGGACATTGATGCGCCTTACTAAGGGCATTGATGCGCATTACTAAGGGCATTGATGCGCCTTACTAAGGGCATTGATGCGCATTACTAAGGTCATTGATGCGCATTACTAAGGGCATTGATGCGCCTTACTAAGGGCATTGATTCACCTTACTAAAGACTTTGGTGCTCTTTACTAAGGGTGTTAATGCGCCTTGCTTAGGACCAATGTCCTAGATGCAATCATTTAACATATGCGTTTGGTTAATCCAACTAGGTTAACCAAAGTAAGACAGTATCAAATCAGAGCTTTAACGTTTATTCGGTATGTATATCTTGCTTAAAACAATTAAAATTGTACAAAAATGTAAGAGAATTCTTCAAGAGGAGCTTTAAGCTAGAAAATGAAAGCAATTTATAAAGATTACGGCCAAACCGTTCAGTTAGATTGTTCATTAAAATGGCCTTAGCGTTAGACTTATAATAAGCCTTTACTTAGTAAGTCCAAGACTTACCTCTGATTCCTGCACTCTAGGCAACTTCTTAAAATCTTTTTAATTTACTTGTTATTTACTGTAACTTAGCTCATCGTCATCATCATCATCATCGTTTTTGTAAAGTTACCTGTTTTTGTATTAGCTCGGTAAACGGGCATATCTTCCACCGGTTAGCTAGTAGCTAGCGTCGCCCATGCACCTAAGCCCATAGCCCGAGCAACTCATTCATGGTATGCCTATCCTTAAACTTAAGGTAGTTATTTTCGGAGTGACGATGGTCCAGTGGTGGATGGACTCGGCCTCTTATGCGAGAGGTTCCGGGTTCGATCCTGATCTGCCCCCGTGAGTGCCTTGAAATGAGTTTTTCTAAATTTTTAAGTGCACCCCAAACACGAGACCATCGATCGGTCACCGGTGAAGGAAAACACCATAAGAAAACCTGCATGCCTGATGAGATTGAAAGTATTTGACGGTATGTGAAGTTCACCAACCCGCATTGGGCCAGCGCATCGGTGAACTATGGCCAATGAGCCTGATTTCGAGGAGGGGACCCGTGCCCAGCAGTGGGACATAAAGGGTTGATACAAGGAGAGCGAGACCCACGCTCCCACCGTTATCTTACTTCGTTTAGAGATTGCCAAGTCAGACCATTTACACCCACATGTTATGAACGTCAAGAGTAGATCTGTTATTGACATTGTTAACATGCTAAATGCGTGCTAATAAAATGTTGTTCCTATTACAAATACCTTTCAAACAATGTAAAACAATTTCTAACCCACTCTACATTTATAAACACGAATATAAAAACTTTAATTAGGTATTAAAATTTGATTTGATTTAAAATAAAATTAGCAACATTTTTTTTTATTTGGCCGATGGGTCAATAATGGCCGCATTTAAGTAGGCGAAGTGTTGGTCGGCCATTTACCAGATGATAAGACGATCTCCGTACAGTGGCCGGTCCGCGTTGGATACAAGTGGAAACTGGCAAGGGATCGCTCGTCTTGGCGTTCATTGAGGGACGCCTATGTTCAGTAGTGGACGGATAAAGGCTGATGATAATGATAATGATAAAGCAACTGAAACCTAAAGCATATTTTTACGAAAATTATAAAGAGATAATATTTATAATGTATGTACTATGTAGGTATGAGGTATTAGATGCGAGCGACAAGGTCTTCAAAGATAATCCGATTTAAAAAAATACCAGATAATGCTACAATTTTACTATTTAATACTTCATCATCATCATTTGCCTCACGCCCTTGCCACTCGCATCCTAAACGGACCAGCTTCTTCACGGAGATCATCTTCCCAGCTGGTCAATGGCCGACCACCATTTGATATTTTCCATATAATAATATTCATAATTAATTCTTGAACGATCGAAATCAATCTAGAAAATACAAATGAATCAAGTTAACGCGGACAAAGCTCCGGGATACAGACACTAATGATCAACTGGTAGGCACTTTACGCAACTAAAATGACTTAAATCGAATTAAGCGAGTTCGTTTACTGTTCGGGAGCAGGTTGCGTTACTTAATCAACCCTCAAGTAATGAGGGGTATCTCAGGGCGGAATCAATTAATGAATATTTTACTCCCCGAGATCTTAATAAACGTTTCGTGTCGGGATTTTTGGGGATTCCGCGGGATTTCACCCGTGATTTATCGATAGCGATGTGATTGAATTAAAATTAAACAGGTACATGTAGAGTAATTAGAAGAATATATTTTTAATTTTATTATATATGATTTTAATTCAAATTCATTAAATTATGGAATGGATTTAAATAGGACACCTCGCCACACACCACTTCACATCATTAGTAAAGATTCAATTTGCAGCACCGGCCTCTCTGCTCTGTGAATAATAACAGATTATTTTCACAAACTTATAGGTTACAAATAAATACACAATATTTTTATTACATACCTACTTTTAATATAACATAATATATGTATAGAAACAGTTTGCTGTGGTGAAGCGATTTTAAAGGGATTTTATCGACTTTTCGTCTAAACAACAACCATGAATTATTACACCGCGATAAAAGCCATAATAGTTGTTTCATTATAATGTTTAGGACCTGTTTCACAATCTCCAGTTAAGTTCCCAATAGGCTATCGGCAACATATTTGACAGATACTTGACAGATACTCCATACTCTATCTGTCAAATATGTTGCCGATAGCCTATTCAGAACTTAACTGGAGATTGTGAAACAGGCCCCAAGGGTTTTTATTAGACCTATAGCTTGTTTATTAACACATGTTAGTATGAGAGTTACACGTTACATTTACAGAGACAATCGCGAGATGGCGCCCGCTCCAAGGGCACTGCTCCGTCGCTAATGGGTTGATGTCATTCTCTACATTACGACGAACAGTGAACACGTAGAGTCGATTTAAGTATATTTTTTGGTACTTTTTAAGTATATGTTGTATGCTTTTCGATGTACCTATGCTTAATATTGTGTTGAAATATGATGAATGCATTTCTTTAAATCGTAATATTATTTAATAATAATAGTAATTCTTTATTGAAACAAGCAGCAGTGCAGCAGCGTCGCTTTGTCAAGATTTTTTTTTTATAGAAGAAGGGGACAGTCAGTTCATCAGTTTGATGGTAAGTGATAACGACATCCATAGCCACCCGCTACACCGGTGGAAAAGCAGCTGCGTTGCCAGCCTTTCAAATATGAGTATTCTCTTTACTTGAAGAACCCTAAGTCGTATCGATTCGGAAATATGCCGTTAGTGGCAGTTGATTCCATATTGTTTTTATGCCGTAAAAATGGAGTTGTTGTAGATTTCCAGTCATAAAGGTGATGTGGGTAAAATTTGGAATTTGAATTTGTATAATTATTAACACTTAATAATTCTTGCGCATGGAATAGTTTTTTTTTTGACGATCTGACTGCTCTCGTCGTTGACTGCGCACGATGAGGGGCTGATCTATCAATTTACATATTTATTAAAAAAAAAGAACCACTTAAAATTTGAACAAAAAAAATGTTATATACTAAACGAAAACCGGAGGAAATTTTTAGCGAAGTGAATTAGTCCCATAAGGTTTGGGGGATATAAATTGAAATCAAAATATATGACGACTCAATGCCACTCGTACCTTGAGTACGGATATTAATTAGAGGTAAACAAGTTCCCTTTGTAGGATTTTCACTTCGTTCCCCACCCAGCCGCGTATACAAAGATAACGAGATGGAAGGAATACTTTGTCACCGCAAATCTAACCATATCGCAGTTCAGCAGTCAATAAATCAGTTATGCCCATCTTAGATTTTAATTTGTTTGAATTTAATTGAATCAACATTAGTGGCTAATTTTATTTCTCAATAAAATTTGAAACAAAGCTTTATTTATTTGATAAATAATTAAATAATTTGAAAAAATTAGCTTATGCGATTTCAACCGTGGTACTGCTACTACTACCTATTGTTCTTATTAAAACAGTTTCTTGTCAAACTTTGTTGTTGTATTTCATTGATTCAATATAATATATTTTAAATGGCATTTAATACATGTGAACCTACACTACAAGCTAAAAATTAAAAGCATAAAAATAATACAAACTTAAATCAAAACATTTAACATTAGAGTATAACTCCCTGAAATTGTTGATTGTATACCTTTAAACGAGCAATTCTTGATGAAATAATTATACTTGGAGTTTCGGAGCGATAAATCGATCCTGCTAGGAATCATTTTTAGAAAATGTCGTTTTATTCCTGTTTTTAATAATCAAAATAAACTTTACAGAGCAAAGCTCGGTCATCCGGGTACGATTATTATAAGCTTCCATCTATGTTGTGAATTGTTAAACCGCGGACCTTTTTTAGCTCTTGAGGACCACTCGTTGGGAACCCCTGATGGCAAACAGATATTACAACTGCTGGTAATGAAACTTATACTAGGCCTTAGAATAATATCCACTCACCACCAAGTGCCTGACAGCCAGTGTGTCTATCCAAATTATATAAAATACAATTTCCTACATACCTTATAGGTACTATGTACTCTCCCATCAACTCCTGAAGATTCATCTTAATCATTTCCAGCGAGGTGAGACGAGCTACTAATTACCGAGACTGAGCGGATTAATTGATTATCTGTGTCAACTAGCGACTGTCTAAGTACACTTGACGTGAGGAAACACTCAAACGACACAAATAATTAACGCCTATATTCGCGAAAACGTTAAGGACAAAATCGCGTGAAACAATTTCATAAAACAGCATTATAATGTTACCCACTGTACAACTGACAACTTTGTAAAATAATGATTGTATAGCATCTTGCGATTATCAATTTTAAGATAATATCATTAAGGGCGATAAGTAAGAATCACTCTGTTGAGTTACTTGTACCTTTATTAAATTGTTTTGAGTCAAAATTTTAGATAATTTGTATTGATGCACGAAGTTTTGTAAAGGTAAAGATAAAAGTTGTATTTAATTACTTAAGTTTTAGCTTAGTGTAAGTTTGTTATTTTGAAATAATTACAGAACATTTATCCTTTCTAAAATATTTCTTTGAATATTAGTTACCTTTTGTTTACCTGTAATAAGTTAAAAAAGTCTTTTTTTTTTTGTTTAGTTTGATTTATTCAACTTTACAAAATCTTTAGTACAATTTTTGTTGATTTTTAATAAAATTTGTTCCTTTCTTTTACTTTTGCGTTTGAAAATATATCTAATTATCGGTGAGACTTTCATTCGGTTTGGTTTCGTGTCAACGTCAAAACCAATTTAAGATACACACAAGATACAGCACACGGCTTTCATTATTAAATAATTAACTCGTCAAATACTTATAATAATATAATAATATCGATTGTATATAATAATTACATTTTGATGCTTTGTACTTTGTAGGTATTACTGTTGGAATAAACTATCTTACGTCAGTTTATATTTTTTATTTTATGTTTGACCAGGTTATAAATGTTCTAGTCACCATCATTATATGCCATCATCAAAAATAAGCAATAAAAATGTTTACAGTATTGTTATTGCTAAAGTTATGAAAATCGTTGTTATAAAGCGTTGAGTGCGTACTAAAAATATTTACTAACAATAATGATAATAATTTCGTATATTGAAGCATATTGAGAAATGATGTAGTAGGAAGCGGTGTTGTGAGATACGTTGATGGAAGCCAGCCAATATCGTGGCGCATTCATTCAGATGTGGCTAGCGTGGGTGGGCGACGCCAGCGCGCGCTGCGGCGAGTAGCGGCAACTTTGCGGTTCTTATCCAGGTTGTGGATTCATAAAACGTTCTTTTATGTGAAAGTTTACTGCAGCGTCAACATTGACGTAATCCTGGAAGCCAAATTGCTAGTTTTAAAACTTTTTTTTATTAAAATATTTTTAATGATAAAAGTCCAATACTCGCTCAAAAATATATTTTAAAATAGATTCGATATATTTTATAAAATTTGCAGTTTCATTTGTTTCTAACATTTAAACTAAGTATTTTTTAGCTTTACTCTTTTATCTTACTGACTAGCTGCTTCCCCATATTCTCGTGTATCTCTGATTAAATACGTGAATTCATAAAAAAAAGTGATTTCAATAGTGACCGTTATACCCCGCAGGCACCCCACTAATTCAATAGCATTTATTTGCACCCGAAATATAAATATGTGAAGGTGGGTCTAAATGAAAAGTTGAAGTGGAACAATAACCCCCCTCGCCGCGGGCGCTGGGTATTGAAGTTCACGATAATCACCAAGAAGCATGTGAGCAAATATTTAATGTGCGACGTAATGAAATACCTGTGAGGGATTTGCATGTATTGTGATGCTACCATGATTAACTATTTTTATTTATTAGATGGAAACTTTCAAGCGGGGAGAAACTATGATGTATATATGTATTAGGAACATTCGCTTTTCCATTTTTAAAAGTTTAAGACAATAATGTTTAAGATTAACGCGGAATAGTAGACCGATGGGTATGAAACAATTCAAATCAAAGTTAGTTGGAAAGTAAAAGAATGGAGAAATCAGCGGTTGTAGTTAGCCTTAATAAGTGGTAAGGACTTAATAGGTCTGCAGTTACCACTTATAAATATACTAATATATTTTACAAAACAAAACAAAATGAACAAATAAAAACGCCAAAGTGTAGTCACCATTCTTTAAACATTTAATATTAATTATTATTAATATTTAAATGTTAATGTTAATTTAAATTTTTAATAATATTATTTATCTGAAAATAGCGCTTTACTCACAGCTGTACATGTGCTTTTTTATATCAATGAATGTGGTAAGAAAATAAAAAAAACCTCTCACGCATTCCTCAAACATTTAAAAAAAATATTTTTTTTATAAATATACTTATTATGCGAGTCGTCATCTATATCAAAACGCGTTTATGAAATTACTGTCCTCTATTATACGAAAGCGCACGCGTTTATCCTAACGCATTTGTTGCGTATTGCATACGAATGCGCCTAAAATGCATCTTAAATCAAATGTAACAAAAATGCGCTCTATGCGCATTTATGTTATTTTAGCCGCATAAAAAGCGTGACACTATTGATCGTCCCAACGTTATTATGGCACTAATCGTCCTGCGGGAGCAACGCCACTGCATCGCGTAATCCGGTATTGAATACCTGGGAACTAACAGGATTTAGCCTCACGCACGCTTGCCCTGCCTAAACATGCTATTGATTTCCGACAAGTGGATAGGCAACGGATTTTGAATGGATTTAACACGCATTGGTATTTAGCTTGCCTATTTGAATTGCGAAAGTCTAATTGAGTTATTATATTTTTTTTTTTCGAATCGATTTTCTTAGTCACTCTCGAAGTCAGCAAAGAAACTTAGAAGGACTGTTCTTCAAGAAAGGGCATTATTAAAATTTTAACATCTAGCTAACCACTTCAAGGCCATTGTTAGAAATGCCGATTTTTTCCGATCGTTTCTTTCATTTAAATTTTTCTATCAAAAAACTTTTGTTTCATAAAAAAAACTTTTGCATACATTTGCATCGAAATATTAATATTCCAAATAAAAAAAAACATAGGACTTTATCTTCATAATGTAAGTCCAGTCAACGCAGAAACGATTTAAATAAAATGTATATATTTGTTTACAAATAAACAGTACGAAAGTTATGCTCCTATATCCTGGATGTAATAAACTGGCTACATTTGTCAGTACCCTGGACTAGGGTTGAAAAACAAAATTTTCCGCAACACATATCATAGAAAGGAGGTGACTCTACACACGGTGCGATAAAACGCCGCTGTTTTTTCACCCTACAAGTTTTTGGCACGCCTTGACAGTAAAATTGAATGGAGAGTCATGACGTCAAACACCATGACGTTTTCATGACATGACGCCCTCGGAACGATGCCACCCAAGTCCTTTATGTTTCCGCGCGCATAGCTACAATATTTTATCTCGTATTATTATTGCAGACTAAGCAATATATACTTTGACATTGACTTTAATTTTTACACTAACAATCAAATGCGAAATCTCATGTGATAACACTTACTTTTTTTTATTAAAAAACGATCTTAACTTAAAAAAAAAGGTACTATAATCCTTTTTTAACATCGTTTTTTCAGCAGTTGTGACTTTCTCGTGTGTGCACCAGCGTAAGGTGGGGCGAGGGTCGGGCACGGTCAGTGCGCGCGCTCTAAAGAAGTGAATAAATCTGCCGGACGAGCGACAAGGTGGATATAAATATAAAGAATCCGCAGACTAACTTCCGTGCATATAGGGTTGGCGGTCGCCTCATAACTTTAAACTACTTTGTTATTCAAAATTGTATTCACTTAGAACAATGATAATGACAGAAATAGCCCAATCATTAGTGTGGATTTTACTATTATTTACTTAATATCATTTATACAACTAAAACTTTTATAAATTAAAAAAATGTAGTGTCGTGGGACACCAGGTAGGAACGAAGTTCCTTCGGCTAAAAAGAAAGGTATTATACACAACTCGCTTGTGTATGCGACTGTCGCGCCGTCGCAGTGCGCACGTCTCATTTAACGCTTTTATTCCACGCACTTTTTCTTACGGTTTTACTATCACATTTTTTTCAGTTCGGTCGCGAAGCAAAATCTCTATTCCCTCCAAGCCTGTCGTAAGGAACTTCGTTCCAAAAACAGGATAAAAGCTAAAGTTTATTCTAGTTTTTTTGTCGCATCCCTACGGTTCGCGAAGCGGCTGAGCGGCTACCGTGAAAGGCGAGGTGATCATAAAGGCCGGTCATGTTCTTACATAATAATATCCTCCCAGCATCCCCCGGCGACGGCAGCGGTGGACACAAAACATGCACAAACAGATATGAAACTGTTTCTTAAAATTTTTGTTGATATGCAAAATATTATGTATAATATGTATTTCGAATTTATCTCTATCATATTATTTTTAGTCCCCTAAAAAGATGAGTGTTATAAGTTTATCTGTTTTGTATGTCAGTTAATAAGCGTTTTTAATAGTGTCTCCCATCGTTAACCTCCTTCCTCGGCGGCCTGTAACAACGATACGGCCTACCATACCACCACAAAGGGAAATAATTAAAAACATTTTGTGAGCGTTTCTGGCTCATTACGATGCAATAGGGTTGCCACCTCACCATAATTTCAGTTATTACTAATTACCAATAAACCTATCTAAGACAGCTTTCACATCATATTTCAGGCATCACAATATGTGATCACACATTAAGGACAGGTTGCACCGACCGATTTTAACGAATATATAATCGTTAAAGATGGCGGTAACGAACGCTAGTGACCAAAGACCGTTTTTCTTAACAGACGTTAAAATTTAACGAAGTCTCTTACGTTAACAGATGATTTGAAACAACCGACCCTTAGTTGAATATTATTTACCTTTTAAATGTGTTTTTTATTCTTATGTGTTTTTGATATTGAAATATATTATATCAAAAATATTGACAAAATAAGCACGTCCACGCATTCGCTGTTCCAAATGTAGAGGGATGTCCAAGGAAACGGACAGCGGAGACAAAATGGTCGGGCGACACGCGTCATAACGCAGGCCTGTTTGTTACGTTACAGGCAGTTTCCAATGAAAAATATACCACTCTCGACCCACACACCAAATGAACCAATGTGAAAACTTTTGATACATTCAAATAGTTTTGCTTTATGTTATTTATGAATTTTATTATTGGCATTTGCTGTTATTTCGTTACCTGATGGAATAAAAAAATAGTTATATTCCTACTCGTTATAAAAACTTGCCACTTTCATATGAGAGATTTTTTAATTAAGCTTATTGCCATTTGTAGTCGATCACTGAATTTATTTAATAATTGAGTTATGAATTTTAAATTCTGAATTCATTCAAGATTATTGAATTTAAATTGTCAATTTTTTAACTTCTTCTAAGACTCCCATTTTGATCTACGTAGATTGAAAACCTTTAGCTGGGGAATATTCTTATGTTCTACTGTACAGAGTGTTGTGGAATTACCCTCTAAATCTATTTCAAGAAATATCAAAGCATAAATGTAACAAATTTTTTAATTCACCACCCGGCACGTTTCATTTCCAACGTACGATACCCTTCATTTTATTTGAATCCTTTGTAACCGTGAGGAGTTGTTCAAATGAAAAGCCACGGACCGTCCACTTGGTTTTATTCTGGCGTCGCCCCCGCCGCAATCACACACTTATTCAAACATTTTCACTTCTAATTTGTTTTTTATAAACAAGGACACATCTCGCATAATAACGTCGTCAAAGGACATATTGAAAGAGGGCAGGTACAGTGATGGAAGTGGGGATGTGAATTCATTTCGATTTTCAACCTATGTATATTTTGCAAATTTTGAAATGATTCATATTGATAAAGTTTAATGAACCCAATAGACACTATGGTCATTAAATTCCAAGCACATTACTATTTTAACGGTGCTATTACTGGTGGGAAGTATGCGTTGTTTCGCGTCCCGGCTGCACGCATACCAACCACCATTTTGCTTGGTAAGGGCCGGAGGAATTTGCTGTACCGCGCCCCGGCTGTATGAGTACCACCATCTTATTTATTACGAGCGGGAAGGATGTGCTGTACCGCGCCCCGGCTGTATGAGTACCACCATCTTATTTATTACGAGCGGGAAGGATGTGCTGTACCGCGCCCCGGCTGTATGGGTACCACCATCTTATTTATTACGGGCGGGAAGGATGTGATGTGCCGTGCCCCGGCTACATGGGTACTACCATCTCACTTGTTCCCGGCGGGAGGGTCTCGCTGTGCCGCGCCCTATCTGCATGGGTACAACCACCTTGTTCCCGGCGGGAGGGATGCGCTGTGCCAGGCCCCGATCGCATGGGTACAATCATCTTACTTATTACCAGCGGCAGGGACTCGCTGTGTCGCGCCCTATCTCCATGGGTACAACCACCTTGTTACCATCGGGAGGTATGCGCTGTGCCACGCCCGGCTTCATGGGTAATGCAATCTTATTTGTTTCTCCCGTAAAACAACTTTGCTGTGTTTCAGAGAAAAGGAAAAGATAGGCAGTATAATTACTGTCACCGAGACAATTCTTGTCATAGGATAGGCAACTCATAAATGGGTTGCTTGGGCCAGTTCCAGGTAAACTAGTTTATGTTCATGGGCGATGTTGACCACATACCACCAGGTGGCACGTCCGACAATTGGCCTATCCACTTACATTTTTATCCAAAACGAGCCTGAATTTCGTCTTGTTTATTTGAAATAATAAACAGGCAAACTAATACCAGCACATTTTTTTCAGGTCCGCAGATTGTTATTGGCCAGACATCAAAAAAATTACACTTCTGAGATGGAAACTAGATTTTTTTAAATTATACAAAAGAGATAAAACTCTATTAAATCTTTAATTATTTCGCTAAAATGACGATTCTTACTAGATTTGTCTTATAATTTCATTTCTGTTCACTGCCAAAGAGTTATATCAAATTACTCGCTACCATTATTTATTTAAAGATCCAAAGTAAATCCATCTCACGCGCAATAACGTTTAATCACTACCTTTTCAAACTTCTTAATTACCTGTTCCATAATTATTTCACGAAGCGACTTTCGCTGAAAACTCATTAGAACAAGCGACAATCTTCATTATTTACCTTGAGCTCTAATTAATTCCTTGTCATGGTTTTTGCTTCGGCATTTGAGTTATCTACGGGACTAGACAGAATATTAACGAGACGGACAATACGAATTTCTTTAAGGTGGAAAGAGATAGATAGTCTCCTGTACCTGATTACCATCTTTTAGCAATTAGTAAAACACACAAAACTCCACCCCTGGCGTGTTCTACTCCCCTGGTAGGTGATGCTTAATATTCAGTCGTAAATTACTTGAAAGTTAGTAACGAAGGTGGTCTCAGATTTAAATTTAAATGCACTTGGACGGTGCGCTTCCCAGATAAGGTGCTGGTGCCAGAATTAATGCATCGCGAAACTCTGGGGAGTTTGTAAATGTTTGCGTCTTAATAGCGTAATGTGCTTAGTGCTCACATATTCTTGGTTTGTGTATGTTTCGATCATAACTGTGATTGAAACTTGTGTTGCTAATTGTTTTAGCAATAAAACCTGAGGACTTAGATAAAGGAACATCGAAAACGATAACGAAGTTCGAAAATAATAAAATGTATGGAATTGACAAAAGTTGCGCTAAATCACGTGGTCAATCGTTATCGTAACGAAATTACAAACTGTCTATTGGTCATTGATAACTCAAAGACGATGATGAATTTCGGTATCTTTCCGCAACGAAACGATGTTACATTGTCTAAGCCCTCAGTTATCTATCTTATTTTTTTTTACTTTTTTGTCTGCTTATTTTAAGTAAGCACACTTGAGGTTTTGTTAATTCATAAAAATATAAATTACAATGTAATATAAATTACAATGATTTCTTGGTACCGAGATATATAGACGGATCAATAATATGGAAAAGAGTACAATGACCGATTTAAACAACATTTAGGTGCAACTTAAAGCTCCCTTTTATTAGATCTAGTCTAAGGTTTTTATGATACTGAGAAATAAACTCTTGTATGATCATAATATCTATGTTGATAATGATTTTTCTGTGAATACAAATACCTAGGTGTTAATACTAAAGTAAGACTATTATACTTACCTACTTTTGTAGGTAAAAGTATCAACCCTTTATGTCCCACTGCTGGGCACAGTCTCCTCCTCGAAATTTTTCGTTTGGAGTTATTTGGTGAACTTAGAAATTTAGACAAACCCATTTCAAGGCACACGCGGGGGGTCAGGATCGAACCCGGAACCTCTCGGATAAGAGGCCGAGTCCACCCACCACTGGACCATCGTCGCTCATTCGTTCATAGCTTTTGTAGGTAAGTATAATTAATAATATACTATATAATACTATGTATACATACGTATATAATTAAACATATGCTTTTTATGAAAAAACTTTTTAGAATTTTCCGTTTCCTGTTAAATTAAATCTAAAAAGTCAAACCCTCGAGGACAAAGGTCAGGTCGTAATTTTGTGTTTTATTGAAACCAAACCTTTGTGATCGGTTTCCAATTAAAGGAAACCTTTTATCTTATCTTGATTTAATTATTTTAATGTTATACGTACAGAGGTCATACTAAAGGGTACAAGTGTAATTGGACTATCGGGTAAATTTTTAAATTAACATTTTCAAAGTTCATCAATTAATATTGGAAGATATGTAAAGTTCATCAACCCTCGATACTCTCCTCACCTGATTTCGAGGAGGAAACCTGTGCCCAGCAGTGGGACATATTATATGGGTTGCTAGTTTACCTATTATTTTCTTATGTTACCTACTTTATTTTTTATATCTGATTTTCTTTTAAGATATAGTTTTTTGAACATAAGGCCACCTCTAAGCTATCATCTGTAGCCAACCGAGTAAAATGCTAGGATTTAAACTAACGCTACGTTAGTATTAAGTAACAGGCTATTTATAAAATTGTGAGGTAAAACTGCCAGTAGCAGCTAGTTAAAAAAAATGGATCGATTTCAATACATTGTAGAATTTAAGGATTTCCCTTTGAATGTATAAGAGATCTATTACAATACCGGCCGTAACACACCTCGCCACTTCAAGCGCCACTCGTTCTCAAAAACTGGGGGAAGTGCAGTCATACTAAACCCAAAGAGCTACGAAATTAAAAAAAAACGTCAATCATATAGTAACACCGAATATTGTATTTTTTATATATTATATTATAAATAAAATTTTTAAATATTCATTCACCCGATTTTCCGCCGTCGCCTTGAAGTCTAGCAATAGAAAACTTTTGACAAAAGAAATACAATAATATTATAATTATAATATATTTATGTACACTATGTGCAGCAAGGATATTTTTATAGTCGGTGGTGCTTTTTCCATTTCTTTCTGCACTCCGCCCTTCTCTTGACCTTCTGATACGACACGACCATCAGTTTTTCATTCACCTGGTCCATAAAACTTCTTCTCGGCATTGTTTGTTGAGTACGTAAGAAAAAATATTTTTAGGTTTTCGTTATCGAAGAGAGACAGAATCACATACCAATAGATGAACCAACTGTTCACCTGATGGTAAATAATAAGTGACATCCACAAACACTTCCAAATTCCATAAGATTAAACAGCAATTTGTATAGATCAATAGATTTCCCATATTCCCATAGAATTCCATGGGAAATGTAGGAACATATCCCATAGAATTTGAAAAATCAGCATTTTGGCTTTTAAAATGAATCGGGTAAATAAGTGAGCAGATGGCTTACCTAAGAAAATGTGAAAGTCGCGTACTCGTTACAAAATAGAAACAATATTTAATTACTACTAAATACGATTCTTATGATTACGAGAGTCGTTAATTCACACATTTCTTTTAAATAAATTGGTTATAGTATTATAAAGAAACAACTATTACGGATTTTATCGCGGTTTATTTAGTTTTTTTATGAGCCCGACGTTTCGGACACTTTACAGCGACCATGGTCACGGGAGGACTGATTATAGTATATTGTCTAAGAATACAATTTCATTCTAATAAATTTACCAAAAATGTCTTTAATATTTTCTCGTAAAGTATCAACCCTTATATGTCCCACTGTTGGGCACGGGTTTCCTTCCTCGAAATCAGGCGAGGAGGGTAATGGGCCAATAGTCCACCGCGCTGGCCCAGTGCGGATTGGTGAACTTCACATACCTTCAAAGACTTTCAATCTTATCAGGCATGCAGGTTTCCTCACGATGTTTTCCTTCACCGATGAGTGAACGATGGTCTCGTGTGCACTTAGAAATTTAGAAAAACCCATTTCAAGGCACACACGGACGGGTCAGGATCGAACCCGGAACCCCTCGCGTAAGAGGCCGAGTCCGTCCACCACTGGACCACCGTCGCTCACATTATATTATATATTTTTTCATACATATATTTTCTCGTAGCAAAATATATTTATACAAAAATGCCACATCCAAAACTTCGAACCAAAATTGCCATCCATTTTTTACCTTTTTATCTCCAACAATGGTACTCGATATGATTGCCCCGGGCGGAGGGGGAGATCGTTTAGAATCTGCCCCGTGGCACGATTGACCGACAGATGTACGGACTTTTAATATAATAGTTTTTTGTTTGGAAATCGAAAATTATTTGGGCACTTGAATTTTTAATTATCCTTTACGGTTTATTGTATTTAAATAATGTTTTCAGCAGATGGTTAGAAAATCAAGGTATATATGTGGCAGAGATATAATATTGATTGGAACCAACTGTAATTGAATCAAATGTAAACATAAGTGACTTTGTGAAATAATGATCACAATTAAAAGAATGATAGGAACCCAGCAGAGTTTCTTGTGGGTATCTTCTCTGACATGGGCGCGTTGCGAACCCTCATTATAAACTTAGCCTCTAAGACGGTCACAAGTGATCATTATAATAATATAGATCCTATATGTGAAAATTATTAAATACTAAAAATAATAAAATAACAAACAAACAATTCACAACCTCAAAAAATAAAACAGGATAATTTTCCGTTGTTATTTTATTTTTAGTTTTATTGTTATTTTATTTTTAGTTTTATTTTAGTTAAAAATACAGTTCTGTTTTTTTATTTTTTTTAATGAAGGAATTTATTACTAGGAAAGTAAAATGATTTCTGTAATTTCTTTTGTTAACTTCAAACTCTTGAGTGCTAAGATAATTGTTCGTTTCCCAAATAATATTTAGTGGGTTTGGTATTATTATCAAGTTTTTTTTCCAACCTATACTGTCCGTCTTCTTTTCCTAAAAAAGAAAATTTTGGAATTCAAATAGAATCATTTAAATGTTGTATTAAACGGTTTATCATACATTAAACTAAAAATACAATTGAAAATTAATATTTAAACTTTTTGAAACAATTACTAAAATGTTTGTTTTCTTAAGACTTTGAAACTTTCTCATTAATCATGAGCACCTGATGGCGAATTAGTAGGTGTTAGGTAAGGTATGGACAGGGAGTCGACTAACTGGATTATACCACCTCCATCAAAGTCCGAATTGATTGATGATCACCATCACCTAATGGGACACATAATAAATACAAACAATACTCAACCTTATGTTTTAGAATATATTTTTGTTATTTGTTTATTTTCCATATTTAGATGAAATAAATTATACATTGAAGATATTATAATAATAACGTTAGTGTGTGAACGAGAAATTCATTGATAATGTCGAAATATCGGGAATGTAAGTGAGAATTGTAGTCTCGTTTTCAGTTGAGAAGTGAAAATTAATATTTATTTATTTTATATCATTTTAGCCTCGCAACAAGCTCGTGAGAACTTGTGGTTATTAATAGGTATTAAGATTATGTAACCTTAGGATAAAGCCAATATATTTACTTTATATTCAGACACACTATATTTTAAGATAAATTATTTATGATATTTCAAGTAGCATGTTATATAATAATATGTTCTACAAAAGTCTTCGAAAAGAAGAATGTCAAGAAAATCAAATGCTATTTATTTCAAATGGCGCCATCTATAAAAGAAAATTAATAGCTGCAACTCCAGTATATTTCCTCTGACCAAACATGTTACATAGAAGAAAGAATATTTCACACAAGCTGACCGCATACATGTTGCAATTAGTAGGACATTAATCAAGCACAAGTGCACGCTAATTAGCCCTGGAGGAATGTGTCGCAGTAATCTACGAGGGCGTCTGACGAGGACGAAGAAATACTCCGCTTTGGGCCAACAAATTATCTTAAGTACCGATTATGCGCCATACATTAAACGGACTAACATTTCTCAGCCAGTAGTTGAAAAGTTGAAAGTCTTTTTTGTATCGACTGGTCGTATGAATGTCAGGTGACTTGAAAAGTGTTTTGTTTTGGCGTGACAACGTCTAATAATTTGATATTGCGAGCAGCATGCATGAAAAAGATGACGTTATGTAGCGTTCCGCCAGCGATAGTGCGGAACGAAAGAGAGAGAGATATGATTGTCTCGAGCGATCGCCTTAGTTCGGTTCGTGCTGCATGTAATGTTTGACGTAGTCACGTCAAACTACCGTCCGTAAACTGACTTTACCGACAACCATTTTTTATAGACCTTAGGTTAGGACCTAGGTTCACCTGATAGTAAGTGATAGCGACATCCACAAACACCCGCTACGCTGCGAGAATAGCAGGTACGTTGCCGGTCTTTCAAATTGGAGTATACTCTTTTCTTGTTGGTTAGGGCACTTTAAATTAACACCAAAACAGCCGTTCGCAACCGCTACCTGTCGTATTATGGTTATTTTATAGCTTAAGCTGCGAAGAGAAGTCAGAACCTCTTAATGACTGTTGACGCCCATAAACATCTAAAAGTTATGATGATGATGATGATGAGATACATTGCCAATAATGTGATAAGGTTGTAGCGGTTATGATTTCTTGTTAAAGGCTTTTATTGTATTTTGGTTATAAATTAACTGTTGCCCACAGATTCGCCCGCGTGAGAAAAAAATATCCTTTTTTTATGTATCCTATCTCACTTTTAGTACCTCCAAGAGTATATTATGTACAAAGTTCCATGATGATCAGTTTAATAGTTTTTGCGTGAAAGCGTAACTAACACTATTAGTAAGGATTGCTGTGAAGTGCTTTTATAGTAGGTATTGTTGGTATTTATAGTATTATTTTAAATAGGCTTTTATAAGGCATATTCGTTATTTCTTGTCTTGCTATCGTCTGAAATTATCTGTCATATTTTCGATGTTGCGCCTATTTAAATAAATTAAACATATGCCAAAAAAGACGACGAAAATACAATTGTAATATTTACATTTTAGGCGTCAAATAAATGTTTCGTTTGTCTTACTAAAGTTTCGAAGTCCATCAATAAAGATCATTGCATTGAATAAAACTTCTTTATACACAATATATTATCATAAAATCTGGCGTGACATACGATATCGCACAGTACTATGTCATGCGAATATTAGAATATCTTCAAACGGTGAATTCTCGGAACAAATGGCTAGGTATTGTTACTTTAAGATGCCATTAATTTAGAGCAAGATCTGTTAGTGTAATTAGAGAGTGAAACCGCAGGCTTGCACGATTAGTCTTTAGTGCATTCCGTTATTGTTTTAATCGTTGGCGTCGTGTGCGTTATGTGTCAACGCATGATTTACCGTTGTTTGGGAGATATTAAAAATATTTATAGCTAGCGTATCCGACATATATGTCGTAACATATATATTATACGGGATGTATCCCGTACAAGAGATTTTAATGTACTGGTTGTGAATCTTAATTATTCACGAATCCATTTGTACACACAAAAAAAATCATCAAAATCGATCAAGGCATTTAGGAGTTGAGTGAGTGAGAGCTATACGCATATAGAAAAAATAATTATAATATATTATAATAAAAGAAATGGTTATACTAGTTCCCGAAATGTGTTAAAGCGTTCAAATGGATTCATTGAAGGAAGGTTTTTTTTAAGTATTTACAAATACTTTACGTATTAAGTATGTAACAAGTTCTTGATTATTTTTTGTTGTAGCTTCTTTATAAAACAATTATTATCTATTTTTATAAAAATATCGATTCGACATTTCTAGACTATATTTTTTTTTGCTCGATGTTAACAGCTGCCATTGTTTAATCTTTGTTTGATCATATTTATATTCCAAGCGTAAGTGTTTGATAAAAAAAGCATTGATTGTACGCTTTGCTCACGAGAAAATGAACAATATCGAAATGATGCTGATGGTTCAGCTCTAAAGGCTTATTAAAGAATCTAATAAAAATATTATTAAATAATCAATACTTTGTTAATCAAAGTAAAAATTCACGTAACATCAACGCTCTTTAAATATAAAGAAATCTACGGAACAGCTCAATTTAACTTTCATACCCACTTTATGAGTTCCTCGATAAAATCTCACATACTACGGAATTTGAGTGACTTATGTATTATTTATTGTTAGGGGCCGTGATCTGAGGAATCAATGCAGTGACGCTGACATAGGGTGGCAATTTCATTCCCAAAAATTAAGTTTCTTATTAAGCTGTAAATATATTTTATGACAAAAACTATCATCAGTAGTTTAAAAGATAAGTTTAAGTTTAAAAGGTTTTAAATGTTTTTAGAAAATAGTTTATCCAACCCACGGTTTTAACCAACTTTTATATTTAAGTTTACTTACTAATAGAGAAGACCGTAAGAGATCTATCTAATATCCAGATTTACTCGTGTACTTTCCATTCCCGTGGGAGTACTTTGCGTAGGCTGGTCACACAATCAGGAGAACGGATGATGGTAATATAATAAGATTCTATAGTAGACAAATTATTTTTGGATTTTTGGGTGAGACATCTGCCCACACACTACTCCGATTTCGCATGAAGGCCCTCGGGCCACAGCATATGCCATTCCGAAAAAAAAAAAATTTTTGGTCGGCCAGTAACCTGGTGGGAAAACGATCTCCGTAGCCGCCCATGTTAATTGAGGAAAGCCTATGTTCAGCAGTAGATAGATAACGGCTGATGATGATGATGTGCTTAATATGTAAGCTAATGAGTATTCAACATCACAAGCACAAAAAAGCAAGATGAAGACGATGGGCACTCGCTTCTACCATACGCAAAGGAACTTCATCCTAAACGGATTTTCCATTCGACAATACAACGTAATTTTCCGTCTCACGTGTTCTAAAAAGCGTAATACAAACGTAATTACAAATGCGTTAATTGCGTCGCACAAATCGCCGTCACATTTTCACGGTCACGGCGGCCACATCAAAGAGTTTGGGGGATGATGAAGGGTGCATCCCCTCTCTTGGACAGTCCCCTTCATAATGCTATACGACATTCGACGTATAAGTGTGCTGGAAAGTAAAGGCAGTTTGAAAGGTAAATGATTTTAAAAGAAACTTTACTAGAATTGGTGACTCTGATATTATGTAACTTTCAACTTAATAATTCAACATTCATTTAAACTTTAAATATAACTAAAATATTTATTACTAGCTATTTTCCGTAGCTTCGCCCACATCTCTAGATCGCGATCTGGGCGGGATTGTGCATGTAATATGCATTTAAACTTTCCATTTGAATTATTTTATCTATAAAAAAAATCCGAATCAAAAGCCGTTGCATATTTTTAAAGATTTGAGCATACATACAAAGGAAGCGACTTTTTTATACTAGGTACAAGAAAAAATGGCATTTCATATTGTTATACTTTAATTCAGTAATTATATCACAACTCGACCAAGCAATTAAGTACGAACTTCGAATCCAGAATTCTCCAAATCATTATTGTAACTTTATGGTAAATCTTACGTATCCGCAATTTGATTTTAAAATGAAACAATCTATAAAGAATATTATCGCATTTTTTACATATCATCCTACATTCAGATGAAACTTTCGATATCTAAAAATAAAATAAAATAAAATACCTAATCGGAGAGATGCCCTATACCTACTCCACCACCTCCTTGCATATTTCTCCGTAAAACAGCTTTGCTGTATTTCGGAAAGAAGAACAAGACATGCAGTGTAATTACTGGTACAAGCACTTAATATCTCATGTTTCAGGATAGAAAATAGATAAATGAATTGTCTGGCCTTGTTCCAGGTAAACTAGTTTATACTCGTATTCTACAACTAACATTTAAAAAATTTAATGTAAACTTGTATTCTTTTTTTCTTGTGTACTAAAAAAATAATATTTATTTATTTATTTAATAATTTATGTACACTTAGAAACATATACAGCGAAACGGTAAAAATAAACACTAGTACAAAGGTACTACTTATTCCATAAATGGAATTTCTTCCAGTAGTCCTACTACAGGAGAATATAATTGACAAAACAAAATCAGTGTGCACATAACAACCTTATAAATACTCTAAATACATAGAAATAAATACTTAATAAATACATTAGCATTAAATGAACATACACAGCACATACAAATATATACCTATTTAATGAAATTCTATTTAAAACAAATTTGTGTTTAGTAACTAAATGCTCTCTCTTCGGTCGTATGTAGTATAGAAGGGCCGGTGCATAACGTAGGTACGCTGGATCGCGATTCGACACCTGAGTACACTGCACCCCTGACAGCGTGCGTGAGGGCGAAAGCTGTGTTAATATGGATACGGATTTTTATCAGTACATTTATATAATCTTGAAATGAAAAATTGAGTAACCAATGGAAGAGGTGAATGACTGTAAATCTTCTCACATATATTGCATGAAGCTCGCACGCTGAAACTGTCCAAAGCCCTGCTTTATCTATACGTTCAATGAGGAATTATTCTAGGTCAGGTGCTTTGCTCCCAAGTTTGTTCTACCGGTCATTGAATTGAAAAACAGAATCAAAGAAACTCTATAAATAAGAAACGCCATGAACTTTATGATGTTCAAGTATTGGCACCGAATCAAGGCACGTTAAATCGTTTGATTAGCAATGTTTACCTATAGCCACCTTTCATGTGTCCATTTTCCTAGTCTAGTATAATTTTGACATTTCAGTGTGAATGTAATATTTGACCAGTAGTATCACAAATTTTGAATTTCGAATTCAATTCACGCTGTTATTTCTACGGTTTAATGTTATTTATTCTTCATATAGCTCATCGGCTCAGCTATATCAGATCACAAATTATTCATTACTATAATTAAATAGACAAGTTCTCGTTTCATTTCAATTATAGAAGTTAAAAGAATATTAGTATAAAATAATACATTACTTCATAAAGATAATTAAATTTTTACAGTTTTTAAATTACATTATAATAAATCTATAATATCATATCAAGACTGCTGTTTTTAAGAGGATGGGAGAGAAAACTTAGAAATGATTCAAATGTTGGGGATATTTTATTGTTTTCAGTCGAACTGAAAAATATATTTAAATCTGTAATGCTTATCTTATTATACAAACCTAACTTAAAACATATGGAATCAATAAAATGGTATAATTTTCATATAAAAATATATTTAATGAAAACTTTTCAAAGTCAACGTATAAAACTATATTCTCAATAAAAGCGTGCTCCATGTTAGCACAGCTGGTTTTAAACAGATTCGATCACTGTGCTATAACATTAGGGGGTTGAACTGAAAAAATTGTCACAGGAACAATTACACGGCATCTGTCGCTGTCTGCCGTCCTGCCCGCTCCTGCCGCTCCTGTCGCTCCCTGCCCGCTCCCTGCCCGCTCCTGTACAATTTATGCTGATTGGATTCTGGAGGAGGTGAGCACAGATATTGAAAATGAGCACATGTGCACTGTATGTAGAATTAAGTTTTAACTGGTATTGGCGTGAATAATTGATGGTAATGTTACCAGTACTATAAATTTGTTCGTTCCTTTATATTATAATTAATCAATTGTGTTGCAAATCTAAAACATTTAATAATTTACAGCCTAGTGCAAAATATTGTAAACAAAGTCTGACGAGACGTAAAAAAGTTGCCCTGTATTTAAGAATGAGAAGAGAGACAGAAAATGTCTTGTAAAAGAAATCCCTGTAGTTATTTAGATATCTATCTGCTTTTTATTTGAGACTGAGAAAGAGAGAGAGAAAAAAAGAGAAATATTGTCCTACAAAAGAAGTCACATAGTCACACAAGACATAGAAGGGCTTGCAGCACTGATGTACCGTTACAAAACTGATAACACAATATCAATAAATACGATAAAACAAAAAACTGAAGGTGACTAACAAGTAACAACAATGGTTTCTGCAAAAGTTATTACTGTCAAAAGTCATGTTAACCAGATAAATGAATATTTAAAACCGAATAATTTCAATTAACGGTTGAATTTTATAAAAATATGCATGAAGTATATTGTATATTATATATTTTGTAATGACATAATCTTCAGCCCTTTAAATGTACTGGGCGCGGGTAGAAAATCTGTCCAAGATCTCAGATGAGGCCCAACGCAGGGTTTTGAACTTACCCGGTAGGGAAGCAACATTCTTATATGTAAGTGTATAGGGAAATTAAGGTAAAAACATTTTAGGTATATCAGAATCGAACCCACACCCCCCATTTTGAGGTTGAATCCAACTGAGATTGAATGAATTAATTTAATTTAATATTATTAATTTGCTACTAAACATTAACCAGAATCTCACTCACTTACTCTTCAGTAGAGCCTAAAAAATATTTCATTATATAGTATATACTATATTTATAATACTATTAGCCATACCTATTCTCCCGAATTTTCATTCAAGTATAATGCGTCCATGATAAAAAGTCCAATAAATAATAACCCAAAATGCACAGATGCAGTGATATCTGTATACCTGGGTACCGAGCACCGCTCTGGCGCCCAGCCAAAGCCTAATAAAACCAGATATTGCATATAAATAGGTGCTAAATCATACGATATGGGGCTAACACGGAGATTTAGATTTTGATATAAAAACTCCACTTGTATATTATTATATTTTTAAGTTTTACTCGAAATAGATTTTTATATGTTCCATCATCATCATCAGATGATGCTCTTATCTGTTATATCCGGTACAGTATCTACACGGAAAGCTAGTGATATTCAAAAAGGTTTCATAGAGTTTTTGAGAACAAAATATTCTATTATTCGACCCTGACTGCTAAGCCAGAAGGTTGTGGGTTCGATTCCCACCCAGAACAAATGTTTGTGTAATGAGCATGATCATTTGTTCTGTGTCTGGGCGTAATTTATCTATAATATGTATATATTTAGAAATATATAAGTAATGTATCAGTTGTCTGGTTACCATAAAAACAGGCTTTGCCTAGTTTGGGATCAGGTGGCCGTGTGTGAGTTTTCCCAACATATTATTAAATTATTATTAAAAATTATACTGTCGTTGTAACTGCTATGATCTCTGTTTCTGAATGTACATCGACATATTTATATCAAGATTTAATTACGAAAATAAGTACCGAGCAATAAATTATATGCAATAAAAACCGTCGCCTTACCCATAAAATATCATAACTTACGAATTAATTAGCGGTTACTGCTAACCTATTCTTAGGTCTAGGTTGTCATCTAAAAAGCACTAGTTTATCTATAATTTCCGCTAACTTCACTATAATTATTGTGTTTAGTGTCTGAGCTAGAAGATTCCTCTTTTATCACTACTAAATACGATACGATACTTTTAATTTAGTAGATTTTTCCTCCTATATAACGCTATAAAAAATTTAAAAAATTAACAAAGGGTGTCACCTTAGATCATTAATATGTGTAGATGGAGTGTCGCCCTACAATCAAAACAAAAAGAACAGGCCAACATTTTCAAAGATGTGTTCGTGAATAGTGATAATAGCTACTACAGTTCTCCCATAATCATCATTTTTAATCTCGTTACACTTCAACACTAACCTTCATTATTTTATTTTATTTTATTTTGTTTATTAAGAAACCAACAGCGTTATTTATAAAACATAACATATAGTACAATCTATAAGTAAGCTATTAACAGGTTTCTCTTAATTACAATATGAGCGTTTGACATTCCCTTAAATCTAAGCAGCTAGTGTAGCAAAAACAAAGAAATGACGTAAGTAGTTAGATTATTTATATAAATAATGTTATAATATATACTCATTCGTATGGTAATATAATGTAAATAAAAACAAATTAAATTATATTTATGATAGTATACATATTATATATATAATACACTGTACATACACATAAATGCATACAATATGATATTAATGGGATCATCTATATAAATTTATATGTAACATATTTTTATACTCGGAGTATGGCGCTCATTGTACATCAGTCAGGGTTTTAATGACCTCCCGTCTAAATCCCGCCCTGCTTCCACCAAATAAATCCAGGTGTTTGAAGTTTGTGTTATATGTGCGGACAATTCGGGAAAGAACGGAATTTCTGGCAAAGTTAGTGTGGTGATGTGGTGTGTGCAGTAAAGGTGTGTGGCGCGTCCTGGTGGTGGGGACTCGAAAACCTATGCTTTCTAATAATGCGGGACAATCTAAATTGCAACGCACAATGTCAAACAAAAGGCACATATCTACGAGTGTCCTTCTTTGTTCTAATGTTAAAATTTGATGAACAGTGCAACCTTCCTCATAGGAACGAGGACTCTTTTTGAAGCGATAGTTTAAATAATTAATAAACTTTTTTTGAATGCTTTCTAGTCTAATCTTGTAAGTGGTGTACTGTGGCGACCAGATAGGGATTGCATATTCTAAAATGCTCCGCACATACGAGTAATAAACGCATTTAAGAGCAGCCGGATCTGTGAAAGACTGACAAACACGTAGGGTAAATCCGAGGTTTTTATAAGCTTTGTTCGCAGCATAGTCTATTTGATCAAACAGTATCATTTTACTATCAAAATGCACTCCCAAGTCTCGAACGACATTACTGCGGTTGATAAAAGTACCATTAAAGGAATAATTATATATAAGAGGCCTAAGCCTTCGTGTAAAAGAAACACATTCACATTTATTTATGTTAAGTGTTATTTTATTATCTTCGTAATATTTAAACAAGCTATCTAAGTCCTTTTGTAGTAATAGGCAGTCCTGATTATTACTAATTTTACGAAAGATTTTTTTATCGTCGGCAAACATGAGATGATGGGAATTATTGAGACACCGCTGAATATCGTATAAGTACGCATTGTAAAAGAGTGGGCCTAAATGCGAGCCTTGAGGTACACCAGTAGGTATATCTATAAAATCGGAGCGAAAACCACCCAAAACAACTGCCTGGGAGCGATTGCTTAGGTACGATTGAACCCACCGCAACAGGTCGCCATGAATCCCCAGTCTTTGTAGTTTGTTCAAAAGTATGACGTGATCCACACGATCAAAAGCTTTTTCAAAATCTGTGTAAATCACGTCCACTTGACCACCACGCTCCATGGCATTCAAAACAAAGTTGGAAAAATATGCTAGGTTAGTAATAGTAGATCGTTTCGCAATAAATCCGTGTTGTGTTTCTGGAATGGATCGCGAGATAACTGGATAGATTTCCTTATAAACTATAGCCTCAAGTAATTTTCCAACCGTGTTTAATATAGAGATTCCTCTATAGTTACTAATATCAGCTCTCGAACCCTTTTTGTGGATAGGTATAATATGGGCGCTCTTCCATTTAGATAAATTTCAATTATGAATAAAAACAATAATGCGTAACAATTCATTCATATTCTATGACAGCGGGACGGTTACTAAACATGTAGAAAGCATTTAGGGGCTAACAGTTGGACGCTATTTTTTGGACGTGTTTTCCGCGCGACACTTTATCTAGACATATTATTGATCTAAGGGTGTCACTTTAAACTACCGCCAAATCTGACGCATATCGCAACCACTGACTTAAAAGACAATATGTTGGTTTCTTTAAAAAAATCTTTAAAATTATTGTCATATTATAATATATAGAATAAACATAAATATATAAACGGAGTTTATATATCGAACGGGTAGTAACCCGTACCAAGACTTGTTAATATAAGAAAGATAACTTTAAAGAGAGGAAGAGGGAAAGAGAGAGTTAATGAATTTCCAGAATGTTTCATTAATTTTGTAACGTTAAATATGTCACCCAGGTGTTCACGTAAAAATAAAGTGAAGCATGTTCCTGGTAAAAGCACAGGAAATATTCGCGCACGTGATGCTTAAAAGCATTAATATGTTTATGCATCGATTATACATATCTCGAGAGATGTTACAACTGAAACAAATTAAGCTAATAAACATTTCTAGTGGTTTTGCCAATATATATTTTTTTTAACTGATCGCCAAATGTATAACTGACTTGTACTTTTCGTTATCTACTTTTTTCAAGGCATCAGGTAACTACCCAATGCAAATTCTATTACAAACCTGTAAACAACGCTGCAAGCATATTATTGTTAAAATACAGAATACAGAACAAATGACCACCCTCGACACACAAAGATTTGTCCTGGCTGCCCCACCATCCAACCCACAACCTTCTGGTTTAGGCAAAAGGCCAGTCTTTACTTTTTAAACGACTTCAAAGAAGGAGGAGTTTCTTAATTTGACCGTCTATTCCTTTTTAATTACATGCAGCTTTTTTCAATAGGTTGTAGTTTCGACGTTACAGTATAAAAGTAATGTAAAATCACATAATTAAATATGGCTGTAATTAGTTTTCATAGGTTACAGAAAAACTAAATCATTTGTATCGCTGTTTACCAAATAGTTTACCCTAATTATTATTTCACTCATATTTTATAAAATTTAGGAAATAATAATTTACAGCTCTATATACATATAGGTACAGTCGATTACAAAACAGCCAGAGCACGCCAGGTGTGCAAACCACACACTAAATTTAACATCTTTATTTGTGTTTGCGACTGTACGTTTCGCTGACCCCTAATTGGCAAATTTTAAAATAACACGATTTATTTATGCACGATATTGTTTTAAGAGGTTACGGGTTCTGGGAGTTGGGCCACACCTGGCTTATTACAACGGAAATATGATTTAAAAATATATTCTACTTAAGGAATTGTTCGCTGTTTTCTGGAACTATGTGCAGGAGCAAATTGTAAGCTCAAGAGTCGCTGGACTGTAATTTTGAATTCAGAATGAATTTCTATAGTAACGACAGAATAAAACATAAAAAGAGAATGGCCAGAATTAATTATAATTTTCAACATTTCATTATAATATATAATTTTCAAAATTTATTTGTATAGTACCCTATAGGACCTATATTGATGGGGCCACAGACTGCAGCCTAATATGACCGGATGTAGATCCGCCTTTGCAATGGCGTCAATGGAATAATGGGTGGTAAAATGTTAAAATCTTATTTTATGAATGTTACATGATTTTTTTTCATGTAGGTGTAGGCCAAGATAGCTTTTACATAAAATAGCTTTTGCTATCCTGCAATAATTGCCCTACCTAAAAATTGGGTTTATGCTAGTCTTTACTTTTATAACATAGCAGAGATTCATTATCTTAACAATACATATCGAGAGGTCCACCAGTTTCACTGGATAATATATCATTAATGCAAGATATAAAAAATAAGGTATAAAGAGTACAAACATTATCTAACCAGATAATCCAGCGAAGAATTAAATTTCAAAGTTTACATTAATTAAAAGGGAATTATAAATAAATTGTTCCAAATGCAATACGCCGGCCACAGAAGCGATATAACTCAGAAATTTACAAAACTCCACGGCAATTAACTCAGGGCAAAGATAGCACATTAATATTTGATAACACAATTAATTCGCTCGAGAGATTCGCCTCGTAAAATTTTCAATTTGCTCTCGCAAAAGTTTTTACCTGATAAACGTGAAGTTAGGTGCGGTAAAAGGAAAAGTCTCGAAGATAAGAGCGGCGTGCAATTACATCAGGGTACTTAGGGTATAATTATAATTTCGTAACTTACTTTACTTTGCCTTGCGGCTTTGTTTTTTTGGTGTTTTCTTAAAGAGATTACTTCTTATGCATAATGTTATAATTCTGCTGTAGGTGTGTATGTTGTTAAATTTCTCATAAACGGATAGATCCATTTTGATGAAATTCATTGTGTGAACTCAAATGGATTCGAGATAAGTTTAGATTCACAAAACGGTCAATTACAAGATGTTCTGTACAGGATAACGTCTATCAGATCCGCTAGTGTTATATATAATATTTTTATTTTTAGCTTGGGTGTTATTAATTTCTTAATTACAGATTGGCTCGTGGGAAATAGGTAGTCATAAGAAGTCAGAATTAGGATGTTTTTTTTCGTCAAATTACAGTACTACTACTATACTACCGACGCGTATACATATCCGTACAATCAGAGGTTATGCATATGCGTTGCTCTCTTTTTACCCATTCCTATCCCGCTCCTAAATAGGGCAGCGGTATTTCACAAATCACTTTAAACGCGATAGTACAGCTGTCACTTTACGCCAGTATTATGTTAGCGAGAGGTGCCACTTCGATCTTACCAACCTGATTTGACTGCAATGCAGCATGGCACTACTTCTACGTTTTTTTATCTATTTAATAAAAGTAAAAATAAAAGTGGCTCTTAAAAGTTTGAAACATGATGAAAGTGGCAATGTTTTTGGTGTTAATTATAATAGAACAATTATAAGGATAGGATCAAAACAAACCCCATACAAAAACATAGCGGAACATAAACACAATCATTTTGAAATAATGTCGCGCAGCTGTTCATATTGTACCGAATTTGCGATATTGTGTCCGTATGATAGGATAGGTGCAAACAGATTAATTCAAATGACTACGATTTGCGTTCATACTCGCTGTATCATATACATATAACTTATAATTACATTTTGTATACAAATTTTTATTATTTATTTACATTACATTATTAATAATAAAGGTACTTATTCCATTTCCATTTGTTGTTATTCATCCTGAATAACCTCATTCGATAATTGGGATAGTAAATGCGTTTTTGTATTATTTTGTAATGCTTAGTAAATTTCGCTATATTATATTGAACGATGCCGATTGACGTGCCCAATGTCTTGGATATTTTAGAGCAACGCTTTCGCATGATACCTATGAAGGCTTCCGGACTACTCAGGGGCTCCCATAACCTAACGCAACAGAGTGCCAGCTGAATACCTCCGCTAACCGACACCTAATCGTGATGCAGCGCCGCTTATGTCAGGCACACCTCAAGGGTGTGCTGGGCCGAGTCAACCGCCGCGCCAAAATATTCTTATGCTGCCACCCTGAATTTTAGAGCAACCATGGCCAGTGGTGTATATCTTATAACGTGTTAAATCTTTTTTAAGCATTAAATATTTCAAGTTCTAAGTTGTTATATTCTGTATCCAACTGTCGACACACAATTTACCCAATCAAAATTAAAAACATAATTCCTTTAATTATCCTAGCATAGGTACTCTTGGTTTCTAATGTTAACGCGAATTTCATTATAATAAATTAGTTTCATTTAGTTGAAATATAAGGTTAGTCATAAAGTTGCAAATATAAGGGATAAACTGAGCGAGTCCAGGCTGAGATGGTACGGTCACATAATACGTAGAACGGAGGATCATGTCGTGAGGAAGTGCCTTTCTATGGCTACTATAAAGAAAGGTCGAGGAAGACCTCAGACCACTTGGCTGACGAATGTCCAGAGGGACATGAAAAAACTGGGTCTGCGGGAAGAGGACGCACAGCGACGGACCACTTGGCGGCGCATGATTGGGAAAGCCGACCCCGCGTAACGGGAAAAGGCGAGGCCAAAGAAGAAGAGTTTCATTTATTTTAATATACCATCGTGAAGAGATTGATATCAAAGATCTTTTGACGATGGTGGCAGCAAAATTGACATAAATGGCAAGACAGCAAAGGGCATGACGCTGTCATACAATGTCTTCTTGAACTGTAGGTATAATTATCAATTCTGAATTTCAATTTTATTACAGGTATATCAAATCTATTAGACTTCTTCCGATAGCAAACTTTTTAAATACCCAGAAAAGCTGTAAATTGTTTCACTGTAATTTTCAACTTGAACTTTAAATTCAATAAGAAATATAGGTACCGGTATAGGTGTTTTCGGTAGTACCCAGGTCCAGCAGAAGCTATTTGTCTACCAATATAAAGTGCAATTAGACGGCAATCATTAACACCTCGTTTAAATACAAGATGTCCGCTGGAGACTCGCCCGTCGCGTCCGGCACGCTGCGATTACACCGCCAGTGCGCCGCGCACGCACCGAGCACGCCACCGACACGCCACTGGAACGCAACGGGAATTTTGATAGCTCGATTGGGAGCCATTGACGACAGCGACACGACAACGATTTATAGATCGCCAATAGTTTCGTAAAGGTGAACACTGAATTAGATTGTTCATTGACTAAGACCACCACAGCTCAGTTATGTTGGGTTATGTATCGTTAGTCTGTGCCAATTTTCATTAATTTTAGGCTTAGTAAGCTATTTATCGTATAGTTGATTTGAGATTTTTTTCTAAATTTGATCCTCCCATTCTACATTTTTTCCTCCCTCACATTGCCGAGATATAGCGCACGCTGAGCTTTGGCAAGCGTGTTAGATCAGTCAGCGACCATTTTCCTGAGTTTTTTTTATTTATTTTTTATTTATATACACAGGAGACTTTAACACAAAACTATTAAACCAAGAAAACAGTACAAAGGTACAGCTTATTCCATACTAAAATTTATTCCAGCTGACCCTAATAGAGGAGAAGAAGGACAATCATTTAATATAAGAAGAACAATAATTATTTTTTCTCGTTGAGACAAAAAACTTCACGTAGGACATGGCAAAACCATCTTGTGAGCTATTTTATCATTATTCTTTAAGAAATAATCTGCCCACACAGTAGGCGATGCGAGGTAAAATGAGTTCTCCTTTTATTCCTCTAATTGAAAGCTATAATAGGTAGAATCTGGCAAATAACAAAATTAAATATGAGAGACGAGAGAGATAAAATGAGATGACGATACAGAGAGATACTTTTATCCATCCACTGCTTAACAAAATATGCCTTTTTTTTTCTTTTACGCCGGAAAATGCACTTAGGCATCCCGCTTGGAATTGGGTCTCCCCAGGCGGGTATGTGGTACTTGCTGTGCCCAAAAGATGGTAAGTGGACGCAGCTCTACCCCCTAAGACCGACTGTCACTAATGCCGCCTTTGGCCTATACCTATGTAAGGGGCTGCTGAATGAACCACGCTTTTCCACGTCCACTGCTGAGCATAGGCCTCCCTCAATGAATACCAAGAAGATGGGCTGGTCACACACTCGGGAAAATGGATAGCGGAAGGGCCTTTAAGTTTATGGACTTTTTACGCGTTTATGTAGACGAAGTGTTGTTCGACCGATGCGTGTTGGATGCGAGTGGCGAGCGATCGGTCATCTTGGTTTTCCCTAAATTATAGACCCGCATAATTTAAAGAATTTTAAATTATAAAGGATTCAGATAATAATAATATAATAAATAAGATAATAGACGTATAGGTAAGGGGTGATAATGATGATGATGATGATGATGATGATCATAAATATATCATGATGATGATAAAGAACATTTATAGGTTGTTAAATATATAAAAAACTCTGCAGCTTCACAAATGGTATCGATAAGTGTTCTGACAAAACAATTTATTTTCTTAAGCTCGCTCATATAAACAATTTTTATCAGGTGGGAATATCTTAAGAAATAAATAAAACCTCTTCGATGGAATAAAAAGTGATCAACACATCCATTCCCTTCAGAAAATTAAACAAAACCCTCAAGGACTAGTACACACTTTAGGTATAATTTGTTTAACATATTATAAAGAAAAAATGTCCTTTTTAAATGTTAGTAATTTTGATTTTTATTCATATTATAGAAAAGTTAAGAAGCCATTGTTATACTCCACCGACAAGAGCAAAGCTCTTAAATAATGAGGGAGAAGAGAAGCCATTGTAAAAGTAAGTAGGTAGTTATAATATCTGTTATAAACAACAAATTAAATGTACTTTTCCACATATTATAGGTTCTGGCTTCTCCCTCGAAATAAAGCAAAAATACTTTGAAAGATCCACAGTAAGCCTATACTGACCTAATTGCAGCCTATGAAAGTCTTCCATCCAGATATACAGCTTAGGTTTCTTGGCCCTCATATTTTACCGGCATGGCCAAGCGTAGTTAGAGGCCTGATGCACTTGACCATTGTAATAGAAAATTTATACATTGGTAAAATGCATGGGACGTAAAGAACATCTTAAAACGCTGAAGGGATTCCAAGTCACTTTCGAACTTCAAGCCAAGGTAGACTCCTTATATTATTCTTAATAATCAAATCATCTAAAACTAAAACACCTAATGTGCGTGCACTGCCTATAATAATAAAATCTAATCAGCGCTCCCATTCCGAACGGAAAGTAAAATAAATAGATTTAGAATAAAAATAAACGTAGCTATCGCGTCCGGCGCTCGTTTGTAAATTACCTGTTGGTTTTACCGAAATGTTTGATGCGTTTGCGCTTGATCGACGTTCGTATAGCAGGATGAAGTAGATCAGATCGTTGAGTGTATTTTTATATCGAGAATTTAAAAGTACCATACTGGTAGATGGGATGCGCTTGTGCCGCACTCCCATTTGCATTGTTTGTTCTTCCAAGAAACAGCTTTACTTTGCATCAAGACCATGTTGGTCACCTGGGTTGGTTTTATGTTAAATTGTTCAGAGGCGACGCGGACTACATACCATCATGTGACTCAACTGGTCGTTTGCTTATTCAGCTAACATAAAAATTGTTATTTTCATGATGACATCCATAGCAGTAAGACCATTTTTCTTATATTTATTTGTACTTATTTTCTTCTTATGTTACCCACTTCTTTGTTTTACGCAATTCTTGAAATTTTAATGTTTGTAATTTTTTAAGTTTAGTATTACAATAAACCATTTTACTATGAAACTATTTGTACCAATTCACTTCCTAGGGCTTAAAAAACGTTATCGTTAACTATTAAAGGCAAAGCCGTAACCAATGGTAGCATGTGGTATGCTACCTTTATAATAATTCTTAGATGATTTTTTTAAATGTCTTTATTCAATGGTTTAAGGAGAATACTTCCAACATATAAGATAACTAACTATGGTCATGGAAGTCACAGTCCTTCTTTGACCGCTTGCTGTAAAATATCCGAAACGCTGTAAACGTAAAAAAACCGCGATTTGATCCGCATTTTTTTTTTCACTATCAAGAGTACTGGAGCGCCATGTCTATGTAAACATGAGGCCATGTGTTTCGTGTTGGTGCGCGCGCGCCGCAATTCGGCCGCCATCGCCATTACCTGCATAGGTATTTTTATTCAATCTATTTCTAAAACGTTTAACGCTTATACTGTTTAGATTACTTCATGTATTGGTAACGTTTTAAATTTTATTATACCCGATTGCGCACATCAACATATTTCAGCGTTCATCATCAACATCACCCTCTAAAAGTAAAATTCCACAAATAATTCCAAAAATTTAAAATTCCATATTTAAATTTTGTGCTTGGGTTCACATTGTGAGTACACTTTCCGGTACTTTTTTGAATGAAACAACTATTACTTATTTGATCACGGCTTATTAAGATTTTTACATGATCGACGATAATATTTCTACAGCAACCATGGTCACGGGTGGACTGGGCCACTCAAAACTAGCTTAAGATACATCAATATTTTGTTTAGTCTTATCTACATAGAAAGTGCTTACTGAATCTTTAATCTAAAATCATGACATTTTAACATTGGGCTTCCGGCCAGCCATTTTCTGTATTTAAATAGGTTTTTTTTTTATTTCAATTGACTCACAGATTATTATCCTTGGTTGGAATCTGTGTTCTATTTCGAGGACTTGTGGTTTATAAAATGTAGTAGGTATAATGGTGAGCTTTATCAAGACTATGTTCACAAATAGCAGACTTAGTGTAGCACCGGTGATTATGGTAATTTAGACCGAAATATATGAATTTTATAGATATTTTTCTGTTTTTGCTTGACAAATTATAATTGACTTTTTAATTAAGAATTAGTTAGTAATAAATATTAAAAAAATAGTTACAATTTAATTAACTCAAAGTTCAAAAGCCGACTTGTACAGATAGTAACACAATTTGCTTATTTAATCAATTTAATTGAAAATGAGGAATGTACCTACTAAGCGATAGTCAGTTACACAAGAGAAGCCCTTCTTGGTTCCATAAATCTCTTTACAGACACCAAAAAATACCCCTCAAATGGTAATCCCCGTCATTATTTTCGACTTTGTAAAAAAGTAAACTATTGCCCCTTATAATGACTCATTGCTAGGCAAGGGTTCAATCCTCGAAATTATGCGAGGAGAGTATTGGATATCACCGATGCGCTGGCCCAATGCGGGTTGGTGAACTTCACACACCTACCAAGACTCTTAATCTCATCAGGCATGACGTCGGCAAGTCAGCGTGCGTGTTCATGTGTTACAAATTCAGAAAAAAACCATTTCAAGGCACCACATGGGGTTGAAATCAAACCCTTCTCACTTACGAGACGAGCCCATCTTCGCTGGGCATCGTCTATAAAATCTTTGTATCGGATATAAAATCAGTTGAAATAGCAAGCTTCTACTTATATTTCCATCGAACGACTTTATTCTATAAATCTAATTTATTAGACGACTTCTATGGCTCAATGGTTAGCGCGTTGGCGCTTTAGCCCGGAGGTAGCGGGTTTGAATCTCGAGAGGAATTTAAAAAAAAAACGTTTCTGTGCTATGGATGCGTATTAAATATGTGTATTATGTAATAAAAATCTTAAATATGTATTAATATAAAATATATATATATATAATATATATATTATGTATTTCAGTCGTCTGGTACCGGTAACACAAGTTCTTTAGAAACTTAGCACGGGACCAGAGTGACGTGATTTAAAAAGCGTATAGATATTATTATTATTATTCTCGGCTGGAAGTCCCAACTTATAGAGAATCAAACGAACTTACCTGTAAGTGAAGTTCGATGATTATTAAACGAGTGATTCGCCCAAGAGATTACAAGTATTCACAAGTAGTACCACGCGTACGTGCTGCCATCATACACACTTTTAAAGCAACTCTGGATAAAGAAAACTTGTTTTCTCCCCACTCACGCCTTCCTTAACAGCCCGTCGTCGTCTGCAGTCTCATACACGTTTCTGTCGTGTACGGCTTTCCTGTTAGCTATTTCGAAAGGGCATTACATCAATATAAATAATATGTATGTAATTAGGGTTTGGGAGGGTTTGTAATCTCTTGGGCGAATCACTCGTTTAATAATCATCGAACTTCACTTACAGGTAAGTTCGTTTGATTCTCTATTAAACTTCGTGATTCGCCCTTCGAGATTACAAGTATTCACAAGTAGTTGTTTAGAGAACTACGAAATAGCTCACTACACTAGTGAAAACACAGTGTAGTTAGGTAATATTATAACAACAGTTTTTTAGATAATATTACAAGGCTTTTATTAAAATAATCGGAAAATATGTTTCATATAGTAAATAAAATCTATATATTGTGTATATTTTAATACATACATTAGAATTGACGTTTACCAATAGAAGTTGAAAAAACCCCAACCTACAAGGAAAGTGAGAAAAGGAATCAAATGTTTTGATACCAGTAGTTACTTCTCAGTTTTAAAATTTGACTTAAGTTTGTGACATCTAATCCATCCAGCGGTTCGTTTGATAACATCCATGTTGACACCAGTCATGCGGCAACAGATCAAGTAGCTGCATGTCTCGTACTATGGGCACTAAGCACTGGTGTGCCCAATATCCTGGACGGTAGCTTTTATTCATCGGCTAAAAATCTGTGAACTTACAGGCTCAAAAGTTTTCTGAAAACTAACAAAGGGTAAATAACATTTGAAAGGCATTCTCTCAGAAGACATTTTCTTTTAATAATCTAAGGTCCTAGTAAGGTAAATAGAAGGCGTCTCATAGCAATGTATATTTAAAATTGGTTGAGTTCTAATAAACCCAGATTTTATAATATAAAATCTTCTTAATTTTGAATATTATTTGATAATTGAAATTAAGAATATTTGAACACGATACCCATACTTAATATTTAAAAAAGAGCACAATTTTTCAGTTGTATTATAATATTTTGGACGCGGAGTGCTTAGTCATATATACTGCGTACTATTTTCATAAAATAATTCTTAAATCGTTTAAAATAATTGATATTACATTTTCAAATCGTATTATTTGAATACAATTAGTGCTAAAGCTCATTTAACGAAGTTAATGGGGAATAATTTAAAAAATTAACTATTAGTTATCAATCCTAATCCTATAAAATGTATATTATTGACGATAAAAAATTGTACCATTGATAGAAACAAGGACAGATATTGTCTTATGGTATTATCCATAATAGACGCCAAAATAACATTACTTAACCCTTAATAAATGTTTATTATTATTATCTTTATGCATATAAGATACTCACAAAATTTTTAGTAAAAATATTATTATTAATATTATTAATATCAGTTGTATTCGACGGCGTTTCGGGGCCTGCGAATGCTGCCCTGATAATCCTTATGTTCTGTAAAAAAGGCTGGCTAGACTATCAGGTACAATTACGACTCCCGAAGACTTGTTTTATTTATTTTTTACTTTGACTACTTTTTAAGAGTACAAGGTGTCACCTATGAAAAAGATATCATGATTTGATTTGCTAACCAGCTGGCAAGAATATCTACTTCAGGTTTTTAGAAATTATTAAATTTTGAAAAGCATAGTCGGCTAACTCCTATTCTATATCAGAATTAACGCAAACGGGATTCTGCGTCGGCCTCATAGTTGTCTTGTGAGCTAACGTAGGATGCGAACACATTATCATATAGATATAGACCCTTTTGATACCACTTCAAGTGTGTCGGTTAATATCATCCTATTTACATAAATATTATTTGTTTATGTATATAGCAGTGGAGTTGTCAATTCTCAACGGAACGTTTAATTTTATGTCTTGCATAATCTACTGATTCCGAATTACTATGCGACAACAAAATGCACCTTTAGCTATAAGTAATCGATGTGATGGTAGAATCCTGCCTAAGAATAGCTATTTCATCCCCTGTACCTGTACGAGACTAGTCAGAAAATAATGCCGTTCGACAAACGCCTAACCGTATGGGCTAAAACATTCATCAATATTATTAATCTAATAGTGGAAATCGTAAATAAACATATTGGTAAATAGATATATTGGTCGTAATCATTTTCTTGTAAATAAAGATAAATTAACCCATAAGTTTTTTGTATATAACCAGCCATATTGTAATGTTAAACAAACCGATATTAGTGATTCTATCAAGTGCGTCAAGCGTCGCAATTTCTTTAGTCTCTTAAAAAATGTTTAAACTAGATTATTAATAATTATCATTATTATTGTAGTAATATCTATGGGCGCTTTTACACCACGTCAATCTTGTTCCACGCTAAGTTGTCAAGGTACGTATTTTGGACAACGAAACATATCTTATACTTTTTAATATACATAAGATATGCAAGATTTTCACATCCATGACCCAGGAATACAAAAAATTCTTTATTCCCAGGCGGGAATCAAACCCTCTAACTCCACCTTCCGTGCAACCCGCTAACTCAATGGTAAGCGCGTTGCTCAAGCCATAAAGGTCGTTAAATAAATAAATCGTAGAGGCTCTTGCTTATTTTTGTTTGTCTAAAAAATAGATATAATAAGTCCTGGTTACGTAAAAATTACACAAGCTGGTTGCATGATTTCTGTAAAATGTAAGGCGACTCATTGATCCTTTTTAACCACTGAAAACGCAAGTATTTGTTACACTGATTATCCCAGATTTATACATATATATTAATAAATCTGTGCTGATTATGAATAGCTATAGAAAAAAATTTGGCATGTTTATGCACATTTGACATTTGACAATTATTAGAAATAAGTTTTAAAGCTGTTCTATAATCAAGTTTGAAAAGTGTGGCGCGGATATACATCAGTTGAAATAAACCATTATTTCGATTACTCTTCTTTATAAGAAATATGCCATATAAATTGACCAGAACATGGTTTACATTCATGTATCGCCTCTAATGAAAGTAAATAATTTATTTCCCTAGTCATTTCCCTGTCATACGCAATATTTGTGGGTCTATTGACTGGTATGTTAGTCTGGGTAACAGCAGAAAGAAAAGGTATACGTAAACCTTGTACTCAAGGCAATATCAAGAATCAATATCTGCGCCTACGCCTTATTTAAAAAATTTAAGTCTACCTGCTTCCAGCGGGTGTTGGTCAGGAGCGCCATCTACCGATCCACATGAAACCACCGCTTTTTTCAGCACCGGTGTCCGCTTGTTGTTCTGGCGCCGCTCCGCTGCTGGCTGTTGCTGGCACCGCCAGCCGGCGAGATTAGCTCGGATTCGGTTGCGTGTACCGAGCACCCGGAGTCGGTGGCGGCTCTTACCCAAGTTTAAAGCCTAACCTGTACTAGAGGTGGAAAAGTTAGTTACGACTCGTGGTCGTTAGCGACCTAGTCTTTGTTATAGCAGACCTACTCTGCGTCAGTCGTAAGGCTTTTATAGATGTCAACTTTTCTTGTAAATCTCCTCCGAAAAAGCTGAGCTGGTCCCGTTTAAGATACTTCGTTATCTTCTACGCTCTTGTCTAGAGAAGCCGTTAAAGTATTCCCATATAGTCAACATAGCATAAAAAACGACTTACCTCACTCGATATTTTTTATTGATTATCGCCATTGTTGCGAGACTTGAAGATCATTAATTATGAGGTTAGAATTTGAGTCACACCGTACATGGCAACAGCTAGTGGATTTTCTAATAACATGTTATGCCTTTTAAACATTCTCCAAAATGTCTTTAATATCTTCTCCAATGTAATTTACCTTAATATAGGCTTATCGGCTCTAGCTGTATTTATGTACCTATTAGTCCCCAATGTTTCTGATTTTTTGGCTCATAGCCTTGATGCCAAGGATAGCCAGGATAGGGTGCTGATCTTCAGACGCGAGATAAATTTGAAAGATTATTACCCACTACTACTCAACAGATTGAGGGTATCAAAAAAAAAATATATAAATATTAAATACTGTTAATTCCATCTTTGTCGATGATCATTAGCTTCTAGTATAGTTTTTGTGATACAGTCTCACGGGCTGTACTCTAAAAAACATCCAATGTATTCACGACGCAGTCTCACGGATTTTGTGTTCAGGGCACAATCTCACGGATTTGTGTTCACGACACAATCTCACGGATTTGGGCTCACGAACAATCTCACGAGTGCGTTCTAGAATAAAGTGCATCAATAAAAACCACACAACGCCCAGTCCAGAAAAATAACTCCATTATTGTTGAGTGTGGTTATGTAAGCTCATCTTTGTCAACGATCGTTAATGCTTGGTATCATTTTTGTGATACAGCCTCATGGGCTGGCTGCACTTCGAAAAAACATCCAGTGTATTCACGACGCAGTCTCACGGATTTTGTGTTCAGGGCACAATCTCACGGATTTGTGTTCACGACACAATCTCACGGATTTGGGCTCACGAACAATCTCACGAGTGCGTTCTAGAATAAAGTGCATCAATAAAAACCACAACGCCTAGTCCAGAAAAATAACTCCATGATTGTTAAGTGTGGTTATGTAAGCTCATCTTGTCAATGATCGTTACTGTTTTGCATAGTTTCTGTGATACAGTATCACGGGCTGTACTCTAAAAAACGTCTAATGTATTCACGACACAACCTTCTAGGCTGGTTTTTTTTTTTTTTTAGTGGGTAATAATTTTTCAGATCAATCACGATATCGCATTAAGAAGAGACAAAAATAACAAAAGATAATATTAACTGAATAAATAATTTTTGATTTACCTTCATTTATTGTATTCGCTCGTGTTATTATTTTGAGCATGACGAATAAAACTACGGAGACATATTTTGCGATCTCTAGCCATTTTTCGTTCCAATCCTTTATTTTTCCTTTTCATCGTAATTCTTGCATTTTTCCATGTCTAATATTCTATAGTGACACAGCTACGAACTTTCAGTATGCTAACTTCACTTAGAAAGAAAAATGCGTGTGCGATGGCCGGCACACAAAACGTGTATGAGACTGCAGACGACGACGGGCTGTTAAGGAAGGCGTGAGTGGGGAGAAAACAAGTTTTCTTTATCCAGAGTTGCTTTAAAAGTGTGTATGATGGCAGCACGTACGCGTGGTACTACTTGTGAATACTTGTAATCTCGAAGGGCGAATCACGAAGTTTAATAACACTAGCCTACCTAGATAAGTCTCACGTAAGATTATAACAATAATCTTACGTGAGACTTATCTAATGTGAATGTTGATTTTGTCTTAAGGTAGTGCAAACATGGGTATACCTATACCCAGACAATTATATATCTTAGTAACATCCACCCACCGCAAAGCTTGTAATGTTTTTTTAATTACATTTATAAATAATATCGATATGTTTCGCATCACTAAAGTCATTAGGGTTGTCACAAAATGAAATTATACCAAGACCCACCTACATGTGCAATAGCAGACTGTTAATTTTCTTTACAAGCTCTTTATCTTAATGTATTTAATATAATACATACCTTATACTTATTGTCATAAGATCTCAAATCTTATGGTTCTTATCATGTGTACGACAACCTCACGACTCAGTTAATCCCTTTTATCTTAAGGTGACAAGCTTCGGTTTATTATTTCTGAGGTATGTTTGTAATTTCCCGTTAAGTCTGTGAGGTTTCTTCGAGTATGAGACCATCAGAAAGACTTATGAGAGATTTCCATCTTCCGCTAACAAAGTTATTTTCAGAATGTTTTTGTATTTATCAAAATAGAAAGATAACAAAATAAACATACCGATTACTTTGTATTTATTTTAAACAAAGACAACATTTATAATAATTTTGGGCTTTTTTATAATGTTATCTTCCTTTAAATGAATTGACCTGTATATAGTCGCAACCTCTATACTTCTAGCATTTTACAGTAAAACGCAGTCGCTTCTAAGCAAGAAGACGCAGTGGGCTCCATATCAGCACAATAAATGACAAATGGATGTTCATTATTTTTAATATATTAAAATTATAGTTACAGACAGTACGATATTAATGCAGTTTAACTATAATTATAAATAAATAAATATTTAAAAAATTCACATACGAATAATTTATCGAATTCTGGTACAGCACTATAACGCATGCATTTCAACTTAGTGATGTCATCGGGTCGATTAAAATATCGACAGAGCTCGCACAATATCTTAACCTGTTAAATTAATTGTCGATTAGTCTTCATTACGTGAGCTTAGATCGGCTTCTCACTAATAGTTACTAATAGTGATGTTACACGGCTTAGTGCTTGTCACGATACAAATTACTGTATCGAATTAACACGTTTTCCAAGTGAGATGCGAAACAGGTGCTAAAGTATGGGTTAAATTGGTATTTAAGTGCATTGCTTTATTTTGTCGTTGGATAAAGAAAATTGTTGGAAGCTATTCATAAAATTTTGTTGTTTTTTTTTTTTTTGCTAGCATTTACTTATTACCAAAATATGGTAATTTACTTTTGGTGATAATGAACACATAAATAATATTCTGTATTCTCTTGATATAACATACTAATATTTACAATCAGTTAAAGCAAATAAGAAATAAACCTTAATTCAAATGCAGAAAAGTGAAGTCAGTGTTATTATGTTTGTTTCATTAATTTAACCACTGCTGGGTTTGGGTCTCCTCAGGCGAGAAACCGATACGCTGGCTCGATGTGGGTTAGTGAATTTCACGCAACTTCCAAGACTTTTAAGCTCACCATGCGTGTAGAGTTCCTCACGGTTTTTCCCTTCACCTGATTTTTATTTTAGTAACGTTAATATCGTGTAAACCACTTCGCCAAATCACCAGTAAACATAAAAGGGATCTCTTGAGTTTAGACATGGCAACTCATTTATGCATTGCCTAAAAAAAAGTAAAGTAGCAACCCATATATAGACTGCTGGGCATGAGTCTCCTCTCCCAAATCTGGGGAGGAGGGTATCGGGTCATAGTTCACCGAGGCGCTGGCCTAATGCGGGTTGGTGAATTTCACACGCCTTCAAGAACTTTTAATCTTATCAGGCATGCAGGTTTCCTCACGATGTTTTCCTTCGCCGATGAGCGAGCGATGATAAGGGTGCAATTAGATTTGAGAGATTGGACTATCGTCGTCCTGGTAAATGTATGGTGAATGGTAAATCTCCACCGCGGTGCACAATTAAGAGGCTGATATTTGAAGTTTCATTTGGCAAAAACACGTATGTGATTGTCTCCACTGAAACCCACGAACAGTGGCATTGATATTTTAGCACACGTTCGTAGCCTCTTTCGCGGTGGAGGCGTGCCTTATGTCAAATATTGGCGCTTTACGAAAAACAGAAAACGTGTTACAAAAGAAGTATGCACGCGGCACACCTTCTAACCTAAAAAGGTGTGTATGCGATTCACACATGATAGAAGTGAAACACGCGTTAAATGCTCAAATACAAGCAAGTATTAAACAGTGCGCAATATACACACACACCGACATTTGCTCTCTCGCTCTTTTTTATTTGTTTCTCTTACCTGTCGTTTTACCGTTGCATCCGGTTTGAAATCACAACGATTCTAAAGAAGTTTCACTTCATTATAATGAAACAACTTTTACGGATTTTATCGCGGTTTATTTAGTTTTTTACAAGCCCGACGTTTCGGAAACTTTACAGCAACCATGGTCACGGGAGGACTGAGGTGTCAGACGTCCTACTGTTACAAAGTTATTCGAAACTACCCTATGATACAACAATATTTTATTTAGTCCTATCTATGCAGAAGGTGCTAACTAAGTCTTTAGTCTGTGACATATTATGCTTGGATTTTGATTTTATTATATTTATTATGGGATCCCAAGCAGGTGGTAATGGCCAGCCATCTTCTCTATTGAAATTAGGATGTTTTTTAATTTCAATAGCCTCGCGAATCATCCTTGGTTGGAATCGGTGTTCTTTTGCGAGGACTTGTGGTCTATCAAATCTAATATAATGGCGAGCGTTGTCTAGGCTATGGTCACAGATTGCTGACTTAGTATAGCGACGGTGTTTTAAGTCAGCTATATGTTCTTTAACGCGAGTTTTTATTGATCTTTTTGTTTGTCCTATGTATGAGAGACCACAGTCACAATCAAGTTTGTATACTCCTGCATCTTGTAAGGGTATATGACACTTGATAGATGGTAAGAATTGACCTATCTTTTTTGGCGGCTTGAAATATGTTTTAATAGAAGCTCGCTTTAGGATGTAGCCAATTTTGTCAGTGACTCCCTTCATAAACGGTAGCACAGCAGGTACTCGCTCGACGGTGGCTGGTTTCACACGTTCACTGCGATGGAGCCGGGGTACCCGAAGCTTGTTGTCCCGCAAAAGTTGTTTCATTATAATGAGTGAAATTCGCGTAAACTTAAGAAAACAAGTTTCACTTCAATAAAATTATATATGTTAGCATACTGTTATAATTGGGGAACTGTATTCATTTATTCGGTGGATGTACCTCCGCATCCCCCGAGCCATTATAAGCATTCGCACGTAATAACACGCCTGCAACAATAAAGGCAATATGGATGGGTAAATATTGCCCGCCTTTAGTTCGCGTTGTCAGTACCAAGAAACGATGCGGTGTGCAATAGATTATTATAATCATCATATCTATCAATCATATATCTATTATCTACACTATATTTTTATGTTAAATGGCTGCGTAATCTAATAGTTGTGCTACCGGATCAAGTTGGTCAGCCAATGAACATAAAATGGTTTATCATTTTTTACATAAGTACATAATTAGTTTAAAAAAAAAGTCATTTTTTTCTAAGACGTCTACGTCCCCCATAAACATAAACTAGTTTACTTGGAACTATTTCAGGCAGTTCATTATGTGCACGCGGTGGTCACCTTCTGCGAAACCGTAATCTAACAGAAGGAGGCCGCGGAGCGCGACAGAGAGGACTCTCTACGTCCGTCCCACTCCTTCGACGTAGGACGGGAGTGCGGGAGAGACGCTATGCGCACCTCCTACCTCTCGTCTAACGGGACTCGGGGTAAGGCTGGGTACCTGCCCCGGTAGAAAGGTTCCGGCGTCGGCGGGGGTGCTTCAAGTTGTCAGAGTTCCCCCATATTAGTAGGAAGTCCAGTTAGCCCTTTTGAGGGAACCGGTCGGTCGCGAGGCGTGTCCTGTGTTAGACAGATCCGAGGCACTCCTCATGAAGCGACTGAAGGCAACCCGCAGTGGTTTTAGTGAGGTACACCGGCGTTTGCAGGAGTCTGGGGGCGCTGGGGGTCCTACATATCCCCCGGGACGACCCACACCTAGGTGAATGCGCAAAGCATTTCCACTGCGAAAAAAAGGGCAGTTCATTATGTCCTGTGCTTGTGTCGGGCTCAGGATGGATACCCGAGCCCCGCTGGACGCGACGTCGTGGGGATTGCTTAGTAGTGTCTAGGCAGTTAGCCTATATCTGAAAAATCTGGCCTTGCCGGGGCCAGACTGTCACTGAGGGTTCCTGTTGCCTGCGGATCCGGGTCCCTCAGACAATAGCTGAAGGCACTCGCAACTGGTCAATATTTAGAGACGACTACTCTCTCCGAGATACTCCGAGACGTAAATAATTGTATAGGCTTCTACATCACATACAAGCTCTTCTTTTCATATCTTTCTGGTGTTGTACCCATACGGACGTGACACAAAGACGTTCCTCCCAATTGCCTCGTAGATAACAATAGCTAATAGATATCCTATTCATTTAATCAATGCTGTGTCATACAAGTCATAACCGTCATTACTACCAACCAGATTCAAATATCGATAAACCGGAATCTAAATTGAATCAATTAAATTCGTGTTGCCACACGTGGATATTTTTAAACGGCGAATCTGTCCGCATGTTCAATTTGGCGCCAACATAGCAACCTGATTATGCGCTAAGATCGCGACTAATTACGAGAGAGATAGTTTATGTTATTTAGTTGGTTATTTTAGTATAAAATAATAGTTGTAATGACTTGGTACATACAAAGAAAGGATCTGAATTCAAAGACACGCATTTGTGTGATAATTATATTGATAGAGTACCTATGCTATGGAAGTTGTCAGTTCCTTGGCTGATCCCCAAAGAATGTAATGTTGGCAAATAACTTCTATTTTTTTTTTGGATATTGAAAATATCACAGTTGATTTTTTTGGCTATTTAGTTCCATAATCATTCAACCAGTGAAGCTTAGATTTTACATAATATATTAGATAAAAAAGCAAGGTTCTGAGGAATCTCGCATTCGATAAGAGTTGCATATAAAAAAGTTGTATTAAATTTCGTTTTTTTAGATATTTTTCTTAACCAATAATCAAGCAGTTTAACAAGTGCACAGAGAAGTTAAAGAAACGCATTGCTTAAGGCAATTTTAGTATCAAACTTACGTGCCTCATGTTTTGAGGCTGAACCGAATCCTAGCCCATCGTTTACGTCATGAGCAAAAAATAACACTACGCGGCTTTACTCGCATTGAAGCCATTTTTTTTCATAAAAAGTATTCTATGTTACTTCTAATACTCCGAAAATTTGTGTAAAAAGTTTCATGATGATCGATTATATAGTTTTCGCGTGAACAACATCCCTTTTCACATTTATAATACTAGTAAGGATGTAGGGATGTATTGTTATTGCAAGTCAATGTCATTTTTTTTGTACGTACCGTATGTGTATGCGTTGTATAAAACATGATTATTTTAACGTTACAAACAGACAGTCCAATTTTATTCATCTGTATTAATGTATAAATAACAACAGCGATTCTGTATAATGGAGCAAGTTTGAAACACGTCCGCGATTATTATATTTAGCTTTCGCACCTAGGAAGTTAATTAGGGGCGGCCATGTTGCTAATGCACCGGCAAATTGACTCACTCTCGCTTTGTTGTAATTAGAATCAAAACATATTACTATCTTTGCCGCTTGATGCTAAATTCAGTATAAAATCTAAGGTACGGGAATTTTACTAAGCTCTTTTTATTATCTATATCTAATCATTTTGCATCTCACACTCGTCTACATAACCAATTTTCATGTAAAATTCAATGACTACTCGTATAGTTGATCGACTTTTTATGATTTAATCTTAGTTCATTTAGATATTTATACGAACGAAATTTTGAATACTTTACAGCAACCATGGTCACAGCCCACAGGTTGACAGACTATGAATATATTTTATTTATAATAATTATTTCAATGATCATGGCTGAGTGGTTTGATAACCCTCGGAGTATTAGGAACATCTAACTGATGCCAATCCAGACCAGCTTGGCGGTACTGGCTTCACTCGACCCGACTGACCTCATTATTGAGCAACGATGGTCCAGTGGTGGATGGACTCGTCCTCTTATGCGAGTGGTTCCGGGTTCGATCCTGAACCCCCCGTGTGTGCCTTGAAATGAGTTTTTATAAATTTCTTAGTGCACCCCAAACACGAGACCATCGGTCGCACCGGTTAAGGAAAACATCCTGAGGAAACTTGCATGCCTAATAAAATTGAAAGTCTTTGAAGATATGTGAAGTTCACCAACCCGCACTGGGCGAGCGTGGTAAGCTATTGGCCGATTACCCTCCTCGTCTGATTTCGAGGAGAAGATCCGGGCCCAGCAGTGAGACATAAAGGCTGGATACTTTAATATAGCTAATAAATATTACTAATTTATTATTTCCAGGAATCTTTTTTTATGAGTCATATAAAGATGATAAGGGCCATGTATTTATTGGTACCTTACAAATATCTTTACTTTCATATTTATAATATTAGTAAGGATATCAGTTATGTTATAACGCTTAAATATTACTCTGAATATCGGTATACATAAATTAATTACAAAACGTCTGCCCAAAGTACTAAGAAATGAATATAGGTATAGCGTTAGCTTTACATACTCTTTGATAGGTATTATTGGAGTTTACTCCTTAAGAATCAATTTTCATGTATAAGGCCGGGGTATGGAAATCTATGGGAGTACATTCAAACTACGATGTTACATGATGTCACACGATGCAACACGAAGATGTCACACGAAACGTTAAACGAAAAAGGGAACCTGAGAAACGGTTACCACATCCATGGATGGCAGCAGGCGAGTTACAAACTGTATTTTAACAAATGCGTTGTATATCACTACATATTATAAAACAAAGTCGCTTTTTCTGTCCCTATATCCCTTTGTACGCTTAAATCTTTAAAACCACGCAACGGATTTTGATGCGATTTTTTTTAATGGATAAGGCAATTCAAGAGGAAGGTTTATGTCCATAATTTATCAAGTTTTTATATACATTGGTTAAGATATAACAATAATTGTTAGAGGTGTCGGAAAAAAATAGGCCGTCTAGGAGTTTTCAACGAAAACGCTGCCTAAACCGTTTGAGATATAACAAAATAATGTATGGTGGAATTGTGTATCTTAAATAGGTCTACAAAAAAGTCCGCGATGGCATATGTCTATCTCTTAGGGATATCATACTATATCCATTTAATACTTTAAAAAAATGGGCAATCATAACGCGATAGTTTAAAAATTATTTACACAAATACGATATGAATACTTATCATTTAAAATCAATTAATTAGCTTGAGCACTTCAAGAAAATTATTTTTGCCCTTTACATCATGCAAATTAAATGAATACTTTAGGAGATATGGCAAAATCAAAATAATGCACAAGAAAATAAATCGTGTTAGCGTGATTCGCACGGGTGGTTGTCTGGTGTCTAAGGCCGTAGTGTATTAAAACTCTGGTAGACGTAATATTATGATCAACATATTATGGTGAAATAATATTAAAATAATAGTATCCTAAATATGCCTACAAAAGTCTGCGAAGGGATATAAGTCTTTATTTTCAAGATAACATATTATATCCATTTTAATAAAAAAACTTAGTATTAAAATAGAAAATGATCATCATCAGACATGATAAATCCGTAAATCTAAGTTCACGCGGGCGAAGCTGCGGGTAACAGCTATATTTTATTAAAAATAAATGTTCATTCATGCTCTAAGTATAAAAAAGTACATTTATTTACCCTTATTCACTAATCCATTTATTTTATAATGGTTCGTAAGGAGTAAAATTCTGCCCTGCGTCGGAGCTGCTGACACACACAGTTTTTTTATTTATATTGCTTGGAATAATTTTGTGAAAGTAAAATAGCATATTATCATTATTTAATAAGACTAGCAAAAAATATTCTAAAACATATATCTAAAAGCGTCAGATTAAAATTGTATAGATTTTAAATATTAAAATAATAACTATAAATTATTTCTAATGCGTGTTTTGATTTGTACCTCATTCTGTCTCATATAAAACTGATAAATTAGTCTGCTATAACATAATATGATACACGCCTCATTTGAATAACAAATTACAAAATATATTTTACTATACGCATATAAAATAAATGTTTTATGTTTTATATATCTACTTTTTGTTGGCGCAGGCAAGTGGCGCTCTCATCAAGTCGAACATCATCTGTCCCATAACGAAAATTAAAATAGAGTAGCTTATACTTTCAGGAGGTGTAATTGTAAAAACTAATCTAATAAATTACATTTATTTCTAACATTTACAACAGTTAATATGCAGGTTTTTGCTAGTTCAAAAACAACGGAAAAATCTGAAAATAATTTTGATTTGAATTTTGCTCTATACTTTTAAGTAGTACATAAAAGGAGTACATAAAATTTAGTAATACCAAGTAGCTATAAGTAAGTACAAATGCATTATAAAATAGTGCTTTAAATTTTCTACTTAATAAGTAAGTTCATATTGAAATCTCGGTGCGATATAAATTGCTGCTCCATAAAACAAGCTTGTAAATTATCCAAGTACCCGCATACAAAATAACCATCCCTTGTGGCGTTTGATCTATAGACTGGACTGAGAAGAATAATACGACGATCATATTTTTGTAGAATAAACGAGAAAAAGCAAGCGAGAAGACGATATCCGTGCAGTGGCCGGTTCGTGTTGAATGCGAGCGGCGTCTTGGTCTTCGTTGATAGAGGCCTATATATGTTCAGCAATAAACTGATAAAGGCTGATGATGATGAAGACAAAAAATTGCGGTTTGATTTGGCAGTAAGCGATGATAATTATAGACATCCGGTAAAAATGTTATCCAACTAGCTCACCACGTTAACTTTTTTTTTCTGATGACGCAGCGGAAATCCTTTTCGGACCATACCAGGGCCTTGGGTAGGCACACTGACGTGTGTGGGGACTCGCATTGGGTGCACTACCCTACCAAAACCGCTGCGTGAGCCTTCAGCCGCTATTTGAGGGACCCGGATCGCAGGCAACGGGAAACCCTCAGCGACAGACTGGTCCCGGCAAGACCAGATTCTCCATAATAGGGGGACTGCCCGGCTACGACTTGGCAGTTCCCACAACGTGGTGTCTAGCAGGGCCCGCCCCTTGTTACCCAACCAACAATCACATCACGTTAACCTAGCCCCATCGTAAGTTCATAAGAACTTGTGTAATAGGAACTAGGGACGGAAATAAATGTAAGAAATATATATATAAATACATATTATAATATAACATGTATTGATGTGTGTATTACACATATCCATGTGCCTTGATATTTGTATTGATCCTACAAATTGTCTGTAGGTATCTGATGGGATTCGAACCGTGACCGCTGCGTAAACTGTCCCTTAGCCTGACCACTCGACCAGCCGACAATAATATATCTTCCATTTTATTAGAATTTTAAAAAAAGGAATTCAATAATTTATAATCTATTCTTAAACAAAAAAAAATGTCTTGAAACCGGAATATGAAGTTGTTTCTGTTCAGAATTATTATATTAATATTATGTCAGGACCTGTTCTCATAATTATTAAATAATATTTTTATATTTAAATTTATTTCCACGATTAAATCTCAAAGTCATCATCATCATCAGCCTCTTTCCATCCACTGCTAAATATAGGCTTCCTCAGATCCCTTGCCACTCGCATCCAACAGGTATGCGGCTATTCTTTCCTATGGTAGCAGTCTAAGCCTACGAGTGCTAAGAATACCCGGGGCTACGAAACTTCTAAAGTGCTAAATTGACTTTAATTTTGAACAGTAATAACTAAAGGTAAAAATGAGATATCTATCAGATTGATTTCTACGCCACAAAGTCGGCCCAATCTATTAGAGTTATACCAATTAATTTACAATAATATTATAATTACCTTTTATCGAAAACATAATTATACATAACTAGCTGTTTCCCCCAGCTCTTCCTGATTTAACTTAGATTCATAACGGAATTTTAGCAAGATTATATAGCCTATACCTATAGCCTTTCTCGATAAATGGGCTATCTAACACTGAAAAAATCTTTCAGATCCAACCAATAGTTCTTGAGATTAGCGCGTTCAAACAAATTAACTCTTCAGCTTTATGTTAGTATAAGATTATTTACAATCAATAATTATTATTTGCTTCAAATAGAATAATATGACTCAAAAAAATATGATTACCATAGAGATCTATAAAGTTAACGACTAATTAAAATTATTTTCGAAAAAATCAAACCGAAATAAAATGTCTGCTCTATCCATTGACCCGATTTTTCTCGGGATACCATTCGTCACACAGATTTTTCAGCCGCTTTCATCTTAGCGGCCGTAATTATCCACATCAAGGATACTGTTTGATATATGTAACAGGTATCATTATAATTTTTTACTTTTTTTTGTTATAAACATTATATTCGTGATGAATACCAAAGATTTTTTTACACTACGCATTATTATAATTCGATTGATGTTTCTAATATCTTGTAATATTTATAATTATTCCAACATACATCACTACAAGTCGTAAAAAGTGGTTACCCATTTTTGACGTGACAACGTCTTATAATTCGATCGAGCCAACTGCACGCAAAAACAAGACTCATGCAGCGTTACCTCGTTCTGAGGCGTTCCGTTTAAGGCTTGCGTTGTTTAAGTGCAAGCGAGAGCGTGGAACGAGCGACAAAGAGGCACAATCGGCCCTTTCGTATGACGTTGTCACGTTCAACTATCGTCAGTAAACCGACTTTACAGGCAACTGATTTTTTTTTTGTGTTAGATAAATTGACAGATGATCTGATCGTAAGAAATCAACGATACATATAAAAATAGTTCACTTAGGGCTATTCTAAGCAACTCATTCATGCGTTGCATATCTGGTGTTACATGGTAAAACTCTAGTCTTACCATGTAAGACCACCAAAAAATTACCAAAGAGTACCAAAATATTATTTAATAACTCCTAAGTTCTGAGTATTAGTAGTTAGTAACACTGCCATTGAGATCTTTTATCCGTAATACAGCAAAATTGTTTCACTGAAGCTTAACTTAACTTACTATTTCTTAGGTTTTATTAGTTAGTTATATATTAGCTTAGGTTAACTTACTATTTCTGTAAAACAGTTTTGCTCTGCTCTTTATCGATGCAAACTAGCAAGCCACATTTTTCCCACCAGAAAATAAATTCTAGAATTCGATGGATTCCAGTTCATCGTGATAATAATGATTACAATTAAGAGTGAAATTAGGTATATTTTAATCGAAAATCATTACTAAGCATAAAAATAGATATTTAAATATTATGTTAATTATATTCAAATATGGAAAGGAAACCCGTTTATGTTTATGGAGACGATGGCTACTTACTATTAGGTGACAGTCCAGTTTTCCCACCCAGCTAACAATAAAAATTTAAAAAAGGCGGATTTGAATTCAATTGGACTGGTTTTGGGGTCATTGAGCAGGCTACGCTTGAAGATCTCTTATTCTATTCTCACGTTTGAATCCCGCCATAGACTGGCAAATTGTATGATGACAATTTTTTCCCGGGCCATTAATGTTTAACACTCGATATATCACTATATTGCTGTGTGGGGGCGGCTTAAGAATACCCCTACCCCTATACCAACCCAGAGTGACGTAGAAGTCGTTAAAGGATTTTCAGCCTTCCAACATCAAAGGAGGCTAATGCTGTGAATGGGTCGCCCGGTGTCAGTCTGTCTCATCGTGAGAGTGAGATAAACTTGATCACTGAGCACCGTTCACCCCGAGTGATGGCGGCACCATCAATCGGATCGGCGGCAGGCAGCAGTGCCGCCGATGCGAATTCATCATCACCTGCGATTGCCAATCCGCCTGTCCCCACAATGACCTACAAGCCAAAGAGATGGCCCCTAGTTCCCGGCCGTCCCACTATTCCTGGCTACGGTAGCAGCCTAGGTTACGGTGGGACAGGGGGTGCTAACAATCCCCGGACTACGGATCGCTACCACCAACTTGACCTGGCTACATATAACGGACGAACGATCTCCGTACAGTGGCAGGTCCGCGTTGGATGTGCCCTGTTGCTTGTAGATCCGGGGCACCTCACCAAAGACGGCATTGGTGGCACTCGCCGGGTTTTAGTGGGCGTCCACTTACCATCTTTCGGGCGCAGCGAGTCCCACATACCCGCCTGGGGAAACCCACTCCCCAGCGGTATGCGTCAGAGCATTTCCCGGCGTAAAAGAAAAAAAAAAGTGTTGGATGCGAGTAGCGAGGGATCGGTCGTCTTGGCGTTCATTGAGGGAGGCCTATATTCAGCAGTGGACGGATAAAGGCTGATGATGATATCACTATATATGAATTTACCTTTTTTTAGTTTATCCCATGTTGGCTGTTACGACGATAATTAAATAAGGCCATTTCCATTAAGCAAAAATGGCTGACAATGATGATAACGCATCTTAACGAATTTTGTAAGTGGTAGTGCCTTGCTGCTTTGCAGCCAAATCCGGCCGGTACGACCGAGGTGGTACCTGTCTCGCTCACATGAAATCGGCGTGAAATGACAGCTATACTGTCGCGTTTCGTGCGGTTTGCGAGTTTCCGGTGGCTCATTGGGGGGATAGTGAAAAGGAGGGCAGCGTCTAGTTTTGTGGGTGTTATAGTCGCAAGGCTTCAACCGTTCGTCCTACTATACTATAAAAAAAATCTTAGTTCCACAAACTTTATGCAACGCAACTTTAACGCAAGGTTAAAACGAGTTTCGTAGCACTTGTAAGTTAAGCCGCTAACAATGAAAGCAATACAATGTTTCTCACCTAGAAGTCGGCGTAAAAAACTAAAGGGGCTTAAGAGACCCCCTCGGGCGACGAGGTGGTTACACGCGAAACCACTCAATGATCACCATTAGGGTCGCCACCCATAAAATGTTAGATTGCACCGTTTACGAGAAATAATGGAGGTGAGAAGTTGGATTTGAAAAAATGTATCCATCAAAAATGATAGAAGGTACTTTTGACGTTTGAATTGGAATCGAAGTTTGTATTTCGAATTGAATTTTATTATTTCTTTATAATCTGAAGGAAATTCTAAAATTAAAAGATAATCAAAGGTTAAAGAAAAATATCCTTGAAATGTTTTTCTTTCGTATGGATATAGACTAGATATCTAACTAGTCCAAATTGTAAATTTTTTAAAAGAATTCTAATCCAAACCAAATACGTTTCCAAAAAAACGATAAATTACACTCTACAAATTAAGTAACATGCGAAAAGTAGTGATTATTTATGAAAATATTATTTATAATTAGAATGCAAACTTTAAACACAGAACACACACTATTCCATAACCATGTTCCATGCGCCTGTTTTTATGAGATGCGTAAATTTCAATTGGGCATTTTGAGTTGTTATTCGTAGGCGTTATAACCTTTCATATTCATCATCATCATCGCAATCATAGTTCTAAGCCAACCATTCGTTCACATCCTTGCTACTCCTGTATATCCAGGATCGACAGTGGACCAAAAGACCATTTGATCCGATCTAAGGAAGCCCAGGTCCCAGTAGCCCTTAGTAGTTTATGGGGCTCCCTTAAATAAAGATAGATAGGGTGGTAGGTAAGTGATTAACGGCATCCATAGACAGAGAGGATAAGAGAATTAGCAGAGGGTAGCATTTGAAATAAGAGCATGCTATTTGTGTGTGGCACCTGATTTCCACATAATTGCGTGCGAGACAAGAAATGCCATAAAAATCGAACTGTTGTAAAATAAAGGTTTAGAAGAAAATAGGAGTTTTAATGAAATCCTTTAAAAAATCAAAATTACAAAAAAATTTTTATAAAATTCTATTCATATATTTACAAATACAAATTAAAGAAAGTCGTTACTGTCACAAATTAAGATAATATGCAAATACATGTTAAATAATTATAATATTTATACAATCGATGGCCTTGAGGTTGTAACTAAAAACATCTGAATATATTAATATATAAGGCTAAGAATTTCTTAAATACTTACGTCATATCGACGTTAATAGCTTTTAAATGTAGGCAGGTGATACACTAGATGCTAAACTGGTGACTTCGGCTATCAACACGTACGAGTTCACCTGGAATAAGTTCGCATGCTAAGGCATATCAACAATCACACCGCCTATCCACTCTACCTTTTTCCTTCTTTTTTCTTTCTTTCTTCCCGAAATACAGCAAAACTGTTTCACGGAAGAATTGAGCAAGATGGTGGCACTCATTCAGGCACGCGGCAAAGCTAATCTTTTTACTAGTCAGGGGTATATTTAACAAAGGCTTATTATGTAGTCCTAGTAGGCGATCACGGTCTAATTGGTTTCTATCGACTAGACTTTCAAGTCTAATCATAGGCTTGAACTTGAAGTTAGAGGTCAACTTTTACTTTTAAAATACATTATTTTTAACGTACGTATTCCTATCCCTCAACATCATCACCATCATAATCGTTGTCGTCATCATCATCAATATCCTCAGCCTTTATCCGTCCACTGCTAAACATAGGCCTATTATTAAGACCAAGCCACAATTAAGACCAAGACGACTGACCCTTCCCACTCGCATCCAGCAAGGACTGGCTACTGCACGAAGGTCATCTTTTCACCAAATGCAAAAAGAAAGCAAGCATTTTCATCAAATCTGAACCAGACGCCAGACGTCAAGGTAATTTACTAAGAAAGTTCCAGGTAATCAGGTAATTGAGATCCACTCAATCTATCCCGATCCCGAACAAGATACACAATATTCAAACAAAATAAAAAATCATCTAAAATTAATTGAACACGCGGAAAACGCAATCAAATTTGCTCGACACGGATTTAAATTGGGCAACTCGTTTTAAACTATATACTTACGGGGTCGAATAAAATTCAACACCTATCAAATAAATGAGATGGGATTAACACTATCGTTGATACAAAATACATGTGCTAGCAATTTGATTGCGTTGCCATTTAACAAACCGACTGGTGCCACAGAATATTGGAGCAGTAAGTTAATTTCGGGTTACAGTAAATTATGAGCTATGGTAAACAAGCCTTATTACGTCGGGAACTGCACTGAGACTTCCCGCGGAGGAGTGGGTCTCCCCAGACTGAAAATGGGACTTGGTGCGCCCAAAAGCTGGTAAGTTGACGCATCTCTACCCACTAAAACCCAGCGAGTGCCACCAATGCCACTTTTAGTTAGGTGCCACGGATCTATTAGCAAACAGGGCACGTCGACGGCTAGTCAATCCCTAAGGAGAGCGACGCCACCTCCACAGAGGTTTCGCATCACAGAAGTACCACTCATAACGTCGGGAAGTACAATGAGGCTAGGTTTCCCTCGCCCCTTACCTCCTTTTTTTATCCCAGCATCCTGTAAAAGAGCTGCAAAGAGCTGCTAGACTCACCCTAGGCTACTGAGCCCCACTGCCACGACAAGGCCTAAACCATGGCGGGGCCTAGTGAACAGGCATGGGTTTTATCCTGACAGCTTCATCTAGAATGTTCTAAGCATGGATTCACAGGTACCTACACTTTACTGTCTACACTATAGATTCTAGATGAAAAAAATGGTCAGGATAATCGCTGTTTCGTTTTAAAATTAAGCCATAATAACTTCCAAGTTAGCGTTTTAAATATCATCGTTTGTACCTAATATTATATAAAAAAAACGGCTAACAAGTTATTTGTCAGCCAAATGTCCCTATTGACCTCACTCGATATTTAACTTTTTATTTCTTTATATAAATGTTAATTGATTCTAGGAACTTTTTATGAAAAACAGATGGACTTGACTAGCCAACGAATGTTGTAATGTCATTACCACTTAACAAAAAAAATACTTGAAAATTCAAATTGACGACCTGCAAACATAACATTTTATAGACTTATATTTTCTTGCCAACAACTAGAAGACAAATCGTAGAATACTACCTTAAATGGCATACTGATGTACTCAATCTGTGGCACTTTCCGTCCCGATAGATTGGCAGTGGGCGAAGCTCCATTCGCCGCTAATTACTGAGCTCATTGCGTACAAACACCGTTTTGTCAATACCGGTGGCTTTACCCTTTAAATGTACTTTATTGATCACCCTCTGAAACCACAATGACCTCATAACCTGAGATTATGTCAACAAGTTTGGTTATATTATTTAAATAAAGGAAAGGATAGACAACATTAAGGATTAGTGGAGTACAAAGAGACTAGTTAAGTTCTGGAACGGCCACGTTTAGGAATAGGGGGAATCGACTCAACTAGCTGTGACGAAAATCTCAGGCAGTAGTTGGGTACCAGTGGTGACGGACCTGCTGAGTTAGTAAGCAGAATTGCTTAAAGGCCTAGTAGCGGTTGGGCAGTCAACCTTAATAAGAAGTACAGCTATGTCGTAGCCAGCCTGTCGCTGTGGTTATCCTGTTGCCTGCAAATCCAGGACCCTCAAAAAGCAGCTGATGGCGCTCACTGTTCCTGGTGGTTTAGTTGTGTAGTGCGTTTCTCAAGTGCGGGTCCTCACATAGAATTGACCCAAGAAAAAAACCCAAGATCCTGATTTAGGCGAAAGCTTTAACCTGCGTCAAAAAAAGTTCTAAAAAGGTTAATAATGTTAATTATTAGCTATAAATTCTATATCTGATTTTATGATATTTTTTTTGCCCCCGTTTTAAGTCTTCAATTAGTGCCTGTTCAACATTTTGGGTTTTTGTACTATATGTAGGTGACCAATTATGTAGGTGACAAACTTATGATTATTCAATAATAACCTTCATGGGCAAAATTATTATCTTGTAACTTCTTTATACCGAGTTAATGTTTCGTGAAAAACAATTGTTACAAGTGGAGTGATTATACAATTAACAAATCAATTTTAGAGTATCAGTGACCTATCTATTCCCAATATCTGCTTGACCCATAAAGAAATACCGTGGAATAACCTTACGATGAATAAAAACCAATTAATCGTATAACATTGAAAAAGCTTTAACATTCCTTTCGTTGTTTCACTCCGTTTCACAGAGAGCGGCAATTTTTAAATAATACCATTAACCTCCATCATCGTGCCGACCGCAACAGATTCATTGCACTTTTTCGATGGCCCTACAAAAGCGAGTGATCAAATCAAGCGTTTATTTGTACCGAACCACTCGACCGTGGGCGATCAACGGACGATCTCGCGGATATTTGCGGCCATTCGATTAATCCGATCCCGGATGGAAGAAAAGGCTACAATTAATATTGACGGACTTTAAGTGTTATGAAAAGTAATAATTATTATAAACACTAAAAAGTAAAGTATCAAACCTTTATGTCCCACTGCTGGGCACGGGTCTCCTCCTCGAAATCAGGCGAGGAGGGTAATGGGCCATAGTTCACCGATGCGCTGGCCCAGTGTGGGTTGGTGAACTTCACATACATTCAAAGACTTTCAATCTCATCAGGCATGCAGGTTTCCTCGCGATGTTTTCCTTCACCGGTGAGCGAGCGATGGTCTTGTGTTTAGGTGCACTTAGAAATTAAAATTATATACGGTACCATTAGTAAATTATATAGAACCGGTAAGCGCAACCCCTCACCTTCCGTCGGGCACGGATGCTTTGGTGATTACTTGTGTCGGACGGCCTTGTGGCGAATCTGGTCTTGCCGGGACTAGTCTGTCGCTCAGGGTTTCCCGTCGCCTGCAGATCCGGGTCCCTCAGATATAGCGGCTGAAGGCTCTCGCAGCGGTTTTAGTGGGGTAGTACACCCAATGTGAGTCCCCAAACACACCAGCGCGCCTACCCAAGGTCCTGGTAGGGTCCGAAAAGGAATTCAAAAATAATAATATATATAACCTGTTTTTTGAGCCATACATCAGCCTAAGTAATTAATTTAAAAATTAGGTTAGGTTAAGTTTTATTAAAGCATGATCAGCTAATACATTACAAATTCCGAATCTTTTGGGGGTTCTGAGTTTCTTAACCTATCTGCTATAATACAGGGTTGTAAAACCGGTGGCTTCCAATTTACTCAGTTAGCGGTCTGAAAGTTACCATGAAAAAATGAATGAATTAATGAACGAATGAAAGTCCACGTTACTTAGATTTACAGCCGTATTCGGGATGATAATGTTTATTTTTGTAGGCTTAAGTACTTCACAACATCAGCTATCTGTTGAAGTTCCGTCAAAATCGGTCCATACAAACGATTTTTTTTATGTTATTACCTAAGATATCATATTATATTACGAAACGATAAGCTACATGATATTATACCTCGTCAATGAAAGCATTTTGCGAATTAATGATTGTGCAGAAATCAGCCCGCAATTGTATGCATCCATTACTTTTATTTACAGTAACTTTTCCATTGCTATTATCGAACGCCTCTTGTCTTAAGCAAGTTTCCTTGGGTGGATTTTGAAGCATTTGAACGCGCTGAAAAGCGACCCTAATAGACGGCAGTAACATGTTCATGATCAGGTAACTAATAATATTGACTGCCGTGAGTAGAATATAGCTATTATAAAAATTACAGAAGGTAATAGAAAGTTAAAGATTGTTGTTTTTATTAATCCAAAGCATTATCGCCAGTCCACCATAAGTGTGACGTCATTTGGCGCTTTCTCTTTTTAGAATACCTACACCGAATTTCAAAGTTGAAATTATGAATGAAAAGTTCATAATTTCTAAAAACAGAAAAATACCCCTAGTTTTGTATTTACTTTCATATAACGAAATAATATATGCAGGTTAAAAATATGAAATGTTGTCGATTATTTAAGAAAATTTCGTACTTTTTTATATTGGATTCACATTTTATGATGGATCAAAAAATATTTAGTTTTAAATAAAACAGACGGCAGAATGTCACAAAAGGCAATCGTATGCCAAAAATAAAAGACGAAAAATAAAAAAATAAACTATTATTAATAACAAGTTTATTAATATGAACAAGTTGTTTGTGTACCTGATAAAGACCGAGATGGTATGTTCTATTGCCTGGCAAAGTCAATTTTGATTCTTAAAAAATAAAAGAAGAAAGCTCGATTAAAGTATATAAATGCGCGAAATTCCATTGCATATCAAAGTAATTCGCTTCTCCAGCACACAACTGACTTCAAACCAGAATCATTAAAATGAAATTCGTATGTCGTACCACAAACAATAATTCATAATTAGCTTTTTAAAATGATAAATTTAAAATTGTAAAATAATTGACCCTAAGTTTTTCCTTATTCCAAAACTACTATTCGTATTCTATAAAATTCATAGTTTTTGTTGATGGGGATTATTAATCGATAATTAGCTGATGAAGCTTTAAAACTATTTGCCGGTCCCTGAGGTGATCCTGTTGTCTGCAAATCTAGGACCCTCAAAAAGCGGCTAAAGGTGCTCGAAAATGGTTTTCCCACATTTATGTCCAGAAGCCTTACTTAAAATGACCTTGGACCATGCGCAAGCATTACTCGCGTCACCAATAAAAAAAATCAGGACAATGGTATCCATGCAGACGAGAACTCACAGCATAGTCCTTCCACAGATAAAAATAACCAGCACTATGTACCTCAAATTCTGTTATAATATTTATTTCAGCCCTCCCATCAAATACATGCATGTGCTGCTTCTTTTTTTTTTGGGGTTCCATAATTTTTTTATTGTACTTATTTTTATAGTTTCATAAGACGTATTGGTAGTTCATAATTCAATTAGTACTACCATCTACATACTTACGGCTTAGTATAGTTGTTATGTCGTAATCGTTATTATTCCTGTACTAAGCGATATACATTATTTACCTTTTTTTTTCTAATATATTGTATTTTTAGTATTATATCAAACTACATATTTCAGTAGATACATCTTTTTTTGTGCAGTTCGCCGTATTCGCCCTCGTGTTTGTCGCCGCTATGGCTCTCCCAGGAAAGGAGAACTATGAAGCGTGAGTTAATTAATTTCTTATTAGCCTCAAGTCATTTTACGAGGCAGCAGTGTAACATCCGACATATCGTGTAAAATCTGTATTGAACTAAAATGGAAAGAAGTAAGCCTATGTATAAATCACTTAAGTTATCACTTATCAAGGTTAACGACGTTATAGTTGGTACAAACTGACTAAGAAGTCCTGGGCTTCAGTCTTAAAGTTGTTCATGTTCATGTAAAAAAAATATCGATATTTTTTCGATATAATATATCGTAGTACTATATCGATACTTCGCGATATATCGATATTTTTAAGATATCGATAGGTACTTGCATTCAACTAGTCCAGAGGTACCAAAACTCTTTTGTTTTATAGACCATTTTCAAAATGCTGAGCTTTTTTTGGTTTTTAGTTTTATTTGAATTTTATATTTTTTTTTGTTTTATATTTAAATTGCCAACGATGCATATTTTAAAGGAATAAAGTATAAAGAAAAAAAATAGATGTGATACGATATTTTATATATCGATATATCGGATGAAATATATCGATATTATATTCGATACTAGATCATTCGATAATATGGGATTGAAGCAATATATCGCGTACATGTATCGATTTTTTTTTAAATATCGATATATATGGTACGTGATCATGGAAATGAAAAAATGATTATTAAAATTAATGAAGGTGTATGTGGTTGGTTGTTCTCCTCCTTGGCTGGGTTCGAGCAGCCCCGTGCGGTACGGCGGTGTACGGTTCTCTTATGGAATTTTTTTTTAGCTTTCCCGCTACCTCCGGCGGCCCGGTCGTCGACGATCAATATATACAAAATGCTGTGAATAACGCTGATACAAGCAAAGTCCCTGTGGTCGAATACAACGAAAATGCCGGCTCCCAGTACCAGCACACCGGTGGATACCCCCCATCGGCTTAAGAAAAATGATGCCTTAAAGCAATGAATATATGTTTTTAACTTTAGAATGTTTAATTATTTTTATCCTAATCCTACTAATAGCGACTTACAGTTTCCAACCGTTCCCAGTGAAACGGCCATAACAAAAAAAAACATTTGTTACTTAGTAAAAATATGTCATCTAATGGTGAATGAAATTATAAAATAGGTCAAGTAGTAGATTCAAATTGTAAAAAAAAATCGAACCCCTCCTCCTTAAAATCTAAATTGGATGGAGTTAGATATTCTCATAGAAACTATTTCTTAACTTGTTATGAGGACGGCTTCTCAATGACATAAAAAAAATATATTTCTTATTATTATATACAGAAAATATATTAGATTAGACAATTTATTTATTTATAATCATCATCATCAGCCTGCGGCATAGGACATAGGCCTCTCCCACGCCACTTTTCTCTTTATTAAATTAGTACCTGGTTGACTGAGCATTTGCTCGGTACCCTAAGTGATAAAATACGATAGAAATTTTCTTCCGAAAAAAAAAATGATCTTAAAAAAAAGGAAAAAAATTCGGACTGGAGATTCGAACCAGGCTCGTTCGAACTTAACTGCCTAATTTCACCACTAAGCTACCATGACATATTATATGACAGCGAAATTTACGTTCGTATTCTAATCATATTTTATCGATGCATCAAAACACGGATAAAAAAAAGTTTTCTAAAAATGTTTCCTAGCTAGATCGATTTATCGCTGTTTTTAACACATGTATACAAAATTTCATGAAAATCGTTGGAGCCGTTTCCGAGATCCCGATTCTATATATATATATATATATATACAAGAATTGCTCGTTTAAAGGTATAAGGTATAAGATATAATTATAATATTTACATATAATTTCACTTTCTTGGCGTTCATTGAGGGAGGCCTATGTTCAGAAGTGGACAGATAAAAGCTTATGATGATGATTTCACTAAGTAAATAGTTTTAATACATTTTACATAAGTTTGACATATTTTACTAAGTCTGAACTTACGATGGAAAAGTTCGAAGTTTGAATAGCACCACGTAACGATGGTATCATTTATTCTATGATTTTTGATTTTCAATTTTCAGGTAAAATATTTCTCTTTAACATGTACAATGCCACTTTAGATTGGGAAGTATATCAAAATGGTGAACGATATCAATAATTAAAAAACATACCAAACGCTGGAACCGGAATAATCTCAGAAGTCAAACTCAGATCGATATACTATCATGCATATTATGCAAATTTTTTATCGCATGATACTTAAATGACTAGACAAATGTACGTTAAAAAAAGTTACAGACGTATAATAACCTACTCTTTTCTTTAATTTATCATCATATTATACATGACGTGGATTCTAAAGGCTCGATGGTGAATAAATTGCTTAACCTTTAGGTAACAGATAGGTTTTCCAAATTATTGTCCTACAATAGCATGTTTTCTTGACATAGAAAATGCCTCTAATAACTTTTTAGCAGTCAAAATCGTGAACAACTTGAATAAATTACAAGTTGGTAAAAATATAATGGTCAGAAATAGAAAAGACAGACAAATGACTCAGATTAGAATTTGTAACGTCCCCCCGTAGACGGGGGTGCGCCGGAGGCGCTACTTAATGCGGTTCCAACCCGGGCCCTGCTAGACACGATGTCGTGGGGACTGCCAAGTCGTAGTCGGATAATCCCCCTATTGTGGAGAATCTGGCCTTGCCGGGACCAGTCTGTCGCTGAGGGTTTCCCGTCGCCTGTAGATCCGGGTCCCTTAGATAGCGGCTGAAGGCTCACGCAGCGGTTTTAGTGGTAGTGCAACCAATGCGAGTCCTCAGACACGTCAGTGCACCTACCCAAGGCTCTGGTATGATCCAAAAAAGATTTCCGCTGCTTCATCAAAAAAAAGATTAGAATTTATACTAATAGGAGACTAATGGAGAGATCCCATTTCACTATTAATCTTCAATATACCTACCTACGTTAAAAATAAGTCACGAAGTGACGTAGTGGTATCTCAATACGCGAAACGCGCGTTTATTTATTAGAAGAAAAATAATTACATAAAATATTGGAAATAATAGTATCCCGAAGGATGATTTTACATCTTACCATGAATAAACATTTGAATGAAACTTCAGAATTTTGTTAAGAAACATTTTTTTTCGGCTATTCTTATGGCCCTAATGACCCTATTGCTTCATCGGGAATGTAGTGAGCCGGTTGGCTTCACCCGATGATGTAGTAAATGGGGGGTTGCCCCCCGACAGTTTGTTCCTGTGGCGGGTCGATGACTCACCACCGTCGGATGAATTTAATATACATGAACTTTTTGAAAGTATTAGCGAGTCCAGTTTGGGACCCTGGGATATATTAAAAAATTATATACATTTGATAAATACAATTTAATTTAAAACAAGACCGTATACAAAATCAAGCCATGCGAGGAATAGGAGAACATATTAAAAGTATACCCATTCAGAATATGGTGAGTGAGTCATGCTTGCCACCATTATTTCTAAGAAGATCATAATTTCCTTATGGTCAATGGGCCACCGGAAACTTACAAACCCCACGAAACGTGACAGCGTAGCTGTCACTTGATGCCAGAATTATGTGATCGAGAAGTACCACCCCGATCATGCTGTGCCGTCATGTTGTCATGACAGGATAGGATGGGATTGTTCCCATCCTACTAATATTATAAGTGCAAAAGTTTGTAAGTATGGATGTTTGTTACTCATCCACGTAAAAACTACTGAATGGAGGACACTTTACAATAACATAGCTTATACACCAGAATAACATATAGGCTATCATTTATAATCGTACTCCTACGGGAATGAGAAGTACGTGGGCGAAACCGTGGGGCGCTACTAGTCCTACTAATATTATATACGCGAAAGTTTGTGAGTATGGATGTTTGTTACTCTTTCACGTAAAAACTTCTGAATAGATATTTATGAAACTTTACAATAATATAGCTTACACATCAGAATAACACAAAGGCACATAATTGATCCCTGTACTCCCACGGGAATGGGAAGTACGCGGGTGAAACCGCAAAGCGCTACTAGTATATAATATAGTAAACGTTTTCACTTAGCTGACCTTTCAAATATAATATAGATTATATAACACATTTCAACGGCGATGAATTAAAAGATGCTGGTTAAGTTATGCGGCTTAAGGGGTAGAGCTAAGAGATTACAATGGCTACAAACATGAAGGCTCACATAAGAACTGGCCACACAGGGTCTTATTAAATTATACATAAAAGAAAAAACCATAAGTAAAACAAGTTTATTAAAATAAACAAGTTTTTATTGCACATCATAAAGATCAAAGTGGAATGTGCTATTGGAGTATATAAATGTGCGAAAATCCATTTGATATCACAGTCATTCACTCCTCCAGCACCTGACCTCAACCCAGACTCAAAATGAAATACGTAAGTCTTAGCACTAGCAGTAATTCGTAATTTGATTATTTATTTATTTATTTAATAATTTATGTACACTAAGGGCCTGTATAGGCTCTCATAAGCCCGAATAGGCTATCCACCAGATATCCAACAGATAGAGTATGGAGTATCTGTCAAACATGTTGCGGATAGCCTATCCGGCACTTATCAGGAAGTGGTGAAACAGGCCCTAAGAAACATATACAGTGAAATGGTGATGACAACCATTGGTAAAAAGGTACTTATTCCATAAATTTTTAGTCCAGCCAAATTCAAAATTGTAAAATAATGAAATTTAATTCGATTTTTTCTTTAACCAATCACCATCATCATCATCATCATCATCATAATCATCAAAGGTTTTCATCTGTCTACTGTTAGTAAATAATAAACCAATAAACATCTTTGATTGAACTGTACGCATGTGTACAGTTCAATTTAAGATGGTATGTACCCAGACTATAGATAGGCAAAATGGGAGACGTGCCATCTGATGGTAAGTGGGCAACGTTGCCCAGGAAAATAAACGATTTTACCAAAAAAAATTAAAAACATTTTTTTTTTATTTAAAATAGTGCCACCAAAGTATATTTTTAAACGTCAGTTAAATCTACCAACAGTAACAGTACCTAGCCCACTGAGAATAACCGGCGAAACAAAGTCAGTGGAACTAATATTTTCAAATATTTTATAAGAAATATACTTGCTATCCTGAAGTGCCTGGAGGGCACGCCCTATCCGTAAAGGATACACACATTAAACGCTCTCTAATAACTTTTTTGAATAATTAGAATTTTGAACGTTTTCTGGAATCCTATTGTAAAAGCGTGTATTATAGATGCCTTTTAAAGAATTGATTAATTTTGTAAATGATTATATTTACAAAATTAATCAATTCTTGGTGCGTCTAACGCACATAGACATGTCTCTTACGTCTGTCTCTACTATAAATGTCACTTTTCATGCTGAAATTATTCAATTATATAATATAAATGATTTCATATAATCATTTATAAGTTATCTAAGATGTTTAGTAGAAGTTTTAGATTTTGTTAAGAAGCAACGGTCAGAATTCCTATTTGTTTCAATTTTTATTTCAACGATTAATATTTGGCAATTTGTAAATTGCATGAAACGCTTCTGCAACACAAAAACACTGTCTATATCGGCACTACCAGAAACTAAGCCAAGGCAACTTATTTATGTTTTGCCTACGCTGAGAGGTAAAATATCAAACACAGCCAGTTGCACTACAAGGCACGATCGGCCTAAGCTTTCGGTTTGTAACACATATGACGTTATCATGTAAAATTATCGTCCGTATACTGACTTTACAAACAATTTTTTTTCTGCAGTTCGTCGTATTCGCCCTCGTGGTCGCCGCCGCCATGGCAGTCCCAGTTGAGGTAGAAGAGAAACCCGAAGAGGAAGTCGACGTCCTCCGTTACAACAAGTACAACATCGAAGAAAAGTACCCCACAATCCTGCGTTACGAAAACGACAACATTGGTCTTGGAGAATACAGATATGCGTGAGTTACTCAATTGTTTAATCTCAATTGTTAATAGACTCGAGACATTTTAAGTTCGACGTGAAAACATATCATCCGACCATAGAGCAACGAGGGACCTCCTTCCTCCTTACGGTGTTGGAAGACGCGTTGCTTTAAGCATCCGACATATAAAACCGTTTTTACATAGTGTGGAATCTGTTTTTTGGCATAACCTTTAGGAGGTTAATTTTGAAGAAGTAGAAGAATCGGTATTGAACTAGTGTCAATGCAAAGACATACATTGCTTTGGAAAAAATCATTAGTCTTAAGATACTTGTGAATTGGGCTGAGGTAAATCGTTAAGTTCAAGCAAGGGATCGGTCGTCTTGGCATTCATTGAGGGAGCAGCGGACGGATAAATGCTGATGATGATGATGATGGTGTTGATAATGATGATGGAGATGATTAAAATAGTTAAGTTAGCGACGGTATAGTTGGTTCAAACTGACTTCGAAAGCAAAGTCTAGGGCTCCAGACTAACCGTTGCACCCATAAAGTGGTCTTAGCGAAAGTCGCATGTGCACCTGACCATGTCAAATACAATAAAGGAAAATATCGTAATATTTAATGGGGAAATCAAAGAGAAGAGTGTAATTCTCTGTTGTCTATTGATGGGACATCACTTAACATCAGGTATATAAAAGGATTATATAAAAATATCATGCATGCACCTGATGAGGAAATTCTTAGCGAAGTTCATTCAACCTGTGTAAAAGTCACCTAGCATTTAACCAATGCATAGGCGAACCTCCTCCGTGACTGATTTCCAGCAGCCCCGTGCAGCTTACAATTCCTTTATGCTATATTCGTTTTTCAGCTACGAAACCAGCGACGGCAAGGTGGTCAGCGAGCAAGGTATCTTGAAGAACGTTGGCACTGACAACGTTATCCCTGAGGTACGCGGCCAATTCTCCTACTTCGACAAGAACGGAAACCCCATCACCGTCACCTACGTTGCCAACGAGTTCGGTTTCCAACCCTCCGGCGACCATATCCCCAAGGCTTAGACAATAAAATAACGACCTAGAACAAATAAATATAAATTCTTTAATTTAATTATTTTTGATTTTAATTTATTATTTACCCATTACCTACTTAGGGCAGCGTCCCGCGATTTTTAAATATCGCTTATATGTGGTAAAAATAGAGGCAGAATGGTGAATGATTTTTTTAATAGCTAAAATAGTTTTGGGAGTTAAATCGTAACAAACAAACAATCAAAACCTTTCCTCATTATAATAATTAGATGAACTATTACAGAACTTGATAAGAGGAGGGCGTCAAAAATATTTTTTTCAAACATCGACATATTTAAAACTATTTAAAACGGGACATTTACTATATTTTTTTATTTATCAACATATTTAATCCATTTTTACACGTCGTCTTCATGAAATCTACTTTTCTATTCAGTATAGTCACATTAATAAAGTCATACTATTAACAATTATATAAATGACTAGCGCAAATCTAGTGTAGACAACCTAGACCTATAACAACCAGGCCTAGGTGGTCTAGGTTTTCCATAGTTTGTAGTTAGTGCCTTAAACTCCCAGACGGCCTATTTTTTCCGACACCTCCAACAATTATTGTTATATCTTAGCTAATGTATATAGTATATAGTAATAGTAATAAATTATGTACATAAACCTTCCTCTTGAATTATCCTATCCAATGAAAAAAACGCTTCAAAATCCGTTGCGTAGTTTTAAAGATTTAAGTGTACAAAGGGATATAGAGACAGAAAAAGCGACTTTGTTTTATACTATTTTGTGATGTATTGCTTTAACTTAGCTGATATCTCAAAATAATATATAATTAGGATTATATAGCACATTTCAATAGCGATAAAGGTTGCTCGATAAAAAGTTATGCGGTTGGAGCGACGTCTGCTAAGACTTATTGTAAGTCTTATTGTAAGTAGGTACATCGTCAAGCCTGCCACACACAGGCTGATTAAATTATACATATCAGAAAACAATACAATGTCAATTCTTGTTATATTTTTATGTTTTTTTGAAGTGAAACTTCTTAAGAATCGTTGTGATTTCAAACCGGATGCAAAAGAGCGAGAGAGCAAATGTAGGTGTGTGTGTACATTGCACACACATAGTTGCTTGTATTCGAGCATTTAGCATGTGGTTCACTTCTATCGTGTGTGAATCGCACATACACCTTCTTTCTTGTGAATTTTAATCATTACAATAAAACAAGTTTTTACGTGACGTCTAACACCTCGTCCCATCTCTAAAATGTACTGTAAATTATCTGAAACGTCACCTAAAGAAACTAAAGAACACCAAAAATACCATATTTAATTGTTTCATATTTTATAATCAACAAGCTGAACATGGCAAACGTAAAAAAGTAAGGTGAAGTATCAACCCTCTTATATTCTACTGCTGGACACGGTCTCCTCCTCGAAATCAGGCGAGGAGGGTAATAGGCAAACGTTATCCTGTGTTTTTTTTTGTACAAACCTTGTCACACACAACGACAACCAACATAACAAAAAGATTATTTAATGTAGTGGTTCTAAAATTATGTGCTTACATACAATCCACATTTCGATCGACAATTGTTTAATTAACGTTTTGTTTAAATAGGTTAAAATATTCTACATTCTTCCGATAAAGTTATGCTTTTCGTAATCGCGTCAATTTTCTCTTTAAAGCCTTAGCGATTTAGGAACACCCTGTACCCGCGACTATATAGGTGAGAGTAAGCATGTTTTGTCTCAGTTGAATCATTGTTCGCGGTGCGCTCCCCGCTCTGTCTGTCACGTGCTTCATCAAACGCGCCTCCGGGTGGCTTTGTACTTCTAAATATACTTACATTTATACTTCATGCGAACGATGCTAAAGTTATTAGTTCGAATTCGATATGAAGAGTCTGAGCTTCAGTAAATATTTAAAGTCAAGGACGCATCGGATTACACTAGTTGAAAAAGTACGAAGAGAAGACAATATAAGAAACAAGACAAGACAAGAGAAATGGAGAGGAGAGAAGAGGAAAAGAAGGGAAGGGCAGGAGAGGAGAGGAGAGAATATACAAATTAAAATTAGGGTTACACACAGAGTAGCACACAGAATTACCCTTCACATTTAAAGTATGGATTTCATTTTATATTCAGTAACATCATCTAAAATCGTGGTATCTTATATTTAAGAATGGTTCCGTATCATCACATCGCTGCCAAATATAAGATAAATCAAATAAATCCGCTCACGTACCATAAAATAACAGCACCTCTCCATTCGTCATTTCTTTATCAGCAAAAAGGTGCCTTCGAAAAAATGAGTTGAGCCCGCCCTGCCGGCCTCTAAGACAACTATTTATCAGGGGAAAAATAGCCCATAAATCATCTTATTTCTTATCTGGCAATCTTTAAGGTGAGTGTGGGTAAATAGGGTTCCAAGGTGTATCAACGCTGGGAAGTTTTTATGGCCTTATATTAATGGTTTATGGGGTGTTGATATAAGGGATGTTTCGGGATTGCGGGCTGTTTTTTGTCGTAGAAAATCTTTATAATGAATTGGAATTGAAGAAAATCTTGATACTATTTCTTTTAGGATTTTTAGTGTCGATCATTATTATATAAATATAATATAATAAACATTCTATTATTACGTGATAAAAATTACACACTTTCGAGTTAGAGTTAGAGTTTCCGGTAGTCCATTGGAGGGGATAGGGAAAAGGAGGGCAACGCATCTGCATAACCACTGGTTATATGAATGTTAATAGGCGTCGATAGTCGCAAGGCTTCTAATGTTCGTTTGCTATACAAAAATGTAAATTAATTATATTTATTCTTATGGACACTTGCAAAGACCGTCTTCGAATTCCTACGGACAATCCTCGAGGCAAGATACCGGGTAGAAAGCCACCAGGAAGACCAAGGCGAAAATAGTTTGACGATATCAAAGAGTGGACTGGACTAACATACTACCCGATAAAAAGTATAGTCCCATGATAGGATGGACGGACCAAATGCTAACCTCCAAACAGTATGAAGATGGCACTCCATGATTATGTAAAATAAATATCTCAAGCATCAAAGTAGCCAGGTACTATGCGACATATTAGAGAACAAATTTACATATCAAAACCACCGCCGCCCCTTGAGCTCACCTCATTACCACACGCGCGAGATAAAACAAAGACAGCCCCAAACTCGCGCACAATTCACAAAAGCCACTTGATGCCCGCAATTAAAATCTTAACATATAGAGTTAATAAACACCACCTTGTAAAGGGATGTGTACCAACGCATCGATATTAACTTAATCCTAAAATTCACATTAAGGCTTTTCACGTTCTTAAAATATATTAAAGTGAAACTTTTATTACATCGTCTCAAACTTTTTCGTCTGTGAGTAGCATGTCGCGTGACGGTCGGAAGCCAATATGGCGGCGCCTATAGTTCGCATCAGCTGACCGTGTAGTGTATAGATTCATTTGTGCCAGTGCTCCACGCTATTTTGCTTGTCAAATGTGTATAATGTGAAAAAAAGATTCACCTTTACCGTGGTTTTATAAAACCACGTATATTCCTTTTTTTAATTTATTTCAAATAAAAAATAAGTATTTTATTCATAATCATTTAATGTCACGTCTAAAAAAATATATTTTTTGCAACATGAATGTCGTCTTGCTATTATTTTTACGTTATGATAAAACTATTAAGAAGAATAAACTATACAATATATTATACTATTTAATTTTAATAATATATCAAACTTTAATAATATTAAATTTTTAAATCCATAATTCCGTGATTCCTAATCAGAATTTAAATTTGTCATTATTTAAAGTTTATTTCCACAAATATAAATACAAAACTGTCGATATGTTACGAGCGAAACACTAATTTTAGAATCATAATGAGAGGTAGAATGTCTTTGAATTAAATTACACCTCGCTAACTCCAAACAATAATCTTTAACATTTCCTCTAACCCTGCCACTTATATTGTCGAATCCTAAGGGTTGGCTTAAGGGTTAAATATGTTGATACATGATGCGACTTATAAAACTGACTGTACAATATACAAGAAAAATATGGAAAATGAGAGAAATAAGAGAATATTTTTATTAACACGAGACCAATAGGTTTTAAAAATACATTATACCAATAATTAAACGCTTGTATTAGTGTAGATATATTTTAATATGTGTTGCCATGTGCGAGGCATTTCTTAGTAGAACAAATTTAGGATAAAACTATCTCTTGAACACACGTAAAAATTTCATCAAAATCTGTGTCATTACACGCAAAGAATTATCCTACTTTTATAATATCAGCGAACGTTAGTTGCTATTTTTACATCAATATGAATTAAGCCTATAAATATAATGTAGACAAAATTAAAACAAACTAGTCATATACTGGCCTCTGGTCTAGTCTAGGTCTAGGTTAGTGACCCTGATTGCTAAACCCGAAGGTCGTGGGTTCGATTCCCACCCAAGACAAATGTTTGTGTGATGAGCATGATCATATTTCGTTCTGTGCCTAAGCATGATTTATCTATATGTCTATGCAGGTATTTAGGAATAATAAGTATGTGTCAGTTATCGGTCATAATATTTATAGTATGTATAGTATGTGCAAATATAATATTATGTATAAATAACTTTATTATAAAAGTCACCTTTTTCTTTTATTAAAACGCTTGTCGCTGAGTACGTGAATGTGCGCTGTCCTAAATGACTAAAGCAACCGACGACATATAAGTTGTCTTGCCTACTAAAGATAACAGAACGAGATGCTTTTAAAGGTGTGCTTTACTGATAACTAAATAAATTTGTATTAATAATTTACTATAATATAATATATTATATATTACTTCTTACATTATTACTTGAAAATACATCTTGTGTTAGAGTAATACCTAATAAATCCTTATGAAATTCAAAAATAAAAGCAAATTTTTTGGACTTCAAAAAGCTTTTATTATAACTACACGTGCTAATTTCTCTTTAAGTATTATTGATAAAATACTGTATTAAATTAACGAAAGCACTTTAACAGACTGTTTCTTTTGTTACATTTGAGATTATCTTCAATAATGCGTCAACAAAAAAAAATTGTCTCACTTTAATACTTTTATCCTAGCCTTCCCTGCTTTATTTCTCATTAAAGTCAATTAACAGCAAGCCGCGAGCTTTACTCTCTCACTAGCTGTTGCCCGCAGCTTCCTCGGTACCCACTTAGATTTACAACCGTATCCAAAGTGATAATGAATGTTTTGTAAGTTGTTTCGTAAATTTTATCATGTTATCTCCCAGTGGGAGTCTTGTCAAAATTGGTCCAGACATTTCAGAGATTAGCTGGAGTAAACAGACAGTCAGACAGATGAGTCAATAAGTGAACAGTCGAACAAACGTTTAGCAAAAAATATTTCTTGATGTAAGTATCGTATGTACTTTCATAAGTATTCCGTGAAAAGATGTTAATTTTAAATTAAGAACACTTCCTTGAATTCAATATATATCTACAGATATCTATCACAGTTACAAAAGCTGTTAACACTAACATAAGCCGTTCACAAACATGTCACTAGGACCCAACCTGGTCCCCGCAATGAAATGCTAAATTGGCCCAACAATGCAAAGGGTCCGAATCTTAATTATTAGCAAGGTGCTTAAGGGTCCAATTTACGATGTGTTAATAAGGCCCAATGTCAGTGGCAATTATCCTAACCTAAGTTAAATTTACCTGACTGTGGGTTAAACTGGAAATTGGTGCTAAATTACAATACCCTAATGGATCCAATTGGATTAGGTGTATTGAAATAATATCCACTAATTTGAGGATACACTCCATAGACACAAGACTATTATGTAAGACTGAGATATTTCCGTATTTTTGATGTAGGGACTGTTTTTAAATAATAATAATAATTTCTTTATTTAAGTACTTAATAATTATTGTTATACAATTTTTTATAAAGTCTCTGACACCCAAACTAGGCTAGATGCCCGTTTCTCAGGAGTCATGAGTCTTCTTCCATGTAACGTTATACAAATAATTTACAACAAAATAATTTTAATATTTAAATGTTAAGAGATTTATGTTCAGTAGTGGATGGATGAAATGAAATTACTTGTTTTTGGAGACAAATTTTAATAAGGAATAATTTAATTTACGAACTTGACTATAATTCGCAATATTACTAAAAATTGTTGATCGAAGGTCACTATTACACGCTTTTTATTAAAATACAGTTTCATAATAATAATAATTTGTTGGAACAACTCACACACGGCCGTCAGATCTCAAACTAGGCTGAGCCTGTATTATGGCAGCCAGACAACATAAATACATAAATATTATAGATAAATTTCGATCAGACAGAGAACAAACGATAATTCTCATCACATTAGAATTTGTAAGAAGTACTTAATTTTATATTCGTAGGAATAGAACCCACGATCTTCTGGTTTATCAGTCAGGGTCACTAACCACTAGACCAACAGGCCAGTCAACTTTTATCCAAGGCCGTCTATTGCTTATACACGTTCGCTTCTCTATGCGCATAAAATCAATTTATTTTATATGCATATTTTAAGAACAAAAAAATGTGTGTGTGTCAGCTCCGACGCACGACTGGAGTTTACTCCTCAAGTACGAGTATCTAACCATACGCAAAAATAACTTCACAATTACAATGTTAATTATTGATATTAATAACAAAAAAAAAAAATAGCAATATAAATACATCGACACTAATAGAAACAAACAAGCCCAATAACATATAGTATATAGGTATAGTCGCCTATACAGCATACCCTATGTACGTCTCAATACACTCACAGCTAAATTAGAAAGTTGCGCACTAAAGGTGCGCACCAAAAACGTGACACTTTTTCGTTAGTTCAGTTGGTTTTACCCCTCGGATTTTTCTCATACCGGGCGCCTTATATATGAAAATCGATTCTTAAGGAGTAAACTCCAAAAAAATAGCGTAAATTCAATTAAAAAAAAGAAATGTGGTGTCGTGGAACACCAGGTAGGATCGAAGTTCCTTCGGCTAAAAAGAAAGGTATTATACACTACTCGCTTGTGTATGGTACTGTCGCGCCTGCGCACGTCTCATTTTACACTTTTAATCCACGCACTTTTTTTTACGGTTTTACTATCACATTTTTTTTTAGTTCGGTCGTGCAGCAAAATCCCTATCCCCTCCAAACCTGCCGTAAGGAACTTCGTTCCAATAAAGTTAATCATAGTAATAAAAGAAAATATAAATACAAAATTATTGGTTGCATGATGGCATACTTACATTAATTTAAATGAAACATCTTTTACGGATTTTATCGTGGTTTTTTTTTTAAGGAAGACTGGCCGCCGTGACCACGCTACATGCTGGACGAAAAACTTAATAAAACGCGTAAAAATCTAACAAATGTTTCATTATAATGAGTGAAATTCGCTTAAATATAAGAAAACGTACATTAAATTCCAGTTTTCATTCCAGATTTCCATATACATTTAAATATATTATTGAATACCCGCCATATTAGGAAGCAGACAATCTCCATGTAACTAAGCACACTGCATCCGAGGAACAATCCAGCCATTCCTCCAACTGCCACTGAAAGTAATATAAAATTTAAAAAATACTCAAACTTTATGAATTTTCATATACCATTTGTACGTCCTAATACTGCCGTTATCGTTCATATTATCTACTATATAATAGTCCTGTCGCCAACATACATTTCAAATTTTGTTTAAAGTGGCTAACATACGAATAGGTCGACTTAAGGTGGTCTAAATAGACACAGAAAGTGTATTTATAAATTGGTGACAAGAAAACAATCATTGAAAAAAATATGCTCTTACCCAATACATCAGTAAATCCGAAAATAATATCTCTTCTGTACCGTATTCTGGGATACGTCACCATACCCCACTGGAAGTTCGTACCCATGAACCATTCTTGCAACGACTGAAAAATTGAAATAAATGGACATACCTAAATTACTTTATTGATTCGTGACGAACTTGAATCAGGTAGACGTCACCTTTTTTTTGTTAAGGTAATTCAGGTTACCTTAAGGAGGTTCCTAAACCGTGTTTGGGACTGGCACTTGTAAGAACTCTACCCGAACTTAGACATCTGCGAATGACTTCAGCCGCTTTTTGAGGGCCCTGGATCTACCTTTGTAAAAGACCGGACTATTCCTAAGGCTGTCACTAAGCTGTCACGTCCTGCAATATTGTGTTTAACTGAGCCAGCTTCTCATATTGACCAGACATAAGCACAGGGATGTTACTGAATGATGAGTGTACTACAATTGTAATTCAATGTTTGTTTTCTAGCGGTTATTGGGATATGTTCCATAAACATAGGTAGATTCATGCTGCTTTCGCTCTTACGTTGAGAATTATTAACAAAATTCAATATCTTAATATGCATTTTGCTAATATTTGTGAACTATATTTTTAATGGGCTGGCAACTGGTACTAAATAAGCAAGTGTTTTGTTAATTCTCATGACTTTGATAATAATGATATAGACTTTTTCACTTACATTCAGCTGTATAACGTAATTGACGTCATCGCATATGGGATAGCAGTCGCAAAAAATCTTCTTCCCTTTTTTGTCTCTTAATGTGCTTAAGATACCTTAAAAAAATCGAACTATTTTTAAAACAAAATTTGGATTAAACCAAACTCAGCGTTTTTTGTTTAAATAAAAGAAAAATAAAGTACATATAAATTAAATAAAAATTGAAATAAATATATTAATAATAATAAATAAATTCTCTATATGTTAAACGGAAATGAAAAGGTACATTTATAAAGTAGCTTACTTTACCTTGCCTCAAATAAATATAGAAAATAACTGAGCTGTCAAATTAAAAAAGAATAGTCATAACACTAAGGAACTACTTAAAAAATAATAATAATATTTTTATAGCATAGGAGGACAAACGAACAGTCGAATTCTTGCGACTATCGACGCCCATTAACATCGTTGCCCTCCTTTTCCCTATAATGGGCCACCGGAAACTTACAAACCGCGCGAAACGCGACAGCTTCCCTGTCACTTTACGCCGATTTCATGTGAGCGAGAGGTGTGGCCGGCCCAATTTGGCTGCAAAGCAACATGGCACTACCTCTTACTATCAACTTATTTACTAAAAACTTAAAAACTAAACAACTAAAAACGTTATCAACTTAATTTCCTCCGACAAGCACACGCTCACATAGTGCCGCGCGCAAGGTTGTGTCACACTTATCTATACCCCGTTTAATATTAGTAGAGAAAAAAATTAAGGGGTATAAGAATACCGCAACAAATTTTTGTGTTTTCATACAATGTCTGCAAAAAACGGAATTCGAACTTATTACGTTCCCCTTTTCAATCGAATAAGTATCTATTATTTTGTGATATTACCTGCATATTCAGCCAAACAGTGCATTCCATCGACGTCACATACTTTTTCACCATCTGAAAAACATGACAACTAAATTTAAGCAACAACACTAATACTACGCACATAAAATATTTATGCGATTTTAGACTTTATATCGCCATAATCACACGACTGCAAACCTTTTCTCCTGTAAAAGAACGGTACACACTGGCAGTACTGTAGACACAAGCGGATCCTACACTCCATACGGCACATCGTGTACGTATACACCGAGAAATGCTGGAGATTGTTCTCGTGCAGAAAACGACAACGGCGCTGATTCACTGTCAACCTGGAAATGATCCCTTGAGTAAATTAAAAACGACGATTTTAAGCTAATTTTGATAATTTAATATATATTTTTTTTTTTGATTATTGGAAACACAGTACCTACTCCTACTCGATCATCATGAAACTTTGTACACATATTCTTTGAAGTAATATAATATGAAACTTTAAATAAAAATATGTTATTGTGGGCGATGACGCAGACTATATAAAAAGTTCCCGTACTTGCTTCAATTTTAATTTGTAAGAACCAAACCCCCAATTAACCTTTTCCATGTTGACTTACACATACTTAAAAACAATAAGACATACTTTGCTGCGTCTGGTGTCGTATACACAGACAACGCTGTAACGTACAGCTTTAAATAGAAATCCTGCTCCGAATGCTGAGATCTTGCTGAGATGTCTGGCACTTCATACGGTCCATGGATATATGCCTTAAAATAAGATTGTCAAAATCATTGAAAATAATCAAAATTAGGATAAGGGCAGGACTAAGAATTAGCGCAGGTTAAAAAATAATACCCTACCCATGTTCTAGGGGTCAAGCGCAGAAGAGATGCTCTTAGGCTATAGCTCTAGGATTAGATCTAGAATGATCGTAGGACTCAAGAGCATCTCTTCTGTGCTAGTTCCGTATCAGCACAGAACACATGATAACGCCTGAATTACGAGCAAATTTGCGTGAAAATATACGCTCAAAGATTACACATCAAATACATGTTTCTTAAGTTAAAATTTAAATTTTGCGTTTTTAATCCACCTTATTGATAGCGATAAGAGCGCATTTGTTTTGCAAGTTACCTTCTATGCTCAATTAAGTATATTAATTACTACTGCTTTCAAGTTTTAAGTTCCTTATTTGCGGACCCTGTGACCCTGACAAGAAGAAACCTATTGTCTAAGCTTATATTACTCTCTCTCTCTCTCTCTCTCTCTCTCTCTCTCTCTATTTAAGAGCTTTGCTCTTGTTGGTGGAGTATTCGCCACTCATTTCTCCTCTCCGCCAACACCTTCACCTTCTGATACGACATAACCTGTACCTTCTCCTTTATTTGTTACATATAACTCCTTCTCGGTCTACCTCCTCCTCTTTTTCCATCAATCTTTCCCTCTATATGATATTTTTTATAAGCAAGTCGTGTCGTATCAGGTGAGCAATCAAATCTCCTCTTCGGTTGTCAACAGTTTTAATAATCTACACTAATATTATAAAGAAGAAAACTTTGTTTGTTTATTTGTTTGTTTGGTTGTAATGAATAAGCTCAAAAAGTACTGGACCGATTTCAAAACTTCTTTCACCATTCGAAAGCTACATTATCCACAAGTAATATAGGCTAAATTTTATTCTGAAAAAAATAGGGTTCCGTAAGATATTTGGGTTTTTCGGACACAATGTGTAAAAAATCAACCAGAAAAGTTACTTATTTTACGTACTAAGATCCCGTTGTAAATCTTAGTTAACGCAGGCGAAGCTGCATGCAACAGCTAGTATACAATAAAGTAATAATTATGAACGATAAAATTACTTACACTATAGGCGCTGGGTATCTTAAGCACTTGAGCGAAAACCTCTCCGTCCAACGGATGTACAAAAAAGTTTTCATTCGTCGTGTCAATAATATCCGATCTATTGGCTGCTATATATCTAAGAAATATAATATTTGGCTAAAACACCATTATCGGTAAGGCATTCATGACCAACCACTTAGTAACTCAATACTCATTTATGAGCATTCAAAAGTATAAGGTATCAACATTTATAAGTCCCACTGCTGGACACGGGTCTTCTAGCATTCCGCTAACGATGGGTTTGGACAAAGAATTCAGACGTGCATACAGTTTTTGAGGATTTTTTGTGCTGACTTTGTTGGGGACTAGTTCCCAGTTCGCACTCGCTCGCTCTCGTAGGCTCAGGCAGCGTATGCACGCTGGGGACATCGTGGGATTCCTCTAGTCACGCCGCCAAGCGGACGTTTACATCGCAGATGTAAAAGTCCTATGTAAAAATTTCATCGTTTGTCCTCAAAGCGCTCATAAGAACTTTCCTTTTATGTACGTCTAAATTCTTTGGTTTGGGCCATAGCTTATAGTTACGCTAACCCAGTTCGGGATGACCCTTCAAAGACTTTCAATCTTATCAGGTATGTTTCCATATGATGTTTTTCTTCGCCGTCTGTAGCAAAGCAGTAAAAACCATATATTTATTTTAATAGTTTAAATATTGCAGTAAATTCATTTCTCTTTCATATCTTCATCAAGAGAAGAGAGAGGAAAAATAGGAGTCTTCCTATATATTTAGCGGTGGAAGGGATATGCTGCCCCACGCTCCCATCGGCATGGGTACCACTATCCTGCTTGTCTCTCTCGCGAAACAGCTTTGCTGTGTTTTGAAGAGATGGAAAAGATAGCAGTGTAATTACTTGCACCGAGTCTTAACATCCTATGTCTCCGGAAAGGCAACACATGAATGAGTAGCCTACGCTAGTCTTGCGTTGTTATTTATGTTTGTGAGAGACGCTCGTTACGTCATGATCATGTGGCTCAACTGGCTACTAGGCAGCCGGGCCTATCCAAGTACCATAAAAAATACTTAATTTAGAAACTCCTTGCTACACAATATAAGTAACCGCATTAGAATTTCTCACCAAAAAAAAAATATTTTTTTGAAAATAATAATAATAATATTATAATGAATGACTACTTACTCCGGCGAGCTGTAAACGGCGACTCTAGAATTCATAGCATAACAAATGCCCATTTCAGTCACAGTGGGGATCACTTGAAGGTTTATACCAGAGGCTCCTATCGTCAAAAGAGGTTTGAATTCAGGCATGACACCAACTAGTACGTCCAAGTACTTCTCAGGAGGTATACCGTTGTATTTAGGAATCTTGTCAAAGTTGTCAAACGTTGCATTTGACAAGCCTTTAATAAATTGTCGTACAGTGTCCCTTTCATCTTCATCCGTACTCCTAAAAATTAAGTGTGTATTTTTTATTATTTTACTTGAGAAATGGTTTGTGCCTTGTTGGCATACAGGCTGACATGCTACTTGATGGTGAGAAGTAAGTTTGACGGGTGCTAGCCCAGACATCAACGTTACCTATGATTAGATGTAGGATGGTAGACTATGTCAGCCATTACACTTGCCCTGTTTAAAAAGCAAAGCTACTCGGAAGAGATAGGCGCGATGGTGGTAGAACATCCTACATTTTGTAATATTTCTTTCTATATTATTTTATATTCAGGTAGATATTTATGCAATTATGGAATAATCATTTGTCATTAAGACAGCCGATCCCTATACAAAGAGTACAGCTCAACAACAACATGCTAAACGACTCTTACGTGTCACACTTTTTTAAAAGGACAGGGGCTATAGACAGACGGTTTACCTGATAGTAAGTAATAACGACATCCATAGACACACGCGTCACCAGAGGATTAGCAGTGGACGGATAAAGGATTTAACTCAACAAAGAAAAATCAATTTCTTCTTTATAATATCAGTATAGATAGCACTGCAATTACTTAACACCCTTACCGTAAGAAGTCATTTAGTTTCTGTAGGTCTATTCTGTTATTTAGACATATGGTGATGGCAGGGAAGGAAGTGTTCCAAGAGAACATATCTCGGTCCATCGAAATAACTGTTGGAGAGTTCTGGTATCTAGACCAGATTGTCTCGGACAGGTAGAAACAACCAACTAGTGAAATTGTCACCATTATTAACCATAGCAAACTGCAAAAAAAATTAAACAATACTTTAAAAGTTCAAGTAAATGAGAAAAATTTTATGTTATTCCATTATTAATAAAATAAATTATTATATTTGGCATAAAATAATTACTGTGTTAATCCTACTAATATCATAGACGCGAAAGTTTGTGAGTATGCATGTTTGTTACTCTTTCACGTAAAAACTACTGAATGAATTTTCATGAAACCTTACAACTATATAATATAGTTTATACATCACAATAACACATAGGTTATAATTTATCACCGTACTCCCACGGGAATGGAAAATACGCGGGTAAAACCGCGGGGCGCTGCTAGTATGAAATAAAATGAGTGAGCAATCCTTTTAAGATATTTTTATAAGTAAATGAAATTATTTTATGCTTTACCTGTAGCATGTCATTCAAGGAAAATTCATTCAAAAACGAAAGGACCACTTTATATCTAAACACACCGCTAGAAAAGTTGATTTCAGATGAAACGCCGCATTCAATTCAGCCCATTTTTTTACGAGATACAGTACCACAGACGGACAAACATAAAGCAAACTTATTACTCTCTTTACGTCAGATGCTCATATTACTTACACTTCACAATGATGTCTACCAACCGCTACGAGGTGATTAAGGCCATGTATAGAAGAAGTTTCGAGAAATAAGACTAAGTGATTTTTATTATTTCCAGCAACTGAATTCAATCGTTGTTTTTTCTTGGATTTCTCACGTCTTTGTGCGTCTAAATCTTTCCTAATGATCTGTGACTGGTAACTTTGACGTAACATTTTGTGTATAATCTGTACCAAATAAAAATAAAGATCAAACAATTTTTTTGCATATCATTTTATTTAATCTCACAATACAAAAGCCATATAATTACTAACAAAATGAATATAGTGTTTACTATTAATAATTGTCTTGTGAACTTTGACCAAAATTATTACCGCAATAAGAGTAAGATGTACTGATTAAAAACAATGTAACTAAACATTGTCAAACAATTCAGACGTATATTGAAGAACAGTTCTTAAAGATTTTTTGTGCCGACTTTATTGGGGCATGTCCCCAGCGAGCTTAGTTCGCACTCGCTAGCTCTCGTAAGCTCATATGCTAGGGACGTCGTGGTGTCCTTCTCTTCACGCCGCCAAGCGGACGTTTGCGTCGCAGAAAGTTTGTCCTCAAAGCGCCCATAAGGACTGTTCTTCTATATACGTCTGAATTCTTTGACATTGTTAGGGCCTGTTTGACAGATAGAGTATGGAGTATCTGTCAAATATGTTGCCGATAGCCTATTGGGAGCTTAACTGGAGATTGTGAAACAGGCCCTAAATCTAATTATCACGTTACTGATAGCGGTAATAATGATACAATATAAAAAAAACTATTAATAACCTTACACGATATAATATCTAAAACATATACAGCCCAACATAAGCAGGACTGATATAGTTAGCTTCGGTTTGCTTAACAAACTAAAATTAAAACGAAAATGGAACTACAAAAAAATAAGGTCGAAATGTTAAGAACAATTACTTACCATTCAACATTACCCGGTTCCAACTGCACAGTTTACCACAAACTACTAAGGGATACTACCGTATCAGTACCGTGCAGTGTACACTGTTATACATTTAACAAGCAAAAGCTACTAATATATACGACTACCCTCTAAATCGTACATTTCGTGATGACGTGACACCACTACACTTTTATCTACAAATCTATTTCTATAAAAGTATGGAAAAATGATTTATCCACTTAAATATAATTTATTATGAGAACTTTGTTTCGTGTGCGCATATTTTATCGTGGACTTAGCGTGACGAAATCATATAACGTTTGGTGCTGGAACTTAAATATTTATTAGACAAATCAAGCAAAATCAACGACAACTTTTTATTTCGTAGACATTTATTATGCCGGAACAAACATACCTAATTATGACAATAAAACGCTTTATCTATTGATTTTACTTATTATGCATCTTAATTTCCAATTTTTTTCATACTCTTGACTGTCATTATTATTATATATTTTTTTGTGTTTTATTGAAATTTTTACCAAAACTTTTATGGTTTTAACCTATTTGTTAGCCTACAATTAGGTTAAAACATAAAAGTTTTGGTTTTACATTATTTAAAAAAATATGACCTATAAGATAAAATATGATGTTAAATATTACCCAGTGAGTCTATTTTAAATGTTATCTAAGACATTTCAGTAATTTATTTATGGTTGTTATTTCATTATAAAAGCTTATAAATAATGAGGTGCTTTCAGATAATATCTTTCAGATTGAAGTGACATTATTTTGATGGAAAAAATAAATAAATAAATAATATTCATTATACTTTTGTGGGTTGACCAGAGCTTTTTAAATAATTCTAATCATTTCTGTAAACTGTGTCTGTTCTTTAACTACATAAATTACCTAAGAAAATTTAATTAAAATTACTCACCTACTATATATTTATTATATTCGGATTAAGCAATAAAATAATTTGTAGTGCTTTAGCTCTTATCATATTTTGTCTTCAAGTTTTGGAAAACAAGAATTATATAAAGGTAAACAAATTCATAGAATTTAACATTAATCATTATCAAACTTCGTCTAAAACGTTGCCCTTAAAATATCGCATAAAATAAATCCAAAACAAACACTATTATAAAAATAATTCAAAGGAAACAACTCAAAGGAAAACTTATCCAATCTTCCATTAATAAGAGTCAAGATCACTCCAAAATGGCGGCGCGAGAAAAAAATGATCCATGTCATTCTTTTGACGGTTCACCAACACTTTCGGTTTTCCCAACGCTTTGAACGTTCAAACAAGTCATCGTGATTGATAATGGCTTCCTAAATAAACTTTAAAGTTAAATGTTTAGTTATATTTTTTTGGTTAGAAACAATATTGTCTTACACCTGAATAGTCTTTCTTTATACACAAGTACCTGGTTGACCGAGCATTTGCTCGGTACCCTTAGTGTAAAAATTTAAAAAAAAATTCTTACAAAAAAAATGATCTTAAAAAAAGAAAAAAAAGTCGGAGTGGAGATTCGAACCAGGTTCGTTCGGATTTTACTTGACATTATTTGACAGCAAAATTTACGTTCGTATTCTAATCATATTTTATAGATGGCTCAAAATACGGATATAAAAAAGGTTTTTAAAAATGTATCCTAGCTAGATCGATTTATCACCGTTTTGAACCCATGTATACAAAATTTCATGAAAATCGTTGGAGCCGTTTCCGAAATCCCGATTCTATATATATATATACATATATACAAGAATTTCTCGTTTAAATATATAAGATAAGATTTGTATGTTATTTTATAGTATACTTTAACGTATATAAAATAGGTTTAACATAAATGTTTCGAGTGTTATACATTAACATATACTATTATCATCATCATCATCATCATTGGGTATCCTTCAATGAACTCCAACACGAATCGGATACTGCACAGAGATTGTCTTTCCATCTGGTTTATATTAATCTTTTTTTTTTTCTCTTTCTTTCTTCTTCTTGGAGCCTTTGTTTTCGGATTCATGCAGCAATATTCGAGATTGTTTATTTACTATTTTCTTAATATTATGACCAGCAAACTTAGGATTACTACAGATAGAGCCTTTTTAAAAATAATTTTTAGTTCCTTATAGACGTACACACATAACAGAATAATCGCAATGTAAGGAAATAGACAATCTCGAGGAAGCTGAGCACACTGCAACCAAGAAACAAGCCGGCCATCCCACCAACTGCGACTAAAATAATAAAATAACACACAGTAAGTTAAATTTAGTTAAAACACACAGTGAAATAAATTAGCAATAAAAAAACTAACTGCAAGCACTTATTTAATCTATACTCATATTATAAAGAGGAAAGATTTAATTGTATGTTTATATTGAATAGGTTAGTTTGTATTGAGCAGCTTAGGAGAAACTACTTGACCAAAATGTTATACTTGAAAACTATATAATATAGACCAATACTTGAAAAATATAAATCGCCATAAAACATAGGTCAAAAGCTCGAACAGCATGTCTAAGTATCTGTTATCCACTTCTTTTACATATTAGTATACGTTTCGGTATGGTAATAGAAATAACGTTTTATTAAAAAAGTATCAATATTCTACAGTAATATGCCATACTACTGGGCGGATTTCCCTTGAATCACACGAGAAGGGTGTTGGACCATAGATCACTGTTGCGCTGGCTTAATGCGGGTTGATATACTTCAAACACCTTCAAAGGCTTTTGACCTTATCGATGGTGTCGTGTTCAGGTCTACTTAGGAATTTAGAAAAACCTGTTTCAAGGCTTTACAGTTGGTCAGGATCGATCTCAGATCTTTCATTCAAGAGGCCATACTGACTAGACTACCGTCACATATACTTCTAAGGTAGTTCGGGTGTCAATTTAAAGAATATTTTATTTCTTACCCAAAACATCAGTGAAACCAAAGATGATGTCTCTTCTGTACCGTAATCTGGGATAAGTCACCATACCCCACTGGAAATTAGTACTAACAAGCCATTCTTGCAAAGGCTACAAAAAAAATGTACAATACACTCATTTTATAAATCTTCTCCGATAGGCAATGCTCAATAGTCACACTACACATGAACACAAAACATTATCTGTCCTGCCTCACTTTTCAAATCACAGCAGAACTGTTTGGCGGCAGAAATAATCAATAATGTGAACTTGTCACATTATAATATACAGGATTTTAAATTAGCGTGGTTATTTTCATCATTTAAACTATTATTTAATTAAAATTATATATAAAAATAAAAATAAAAATAATTTATTATTATTATTTTTATTTTTAAATTTAATATTTTTAATATTATTTCGCGTAACTCGATATTTCGACATTGTCTGCGAATGTCATAGATTTATAAATATATAGCGAATGTCATGTTCATGAGATATATCGAGCTCTGTAAAATGATATTAAAAAATGATAAATATGCCGTTGTAAATAGTTTAAATGATAATATAATATAATATATTATTACATATTACACGAAAATAATAATAATAACTTTATTTTTGCGATACTAAATAATAAAATATAGTAAAAAAATGTATTTAAAATAAGATTATTATTTTTGCCATCTTTTATGAAGCCATTTTAACTTACATTTGATTGTATAACATAATTAACATCATCGCATATCGGATAGCAATCGCATGCGATCTTCTTGCCTTGTTTATCTCTTAATGTGTGTAATACGCCTAAAAATAAAATATTAAAATTTATACCATTGCATTTTTTTTTTCATTTACAATAAATTTTATTTAGTACCTTTATATTTTACCAAGCAGTGCATGCCTTTGACGTCGCATGTTTTTTCGATACCTGAAAGCATTACTTGATAAAACACTTTTCAATTACATACTATACAAGCAACCGAGGTTTTTCTTTCCTGTCATAAAAGCGTATTATATAATAAAGGCCAAATATATAAATTATCTTTGATTCCTGCAATTAAGGTCTCGTATGTACCTTTTCTCCTGTAAAAGAACGGTACACACTGGCAGTACTGTAGACACAAGCGGATCCTACACTCCATACGGCACATCGTGTACGTATACACCGAGAAATGCTGGAGATTGTTCTCGTGCAGAAAACGGCAGCGACGCTGATTCACTGTCAACCTGGGAAAAGTATAAAAAAAAATATACAGAAAGGATAATACGGATCTCACATTGCCTGCCACGGCACCATTGCATGTTACAATATCAGTCACGCGTTTGTGTTTCTATAATCTATACACAATGATGGCCGGCTAGTCGGATGGTCAGGCTCATTATCTGACCATTCGACTAGCCGGCCATCAAAGTGTACATTTACACTTTAGGCAGCGGTCGCGGATACCAAATCCGCCAGGTGCAATTAATTTGTATGATAAATAGCTAGGTTAACGTGGTGTGATTATTGTTATTTATTTATTTATTGATTGTTTCAGAATCGCACAAGCAGTTCAACTTGACTGACCTAAAGTTAGCTTACGCGTATGCTCATTGCTCCTAACTTCAATCTGGTGAAGCTATATTGCGTGTAAACCTTAAAAAAACAGGCGCCTTCACGTCTCGAGTATAACAACCATCTAGGCTCGACTTGCCCAATCTATTTTAAGTTATTTTAAACTTTGTAAGAAGAGCTCCTTCACACTCGCGTTTGTCGTGGTGACGCAACGTTTCACGCTCTTCGTTCGCGAATGACAATCCTGGGCAAACGCTAGTGTGAATGAGCATTTATTTTCATACCCAAAACATCAGATTGTGATCATAGAAGGGTGCCGTTTAATTATCTAATAAGCAATAATCATAATATAATTTAAAAATACCTGGCTGCTTCCGGCGACGTGTACACGGACGATGCAATGATGTAAAGCTTCAAGTAATACTCCTCTCCTGAATGATGCGACCGCGCCGAGATATCCGGCACCTCGTGAGGACCATGAATATATGCCTAGGAGGAAGTGTAATGTAATTATATTAATGCTAATAAAGACGAGTTAAAATAAAAAATAAAAACTTGAATCTTATCATAAAATTTATATTTACAAGTAGGATTAAAAAGGACAAAGATTATTGTATTTTCAGCACCTTGACACCCAAATTTTAATAAAGTACAACCAATAAACTAATTTGTATCTATAATAAATATGAGTTAAATATGTTTGATTGGCTGAATTTTACATTATAAAATATCATTGTAAAATCATTTCTATTTCAATTCATAAGCACTATAGTATAATTATATAGTAAAAAAGCGAACCGGTTCACCTCGCTACCAATGAAGCGTAAGGGCCACTAGGGCCATTAGTGTATAGCTCCAACCGAAAAAAAAATATAGTAAAATAAAAACTTACTTTATAAGAACTGGGTATTTTGATGACTTGTGCAAACACCTCTCCGTCCAATGGGTGAAATGTGATAATTTCGGCCTTTGAGTCAACTATGTCCCATCTATTAGCAGTGATATATCTAAACAAATATTAATTCATATAAATAAAAGAAAATATATATTATTAAGTCACTCAACCGCTTAAAATATATACCTTTTAAACATTGTTCTGATCCTATCATTATTTTATTATAACGATCAATTTTCTTATCTTATATCTTTAAACGAGCAATTCTTGTATATATATATATAGAATCGGGATCTCGGAAACGGCTCCAACGATTTTCATGAAATTTTGTATACATGTGTTAAGAATGGCGATAAATCGATCTAGCTAGGATACATTTTTAGAAAACTTTTTTTTATCCGTGTTTTGAGGCATCGATAAAATATAAATAGAATACGAACGCAAATTTCGCTGTCTAATAATATGTCATGGTAGCTTAGTGGTGGAATTAGGTAGAGTCATCGCCACTTTTGAAGTCCTGCGACTAATGGCCGAACTAAATTTGACAACATTGACATCTTGACGTCTGTCTGGAGTAAGAAGTTGTGATATTTCAAATTGTTTTACGTGAAATATGGAGCATATAATATAAAGTGAGGTGTAAAAAGTAAAGGCCATAAAATGATCATTAAAGTGAAATAATTTTGTGAATTAGAAAGTAAAAATAAACAACAATTAACCCCGTTGAATAATATGTTTATAAATGTCACTGCCATGACAGGTAAATTTTAGAGATGCCAGAGTCACTTATTTTTGCCTAATTTATGGTTAAAATATTATCATTAACTCTATACCTACATTTATCTTATGATATTTTATATGAATATAAGTACAAGGTAAAAGAATTAAATCCTTGCTCAGAGGAATTATAGTTTCAGGTGTTTTTGTAAAAAAGGTCGAATAACAAAAGAAGTAACAATGCCAGCAATTACTTCTAAGAAAATCGTCACTCCTGGCAAAAGCCGAACACATCCGAAGAAGCTTGTTTTAGATGAATTCTACTAATCGGTTATACGTAAAAAATACGAACGAAATATTTACAAAAAAATGTTTTATTTTACTAAAACCTGGCAGGGAGATTTTTATTTTGCTGCTATAATTATTTTTGTCATTATTATCATCATCAGTCTTTAACAATCCACTACTGACCGTAGGCCCTATAATTATTTAAATTTTTTATTGTACTAGACTTGGTGGAAAATCATTACGCTATAAATTGGCAACATTGAGTTATGAGACCGCAGCGCCGCGTCTATCGGACTTCTAAAGTGGCGAGGACTATAGTTAAATCCGAACGAACCTGGTTCGAATCTCCAGTCCTATTTATTTCCTTTTTTTAAGATCATTTTTTTTTTGGAAGAAAAATTTTATCGTATTTTATCACTAAGGGTACCGAGCAAATGCTCGGTCAACCAGGTACTTATAATAAACTGCGATAAAATCCGTAAAAAGGTGTGTCATTTATTATTATTTTGTAATATTAAAAAACTTTATTTTAGTTGAATTCTCACCAATTACAAAAAAAATGTAATTGATGAAATACAGAAAATGTAATTGGGATAATTAATATACATTACGAAAATGTGTGGTAGAATATCGTGGTACGACATAATGTATGGGGTTTCTATCTAATACTTACTCTGGTGAACTGTATACCGCGACATTAGAGTTGAGGGCGTAACAAATTCCCATTTCGGTAACAATGGGTACCACTTGAAGGTTTATGTCAGAAGCGCCCGTTGTGATTATGGGCTCGTAGTTATACATCAGGCTGACGAGGACGTCCAAGTACTTCTCCGGTGGTATCCCGTCGTATTTAGGGATCTTGTCAAAGTTATCAAAAGTCGCATTCGACAAAGTTCTGATGAAGAGTTCGACGGTGCCCATGTCTGCTTCGTTCGAGTTTCTGAATTAAATTATATTATACATTTTTATATTATATTGTATTTTAAATATTTTAACATGTACTGTGTGGCGCAACTGTATGTATACGACCATCCTACTCATTGATATCTGGAAATTAATTAATATAATAATCAATATAAATTTTAGGAAATAAACTTACCGTACAAATTCATTCAATTTTTCCTCATCCAGTTTTATATCCAGACATATTGTGGCAGCAGGGAATGAGGTGTTCCAGGAGAACATGTCACGATCCATGGAGACCACCGTCGGGGATTTCTGGTACCTGATCCATGTTGCCCAGGAGAGGTACAGGCTTCCGCACAAGGAAACTGCCACCATTATTAGCCATAGCAAACTGTGCATAAATTAATTATGTTGCGACTAGATATTGATTTATTCGTAAATTATTAATCGTGATTATCATTCATTCGTTTATCATCAGCTTCTCCACTTCTGAAAATAGGTCTTCTTCAATGAATGCCAAGACGGTTCAATTTTGCCACTCGTATTCAATACTGACCGGCTATTGCAGGGAGATCATTTTCCTACCTGGTGCATCGCCGTTTGATACTTCGTCTACCTAAACGCGGCCTCCACTCTTGAACTATTTGCTAAATACAAAATGGATGTGTTGTCATCAACAAAAGTAGTTGCTGTTAATGATGACGACGACTTGACAATCGCGATTCATTACTTCCTCACTTTCCAGAATCTTATACTAATATATAAAGCTGAAAGAGTTTATTTGTTTGAAATTTGTTAACTACTGGTTGAATTTGAAAGATTCTTACAGTTTTAGCTAGCACATTTATAAAGGAAGGTTATTATATATCATCCCGATGATCCCGCTAATATGAGGTTGTAAATTATAGTTAACGCAGGTGAAACAGCGAGCAGAAGGCTATTTAAAATTATGTAGTATAGAAGTTTTATTAGTCGATCCCATCAGCAATTTAAAAGTGCTTATTTTAAACAGTTCTTAAAACTTATCTTGTTCGATAAATGTTACTTACATTTCACAAGGATGTCTCCCAACTTCAACGAGGTGATTGAACCCATGAATAGAAGATGATCTTAGAAATAAGACTAAGTAGTTTTTAATCCTTTCTGCAACAGGTGTTATATTATTGCTTTCCTTGGCTTTTGGCACTTCACGATGTTCGATCTTAGCAAAATCTTTCATATTTTGTGATTATTAACTTAGATTCAACATGAACTCTACAAACAACAATAAAACATTACCTATAAAAAATAATATGTGCTTTTTAGTATTTTTCGTATTTTAGTTGTTAAAACTTAATTAAGAATTTTCTACAGGCTACTTTCTGAATGAAAATCAAGAAAACCTGTAAATTTTAGTAAGCTCTGTTCTAAATATAAAGTCATGGACATACAGATATAAAACTCTTATTATCAAAACCATTGCAAAATTGTTTGTTCGCGATTTTTTTGGCAATAAAAGTGAAGTGTCTATAAAATAATCGATATGATATCCATGATATATTCTACATGAATATGAGAAATCTCACCGTCAGTCCATACGTCATGTCCTTCCAAACTACACGCAATGTTACAGCTTACTAATGTTCGTATTATGAAAGGAATATATCATATTTAATTATCATGATGTTTAGTTTTGGTAAACTTTTATCTATATAATATCTGTTCAAACTTAGAACAATAGACAAAAGGAGTGTCCTAATCACTTGATAATAAAGTTCATTTTTATAGTAAATCGAATTAATATATCATCCCGTGATCGATGTAAAATAAATGTTAGACACAAATTTTGGATATATTGTTTCATAAAATAAGTAATACCTAATATATAGAGGGAATCTATAAGAATTATATAGATAAGAATTTGTCTGTTATTACATCTAGATCCTTTTCTAAAACGTTCTAGTTCTACTAGTAATAACTTTTTTTATTAATCTAATCTTATATGATATCTAGAGTCAGATTTTAATTTTCTCTGTGAAATAGATATTAATATACATTTAAATGCATAATAATTCTCAACGATTTTTTTTTATAAAATATTCATGATCTCTTAGATCTTTTCCTAACGGTGTTGAAACATTAAATTATTATTTATCTAGAGAATGGTGCAGAAACTTTTGAAAAGATGACATCCTAGCATAAAATAAAAAATACAAATTGTTGAGAATTACAATACTATAACATTATATCCATGATGTGACGATCATTAAATCACCATTAATTTATTTCATTGTTGAAGCCTCCATATGAAGTGCAGATTAAATCTTTCCGATAATCGACAGCAAAACAATTAAATATAAATTATTATAAATATTTCACAAACAAAAATGTTATAATTCATAATTGTCATTTAGAATTTCTCAGGTGATACTTTTGATAGTCAAGCACTGATAATTATTATTATTATTGCGTTTATTTGTTTTATAGAATCAATCATCTTTACAAAAAAATATATAATTATACAATAATTACCTAAATTTATTTTACAACAATACAATAATATTGTTATATTGCACATGCATATATTGTTATATTTATTATATTGATATATTATCGTCATCATCATCATCAGCCTTTATTCGTCCACTGCTTAACATGGGCCTAGAGCCAAGACGTCCGATATCTTTTCGCTCGCATCAAAGTTCAAACACGGACCGGCCACTGCAAATGCCAATAAGGCTCCTCAGCGTGGCAATTATGAGCATATACCATACCACTCAAAGATATTAATTAAAGCTCTAAAATAAAATAATCACAGCTTAGATCAATAATATGTCTAGATAGTCTCACGCGGAAAACACGTCCAAAAAAATAGCGTCCAACTGTTGGCCTCTAAATGCTTTCTCCGTGTTTAGTATCCGTCCCGCTGTCATAGAATACGCATGAATTTTTACGCATTATTGTTTTAATTTAAATAAAGGTTTGTGTTTGTGTTAAAAGTGTAACGAGATTAAAAAGGATGGTTATGGGAGAACTGTAGTAGCTGGTATCACTGTTCACGAACAAATCTTTGAAAATGTTGGCCACTTTTTTTGTATTGATTGTAGGGTGACACTACATCTAGACATATTAATGATCTAAGAATCATAATATAAATAACAATGCCTACATTTTATTTAATTAAAAATATTTGTAGAAGTAAACACTCCCCAAAACGTATTAATAAATAAAAGAAACATTCAATGCCTGTTTCCAATTAACATAAAAATTGCTTTTTTTATGTAAAGGTAAACACGAAACCCTATAAGCCTCAACAAAGTCTAATAATTTCCAAAGTGTCATGTCGCCAAGAAATAAATGAAGTGAAGAAAATAAATTTCATTTAAAAATCACGACAAACCATTATTTTCCTGAGCTTCCCCTAATTAATTTCTTGTCACCGACTGGATCGGCCCTGGCTCTGACAGCGAGGGAGGGAGATGGTTATATTAGACACTTAATATGCACGAAAGAGATGAGAGTATTAAGGTGAGTGGCGCCTCATTACCATAGTAGTTAGACGATTCCAAGTTTTCCTCACAAGTTGTGCTATTTATTATTAAATAATTGACAATAATTTCCATACCTCATTCTGTACGTGACTTAGATGTATTTAGTATGTATTTTACTAAAATTCTAATACATACATACATACATTCAGATACTTCATACTCTATCTGTCAAATATGTTGCCGATAGCCTATTGGGAACTTAACTGGAGATTGTGAAACAGGCCTTAAGCCTAAAATCCTATCAACCAAATATTATGTTCCTTATTAATAATGTTAGTATGAGTTAATTTTTCATTTGTTTATAACTTCATCATAAGACCACATTTTTCACATTTTTCAGCATCGTTTCTTTGTTAAAGATAAAGATGCGCAAAATGTTTTAGCAGAAAAAAGTAATAGTTAAATTCATTAAACGAAACCAAACAAAGTAAAACAAGGTAAGTTAAATCGCGTTTCCAAGGGTGTGTACACACGAGGTACGCAATTATACGAGCTTAATTTTCTTGTACGAGTTATATTCGAGATGTTCAGCGAATATTTACAGAAAGTAGCGGGTAAATATTGCGAACGGGAACGCTAGGTGGAAATCTTGGTGGATAAGACTGTATGGAAAACACTTCGTGTATCTTATCTTTTTCGGATACATTTCTCGTGATTTTTGTTTTGCGGATAATTTTTTTCTTACCGATTGTTTGGAATCTACAGAAAATGTCTTTTTTTTTCTCATTTTTGTTACATTTCCTTACTCACTTTATATGTTTCAATTTCACTGGTTTTTTATTTTTATTTCAACATGAAATTACATTCTTGACATTTATAGCTTAATACGTTTTACATGAAATTTAAATTAATTTGAGTATTTTTTTCCGCGTGTTGTGGATGACAAAAATAAGGTATTTTTTAAGAGTGCTGGCACCGACACCATAATCTCTTTCTTTTTTCCTACAAGTAATTAGGCAGTCCTGGCAAAATATGTTATCTTCACTTGGTAGTTATTAATCATTTTAATATTTAAATTTTTAGTAATTCTCCATCAGAACTCAATATCAAATTTCAATTATAAATATAAAAAGCATAAAATTTAAAAGTAAATAATTTTAACTACATAATGCAAATTATCTAAATACGTTAAAACCCATCTGACAATGATATATTAACAAATAATCTGTCTCCATACTCCTGTAGCCCAGACGACGCCACTTAATTTGAATATCCAGCACAACTGAGTGTTTAATAAAACATTCAGTTTGATTTACATCTTACAAATCCGTACCTTTTGCGCTTTATTTAGTGTAAACACGCCCTTACAATGTAACTTCGAGTTTCGTGTACTTTTCGTTTTGCATTCCTAATTTGGGGGAAGATAAATTAAATTGGTTGTTTCATATCTTTATTAATTTATTTAAATTTAATTAATCTTAGTCATTATAACATATGTTTACATTGACTTTTTGCGACAACCCTGGGTATTGATTGTTTAACAAAAACATAGGGTTGGTACACAAAATAAATACAAACATAATTATTACTTACGTGGCAAATACCGATAGGTTTTTTGAGATTTTTCAAATACGGAAATTCTGTTTCAGGACATATAGATAAAAATTTACAATTAACGGTACCTAGTTTATAATTGAAATTTTATAGTTTTGTCTGAAAAATCGTAGAAAAGTCACCTGATGTTAATAAGTTAAAAAGGTAAATAGTTACTAAAAACTACTTAAGTGCTTCTTAGAGAGCACAGGTCAATGGGCTCGGCCTCTTGAGCGAGAGGGTCCGAATTTGCTCCTGACCCACTGTGGTGCCTAGAAAAGAGTTTTTCTACATTTCTAAGTGCACCCTAAAAAGAGGCAATAACTCGCTACTCGGTGAAGAAAAACATTGTGGGGAAACCTGCATGCCTGATAAGATGAAAATTCTTAAGAACGTGTGTGAAATTTCACCAACCCGCATTGGGCCATCGCATCGGTAAAGCATTGTCCAATACCATCCTCGCCCGATTTCCGTGGAGACCCAAGCCTAACAGTCGGACATATTATATGGGCTGACACTATACATTTTTTCATCATCATCGCCATCATTAGCCTTTATTCGTCCACTGCTGTGGCCTCCCACAATGAACGCCAACATGACCGACGCCTTGCCGCTCGCATCCAACACGGACCGTTCATTGACATTATTTTTATCTATTTATTTACGTTTATTTTTATTTAAAGGCCGCTAAAGACAGTAGGGGACAGATTGGACGTGGACAGTACTCTGATGCAGTACTGGACTCGTGTACATTTGGGCAAATACTCCTGACCTTCTCATAATTTCAATATAGATAACGTACTACTAAAATTATTTATTGAATTATATTGTCAATACCACTCTATGGGAATTGTCAAATCATGAAATAAATGATGATTTATTTATTCATTTAAAACATTTGAATATGCATACGCTACATAAAAAATCATTATATAAATAACTTATATTCGAAAAGGCAAAGTCAGCAGCTGACCAGTACACTAATCAGTTTATGTATTAGACCCTATATAACATTATTTTCTTTATTCAAATTCAATACAAATAAAAGCAATATACGGTAGTCAGTTTAACGTGCGGAAAGCAATAAGATGCAAGCAAATCTCGTGAGCTGGTGAGTCGGTGCTGCGAGGTAACACCTCCTAATAAAAATTCCAGCAAATCAATACGTTCTTTTTTTCTTTTCTATTGTATTTTATTTTGTTATTCGCCACTGTGTCGTGTTAAAGGAACAATTCTGGGATTTGTTGGGAAATTCACATGTTTTGATATTTGAAGATTTTTAATATTTAAATAGAGTCATAATTTTAACATGAAGCTGTCAGCTTATATAGCAGCATCGGTCTTAAGTGATAAAATTAGTTTACCATTAACAGTCACCCAACAAGAAACATCTAATATTTAATAATAAAATTCATACTAATTAAATAGCTATACATATTAAAATATGGAATAAAATGAGTACGCACTCATAACAGGAGAGCGGCGACGACATAATTGAGGCATCACGACATTGCATCAAATATCTTTACATAGTATGAAACATCCTTCCTTTGTATGTATGCTTAAATCTTTTAAAGTACGCAACGGATTTTGATGCGGTTTTTTTAATAGATAGAATAATTCAAGAGGAAGGTTTATATTCATAATACATGCACAATATATTATTATCCCGGTCAGATACCATTCTAAATTTTAATTAATGCAGGCGAAGCTGCGGGTAGCTCGCTAAAATATAAATAATCATTAGATCAATTTTAAAAATCCTTTGAAAATAGAATACAATATACATACATACTGTGTACCACAAAAGTAAAAATTCAAAGTATAAAATTATAGCAAATTCTTTAGCAGTTAAAAGTTTATTGAAATTGTGATTAAAGTATCAAAATTACCGATCCCGGTACACAAAGCAATAGTAAATAGGATACACGTTGGATGTGCTCTATCTTTGCGATTTGCATGACATTGTGTGTGTGTGGTAGTAGATGTATGTGTGTGCGTGTTCTCGATTGGCATAAAGGAGCTAAATAGTAGGGGTCTGAATCGTTTGAAACGCTTAACGCTCGTATTTATTGGCACGTACAGAATACGCAAAAATTCCAATAAAAAGTCCCCAAAGCTGGAATGTCGATCCAAAAGAATAATGTTTAATTTGCCCGATGAAACGGACCCCGTGATTTATCGCGTTAGGTATGTGGAAACAAATTAGAATCCATTGTTTCTCGGACATTTTTAAGTTCAATCCCATTGTCCCTAGTCCCTTTGGGTTCGATTTACTTGTTTGATGATACAAGAACGAGCCTTATCGTCAAAAAAGTGCTTACTTAATTTCTCACACATTAAATTCCTGTTAATATAAAATATTTTAATCTTTTACTTAGAGGCCGAACCCATATCCCATAGATCATTGTTGCTTTATTATTAACTTTCATCCGACGCTTGTGCATAGACCCGCTACAGGAGCAAATCCGACGCCAAGAAGCCGTGGAAGTCGCACTTCATGGCTGGCGCGGGGCAACCCCCCATTTTTATATTATACATCACATGGAGGAGCCAACATTCTTGTCCGAAACGTCCGATGAAGCATTAGGGTAACTAGTATCATTATATAATTATATATTCAAATTCTTATATTCAAATTTCCTTTCAATGCAAGTCTATAAAATATATTATACATACCTACTTTCGACGTAAAAATTTAAACTTTCATTATTTCTTTTTTAAATTTAATATTGCATGGAACACACAATTTTATTTTAAGAAGACGTGTTGACCTTAATAACAAATATAATATCTGTGACACTGGAGCGTTGCAGAGGCATGGACGCCTCGCTCCCACCTCTAAAATTATAATATTTATTAATAATGAATTAACCCTTATAGTTCACAATTTTTAATTAAAAAAAAATGTGTTTCTTAAGGTTCAGTGCTCAAAGCATGCAACCATAACAAGTATAAGTATAGTCTAAGAGCTGACATCAATTTATAAATTCAATTACATCCCATGTCATGATATCTCGTATGTCCGCTAATGCCAGGTGGCATGTGTCACTAAAAACTATCCGCTTAGTCCCGTAATCCCCAGATCCAACAAGGTCTCGGCGTCACTTTGACATACTTTTTGTTTACCTAAGTTTTGATATGAGGGGAGGAAGATATTACATCCCTTATTGGATTAGTTTATTTATTAATCAACAATATTACAATATTTCTAGTCACAGTTTTGATAATCCCCAAAGGACTTACGCAACATGTGACAGAAAACATCCCTTCTACACATTATCATTATCAGCAACATACACACTACATCATCAACACAATATCATCTCTATTTTTCGTCTCTCATCCATTATATTATAATAAGTAAATTTCGCGTAAATATTAGCAAACATCAGTCTCATTTAATTTGCCCACCTGTGTCCCCACGTCACTGGTCTATCTCGGCGTAGGTCACCCTAGATATCTAGGCCACTATTCCGTTGCCACCGCTATCACTACGACTTTTCTGCGAACCTATATTCTTGGTATTTGTTCTTATACGCATTAAAAAATTCAATTCTTAATGTGAGTTTCTTTTATAAGATTCAAAGTAAAACCCATGTTACTAAACTGGCTATTATATCGATATATTTGTAAAGTAGAAAATATTTTCATATATGTTACGTAAATAATTGTAGTATGTATCGCAGATGGTTGTAAAAAGCAACCGAAGTGCACCGCTCACCTCAGCGAAAACTCAATTAGATTCGTCTCTGGAGAATTGATCGACCGGCGTTTATAGTCCAGGAGGATATCATGTATTAGCTTTTAATATTTAGAATCAAAACTTTGGGCTTACGAAGTGCAAAGTTTAGAAATTATCCTTAGAAAGCATCATCCAGGTTAAAATTAAAAGTTCTTTTAAGTTATTTTAATGTAATATACCTAGATCTTGCGCAATAGTGTGTTCCACAATTGTGTTAAAAACCAAATAAAAATTTAATCACTTATTTGAGAATTTCGCCTGAATGCTTTTGGGCTGGGTTTGAAACAAAATATTTGAAGTAGCATAAAAAATAAAAGTTTTTTACGTAATATCAGTAGCTCTCCTGATAACTATTTCTTTTTTTTTTTTTATTGTTAATATCATTAATTAAGATAAAAATGTGACAACTTACAATTTGTATATAAGGTACGATAAAAACCGCTTTAAAAATATTCAATACACCATTAAAAAATAATAAATAGAATTTATAAAACATTCATACCATAAAATGTATTCCCACCTTAACCTATGAGATCCCGCGTCTGATTTACATATAAATTGTAGCTAACTCACGTGGCATCTCTTACTTTTAACTGTTCTAACCGCACTCCTGTGGCCGACTGGGCACAGACCTTTTGTCTCTCAAATAAAATGCATTTATTGGTCCCCGTGTTCTGACAATTTCTTATACCTTTGAATGTAAATTATATAGGTAAATAGCAACGCCTTCCGCCTTACGGTGTAAAGAGAAATAATAAAAATGGTCATACTTCTTGATTTCGAGTATAAAATTCAAAACGTCTGATTGTTTTTTTTTTTTTTTAAATTAATAATATTGCAAACAATTATAGAGACAGCAATGTCCTACTGTTAATAATTTTTTTATTAATTATTCATAATTAAATTCTGTATGTGAAAAAAAATAATGTATGAAAAGTCCAAATTCTTAGTTTTCTATTTGATACCAGAATGCTATCTTACAATCTTTGGAATTCGTGAAGGTAGCTAATGTAAAGCTGTGGTCAGAAGAAGAAGTGGTCGGAAGAAATGATGAATATAATATCTCTCAAATAAAAAAAGTGTAATTTCATTAAGTGACAATTCATATTTTTACTCATGATCATGAATTGTAATATTATGTAAGTATTGTATTCTTGACATTTGTATAATAAAGTTATTACATGCTTTTTATTAGCTTCGCCTATATGTATGTTTGTTTGTAGCCGACTTCTATGGGGGCGATTTTGACCGACTTTAAACGGCCAGATTTTGTTCAAATTTTGCAGATCGAGGACCGACTACAATACACTTATTCGATAAGGACTATGATTTCTATTATCTATTAGACGCGATTTTATTAAACATATTTCGAAAGAAATATACGAATCCAATAAAACACTCGTAAAATATAAATATCGCGATAATATTTGTAAAATGTAGTTTTAGTGCTGGGGACGTTAACTCTCAAAAATATAAAACCCTCCCAGATCCTCCACACAATATCAATCAACTTATTCCATACAATAACATCACAAAAATCACTTTGTGCTGAAATATATCTCGTGGACAGTGTAATTCAATTTGGTAAATTAGATTTTCCGTCAAGTTACCTGCGTCCTCTCCCCTTCGTCTCATGTCTAAGTTATTTTGATCGGCCATTTTCCATCTCCGTTGGACAAATAATGAATTATATTTGGACTAGTTTGGTTTTATGTTGAGTTTATTTTAGGAACTGGGTCACCATTTGATGGTTTAACTTTAAAGATTAGACAATTGCTACCTAAATTCTTGCTAACATAGGAATAATACGGTATCATTGATTGAGCAAAGAATGTATCAAGGTAAGGGTTAAATGACGTGCGTCTTTGTTAAAAAAGCTATTGTGAAGTGTAAAGACATCCAGAAAGTTGACAACATAAAATGCTATTTTCTTTTTGGGTGTATTTACTGTATATTGCAATAAAATATTATAAAATGATAATCATATTATATTATACTAGCTGTTGCCCGCAGCTTCGCCTGCGTGTCCTACACATACACCTTGTGTCCGAAAAATCCAAATATCTTACGGAAACCTATTTTTTTCCAAAATAAAATTTAGCCTATGTTACTCGTGGATAATGTAGCTTTCGAATAGTGAAAGAATTTTTAAAATCGGTCCAGTAACTTTTGAGCCTATTCATTACAACCAAACAAACAAACAAAGTTTTCCTCTTTATAATATTAGTGTAGATGTAGAAGACAACATGAGTTAAAAAGCAATCATTGTTTTTATTATAATGAAACAACTTTTACGGATTTTATCGCGGTTTATTTAGTTTTTTACAATCCCGACGTTTCGGACACTTTACAGCGACCATGGTCACGGGAGGACTGACGTAAACATAAGAAAACAATCATTGTTTTATCACTCAAAGTAATTTAAACGGTTGAAGATTAGAAATACATAAATTAAGATACATTTTCTAATGCCCGCTTTCTTACCTCACGTAATATATCCAAAAATATTTCACATAAAATTATTTTAAAAAATTCATGTAAAATTTTACGAAGTAAATTTTTATTTTAAATGAAACTTTATCATTTACATTTAACACATTCACAATAACTTACAAGGACACTTATATATAAAAACTATTCAAAAAATGGCCATCCATCCTTGGAATAGCTCTGTTTGTCCACGGGGGTAGCAAATTAGATTAGACCGAGTGGGGTCAGGTCGGATGGACAATGGTGTTGACGAAAATATTATTTTTGACTCACGTTACACTCACATCTGAAGTTTTATATTCTTAGATCATGTTTGTTCATATTTTATGGTAGCCGTTATTATCATCTTTATGGTGCAAAAGAATAATTTTTAAATTATATTTTTTATTTGGCTGTTTTATTTATAACTGAATATAATAAATATATATTACAGACTAGTGATATAAAGCTTGATGCTGATTAAGTTTATGATATTTAAAATTTTCATGAAAAAAGATGATAGGTCACATATCTATGATGAAAAGTGTTTTCCAATTTTTAGTATATTATATGTTTAATTAAATATATTTCCTGAAAAAAGCTTTAGCGTGAAATAAACAACAAATTTACCCCTGAATTAGTAAAAATCTGGCTTTGATTAATATTATACAATCTCTTTTTACTTCAAAATATAAACTACACAAACACTCCACTAACACCTTTAAAAATACTTGAGTGTAAAATGCTAAAGCCATAGATACAATCATCATCATTATCATCACAAGCTCTTATTCATGCACGACAAAACATAGGCAACCGATTCCTTACCACTCGTATCCGACACACAATTTTAAATAAGAATAGTTAAAAAAATGAGGAATAATTATTATTTTTCTATTTTTTATTAGAACTAAGGAACATTGTCATAGTCTGAAATAAACAACACGTTGGGACACTTACATGCTACGATTAAATTATTGTACGGAATAAAATACGTTTGCTTAACAATGAATTATATAAATTTTATACTCTTTATATATTTTAAAAATGCATAGTTCTTTTATATTTTAAGAAATATAATATAAATATATTCTAGAAATCACGAAGGAATTTGATAGGTCTATAATTACTGTTGGGTTATTTGAATTAAATGTGCCTTTATCCGTTCTGTTTGCCTTTTTTTGCTTTAGTTTTTTTACATTATTACATTTTGAGTAATTGGTTAAAACTTAAAACAATTCAAATTTTCAAATTGTTTGTTATGGTTAATATATTTAAAAAATATATAAAATATTCTAATGAAACTTCTTGTTATAACATAACTTTTATGGAGCACCGCCTTTCTTGTCACACACGATATTATACAACACTTTTTTTCGTCTTGGCTCTACAAATTAAATCCTATAATGATAAAATTTTGTAAATGGAACAACAGATTGTAAATGGAATCTGAGTTTAAAAATATCGTAGGATCGTATCGTCACCGCATCGCACTTGTAAACGGCGGAGCGGTGGCGCATTTCTAAATCAAAACACGGCCCGTTACCCAGGAGAGTGACTTGCGGAAAATTGGAAAACGAAACAAGGTGAAAAATATTATTAAGTGGAGCGCTCACCGCACTCCCGGGATGGCCGGGATACTTTATACGTCCCGGTTTTATATCATAATGCAACAAACAACCATTACCTATTTTACCGAGGGATTATTACCGTCTAGAGTAGGGGAGAGAGTTATTAATTAGTAACTGAAAATAATAACTAAATAAACATGGCATTGGCAGGAATACAACAAGTAAATACAAAGATCACTTGCCTGGTCTTCTTACAAGCCCATAGTCTAATGCCCGAATACTCAAACGCAACTCAAATTTGGGAGCTACTTACAATTTAATGACATATATAATTAAAGCATGCTTAGTAATTTGAGGAGCCACCAAATATTTAAGTGGCGTTTGAGAATTCGGACGTTTGAGATGACTCCGCAACCAGTATGTCTTGGCTTTCGATGCAACACCTCGCTTGTTGTTATCTTATTATTTTGTCATTATTTTTGTACATAACGCAAATCCGCCTAAAACGACATATTTAATAACGCCTCAAAATATGCTACTAAATCTTTAGTATAGAAAGATAATTGGAATCACTTTTATTAGTCTGAATGTAGACTTTCTCTTAAATTACACAAGAAAAAGTGATTTGCTGCATTATAGAATCAATCTAAACAAATTTATCTAAAGCGTCATTCAAAATAGATACATCCTTTTATACATTCATTCATTTTAGAAGTTCAGAAATCAACAATTGTTCACCTGGAAATTTATCGTGTGTGCAACCCTAAGCCTACCTTTTATAGCTCCTAATGTATGTCCCTACCTTCGCTAAAAGACTGTCGTGAGACCCCGCAGCGATTTGTTAGCTCAATTGACTGTCAATGAATGGATGTACCTTCGACACGGTTGGGGTGACGGTATACGTACGAATACTCAGCGTTACTAGTTGTAATAATATTGTCTTGTACATAAGTTTTTTGATTACAATTATTAGATCGTTTTATTTGTATTTTAAGGTTAAGGTAGTCATGTCTCAATAAAATAAAAACACAAAAAAAACATAATAAATTATATATATTATAACAATATTATATAGCTTTTGTATACATAAGTATAACATTTATGTTTTAGTAAATAATTTTAATATTGACTGGTCTAGGGTCAGATCACTGGAATTCCAGGGTTAGCAGGTTCGAAAATGATGAAGTGCGTACTATTTGTATGAAGGATATAGATAGCTCCACTGGATTCTGTGTGTGTGTGTGTGTGTTTGGTTGATTTTCCTTAACTTTCCATTTCTAGAATCACAGAGCTAGGTTTATCATGTTGTTAATGATTGTTATATTGTGTTATATTTGCTATTAAGTGAAGTTTGGCAAATAATAGATATTATGAAAAAAGTTACTTAATTTTCCAAACTAAGCGATACGAAACAGCTTGGAGTATTACTTTTCTACGTATAATTTAAACACTTAGGGCCTGTTTCACAATCTCCCGTTAAGTTCCCTATAGGCTATAGGGAACATATTTGACAGATAGAGTATGGAGTATCTGTCAAACATCTGTCAAATATGTTGCCTATAGCCTATAGGGAACTTAACGGGAGATTGTGAAACAGGCCCTTAGTATTCAATTATGATCAATTACTAAAGAATAGACGACATTATAAGTGCTTTTCTTCATAAATATATTTCGAATCATGTTATTCTTATCCACAAAGGTTTCATACATTTACTCGCACTATTCGTTACGTGGTAAATTGCGTGGTGCTAAGAGTAAAAGCGAGTTTTCTTTATCACGTGGAGGTTTCACGGTCGATCGGGTGCCACCTCGCTTCACCTCTTTACGGGCTGCCTGGCTCTCTGATAGCGCCAATTACTGGACCAACTGCTATGTTAACGTGGATAAGAATTTTCCTATATTTTTTTTATAATAATAATAATACGCTTTATTTTGTCCCATCAAAATATATAACAGATGACAACATAAACTTAAGTATTATGCACAAAAATGGCGGTCTTACCACTTGTAGCGGTCTCTACCAGACAACCATAGGTATGAGAGAGATATTATATTATGTTATAGCGAGAATAAAAGGTAAATCGGCAGATGAGATGCTAAGTGATTAACATCCTTGAACATTTAAATCGACCGGGACCCGTTCAGTCAAACCATCCATGTACATCCTGTATGTTACTTACTAACCGAGCCGAAATGTTACTTATCAAGCTTATTCTTTGCGTCACATCGGTAATTTTACTAAGGATACTTTTACTATCAAAGTTCTCATTATATTTTTCACGGTTCTTTCTAGACAAGATCTTGGATCAGGCATGTCGACATTCATCAAGGTATTGTTCAGCGGTCAATGATGTCAGATTATACTAATAATAATAATAATCATATTTGAGCTCGACTCATGTAGGCCGTCTTTTTAATTGTTAATTGTTTTATTTTTGTCTAGATCGCTCGGTGGTCGTTTGATAGTCAATAAAAAAATAAATAGTCATTATTTTATATAACAACTATTATCGAAACACATCCTTAATGTTAAACATATTCGTGTGTTGCTGAAAACGCTATACCAAAGAAAAATGTTATATATTGCGTAGCCTACCTAACTACTAACCTAGCTACACATTTTCTTTGCACCTTAAAAAAATAACAATGGATTCACAAACTTCATAATATTTTTTCTTAAAATAAAGTTATTTGATAGTTTTTTCGTTACTGGTCATGTCCATATATTTCGTTCATCAGTTACTTGATGTAATAGCGGTCAGTCCCTTAGACTTTGTTACCTCCGTTTTACTCCATACATACTTTTTATATAGCTAGATCTTACACAGCATCGATTGCATGAATTTTTGAAAAAAAATTATTAATTATAAAAAAAACATAAGCGAATTATAAATTCTATTCATTTTAAATATAAAAGTGGGAAGTGGAAAGGATATGCTGTGCCGCCCTACTGGCTGCATGACCTACCACCAGAAACAGTCTGAGAGAGAAGGACAGGACATACCAATGTATGTTTAATTACTGAGGCTGAGACTTAACATTTTATTTCACAGGATAGACAACGGAGCATGTTAATTGGCGATGTTAACACTTATCTGATGGTGCCTTTGCCAGTTTGTCTGTCCAAATAGAATTAAAAAAAATCCATAAATTTTAAGCACATATTTAAGATATATATATTATATAATACACATATTTAATACACATCCATGACCCAGGAACACAGAAACTTTTTTGTTCCCTGGCGGGATTCGAACCCGCAACCTCCGGCTTGAACGCCAACGCGCTAACCATTGAGCCACAGAGTCGTCATTTGATACTTTGGGAGCCTATATTTTTATATAGGCCTGTAAAAACTGCCTTAACTAACATATATATTGTAATCGTACAATTTGCGCCATCAAAAAACACACAAAATAAATAGTTGACATTAATTGGAATAGAAAAACTCAATCAACGTCCGGCCCTGATTGATTGGATTGTTTTGTGAAACAATTATTGCGTTCAATCACTATGTGGAAGGTAATCAAAACGCCTATTTCGTAGCCACATCAAAAATCAAAAAAGTGTATCAGAATTTTAACAGCAAACAAGACTAACGTAAATAACCATTGAATAAATACTACCAAAGTTATTTATTCGATTAAATTCGATAAAAGGTTTTATTACAGAATGCTCATTTAGAGTAAAGTAAGAATACGGTATGGCTTGCTCAACACATGCATGCAACTTTCAACCTAATAAATGAACCTAAAAAATATATTATAATATTATACAAACAATAAAGTTTTTTTTAATATTACACACACATGTGTAAAATTAAAAAAAAATAATATAAGTCTATAAGGCAGCTATTACTAGCTATATCCATAACATAAAATAAAACAAAGTCCTCCGCCTCATCTTTTTACTGTTGTGTATAATATAAGCGATACAGTAATTTCTGAGGCAGGTTGTAGTATGTTACAAAGGTTTTGTGTATATTGGTAAATAATAAAAGGATTATTATTGTAGGAGTCTGAATTATTAACGCCCGGATTGTGAAACGTTGGTCAGGGTGTATGTCAACTAAAATGGCTGTTAATGGTGGTTAACATAAGATTCTAGATTCAAATTTGATAGCTTTTTTGTTTGTACTGATAGGCTGATAAAATTAGGTAATTTAACAGTGCTTCTAGCAACTCACGCAACAAGAGATTTGACAGGTGATTTGTTAATCTTTGCGTTCATCAGCCTTTCGGAAACTAGGCGTAAGTCGCCTGGAAGCTTGCATTGAAAACGCTGTCCTATTTCCTTTAGAATGAATGAATTAATGAATTTAAAGGTAAAAAATAAAGTACAAAAATTTCATCATCGGTCCGGATGCGTCTATCCATAATCAAACGTGGGCAGAGCTGCGGGCAACAGCTAATTTTTCTAATTAACACTTAAACTTTTCTTTAAATCATATCACAGTAAATGCAATATTTTAAATGGCGCACAAACAAATAAACATCTGATATTTTCCGTGTTTGCCGCCATTGTTTCATCGTTTAGTAAATCGAGATAGATATCCGACACCACCTTTTAGCGTTCGCAAACAGCACAGGTGCTTAGGCTTCGAGTGACTGCTTGTTTACCGGGGAAATATATTTGCCATTGGGAGATGATATTATCTTATATAGAAAGTTTTGGCGTGAGCTTGTCTTATAGTAATTAAATAAGTACCGTATATAGTTTAATCTAGCTTAAAAAAGGAAAGCACTATCCCACTGCTGGACATGGATCTCCTCGAAGTCAGGCGAGGAGGGTAATGGGCCATAGTTCACCGCGCTGGTCCAATGCGGGTTGGTGAACTACACACACCTTCAAAGACTTTCAATCTCATGTGGCATGGAGATATGTTTCCTACACCGGTTAGTGAACCATGGTCTCGTCTCAGGGTGCACTAAGAAATTTAGAAAAACCCATTTCAAGGCACCACAGGCAATTATTGATAGAATTTTCCATTTTTTTTATGACGTGGCATTAAAAATACACACAACCCTTAATTTACACCCTTCTACGGTCATACTTCTACGATTAACAGCGATATTATTAGACTTTTGACAGAACGAAGTCTGTCGGGGCAACTAGTATAACATGAAAACAATAATTTTACATATAGCTTAGAGAAACAATTTCAGTTTCAGAATCAGTTAATTAAATCTTGTTTTTTAAAATAAGAATAAATACGAGTACAAATATATTTTTAATAATAATGTAGTGAAGTCGCGAAACTACTGATAAAATATTTATTTGCAGACTGTACAAAGCTTTTACGATGTAAAAAGCACCACATGATTTAGAGTAAGTGTTTCATTACCTGCTCACACCTCCAAAGTGCCCGGGAAATGGTGGAACGATGTAGCAATCGGAAGAAATCGGGAAGAAAATTGCCAACGTTTTAAATAGATGGGATGTAAAATTCAAACATGAACACGGTTTTAAAAGCTATGATAATAAATGTAAACGTTTAGTGTTCCGAAAAGAAAGGAATTTGAAACTGTGTATTGGAAGATACAGATGACTTGCAAATGTGAAACAACTTATAATTTAAATAAACTTATAGTGCAGAAAGTATTGCCTACGTTCTGTATTACATTTGTAAGATCTTATCTACTGTCTGAAATATCAACGTGATAAAAATATCATTTAATATACAACTATTATTATTTCAATAATTTATTTTGATGGTCCCGTGACATTGAAGGAAAGATAAAAATTTAATTTAACTTAATAAGTTGCATATTTCAAATATGACGTAAAATTATTTTCACAGTGTAAAAAACACGTAACAATGATTTAATTTTGTTAAAAAGTTTAAAAAATATTTTTATAATACCTACTACTTATGTATTATTTTATTAATATTATTGATTGTAAGCATAATACGTAATGTTTGCATACTCTACGATATAACCAAATACACTTAAATTATAATGAAACATTTTTTACGAATTTTATCGATCATTGGGTATCGATTACTTTCAGATACGGATGCAGACGGACAGAACAGGATATAAAATACATATGTATATTATGTATGAATATAAAGTATCCAAAACGTCGGACATGTAAAAAACTTAATATACCGCGATAAAATCCAATTTTTTTAATTATAATAAGTGGAATTCGCGTAAACATAAGAAAACAATAGGTATTATTAATTAAAATCAATTGTCATTTACAATTGTCACTTAATATAAATTGGGTATGAAAATGTCTATTGTCATATTTAAAAGTTGTTTTCTGCAGGTGACTATTTGATCGCCTTTACACTGTTTTGTATTAAAAAGGTCTTTATGCCTTCGTGATAATGATGTTAAGTTCTGCAATTCTAATTGTGCCTCCCCCTGGTGGAAATATCTGACGGTTCGTGACGTTTAATCTTGCGTGGCGCGGTCGCGTAGGTATCACTCGACGGGCAATTTAGTGATGTGTAAGCCATCTTAATTAAATAAGCATTAATATTTTATCGATATTCAAAGTGAAACTTTTGTTACGTCGTTTCAAATTTTTTCGTCTGTGTGTGACATGTCACGTGACGGTCGTTCGCGGAGTGTATTACACATTTGTGCCAGTGCTCCATATTTTAGATTTTTATACCCTATAATGAAATTCGTAATAATCATTCCTAAATGTTTAAGTTAAATGTCTGTAATGTGAAAAAAAAATCACTTTTACCGTGGTTTCACAAAACTACACAAACCTTTTTTTTTATAATTTTTCTATATTACAATTCCTATTTTATATCCACTCAATGACATAAAATTTTATACTTGTACTTAAACCTAAAACAAAAACAAACCTTCTTACTAGCCTATTGTAAGAAAGATTTTTGTAACTACTACTTTTTTAATATTTAAATACCAATATTTTTCCATTTTGTGCATAAATTTAAAATAGGAACCTGTACCATTAGTTTTTTATTCAGAATCATTTCAAAATTTCCCGATATTTTGTCATTATTTCCACTGAAATTTACACTTATCACATTTTAATCGGCGTCATCATTTTCGGCGTCGGTTGCCGGTTTGCCAAGTTTTTTCTATATTTGGAAATGCAACGAAAGGCTTTCATGCAAGGAAATTACCTTAAAACCAATGGAATATAAGGTAATGGTCAATTAAGAAATATACAATATCGATAATCGATACTAAATATCGTTAATGAAAAAAATAAACGCCCACCACTAGGCACGCGTCTGCAGAAATTCAATTAACATTACCTCCAGTCGCGTGCACCTTTATTTCCGTTTGGAGTCACTTAGTTCACTCCCCACCTCCCGGTTCCCCCCAGCACCCCACTACATCCAGGGGGAGTTAAGACGCCAGTAATGAGGTCCGGTGATCGTTTAGTTTGTACGTAATGGCTTACGTGAGTTCGAGACAGTTTCGGCTGTGGGAAAGATATACCCCGCTCCTTGACTTAAGTTTTATACGATACAAAATGTGAGCTATATTATTATTTACTTATAGCTAACACTGTAGAAAATTAATATTTTTTTCTAGCCGTTTAAATTTTGTTTTTTACTACTTGAAATAGCAAATGCCTTAAACGTCTTTGCTATTTGAAATCTTATATTCAAATATATAGAATTCTCGTGTCACAGTGTTAGTTACCATATAAATTATGTACTCCTTCGAAACGGCTGGACTGATTTTTGTGAAATTTTGTGTGCATATCGGGTTGGTCTGAGAATTGGCCAACATCTCTTTTTCATCCCGCCAAATGATAAGGGTGAACCACCCCAAAAATATATATTTTTTATTTTATTGACAAAATTTTCCATTTTTATTAGTTTATTACAACATTAAAAAATACATACAACTCTTAATTTTCACCCCTCTACAGTCAACCCCTATTTTCGAATTGCAATTTTAATTTTGGCAAAACGAAGTCTGTCAGGGCAGCTAGTAATATATAAAGCTGAAGAGTTTGTTTGAACGCGCTAATCTCAAAAACTACTGGTCTTTGAAAGATTATTTTAGTATTAGATAGTCCATTTATCGAGGAAGGCGATAGATTATATATATACCCGGTAAGATGCCGTTGTGAATCTTAGTCAACGCTGGCAAAGCTGCGGGCAACAGCTTGTACTTTCATAAAGTCCATCTGCATGAGCACCATCACCATACTTACATGAATATACCTCCCTATCATACAAACTCAGACATATCGATGTTTATGGGTGTTGATATATCTTCCTAAAATTATACTCTTTCACGTAAAAACTACTGAATGGATTTTAATAAAACTTTACAATACTATAGCTTATACATCAGAATATCACATAAGCTATAATTTATCCCAGTACTCCCACGTAAATGAAAAATATGTGGCTAAAGCCGCGGAACGCTGCTAGTTTGATTATTTATTTCATATATTATCTCAAACACAACATTGATAAAAAAACATCGGTGTATGTCTTGAAAAATATTCGTTTAAGAGTAAAGACAAAATAAAATTACGGTTTATAAAAACATTTGACGGAGACGGATTGGCGTCTAGATGTACGGAGATAGGAGGACTCTAAGGTGGATTGCTTCTCTTATCAGATGGAAGGGTTGAGGGTAATAGCCATTCACGGGATAGGTAAGATTGGGGTTTCTTACTTAACGACATCCATTTCTTGGAATTCCACTTTTGTCTTTCAATCGTCTGCTGGGTGATACATTTTGGTTTCATTATTGGTTTTATTTTATTTTAGGGCCTGTTTCACAATCTCCAGATAAGTTCCGAATAGGCTATCGGCAACATACTTGATAGATCGAGTATGGAGTATCTGTCAAGTATCTGTCAAATATGTTGCCGATAGCCTATTCGGAACTTATCTGGAGATTGTGAAACAGGCCCTAAAATTTTTTCTTATAATTGATTGAATATACTGTCGGTCTTTGATGGAAATTCATGTTGTTGCCACTACAATATATAAAATAATATATAAACAATAAATAGTTATATTGATTCGTAAATAGTTATGTTAATATTTTTTGTTATAATATTATAACGTCTCAATTAACAGGTCAGTAACTAATTCTACACATTAGGGATCGGTCCCCTTGGCGTTCATGGAGGGATGCCTATGTTCAACAGTGGACGGATAGAGGCTGATGATGATGATGATATGCAAAAATATTTTAGATTAAATTTTGCAATCTTGTCATCTTCTTCTTAGTTTATCTTATTAAATAATGATCACATGAACATAGACGAGTAATGCTCTATAGAGAATTTGATTTGATTTGAGTCACTTAGTATTATTGAAACTTATGACTTAAATTAATAGTGGTAAGTATACAATTGTATACTTAACACCATGGCTACTCGTCAAAAACAGAAAATGAAACTGAAAAAGTATTATGTATTCAAGACACAATATATAATTATATTTTTCGTTCAAATTATAATGAATTCCATTCTGTTATTTACAAAAAAAGAAAAAAATAATATTTTTATAACTTAAAATAGAAGCGAGGTATTTAACCCACAATATGTTTGTTGATTGTCATAGGTCATAGGTCATCATAGATTGTTATGAAATAGCAATGGCATACAAAACATAATATGACAAATATATATACAGGCACCGATGTCTCGTTCTAATGAATGAAAACGATTCATTCATTCATTTCATGATTTTAAATCATTTTTTTTATCAAAAAATATAGTATATTACTTAATTATAATATAATATGTATTTTTAGCTGCCCGCTCCTGTAAAGCTACAAGATTCTCTACACAGGGGTAGCGGGTTCGAATCCTGTCAATCGATTTATTATATTATTATTGTAGTATTCACTGAGTCATGGACGTGTATATAGGTTTTAAACATAAATAAAAAATCCAAAATTTATTTTCATTCCTTTTTCCGAATTACAGAAAATCTGTTTCACGGGAGTTACGTGGTAAACAATCAGCCAAAATAATAATAATAATAATAATAATAATAATTTATTCAAAAAATACATGCATGGAAAATTACAGCTAACATAAAGTACAATACTATTATACTTATTCTATAATGTTAACAGTAGTGCCTGAACTAGGACACTAAAATGTATGCGCAATGCATTTCTTCCACTGGTAAATAATTTTATCTCTTAATGTTAGTTTATAGTTCGTGTCTTGATAACTCAGACATTTCGATGTAGTGATCGTTATACTGACTATTTCAGAAGTGAAAGTGTATTTTCAAGTGTCTGTCCTACAGGTGACCCAAAGCTTAGGTGACCAAACAGCCATCCATCTCGCAGTCGCCCGGGGTCCTTCCTGTTTCCACACAAATGCATTTAGTGATGTACTGAATGACTCTAAGGAGATAAAATAAAATATAATAAATAAAAAAATAGTTTCAAATGACGGCTCCTCTCGCTCACATGAAATAGGCGTAAAGTAACAGCTGAGCTGTTACGTGCGGCTTGTGAATTTCCGGTGGCCCATTGGGGGGGATAGGGAGAAGGAGGTCAACGCATCTGCATAGCCTCTGGTTATGTGGGTGTTAATGGGCATCAATAGTCAACAGGCTTCGACTGTTTGCCCTTCTATGCCATAAAATAAAAAAAAATGAAACAGATGTCTGCACCGGGCCATAGACAAGTATATAGTGTTTATACACTTTTTTTTTTAATTTTCTGTCCGTAACACAAGCTATAATGAGTTCACAGGAGTAGGTTTACTCGGTGGGATTGTTGGATGATATTTGTTATTTATTTATTTACTTATAACTGGATTGAATCGAACTTGTCTCATCTGCATCGGTACCACTATTATTAATTATTTCTTTCATGAAACAGATTCCTGTGTTTCAGAAATGAAGATAGACAGTGTAATTACTTGCACTTAGCTCCTTATGCCTAAGATTGAGCAACGCGTAAAGGAACTCACTGTAGTCTAGGTTAGTCCAAGGTAAATTTGTTTGAACATGGGCAATGCTGACCACCTACTATCAGGTGGCTTGTCTGGGAGAAGATAATCCGAGTAAAAATAAAATATTAAAAATATATTTATTTAAATAGCTTCCCGTCCCTATAGCTTCATACGCTATGTGACAAATGCTAGGAAGTCAGAGGACCCCGCGTCAGTTTATCTCTGAGCGCGCAATTTAAAACTTATTTCCAAAACTAATGTTGCGATCCCGACCCATCCATACTTGTTATTATGTTTGTTGCCTTCATATTGGTAGTATCGCTTCTTATTGATCTGTTATTATCATCCAATAGTATACAAATCTATAAGACATCCGATAAAAGAACCGACGACTTCTGTAAAATATATTCTAACAAACTACGATTATATCAGGCATAAGTGAACGAAAAAATCTGAAAACCGAGGCTTTATGAATTAATATAAGTATGAATTAATATAATATAAAATAATATATTATGTATTATATGATAGAATATCTCAAAAAGAAAGAATCGCAACAAAAGTTTTTTTTAAACTTAAACACAATTTCAGCCATGATTCAAGATATAAATTTTTCAATGGTGGTGAAAAAAATCTGGTAATTGAACACCTTAATCTCTTAAAATCTCGTTGCAGAGAGATAAGATTCTCTGATATTAATTAGAGGTATAAAGAGTACTTCACACAGAATAAACGCAATTTATAGCAGCATTAAAATTTTGGTGTACTAAAGTAATACGTTGCATGGTTTTTAAATTTAAATATTATCTTATTATTAATCTCATACTCTTTAATTTTTTATTGTGTTGTTTCTTTATAACTACTATTCATGTAATAAACAAAAATACTAATAATAAAGTTACTGTACTTAATTTTATGTTCATCATCAATAATTTAATAACTTGCGATTCAAAGGATTTTTCCTTAATATTTTATATAAACAACATACAATTATATTCTGAAAAATTCTAAAAATATAAAAATAAATACAACAACGCAGTAAACGACAGATCATAATTTTCAGCCTAACAATAATGCAATAATTTATTAAAGTTTATAAGGATCTTTATATTATACACATAAACCCTGGCAAGGTTTGCCAAGGATTTCATCTCAAGATCTAGTTATACTGTAAAGTACCTGAAACGTTGTAAATATTTTTTTTATCAACTACGTTAAATTACGTAAAATTTGTTTCTTACTATTATAATCGCAGCGATAACAACAATCAGTATGAAGAACCTTTACTAATTTCCACGAAGGCAGCAGATTTCTGAGCGCAGTCGGACTGCTCTTAATAAATTGGCTTGCATTCGTTTGCATGAATTAGTCAGGTATTCGAAGGCACCCTACCAATTTTTAACCACCCTTCCGTAATTTTTGAAAGCTGAAAGGTATTCAAAGAGTTAAATTGCCTTTAGGTATTTTACTTTTAGATGATTGAAGATTAAAAAATTATATTAAGATTACATCGTTTTGAATTAGTGAAATGATGTGAAAGAAAATAATATATTTTATGAGCTGGGCTAACATTTTCTTACTTATTCGATTATTTTTATATTACTAAATGTATGCAGGGGTTGATTGAGGCGCATCGTTGTCTCATTTCTTTTAAGTTCGTCAAAAAAATAGTTTTCAGAAAAGAGATGAACAAAAAGTGTAAAAAATTCTATATACCAATCTAATATTATTCTAACCAGAACAGCAAGTGACTCACTTAACAATAGTTAAACTTTTCAATGAAAAGGTAAACTAAATACACCGTATAAACTGGTGACATACAGCAATCTGATTTATATTTACTCAATGGTTAAACTTTTGAATAAAAAGGTAAGTACACTGTATAAACTTGGGCCATGAAGCAAACAGCGGGCGTGGATGCCGCAAGTCGCCCGACCGGATCGCACCGGATCAGGTGGATGGGATTATTCCAGTTCAGGGCGGCCCGAACCGGATCAAACACGATTTTAGACTTACGCCGCAAGCGAGCTTATACGGAGGTGGATAATGGATAGAGGATACTAGAAGGGTATACTTTTAGCTTCACTTTAATCCACTTTAAAAGTACGCAATTAATGTGTGTAAAATATTAAAATTGACACAAATATGATATTATTCAAATAAACTGGCAAATCAAAAAATAGGATCATCTCCGAAACATAATCATATTTATATATAGTTTTTTGTTATCACTTATATTAATCTAGCTCTCTCTAGCTAAGTACAGATGAAGTAAGCGAATGTGCCAGAAAACATCCATCCTATAACCTACCCTTTTTTTTTCTTTTACGCCGAGAAATGCACTGACGCATCCCGCAGGGGAGTGGGTCTCCCCAGGCAGGTATGTGGGACTCGCTGCGCCCGAAAGATGGTAAGTGGACACAGCTTGACCCACTAAAACCCGGCGAGTGCCACCACTGTCGCCTTTGATGAGGTGCCCCGGATCTACAAGTAACAGGGCACCTGGATGGCTAGTCAGTCCCTCAGGGGACTGACGCCACCTCCACAGAGCGGTTGTTCCGCAGCACAGAACTCCCAACGTCAGGACAGTACGATGAGGGTGAGGCCCCTTGCCTCCTGCTCTTTTGTCCCCTCTTCTTATAAGAAGGATACAAAGAGCCCCCTCGGCTAAATTCGCTTCGCCCAAGGTGTTGGGGTCACTCTGGGCTACTGAGCCCCACCGCCACGACAAAGCCTGAGCCATGGTGGGGATCTTCAACCTACCCTGTAATCTGAAGGTATGAAGCGTGTGAAAGTTATATAATTGTCACCTAATGTACCTTCCACTGTTTAAGTTTTAGGTTTAGGTAGGTCTTATTTGCTTAGTATTAACCAAATACATAAAATTATTGTTCGCATTTTACAAGAGCTTATAAAACTTTTTGAAGGTAACAGCGAATAGAATACTTCTAGATAGGTAAAAGTGCGATCATCTGTCATCCGCAGGCGAACTGTCACAAGTTATACAAAACTTGTTGTGGAATTTCCATCGGCGCCCGGATAAGCACCTGAACCGGGTAACTTCATCTTTGTTTCCAAATACCCTCTTTGTCTGTGTATATTTTATCAATATTCATTTCTTTAAGATGAAATCTTTGAGGTTATATTTTAGTACTTATGTGGATTTTTTCAAATGTTAGTTGGATAGGTGAACTAGCAGACAGATAACCTGTTGGTAAGTGATGGACGTCGCTCATGAACATAAGTTTACCTGGAACTAGGACAGGCAAATCATTTATGTAAAGTAAAAGTAAAGTAAAGTATCAACCCTTATATGTCCTACTGCTGGGCACGGGTCTCCACGGGTAATGTGATAAATTTTCACCGATGCGCTGGCCCAATGCGGGTTGGTGAACTTTACACACCTTCAAAGACTTTTAATCTCATCAGGCATGCAGGTTTCCTCACGATGTTTTCCTTCACCGCTCATTTATGTGCCTACCCTGAGACATAAGATGTTGAGTCTTGGTGCCGGTTATTTACACTGCCTATCGCTCCGAAATACAGCAAAGCTGTTTTACGGGAAAAATGATCGAAATAATATAACATTTAGGCAATTTGCAAAAATTTTATAATACAATGAATGATCAGAAATCATCATGAAACACATGCTTTATTATAATGGATGAATGCACATAAATATAAGATACCAAACATAAAGGTTATAAAATATACTATACTATTCACACAGATTAAAATATTTATAAAATCCATAATTTGCGAAGTTTCTTCAAGTTGAATCTTAGATGTAAAAGTGTCGTCCTCAAAATGTGAAGGTAATGATGTCGACCAAGTTCCGTGGACTTCGAAAATTGAAATTATTTTTTCATTTAAACTGAAAACTTCGAGTTCAGGTGAACTTTCTTAAGCATCAAATTCAACACTTAAGTTGAATTACACAAGTTTTTCTCTTTAAGAAGGTAAATTACATTATAAGTATTATGAGTTTATCTTTACTGGGACACATGATTATAATAGAACGTGATAAATGTTAGTCACATATTTCTTAACGTTTAGTTCGCTTATAGACTTGACTTTTTAAACTTTTATTAGCATCATCATGAATAGAATATATTTTTCTATAAATACAATGTATATAAAGTTTTCGTCTAATGAGATGTTTAAAAGATTTATTATTAAGAAGTTTTGAAATGTTTAAATAAAATAAATATGTAAATAAAATAATTAATTGTGAAAATTGTGACGCAAGTTCATTACATATAAAAATCAATACACAAACGATACAAGTAGCAGGAGAAAAAATAATTTCAGATTTTACCTCTTATAACAAATCTTTTAAATAATATATTAACCTAAATAAATGAATAGTATATTAAAATAGAGTCCTAATTAGAAATTTGTAGTAAGTATAATTTATCTTATGGGATTTTATAATTCGTATGGCCAGTAAGTAGGACATTTACAAAATTAACTCTTTTCGTGCCATTTTATTTTATCGAAGAACTAAACTCGTTGTTTTATCAGACTCGTAAACTTGCATTTATTGATTAAAAATACTCAGAATCACATGACAATTACCCCCTTTTAAAATAGTTGTAATAAATATAGTTTTCTTCAGAATAAAGCATTTTATTATTATTTTCTAATTGTTACGAGGAGCTTATCATATTGAAATATTTTTTACAGATTTATCGCAGTTCATTATGTTTTTTACACGTCTCACGTTTATGATACTTAACACTAACAGCTACTATGGTCACAGGCGGCTTAAAAATAGTAGTATTAGGTCACGGGACAACTGACAGACGTATGTTGCAAAGTAAATCCTAACAATTTTTTTTATTTAATATTTTACTTATTATAAGTATTATTAGTGAAAATGACCATTTACAATTTCAGTATCGCCATTTAAATACAAAAAGGTCACTGAATTAACCATTTAACCGTTATGGAGCTGCTTATCTAACGGTGGTCGGCAAATCCCGCAGGTGAGCCGGGATTACGGCCCGGGACCAACTATCCGTCTTGCTGATGTATCATTGAGTTGAGTGCTATCGACACGCGTCGCTTATGTCTGAGTGGAGCAGTTAACGGGATGTGACGTCACATTACGTCTATTTCATAGATTTGTTACAGACTGTGTAAAGCTAAGCTACCATTTTTACTTGTGAGTGCACAAGTAGTTTGACATATTTTTTTTGTCGGTCTACATTCGGTTCTGTACGTTGAAAACGACTTGACTCATATCCGTAAATAAATTTATTTAATTTACATAAAATACTAGCAGCGCCCACGGTTTCACCTGCATTCTTCCCATCTCGTGGGAGTACAGGGATAAATTATAGCCTATGTGCTATTCTGATGTATAAGCTATATTATTTTGAAGTTTCATGAACATCCATTTAGTAGTTTTTACGTGAAAGAGAAAAACAAACTTTCACGTTTATATTATAAAAAGAAAATGAAATTATGCAAATAACAGCCGTAAAATATCATAATAATTGCTTATATTTTAATTTTTTAGTGTTGTGTTCTAGAAATTAAAAAAGCTGACGACTATGGATGATTGATGTGTTTTAGACAATCAAACAAGACTCTCAGTTTACTATATTAACTCTTATTACCAGTAAGGCATGATTAAATTACCACGAGCAAACATGAAAACAATTATTTTCTTAAAAATGACCAATTTAGTAAAAATCTTTCGATTAATAGATAAATATTTCGTCCATATTTCATTCCGGTTGTATTGTAATAAAATTCATTGCTCGTTAGCGGGCGACAGGTACGGATGGAATAGCCAATTAATTTTATTTACACCCGCCTTGTTTGCCGCAGGAGGACGCCGCGACGCGAATTTTAAACTTGAAAATTCTTAATTTTGTAAAAGTTTCGTGCTTAAATTACAAATGCTAGCTGTATTTCTTGATTAAAAACTTCATTTAGAGTAAATTTCAAGACCCATGGTACATTTGGAGGTTCGTTTAGAATTTAGTCGATTAATACGACAAACGATTAATATAACAAACTACGTATACCTATGCAAAAAAAATGTATACAAAAGAAATTCGTAATGGCAATATAAATATTTAACCACTTACCAGATAAGCTAAAAACCGAAAACATTAACGTAGACAAACGAATTTTATTTAATCTACTATTGTCGAAATGTTACTATGGGGTTGATGAAAATTTGAAAGACAATGCACTAATAATATTATAGGTAGTTTTTTTTTTTGTTTCGTTTGTTTGTTATTTTTTTTCTTCTCATACACAATTGTATTTATTAAATTAGACATATAAATATTAAATTAGATTTATAAATATTAAAATAATTGATTTTTGAATAATTAAAAAAAAATCATACTACATTCAAATCTGACAAAACTTATGTTGCAAGACTATAATTAATTATTGTACACCATAGTGATGGTAAGATGTATGGACATTGGACTATATTATTATATAACTGTAAAACCTATTTGTAAACATACTACATCCAACAATAAAGAATTTGAATTTGAATATAATAACATCATCACAAAAATAACTTTTCATTTGGACTATTTCATATTCATTGGTAAGCTCGGAAATCTATTAAAATCATCAATGATTATAATTATCAAATTTAATTTGAATCTATTTATATTAAACTAAAAATATTCAGTTTCCTATTGCTGGTAAACTTACCCAAAAATTTGATAAGTTATAGAGTAAAAAACAGAGCATAAAATTTAGCTATATAATTCATCTTATTACCACTTAATATATCTACCTAATTTACAGTTACTACTACTAATGATCTAAAAAATATTTTTTAATGTAGGTACAATGTAGTTACTTTTGAATCAAGTGGTTCGATCTATTAATACATTGTCACACATTTATAAAAAATACTTCACGAGGCTTCATATTTCATTTGAATACAAATTCTGTTGTTTATTATATATAAATACGACCAACAAAAACATTCACCTTAGAAATCTCTTAATAAAATTTCCTCACAAAATTAATTTTACCCAAATCCGTCTCTTTGCGACAAAGAAAAATTGTTACGAATGAAGTGCCCTAAAGCAACCTACTCTTAAAGCCCTTCGAATACGTTTAATGAAAACTCAACCTTAAGTTCATAATAATACGCACAATATTTTTCTAGCGTTTACATAAAAGGTAATAATAGTCCAAGTCACAGGCGTTTTATTATTATATTGTTGTTTCTTATGCTTACATTAAAAAAATAATTTATTATTGGCTCACAGTGTATGGTGGGAACCATTATAATATCTAATAGTCCATTAACACCTACATTTGAAATTAATTTTAAAAGCGAAAAAGAGTTTTCAAATCAATCACCAAGTAGTGTAAGTAGTCTATTTTATATAATACTTTACAATACGGATGGCTGTGCCTATTCAAACTTAATAATAAATGTAAGTGTTTACTCTTTTTTTAATAGTATTTATTCAATTAATAATAATATAGTCTTTATAGAATGTCAAATTAATTACCTGTCATATCTTATCATTTTCAGAATTTAAAAGCTCCCAGTAATTTTAAACCAACTTGGCAAAATGGCGCTTGAAAATGGAACAAACTATCAATATTATACAAACTCTACCTTAGTACAACAATATTTAAAACTTTCTAATTACTTATTCTTAACATAATATGCACTATGTATGCCCTTTTCAGGAATGATAAGATTGCCGCCGCCGCCGATTCCGGGCGGGCGGCTCGCATATTACCAGGACCAGCCACGGCATGGAGACCGTTGTCCCATCTTTACATCCCATAATATAACATTTTTACATAATATATTTATAGTGCTCAGTATTTATGGAATCTAAAATATATATATAGGCAAACGAACAGTCGAAGCCTTTTGGCGACTAAAGATGCCCCTACACCCCCCCCCCCCCCCCCCCAACGCGACGGCATAACTGCCACTTTACGACGGTATGATATGAGCGAGAAGTACCACCCCGGTCGTGCCAGCCCAATTCGGCTGCAGGATGGCTTTACTTCGTCTCTTTTCTTTAAATGTTGGTAGCGGTCATTACCGCACAAGTTCCTCACTCGCCCCACACACAGACACGCAAAAGGTAAGTCAGGCAGCTGGCTGTCATTAATACAGCAACCGGATGAGTAATGGGGGTCGTAGTCTCGTTTTCCTGTAAACGGGCATAATGCGGTTGTTAACTCAACTGAATGGAGTGATTCATTTCCAACGCTCCACTTTTTCCAATGGCAATCTCGTTTGTCTACCATTGATCGAAATGGAATTTTTTAATTGATTTCGCTTAATATTGTTTCGTTAAACGTTTTACTTAGACATTTTGTACGTAATTACCACTAGCATATTACTTTGACTCGGAAACCAAGAACTAACACATAAAGTGACTGATATTTTAACACTTAAAATAAAACACCAAAATTGAGATTCCTCGTTCACGATAAAAAACTATAATTAATATGAAAGTTGTTACCATCTTAGGGTGTGCTGCACATATTTTGTTTTACGTGTGAACTATTGAGCGACATCATGAAAAAAAAGGTGTGTGTGCGATTCACACACGATAGAATTGAAACACACGTTAAATGCTCAAATACAAGCAAGTATTAAATAGTAGGCATAGTACATACACACCGACATTTTCTCTCTCGCTCTTTTGTATTTGTGTGTTTTACCTGTCGTTTTTTCCGTTGCATCCGGTTTGAAATCACAACGATTCTAAAGAAGTTTCACTTCAAAATACCGCATCGCCTGAAAGATTTAGTCATCATTTTTTAGTTATCCGGCTCTACATCTGATTCTAAAAACTCTAAGCTGGTCCATAAATAAATACTTGCTAACGCATTCCGTAATAAATCCCCGCATACGCTGCATATGCCACATTAACAATAGCCTTGTGCGGAACGAACAGGAAAGCGCATGTTTATGCGCGCCAACACTCCCCGCGGAAATTATTGCGATGTGCATTTCCATTTTGCGCGCCAACCTGTTTTATGGCGCTTAATTTTACATGTTTGAAACACTAAGCGATACATTTACCTGAAATGCTAAATGTATTTTTATGCTTGTTGGCAAACCTGCGTTAGCATTCAAAAAATTAAAAAAAACACGCTCCTGTCTGCAAGAGTACTACCATATTGCTGACTTCTTTCCTGGGCAGACAATGTAATTTTAAGCCCTGAGGTTTATCATCTTATATCTCAGGATACAAGACTAGATCCAAGTAAATAAATAAAAAAACGAGGCTGCACTTCTAACGTCTTTTTATCCACAATATAATTCTCTAACAATTCTCATTGTGTTTCTTCTATGAATTGTGAACCAACCTCCTCAATGAGGGGAAAACTTGGTCTATGACTCACTTTGGTGAAACCAACCGGAGGGGGTAGTCCACCTGGGGTCTAATTTTATCCGACAATGGTGCGGCCTGGTGCCACCATAGGAACGAACCCGACGCCATGAAACCGCGGAAGTCACACTCCACGGCGGGGGGGGGGGGGGCAAACCCCTCTCCATCTTCGCCCAATGGTGAAGCCAACCGGCTCGCTTCACATCCGATAGAGCAATAAGATCACTAGGGATAGCATAGCTCCATCCGAAAAACTATGACTATGACTAATGCGACTAATGAACACACTGGTAAGATAAAGTATAGTAAAGTATCAACCCTTTATGTCCCCCTGCTGGACACGGGTCTCCTCCTCAAAATCAGGCAAGAAGGGTAATGAGACATAGTTCACCACGCTGGCCCACTGCGGATTGGTGAACTTCACATACTTACAAAGACTTCCAATCTCATCAGGCATGCAGGTTTCCTCACGATGTTTTCCTTCACCGGTGAGCGGGCGATAGTCTCGTGTTTGGGGTGCACTTAGAAATTTTAGATAAATCCATTTCAAGACACACACGGACGGGTCAGGATCGAACCCGGAACATCTCGCGTAAGAGGCCGAGTCCACCCACCACTGGACCATCGTCTCTCTGGTGAGATAAGTTGGACTTAATAAACTTATGCTATTATAATATATAATTTAACATCTTTTTTTTATGCTATTTCCATAAGCTTGCTAAGTCCAACTCGTTCCGTACACTATTTTATGTTATTACGTTAATCACTTTCCATCCCGGACTTAGTATATGGCCCACAATGCAATAAAGATAAGAATCATTTATTTAGTTGTATATCTAAATAAACAGCGATATAAATGAAGCTAAAATATACAAATTACTCTTTCAAAAATATTATTTCAAGCTGCTAACCTTGAAAATACTGATCTGATCGTTAACCCAAAGAAATCACAGGCACTGCTCATAGGTAGTAGGCAACTACGCAGTAAAATTGATCTCCATTCTTTAGACAAAATTTTATATAATGGCAAAATAATACATTTCAGTAACACAGCTAAAAATTTGGGCTTACACATGGACTCAGAGTTATCATGGTCCGTGCATATTAGCGACCTCAGTAAGCGTGTGCACTACTCCTTGCACGCCCTGAAGAGGTTGAAGAATTTTCTGCCTACTAATATTAAAATACTATTAGCTCAATCTCTTTTACTTCCTCTTCTGGATTATGCGGACGCTTGCTTTTTGAATGTCACTGAAGAACTTTTAAATAAATTAGATCGTCTCCAGAATGCGTGCATACGATATATATATATGGGCTCCGTAAATACGATCATATATCTGAATTTCGCATAAAACTACAGTGGCTCCCGATTCGTCTTCGCCGCAACTTGCACATCCTAACTATTTTGTATAAAGTTCTTAACTCTTCCTCTCCTCCTTATCTATCCGAACGCTTTCTCTACACTCCTCGTAGCAACAGGCCCATCAGATCATGCACTGTAAAAAATGTATTATCAATCCCTTCCCACAACACCTCATTTTATGCAAATTCTTTCACTGTCCGTGCAGCCCAGTTGTGGAATCTCCTTCCTGATAATATACAGCAGAGTCCATCGGTTGCAACATTCAAGTCAAGATTGAAGAGTCACTATTTGTTGTCATCATGAAATAGTCTTATTTAATATTATGTATTTTTTTTATTTATTGTGTCATGTAAGTTTACTTTATCAGAATATATATTATATCTTATATATCATGTATATATGTGTGTATATGTATGTATATATGTATGTGTATATGTGTGTATTTATATATATAATAAATTGCACGTATTGTATATGTATGAATATATTATGTAAGTATTTGTATTATAGATCTGTAATTTAAATTGAACCTTATGTATGTTTGTAATAGTGTCATTTGTGTTGACATTTAAATGTAGCTTTTAACAGTTCAATATTTTTACCTTTTCTCTTTCAATTCTTATTTATGTACTACTCCGCATTATTTTATTTTTCTACACGTACGTTTTTAGGTCTGCTGGTAGAAATCTCTACAAGAGATAAGCACACCTGTGTATAAATACTATTGTAATATGTCGTTTCGTTAAATATCTTTTATGTACATAAAGAATAAATAAATAAATAAAATACCAGTTCATTAAAAATACTCGTAATATCAATATTTATACGTGACAATGATTTAGTAAGATTATTAAATAATAAGTAAATAATATCTACGTAAATAAAAAAGTAAAGCATCAACCCATATACATCCCACTGCTGGGCACGGGTCTCCTGTTCGAAAGCAGGCGTCCCATCAGGCCTAGTTCGCCAATGCGCTGGTCAATGCGAGCTAGTTAACTTCACATCACCTTCAAAGACTTTCAATCTCATCAAGCATGCAGATTGAGAGTTTGATGGTTTTTACCCCATTTCATTTTTGAATCAGGATCAGGATCAAACCCAGTCCCTCTCGCTCAAGTGGCTGAACCCATTACCTACTGGACCATCATCGCTCAAGGATTATAATTTGCTTATTATTTATTAATAGAAATTTCTTACTACATAAACTTTAAAAATCATTTAAAGTTTATGTAGTTCTAGTGTTATAATGAAATAAATGTTACGGATTTTATCACGGTTTTCAAACCCGACGTTTAGGATACTTTACAGCAACAATGGTCACGGGAAGACCGCGATGAAATGCGTAAAAACTGTTTCATCATATTAAGTGAAATTCATGTAAACATAAGAAAATAATATCATTAATTGTACTATGTTTTGTCATTCGATTCACACAAGTTTATAATGAGAGCAATATCTAAATGTGTTAGTTGTCTAAAAGCTACTCAGGAAACACCTGTGGTAATTTATGCGGTTCATATTCGTATTGCTATCAAATCAATTCTAAATAAATTTAATGAATTATGCGGCACGCGAAACTAACTATTCCTAGACAGCATCTGACAGGCGGATGCACTGAATCACTCCAGCTCTCGACGAATATCATTTATCATTATTATTAATGACAAAGGACATTGTCGTTGCAATTAGTGACTGTTCCTTTTTTAAATTAGCGCCATTTGGTAAGGGCGCATGTATCTGGCCAAATTCGTTTCTTTCTATATTATGTGCTGAAGAAATTCGTATCCAAAGGCTAATAAGTCTTCCCGTGGTTAAAGTTGCTATAGAGTATACAAAACGTAGCGACTTGTGAAAATCTCAGTAAGCGCTATAAAATCAGTTTCATTTTGTTACGTGAAATTCCCGTTTACATTAGAAGACAAAAATAATACTTTCTTTTTTTTTTTGAGTATAGAGATTCTATACAAATTCGTATTTTTTTCTCATTTGCTACACTTTATTACTTCACATACGTGAAAATTGTCATTACTTTAAGTTACAATTTATAATATTAATATTATTAAAATGTTATTGTAATAATAACATTTTATTCGTAGTCATTTGTCATGGAATTGGTATAATAAAGACCGTAAGTTGTGATTTTGCTTAAAACTTTTTTACTTTATCAACAGGTTGTACAAGTAGAATTTTGAATAAGTTTGTAAATTTTACAGAAAAAATATATTTATATACATAATATCTTGTATCGTACGCTCATGTGACGTAAACGTTTAGAGTATAGAGATTTAATACATATTTTATGAAAGTAGATCCAATCCACACACAATATTATCGCATAAATTTAGGATCCAGTATTAACAATTCTTATGTCAGATCCGAATACCAAATTTTTTTTTAAATTAAAAAACTTACTACACTTACAACTAAATTCTTCTGAAACGATGTTTCTAATCACGAGACATTACAATTAGATAAGCCTTTTAAATTCAATATCATTGACAGAAATAGATATTTGAAATTGCAAACTAAAAACATAAAAAAATGCCGAAACAAAAGCGGCCAATTGGACTAAAATTCGATCGTTGTCGGTGCACTATTCCGATTGATCAATAAGAAACCTAAGACCCAACTGTTAGAGCTAGGCTACCATGATGAACGAATGTTCATCTGAAATGAATCTTTTAATATCGCAGCGGTTGAACCGTGCTCAAATATTGGTAGCACACGTAACAAAAGGTCGAAAGCTTTATTGAAATCCAGTGTTTGGCGCTGCCTCGATCATACCTACCTAATAACGAACATCCCATAGCGTGGAATCGGATTTGTTCAATTATTTTGCACGTATATTATAGAATTGGAATCAAACGAATAAAGATCAAAATGAAATTAAAAGTTTGTTAAAGATACGGAAATTAGCGGAATATATTTCCGCTATTAGTAGTGCAAGCAAATATACAAGAGAGCAGCTGTTTGTGTATATTTACTAAGTCGACTAAATAAACATGTAGCATACGCCAACTTTACATCTCTAAGGTATTATAAATTTAGGCATTCAAGAAAATAAATTGCCAACAAAAATATATGTACAGAAACTCACAAATATTACTTATTGACCTTCATTGCCATTAATATGGCTATGCTTCGTAAATTAAAATATTTAGCATTAAATTGTTGTAATGATTTCAATTTCTTTTTATCATAACGTTAAACACAAATTTATTTATAAATAATTATATATTATACAACGACAACATCTACAGAGTCATCTTGTATTAGATACATGAGAATTAAAAAATCCGCTCCATACTTAATGCGCCTTCGACGTTTCGTTAGAAAAAATGTGCGAAAAATATATGAGATGATTCAGGAAATGAAACGAAGGTGCACAATATCAGCAGCTGCCGATCTCGCTAGAGCATCTTTTTTCTAATAATAATTTTGTTGTAATCTGTATATTATGTACATGATGCAGGATAATCCAATCAGACAGAAAAAAAAATCAATCAGGGCCTTTTCTATTGGGCGTTTTAGGCAGATGCCCAAAGCCTGGAAATGCATAGGGCCCCAATATTTCTATCAAAATATGATTTCTGTTTTTATTTTAAGAAAATCAAAGAATTATTTAAAGTTTATTATTTTCTTTGGGGCTCTATCATCCTGGTATCAAAGGGCACCGGTATGTGAGAATCACAAGAGTACAAAGCTCCAAAGAAACAAATGAGGATAATGGAACTACATATTATAAGCTGGAGATGAAAATATTTGAAGGAAAAATGCTGGCGTTTTCTTTTTTACGATATGAGAAATCAACATAATCCTGTTTCAAATTATTAATGATAGGATAATGGAGTATTAAAGCTGGAGTAGCTTTTTTCATTTTGAGCAGATTTTTACTCGAATTAAATAATCATTTAATTACAATACATAATTTTATATAGATTTACCGGTTACAAATGATTTTTTTTAATTGTTTTCAAGATGCCGCAGAAAAAGCAAATGAATTATTAAATTTAGTTTGACATCTGTCAAATTTCTTCACTTTACATTATCATCATCTTCATCGGTCTCCATCCACAACTGAATGAAAAACCCTCAATGAATATCCAACACAAACCGGCCACTGCACGGAGATCGTCTTCCCAACTAGTTAATGGCTTGACATAGAAAAATAAATACACAATATACGGCACACCAACATGCATTAAAGATATGTATTGTTCAATTCCAAATTACGTAAAAAGAGACAAATATAAAGATATCAAATCAGATTCCAGGGAAATCGTAAAAAACTTTCAAACAGATGTCCCTTCCCTGTAAAATTAAATACGTATATAACGCCGGGACAATGCATAGGTAATGCGATCCCAACTTCGCAATATAAAAATCATGAAAACTCCGTAAGTTCGCCGATTGAATAAAGTATTCATTAAAAGTGGAAAGTTCGCGGGGGTCAGGTGGATGGGGGGATGTTTTTTGTTTTGGATTAAGTATGCACAGAGAGTTTTTTAATTTAAGAAAGTATAGCGCCATCATAAGCAGATCAGGCTCAGTAATTCATTGAAAGGACACGCTAAGGATAAATCAACGGTATGGCAACTAATCTCTATTTATATGAGACATTTTCTGATTTGATAAGCACGGGTCGAAATCAGGCGATGAGGCTATCGGACTACAGTTCCTTTTTTTTCCTTCCCCGATAAGCTAGCGATGGTCACGTGATTAAAGGTGCACTTAGAAATTTTAAAAAAAGTCACCTCACGCTAAATAGGCCAAGCCCACTTATATAAGACTTTTTCATAATTTGATAGGTAGCCTACCTCTAAAACGACATTAATTGCTTTTCTTATCATCCACGATTAGTAAGGTTATTATTTCAAAAAAGTAATATTTTAAGTACATTATCCATTTTCAGCAAAAACAATCCTAGTCTCAAAATGCACTTTTTTCCAATTAATATTTGTATTAAAAAAAGTTTCTGAATCGACTCTAAATCGAAATCGTTACCATGTTAAATTTTACATTCGAGCAATATAGGAATACGGTTATATAAATAATTTTGATTATAATTCGAGGGCGCTATGAAATATTCAGTCGCTTGATGTGCAGGTGGCGCGCTGATGCTCCATTGCGGTCCAGTTTCTTTATGCATGAGGGCTCTTGTGATTCGGAACGCACGTCGCCGATATGTTGAACCAAAGACTAGCTTATTATAGAATCATTCTGGATATACTATTTGAAGGGGTAACGTCCCAAGGGACGATCACAATCCTTGTGCAATAGAAAGCAGGCGTTCTATCACCTATGCGCTATTGTCGCTCTAACCCTCGCATTTTTTTTTTATTATTTAATATTAACAAATTTTTATAAAATTACATTTTACTACCACAACCACACATTATTCAAATTTCTTGACTGTTAAAGAAAAATTTATAAAAACGCAAGGTCACGACTATCGACTCGATTCTGCCTAATAATTTCGCTATAATTATGGCATATCTAAATTTGTGATGTAAAAAGGTCTGAAATATCAAGCAGCTTAAAATATGTAAAAAATATATTCATATTATAATTATGGAGGATTTAATTTTGTGAATATCAAACATCAATAATTAAAAACCTCATCTTGAGTGTATTATAAGGCTATACTTTTACTCACGTAAGCAATTAAACATAATTAAATTACGATCAATTTGCAAAGAAAAATAAAAAGGATTTAAAACAAATTAGTTACGTAATGGAAGTTCCATTACGAAACTAATTCGTCACAAAATCTGTTCTGTGTATTCCTAAGCGCCGCCTCTATTGAATAGTCATTGAGAATCCCTGACCACGACTGTATACCTCAGGAACATTTACATATATATTGGCTCGAGACGTCCGTATCCTCTGTAAGGAGCAAACTCTTCACTTCTTCTGTGAATCGATTCAATTAGATTAGCTCGCCTTTCTCGGATTGTTTTTTGACTGCACTCTTGCAGATATATTACAATATACATTATAATAACGTTCGCAACTAGGTTGTATTCGTTTTTAAAGAATTGTGTTAAGATGCTTATAAAGTTATTTTCATGAAGTTGTTTTCACGCGGTCAGTTAATTCACCCGGTATTAAGTAATAAACAACACCCATAGACATCAGCTATTGCAGAAGATTAGCAGATGCGCTGCTGATCTTTCGAATATGAATTGTTTTTCTACTCTTTATTTTGCCTGATTATGTTGATGCTCAACATAAACTTGGGATATTTTTATAAGGTTAGGACATTGGTGGGAAGACGATCTCCGTGCAGTGGCCGGTCCGACGTCTTAGGGCTGAGGATAGCACAGTTCCGCTGTAGACGGATAAAGGCTCATGATTATGATATTGATGATTATCTTGGATCATTTTTATATTAATTAAGAAATATAGAATTTTTCCGATATATTTTATATCATATCTCCAATTTAAACCAATTGGCTCCTTAAAGTAAAGACGAGTTTTCTCTAAGCATTATATACTATATAGATCTCAACTAAATGCGACAATGGTAATCGTCGCGTATTTGAAATTGACTATCTGGCTATCTAAAGGCTATATCTGAAGGCATCTTGATGATGATAATAATTTTCATTAATTTTTTATTAATAAACCCAATCCTGTTTTACTAAATGTATTTATTTATGAAGTGCAATATTAAAGCAGGTTTCCTTTAATTATATGAGCATATTACATGCTCTAAGGTTGAGGTCTAAGCGTCATATTATGTTCAATATTTGGACCGAGATTTACTCCTAGTTACGGTAAAAACTTAAGATATTAAGCTTCATAACCACGCTTCTCGACGTTATTAGAGCAAAGTGCATATAATATTAAAATATATTCTCAATCACTTAAAAGTGGAAACTTTTACTACACTTGTACCAACAAAGTGAGAAACTGCATCCTACCTGCAAACTCCGGTGATGAATAATTCAGGCCACCGACAACTTGAGCACTTCCATAGATAATCTCATTAATTTTGTGAGCTTCTCTTGTTAACTCACTGGATTAATAACCGCTAAATTAACACTCAAATTTAATTAATGCTTCACATCCTTATTTTCTTGTATAAAATTTATGTGATTTTTGCGGTGCATTCTATAAATTTTAGACAATACCGTCCTATTTTTAGGGTCTACTAAAAATTGCAATTATCGAAGTAAGTACTTTACATACTGACTTTTATATTGAAAAATATTTCCTCTTTAAGAAGGTTTTCATTTCCAACTTGGCCTTTTTGTGAGCGAAAATTCAACTTTTTTTAAAAACACTCTATATGTAAATACGTGTCGAATAACACCGACTCATAATGTTCGAAAAAGCAAGTGTGAACTAGTCACTAGACTAATTAGCAGATTGCTTGTAAGCGCATGGTCAGTAATTCTGATCTATTAACTGTCGCCTCGAGTAACCTCGTAAAGGTATCCAACTCGATTCTAAATATTAGCTGAAAACTAAAATCTAGACCTACTAAACTGGACTAATGTCTAGAAAATATATATTTTTTTTAACTTTAAACAATACATTATTTATCATACATTTGTTCAGAATACAGAATACCGAATATCTGCAGGCTATAATTGAGTGTTTCATACAAAACTCCGATACAGCACCTTTAATTAACAGTCCCGCCGGTATTTCAACAAATACGATATTTTATATGTTTGTAATGCGTGGGCTTTTGTTAGGATGTCAGATTAAGTGTTTTTTGTTCATTACAGCGGATGAGCGCCGCTCAGGTGAGGGTCGCCAATTTATGGGATTTAGTATGAAATCCCATCACAGCTTATGTAACAGGCTTTATTATAAATATATTTTTGTGTGTCCATTCTTTTGTCAGATATTTAAATTTTTTAGCAATTATTTTTTTAATTTTTGTTGATATTATTTAGATAGTACGTAGACGTAGACGTACATCCTTAGCGATGATGTACACCTTCGCTTGAGAGCAGTCGCTGTGTCCTTTTTTTCCTCTGTCTTTTTTTGCTAGTGTTCATATTTTAAGAAAAATGTCTCAAAATAATTTCACAATTATTTCCGTCATTATTTTATACTTTTTAATTAAATTAAAATAAATTAATAATCTATAAACGTAATGATTAATAATCTCTGGAATTGCATAAATTTACAAGAACACTGAAAAAAACATATTGGCCCTTATTTTGTTTTGACTAGTATAAATGACAAATGGTCGAGCGCTACAATCTAGAGCTTTAGACTCTTGCGCTCGCAATGCCTCAGACTCTCTCGGGAAGAGTGGACAGTCCAGACCCAAAGGTGATTGGCATCGCGCATGGACGAGCTAATCATAAAGCTTTCATTCCATTTTTTGATTTGCCTAAGATAAAAGACAGCGACCATGGTACAGTGAGTATGGACTCAGTGTCTTTTGCGAGAGGTTCTAGGTTCGATAACTGACACCCACCCCCGTATGCCTTGAAATGGGTTTTGCTAAATTTCTAAGTACGTCATAAACACGAGACCATAGCTCGCTCACCGGTTAATGCAATGGCTAAGACCATCGGCAATCGCTGTAAAATTATCCTACCTAATAATACTCAAATACAGTAAACAATCCTTTATCAATCAAACCCGAACAAAACTTATTTCCATAGCACAAGATATATTATTGAATCGTATTTTTGGAATGCATTGAAATCGTCAGCACAATTCGCTGTGGATCACAAAGGTGAATCAATCAATGTCTTGGCGCATTCCTATCTATCGCTCATTCACGAATCCACATAATCCCCCTTTCCCGAGGTATTTTAGATGGTGTGAAAGGAGGTTGTCTGTTTTTATAAAGGAGGTATAAAGTGATCGTTATGTAATTGAATGTTCAGTTTATCGGCTTATTTATAATGGGCTATTATATATAATCGGCTACTTCTTTTCTACAGAATTAATTTTTAAAAAGAAATTAAGCATATTATCAGATGTGAGTCTATCTTTGAGCAAAAAAGGTATTTTCGGCACACTTTTAATAACTGCAACTTAAATTTAAATCAGGTTTTTATGTATTCTTAGGTGACAAAATTTAAATATATTGTCATAACTTTTGGCAAGAAATTCTAATAAAGTTTATTACTACACCCGTATTCACAAACAATAATAAACTATTGAAAGTTTATTTTAGTTAAAAAGTCCTTAATGTCAATATTTATTTATATAAGAACCTTCTTGTTGATCGAGCATTTATATGAAATGTGTGAAAACACATAAAAAAACCTTAAGTTATCTTATTGGTATTCCAATACCGTAATAATTCATTAATTGGCGATGCCGCGGCCGGTGGTCAGAATATGGAGTTTATTCCTTTTCAAATCCCTCTATACATTTTTATTGGACCCCTCACCTTCCGCCCAATACTACGTGATTGTATTTTTTACTAGCAGGCCTGTTACACACAGAGCGATGGTAAGTAAAGTTAAAATCTCGTATGTAGTAATATTATTATATTTTTTTTACTTTTTAATTTTTATTTTTTCCTTTTTTGACGTATTTCAAGTGTACAAATTGTTACGTCCGATAAAATTAATATTTTGATTTGATTTGATTTAAGTAGCATAGTACGCAATTCTTATTTATTATCATTATCGTCCGGCTTGTCTTTTATTTCTTTTCTTTTTCAAAAGTTCACGACTTTTAGAGCTGATGGCCTTTAAGCTCAATAGTTAGGTTAGGTTAGGTAAGGTTCCGGTTGGTCGAATGGTTATGCTATGGAATACTTTACGCGGGGTTGCGGGGTCGATCCAAAATCTTCTGTGCGTGTGTCCAATCTCTTTCTGAACATCTAAACAAATTCGTATAGATTTATGTGTGTCTGTTCAATGGATTCCATGGTGATTTAGATTCACAGTTTGGTTCATAAAAAATGTTTTGTACGAGAGAGTATTTGATTTTGTAGAGTATATAGATAACCGTTTTATAACATTTTTAAACGCCTCCTGTGTGCCGGGCCTTATGTGATTTGTTACCGATTTCCGTGGTGGCCCCGTCTGTCCGTCGCAGGTGGACTCACCGTTACGCACTATTACAGACACCCTGTATTTGTATTGTCCGTTTGTTTCCAACACAATCATATTAGTATTCGATTGCCATTTTTCTATAGTTTATTGAGGTAATGCAAGATAGTTTTGTTTCATAAATATTTATGAACACACAGCGTCAATGCGACGATGGTCTAGTGGTACTCGGCCTCTTGTGCGAGAGGTTCCGAGTTTGATCCTGACCCCCATGTACCTTAAAATAAGTTCTTCCTTTATAAGTGCACCCTCAACACGGTAAGATCGCTCGCTCACCGGTGAAGAAAAACATCGTGAGAAACCTGCATGCCTGATTGAAAGCCTTTGAAAGGGTGTGAAGTTCACCAACGCGTCGGTAAACTATGGCCCTTTACCCTCCTCACCTGATTTCAAGGAGGAGACCCATGCTCAGCAGTAGGACATAATATTATATGGGATAATACTTACTACAACATCAACTTCTTTTTGTAGTGCATATTAGGGCAAACGAATAGTCGAAGCCTTTTGCATCTGTCGGCGCTCATAATCACTCACACAAACAAACATTATGCTTATGTTACCAACCTATTCTCTATCCCCCAATGGACCACCGGAAACTCGCAAACCTCACGAAACGCGACAGCATAACTGTCAATTTACGCCAGTGCTATGTGAGCGAAAGGTTCGCAGTCGTGCCAGCTCAATTTGGCACTACTTCTTACAATCAATGTAAATATTTTTTATTTATGCGGATTTCACTCATTAAAATAAAAATATTTTTATTATTACTACATAACATTATGATTGTATTCGTGACAGAATCAGGCTGATTAAACCATTGCTTTAGCAACTGTTTATTAAATTAAATTGGTTTTCCCGATGTATTGTGTTTTCAGAATTATTAAAAGCCTGTGTTATCTAGCCGTCTTTCAGCAGATTAAAAAAATCATATTTTTTTTGTAATGCATAATTACCTACACTACTTTTAGTAGTATTAAACATTTGTACAACATATTAAGATGACTCCAATCTAATTTTAACACCAATAATATTTCAAAACAATAAAAGTCTTCACAACCTAAAGTATCAAGGCACTGAATATCGCGAGTAAAAACATTAATATAACAGGAAACGTAAGAGCAAAATAATTTCTAGATAATATTTTTCTAGATATCCAAGATAATAAAGCAGCAGGTAACAAACTACAGAATGCAATCCTCAGAGGATATAATTTTAATTAGATCTCGCCCCATTCAACTTATTACGACTCGACTCGATTAAAACTTGTTCAAACTTCCAACTTATAATTCAAAATGTCTTTTCTTAAAGAATGCTTTATAATAATAGTTAAAATAAAGGCAGAAATATACTTACGTTTCATACATTTAATATGTAATAATAATATTTAATTTAATATGGTTAGGGACATATTTGCGTGTCGTGTCGTTGCGACGTTGCGTCACGACACGCCACGACACGTAAGTGTGTTTCTGCCTTAATGCTTAGTAATACTACGTCACCAATATATTGTTGACTATTACTGGATATGATCAATTATCTTTTCTCTCTTGTCTGCCCATTTTCCAATCCAATAATGAATAATGCAAAAGTACTAAACTAGGCGGCGATAGTTCCGTGGTGGATGGACTCGGCCTCTTATACGAGAGGTTCCGGGTTCGATCCTGACCTCGTGTGTGCCTTGAAATGGGTTTTTCTAAATTTCTAAGAGCACCCCAAACACGAGACTATCGTTCGCTCACCGGTGAAGGAAAACATCGTGAGGAAACCTGCATGCCTGATGAAATTGAAAGTTTTAAAAGTTTTGAAATTTGAAGGTATGTGAAGTTCACCAACCCGCACTGGGCCAGCACCGTGAACTATTGGCCCATTCCCCTCCTCGCCTGATTTCGAGGAGGAGACCCGTGCCCAGCAGTGGGACATAAAGGGTTGATACCTTAATTTTTTTTTACTATACTAGGCGCATAGGCGATCTATGAAAACATTCAAATATAATATTCAACGCTTAATACGTTCCAGTTGTCAAAAGGACCACCGCAAATTTTTACGAATGTTAATTAAAAAAGTAAAAAAGTGCGAATCTGTAAACCAAAAGGCACAACCGGTGACGTCCGTAATTTGGCAAATACACACGGCGGGTAAAAGGCAATTTTTTGCCCCCCGTCCATCCGCACGTGAGGTGAATTCGATCATTTTTTTCTTATTTGCCCCGATTGATTGGATGATATCATTGATATGCGCTAAAGCATAGACTCATAATTTTAATTCAAATGCATTAAATTTAAAAAAAAATGTGTGTGTGCGATTCACATACGATAGAAGTGAAACACGTTAAATGTTGAAATACAAGCAAGTATTGCTATATATGACAGTGTGCAATAAGCACACCGACATTTGCTCTATCGCTCTGGCTCAGTAATTACAGGCATGTGTGATAAAGAGGAGAGACCGATAATATAAAATAGTATGTATATTTCTGTCTCATTCTTTGCCGGCTTCGTCCTACACATTTTTGTATTACCTGTCGTCTTTTCCGTTGCATCCGGTTTGAAATCACAACGATTCTAAAGAAGTTTCACTTCAAAAATCTTATATCGATAAGCAAAATTAATCAATTTAAGGAAGCTTTAAAGAATATGACTCAATTCCTCAATGCTTGAGTATTGTTATTTGAATCTGTATTTTTTATGCACCTAACAAAAGCTTATACAAAAGTGTGAGTCCTCTAAAATATTATATTTACATGATTTTTTGTGGCGCGTCTATTACAAAACATCGATGTATCGGTTATTTTTTTCGCATAGCCTCACAAACAATTGGACTGAGGGCAGGTGAGCGCAACGATTAGCAAAGTAAAATCATTTTTTTTTGTTTTCTCTTTTACCATAAACAAATAAAGACTATCTGCAACCAATTATAAATAATTATTTTTGAAAACAATAAATGTAATGAGCTGCAATTTATACAAAGTACCCTTTCAAAGGCTTTGTATTTATTTTGTCTATGAATTTAATTCCTTACTTAGGTACTACAAAATCCAGTATTCACCTGGTGAGACGATAAACAAACTAAACAGTAATTCAGATGTTCGTGCCTAGACTACTGCGCGCTTCGCAGCAAATTCAGAACGCGATACAAATTGTAAAAGAAAATTAGTACAGAAAACAACAGATACTTGTATTAACTTACCGATAAACGTTTCATTGATCATACTTACAATACAAAGATTACCTTATTATATTATCTTACGTCGGGTACGTCCCATACTAATAACAATAAGTAAGAAACTATGAAAAAGATGATCTCCGTGCAGTGACCGCTCCGTGCTGGATATAAGTGACAAGGGATCAATCGTCATGGTGTTCATTGAGAGAAACCATTGTTAAGCAGTGGACGGATAAAGGCTGATGATGATGAAATAAGTACATTTAAATAAGATCATCAACAGCCTGTATCCAACTGCAGCATACAAATAACGCTAAAGCAGCTGGTTTCCAGCTTGTTCCAACTAGCATCACTATGCGTTAGCTAAAAAAGCTGTGTTATTGAAACGGCACCTCTCCCGATTCACGTCGAGTCACATACTTATACTGTCTTCCAAATAAGATCCTTTACGTGTTGATGATCATTTATGATATTTGATATTTATGACGTAGTAAAATAATCATCATCATCCTTTATGCGTCCACTGCTGAACATAGGCCTCCCTCAATTAACGCCAACATACTCACTCATTTTAATAAAATTCTAGCTCGACGGCCGGTTGGTCAAGTGGTGAGGCTATAGGGATATTTTCGCAGTGACGCGGGTTCGAATTCCTCAAAATGCACATGATTTATGTGATGAAGATATCTGCATCGGGTCATGGACGTGTATTCAAAATGTATTTATATAAAAATTCTCAAAACTTCCATTCCTAGCACCCGTTACACAAGTTCTTGCGCGCTTGAATTGGGACTAGATTAACGTAGTGTGATTGTGGGATAATATTTATTTATTTATTATATTCCTGGGGGCCTAGCCAAAATGCCATCAAGAAAATGATAAAATGTATGGCATTGACATAGGTCGCGCTTAATCACGTGGTTCATCTATACATTTTATCATTTCGAATTTCGCTAACGCTTTCTTAATGGCATTTTGGCTAGGCTATCATGTCATAAGGATCGTTTCCATGTTGTTCCGATGGCAACACCAAAACAATATATTTACGCGATAATGAAACCAATGAAGCGTGTAATGATTCGCGAAGTTCAGTGAAGGGTTGGTCGTAAATTCGGGGCAGGTGCTCGGGAACTTTTATCAAATGGAGTTATTGAATCCCTAATCCCCTTTTATTACTTTCCCGCAATAAAACCCCGGGATAGGTAATTGTTCCCAATCGCGAACGGAGATAATAGGGTATTAATTTCTTCCTAGATTTTTATTTAGTTTCCTACGGATATTCTCGCCTGGTTTTATCCCTGCAATTGCAGGGATTACGTGTTTGACTCACCTATGTTTTATAGATTTTATGAGAGGCGATTGTGGCCTCTACATAACTATGCAAGTCAACTCTACATAACCTGTATGTTTTGTTCGTAGTATAATATTATGTAAATACGAGCGACAATGGTCCAGTGGGTATGGACTCTGCCTCTTGTGCGAGAGGTTTTGGGTTAGATCCTAACCCATCTGTGTGCTTTGAAATCGGTTTTTCTAAATTTCTAAGTGCAGTCTAAGCACGAGACCATCACTCGCTTACCGCTGATTAGATTGAAAGTCTTTGAAGGTACGTGAAGTTTACCAACCCGCACTGGGCCAGCGCATCGGTGAACTATAGCCATTTACCCTCCTCGACTGATTTCGAGGAGGAGATCCGTGATCCGTGGATGACCCATAATATATGCTATAGGTTGATATTTTACGTTTTATATGTAAATATACTATATATGTACATGAAATTGATCATGAGTAAAAATATTTCAAATACTTATTAAAATGTAAATTCTTATCAACGTTAAAACTAGCCTTTGATAATATCACTATTTGTGCTCTGAGAAATATGTTTGTGAATAATGAATCACCAATACATATTCATGATACAAATTCATGACCCGGTAAATACGTTCATTCAACTTTATTCGAATGTCAAGGTTTTTTCTTATCTTGACAATAAACTCCTTAGACGTAAGTATTAGGGCCTGTTTCACAATCTCCAGATAAGTTCCGTATAGGCTATCGACAACATATTTGACAGATATTTGACAGATAGAGTATGGAGTATCTGTCAAATATCTGTCAAGTATGTTGCCGATAGCCTATTCGGAACTTATTTGGAGATTGTGAAACAGGCCCTTAATCTATTAAAATTGCCAAAAAACTGTCTAAAAAAGGATGTCTAAAATAAATATGTATTAGATTTCTGAATTAATAGCATAATTATTAATGTCTCTATTAAAAGAACATACAAATCATACAAAATTCCAATCCTACATTCAATACCCGTAGGGTCCAAAAAAGTATTATTTGAATGGTGAAACAGAAACAATCGCTCAGGGCCAGAGCCGTCGACACCGCCATTTGTCACCCATCACCTTTAAAAGCTATTCACAATCATTTCTCTTTTTTAAAAACCTTTAGACACTTTCTTTTCGTTTTTCAATCGCCCCCGTTCAGAGCTATCGCGATTAATGCTTCTGTTTGCGAGCGTATGATCTATATAGAGCTGTTTGTTCTAAAATTAATATTTTATGACAGTAATTATTATATTATATTGGATGTATATAGATATTATTATTATATTATTTTCTCTACATTAATTAATTAATTAATTCCGTTATTATTATTTTATTCAAATTGTTTTCAACACTGCTACCCACGCGTCTCGTGCTAGCGTAGTAAATACATTCGTAATCCATCCAGTCACAGTTCACAGATTCTTTTTATTTTTTTATAATGTCGAACAAAACAGATTTTAACCATTGAAAATATTATTATTTTTTTATCTTATATCGTCAATCAGTCAGTCATATAATAATTGCAGTCATATCGAATCATCATAATATTATGTAATTACTATTTAGCTTTTATTTTATTATTTTTTTAAATGGCAAAACCTATCAGTTTTCCATTATTTATGAAAACATTCGTATAATGTTAACTTATTACGTTCTATTCAAAAAGTGTGGATGTATCCCGAAAATATGTACAGTTAAAAAAGTCCAAACAATGTCAAATAATCCTAACTAGCAGCTCCTTATAGATATCTGAAAGAGAATAAAGGCTGAGCCGACCGGACAGGTGAATGGATGTCTCGGCTCGCTTCTCATCATTCAGAAATAGCAAGGGTTATTTGAAGCACTGAAACAATGCTAACACCCAAAGATAAATTATATTCACTTGATGAAAGAAGTTTTTAGAAAATTTTATTAAAATTTTAATAAAATTATGTTGAAGGTAAAACGTTCAAATAATCGTTTTTTATTTGTTTCAAAATACGGCAAGTATAATATTTGACACTTTATTTTTATTTAAATTATTTAACATATGCATACTAACTCGAGGACTCGAGAATCTCATGAAAATGTATGATTGTACATTTATTTTTTACTTTAACTAAATTAGATTTATACGATTAAAAAAGTATAGATACTAGTCTACAGATGCGCTAAGGTACATTATTACTATTTATATCGAAGTAAATTATATTATTAAGGTGTATTTGACTTTACTACTATCATTACCAAAAGACTAAATATAATGTAATTAAACCTGATTATTTAAAAAGAGACTTCGCAAAAAAAACGAAGTCAAACATGTTCTAGAACGTGCTTTTATTAGCTTCAAATGTCATACCTGGGTAACGCAAACTTTGAACATGATTTTCACTCCCTTCAAGACGTTGCACACTTTTTAAGGACCCGTAACACAATAATAAAAGTAGTTAAAAATTTGTTTTTCCAACTGTAATTAAATTTATTAAAGTACTGAAAAATCGTTTTTACATGTTAAAAGCTTCTGTTTCTAATTTAGTACTTTTAGTATTTATAAACTAAAATAGTGAAAAAAATGAAGCAGCCATAGTCCGTTGACGACCCCATCCTTCGCCCAGCAATCGCTGACAGCCGCTGGTAATTTATCAGCGTTTTAACTTAGCCTCCTTAATTGAATCCTCTTCGAGCTCGCATTGATACCATCAATATCATTGAGCCGATTATTTATAAGTTTTTAGGAAGCCAACACTATCTATGAAGTGAGGCAAAATACGAAGCATATAAAAATGTAAAGATAATTTTATACCTATTTTAGTTCTCTATGTTATGAGTTCAAACTTGTGATTAGCAGAAATAATACAAACATGCTAAAACTTAAAATAATAATTGAAGTCAAGTTCTATAAATTCCTATTAAGCATTACCACCCTTCAATATGTTCTTTATAGAGGAAGACTATATTCATATACAAGAGTATTAAAGACGAAGAATACGTCATATTCAAAGAGTTTAACATTACACTTTTATAGATTTTTTATAAAGAGGATTATAAGGTAAAGATGATTTTTTTTAGAAGGTATCCTTGCCCTTATTTGTAAGTTCTATAAAATATTAAATCTGTTAGAATGATTCAATATGATCTCTGCTTTGGGCAGAGCTTCAAAGCTTTATAACTTCAAAGCCAATAGAAAAATTACAATCAAATTTCCAACCAAAAAAAAACAGTCGTAAATTAAACGCGCCGCAAACTCGAAAACACTTCATCGGCATTCAATGCATATGGATCAATCACTACATAAAGCCAGTTGCAATAAATTCCAGCCTTTCAGCCCATTTTCCAGCCGTTTTCACCTCTCGCCGCTTTCCGGGCCTCCGACGATTTGTCGTTTTCGGATCAGTGCCCTCGTCATTATACGTGTACCTTTATATTAATGGACTTTTGTGAAATTTATTGCTGTTTTGTTAATGTGTTCTGAGTTATTGGTGTTTCGAGTACAATAGAGGCTAATACTAGGAGAATGTATACGGCAGGCGCATTATTATTATAATATACATAGATGAGATTTCAAACAATGTCAAACTGGTCCCGTGGAAAGTACTAGTTACGGGACAAGGAATTTACCTTGTATAATTTATATTTAATCTTTTATACTATACATAATATATTTATGATTTTTATAATTTAACAAAAACGGTTTCGTCCCATGGCGTAATTTAAACCCTCTACCTCCGGCTTCAGAAGAGAGCCGTCAGAACGAGCCTAAAAAAATATGAATTACTGTTTGTATTAAAATTATAATTTCATAGAATATAGATAAGTGTTTTAGTTAGATAACATTAAACTATGTAATGAATGTCCGCTGTTGTATAAAAATCGAGTATTGTACAATTTACAAAATAATCAGATAATTACATTTGACTGTATTGTAACATTGGATTTTCAAAAATATCCTATTATAACGAACAAAAATACATGAACCTGATACCTGTAAAATAAGCTAACCACGTGTTTGTTCAATTACTCTCACGAGAGAAATGTGCAAACGTACAAGAGAGCAAACAAAAGCAAAAAAGTATAAATAGCTAAAAAAACTCTTTAATGGCCATTTCTTGGTGGCAGTCTTTAATGTGTGTATCGTCTATCCACGGACATAAGATATTAGTCTTGGTGCCAGTTATTACACATCATGTCCTGCTCTTCTCTTTGAAACACAGCAAAGCTGTTTTACGCAAAAAATAAGCACCATGGTGGTACCGATGCAGCCGAGAATGCGGCACGGCGCAACCCTCCCGTGGGTATATTAAACTTATTAACAATACTTAAAACTTAATAATTAAAATAAAGCTATAATTTGAATCCAATAAGCGCCTTAAAAATACTAGAACTTGGTATATTTTTCTGCACAAGCCAGTATCAATTCCTGTCAGGTATAAAAGCTTACAAATGATTTAACGCCGGCACAAACCGATTACTTACTTCAGTTCTCACGTACGCTATTGCGGTCTTCTGGAGCGTTATCAAAACTTACCAGGTATTGGTGTACTTATAAGTGAGAGAATGCTGCCTTTTATAAAAATTATTAGAAAGATAGGGAGGTATAGAAGCCGTTTAGCTAGAAGTCTTCTATAATCATAGGAAGGTATATAAGCCGTATAGCTAGAACCCTTTTATAAAGATAGGTAGATATATAAGCAGTTTAGCTAGATGCCTTTTATAAAGATAGGGAGGTTGTATAATAAGCTGATTAGCTTATTATTAAAATCGTCAGTAGGTAATTATAGATTCGCATAATAACAACAATTTAGTTTGTAGAGGCATCTCTATTTGTGCGAAATCTAATTTTGCGTTCTCATTCTAGACTGAAAATTAAATTAGTTCAAGGTCAAAACTGGACTAAAAAAAGTTATATGCATCTGAAGGAAGTAGCACCGGATCGCAGAAATTTTGCCAACTAACCTCGAAACTTCATTATTAAGGCGATACGTCATGATGATGATAGTAGACAAAATATAAAAAATGACAAGGGCTATTTCTATCAAGTCAGTCAATGGAAAAGGGCTTCATTCATCTAGTAAATATTGTCAATATCTGTAGCTCATCACGGAAGAAAACCTTCAAGCTAACAAAAAGGAGCATGTTAATTTCAATAATATGATTTTTGCAAAATGATACACTAGTTTTATTCCTATAAAATTATTTATAGGAGTAAGTATATTACTAATATAATATATTTTAATTTTCTTAATTCTCTCACATCCCACATTTCGGCAAGTCCAAATTCTAGTTAAAATAAAGGCATAGTTAACAGGAGTATAACAATTTGGCAGGTACTCGTAGTAACAATAAACCCGACGCAATCCAGTCCGGTGAGTGGGCCCGCGGGACCCGTGTTGTTAAGGTAAGCGCCGGCTTGTGACCCTGTATCGTACTCTTGTAGATAAACATTTACAGAAAATGTTTTCAACTATGTTTTTGTCAAAGGATAAACATATGCGACCCTTACATTACATTGTCTCATCGTTTTATATGTTTTCTTCTCAAAATCAGAAGGCCACATTACATCTATGCGCTGACGTATGTATGTGAGTGGCAAACTCAGCACTTACTTAAACTGGCAACTTCATTAAATCAATTACACATCTTTTTTATATTGGTTTTAAATATTAGTTACGGAGAAACTGACGAGCTAACAGTAATTAGCTCGATATTGCCAGTCACCGAGGTTAAAAGCTAAAAAATGGCTAAAGGCATGCAAGCGCGCAGGTGTCTTAGTGGGGTAGTGCATCTGTGCGAGCCTAGATTCAGGAACCTTACCTGATGATGAAATATAAGTTAGGCAGCACTTACCTTCCACCATAAATATAATAGTCGGCTATAAAATATAAATAGGTCAATGGCAAGCACACAGACGGATTCTAACTTCACAAAACGCATTTCCCTTCAAAAATTTCAAAAAAGGCACATACATATTTTTAGGTACCTAAATCAAATAAAAGGACCCAAAAATAAGCTATTAAGACAGCAATATTTAACATGTCCAAAACTTTTACAATATTACAATTTCCAAACCCAAAACTAAAATGACGCGTTGAAATAAGTTCAATCAGGAGTTTTTGAAACAAATAAGTGAAACTCGTTAGAAACTTCCTTCACCTCAGGTTAAGTTGCAGTGAACTTGGTATTCGTGCCAAGAAAATCCTGACTTGGCTCCCGAATTAACTGTCTCTATTTGCTCTCGCAAACACCAAGAGTTCAGTGAAATGTTTTAATACATTATTTTTATCCTTTATCATTAGCTAACTCTTATTAGTTACTTCTTCCAAGAATAAAACTTTCCAGATGGTAGTCTAGTATTAATTTCCCTTAAAATCAAAATATAAGTAGAAATTACGCCTTTTTTAAACAGTATCCTAGTTTCTGCCCTATAAACTATATCAATTTTTCTATTTTCAAACTATACCATTATAAAGTTTGATCAAAAATTCCATTCAGCAGTTTTTGTCTGAAAGAGTGACAAACATACATTCATATATTCTTACAAATATATAATACTAGCGGACTCGATAGACTTTGTTCTGTCAAAACAATTAATTTGCAATAAATAAAATTGCAATCTCAAATTTGAGAAATAAACTATCCTATCTTTTAAGTTGGAGAAAAGCACACATTTTAAAAGAAAAAACATTAAAATCGGTTAAGTGGTTTAGGAGTCCATTGAGGACAAACATTGTGATACGAGATTTATATATATTAAGATTAGTAGGACTTGTCATTAGTTTTAACAGCATTAATTTGTCCTTTATAATGAAATTATTTTATTTTATATAATAAATTAAAATAAGTGGAAAGTCAATATTTTTAGAGATTCCAAACACCTTTGCCTGGCTGTCTTCGGGGCGTTATCTCCAAACCCATCATCTCGATAGCCCTATCGCTCTTGCGAGATGAAAATGTGTCTAGACCGCACGTACCACCTAGAGAAAACATCATATTTCAGGCTCACACTTCCAAGCTTTTAGCAAATCAAATATCATATTAGGTAAATCCATATTTGTCGATTTGGTTAAATTAAAATGTATTTGATGTTCACATCTATTATGTCTATAAATTAAGTCTACTGATCACTATGATATATATTTATAAGTCATAAAAATGAAATGCATATTACTTAAATATCATCGTCATCATGATCATCATCATCATCAGCCTTTATCCGTCCACCGCTGAATATTATCAACATTGTTCATAATATTCAGCGTTTCATTCATTCATTATAAACATTGTTACGTTCATAATATTATATTCGGATGGATTTAGATAGACGAAGTGTTGGTCGGCCATTAACCAGGTGAGAAGACTCCGTGTAGTGGCCGGTCCGTATTGGATGCGATTGAGACCATTGAGATGGTGGTGATGATGATGATGATGATGATAATGATGGACTAGCAGCGCCATGCATATTCAACTATTTATACTTCCTATTCCAGTACAGGGCAGTTTGTTTTATTCTAATGTATACGCTAAATTACATATACATAATTACATAAGCTATATTTTTTTAAATTACATTTAAATCCATTCAGTAATTACTGCGAGAAGTAACAATCAACCAAACACAAACTTCAACGATCATAATATTAGTAGGACTAGGATAAGTAAGAGATTTAAGGCAGTGGACGGCAACAGGTTGATAATGATAAAGTGAAAAAAAATCTAAGTTCCTTTTAACCCTCTAATAACACCATTGTACCGGAGTTCAGCAATATGGTGAGACATGAGTTGGGATACCCAGATACCCATAATACATCCGTTCCAATCAACCCGCGCACCACACCCCATCGCACACCATTGACTCTTATAACGCATTTTATGGACTTTACCTCGGAGACACACGACTAATTTATTACTATCTAGTTCACGCTTGACTAGCCCGCCGCCCCGGCACCTGCCAGGTATGATTTAGGGCACCTAGACGCAGACTTAGGCACTAAATTAAAACCTAGACCCACTGAATGTCGCAAATTGAGAATTGTAATATATTTTTGCTAAAAATTAAATTCTATTCTGTTCTAGAATCAAAAGCGAAAATCTGTTTGATTTTTTTGCAGTATAACATACTGAGACTAGAGGGTAACTTAAATTTATTTTGTGATGGAAGTAACGCTCAGTATTCTAAGTTTACATGTAATTTTTTCTAAGGTAACGAATGCTCAGTATCAAGCTCATATTCAAAAACATGCTTTGCTCGTGAGTATATAGAATACTAGGAGCGCCCTGCGTGTTTCAACCGTGTAATTCCGATTCCCGTAGGAGTACAGGAATAAACTATAGCCTATGTGTTAATCTGATGTAAAAGCTATATTATTGTAAAGTTTCATTAAAATACATTGACTAGTTTTTACGTCAAAGAGTAACAAACATCCATACTTACAAACTTTCGCCTTTATTATATTAGTAGGAAGTAGGATAAGTGGGATAGTAGGATTACAAACTCCACGCTTCTTGACTTTAGTTGGATGGGCAAGCCGTCAATCCTACTACCTGATAGTAAGTGATCCACGGCGCCCACGAACATTAACAAGTATACCTGCAACTAGCCTAGACCCAGACACCTTATTTATGTGTTGTCTATCCTGATGTATAATATGTTAAGTGTCAGTCCCAGTAATTACACTGCCTGTCTTACTACATCTCTGAAACACAGCAAGGTGGTTTCAGGAAAAACAAAATGTTGTGATACCCATGAAGCCAAAAGTGGACATAGCGCATGAACAGATAATCATCAACATCATCATCATCAGCCTTTATCCTCCGCTAAACGCCAAGACGGCCTGATCGACGAACGGAAGCCTTCAATAAACAAGATTTTTTTACAATAATTTGTATTTCGAAAATTGCATGCAAGAAATAAATTTCTGTCTGATGTTTCCAGTATTCTTCTTACAAATAATTATTCTTCGTTGTAATCAATAAGTCTGAACAAATTAATAGTTTATCTAATAAATGATACATTCAGAGGGCAGCCCCTCTCAGGTGTTAATCGAAAAACTTTTATTGCCTGCGGCTACCGAACTTACTGCGTAGCTATTTACGTAGACCCTCTACGAAACCTCTACGAGCCCTCTACAAGAGTATTACTCCCCCCATTATATCAAACGTGCGAACAAGACTCGTTCTTTTCGAATACTAATTTTGAGTATGACGTGTAATGAATGAGTCATAATAAACTTTGGTATATAACGTTTTTCTCAAGGCTTATAATCTTTTGTGTTAATTGTAAAATGAATGTATTTATAGGCCATACTCAAAAGGTTTTATGTTTATTTTTTATCATCATCATCACCATCATCATCAGCACTTTTCCATCCACTGCAAAATACAGGGCTCTCTCAATGAACGCCAATTCCTTGCCACTAGCATCTAACACGGACCGGCTACATCACGGAGATCGTCTTGCCACCTGGTTAATGGCCGACAACACGTCGTCTACCTAAACGCGGCCTTATAAGCCCATTGGCCATTTGTTGTCTGTATGGGATGGTCAGTCAAGTCAAGTTTTTTTTTATTTAAGTATTTTGAATGTAACAGCTGTAAAATAAATGTGTTTTATTTGATTCTATTATTTTCTTGTTTTTTTTTTTGCAATTCAAATAATATAATTAATGCGTGTTTCTCTAACTAGTCTCTAAGCCTATCAGCCCAATTTCACATATATTTGCATTTTCTTGCTTAATTATTGAAGAAATATATTTAAATAATATTTAAATGAGCTATTTATTTAGAAGGTTTTGTTTTAAATTTTGTTGCGAATAAATAACTAGTGTTAAATAAATATTAATTAATTTTATATTGCCCAATCTTAATACCACACGTCGTAAGTTTGTAATTATGAATATTTGGATGTTTGGTTGTCACAAGTTATCTCGTGATGATAATGTTTAACCCTGACTCAATGCGATGCATGTTAAAAGTTTCATAGCTAAGGACATGTTCCACAATCTCCAGTTAAGTTCCCAATAGGCTATCGGCAACATATTTGACAGATAAAGTATGGAGTATCTGTCAAATATGTTGCCGATAGCCTACTGGGCACTGAAAGATTGTGAAACAGGCCCTAAGTCTAACAATGTCACCGTACTTCGTTTTCAGGTTTTTTTATGCAGTCTTTAGACGTGTTTTACCGAAATAGGTTCTGAAGTTTCTTGGTGGCCTATTTTATTATATAGTACATTTTTTTACAAAAACATTTAAAACATGTTCTAAAAAAAATAATTTTCGCCGGGATGATATTATATGATATTATATTAGGTAAATTATTATAATAATTACAACTATATAAATGAATACGATGACAGAGGGGTCGTTAGACGCGAATCTCTCACAAAGCCGGATGGTACCAGTATGACCCTGACTTTTGTATCAATTAGCGAGTTCATTGACATAATATCATTTCATTTATATCCAAGAGAAACTTTGAAAGGAATCCAAAGATATGAGATAATACTGCACTGTAAATAGACTACAACCTATCCCCTTATAACTATAACTATTATTATGAGCGAATAAGGTTCTTAACGCATGCAACTTTATGCCTTCTTTCGCGTGCACATTTATACACATAGACTTTCGCCCATACCACACAATTTTTTCGCCCCATCATTCACATCTCTAGATATGAAAGTTATAACTTGAATACATAATACAGGCATTATTTTATCCGGAATCGTTTTATTCAACGGCTCCTATTATGTAGAGGACAGATCAGAGACGGGGCTCTTAACTGACCCCAAGCACTATCATTAACAAACAGTCGGCCTGACCCAGGGTTCCGTGGACTCAATACTTCAATATTTACGAGTTCGAAGATAGGGTGCGGTTTAGGGTTGTAACCGAGAGTGACATTAAACATATCGATTGACATATCGATTAAAATAAATAATAGACTAACATCATTATCTAGGTTGTCATGCTCTTACTGAAGTTTGTAGTACAGCTTCCGGTACTCCGCCCTATAGTGAGATATAATTTTCATCTGGTGATATTCTAGTCCTGTCCAGTCCTTGATATCGTCTAACCATTTTCGCCTTGGTCTTTCTGGTGGTTTTCTACACTTTCTACAAATATACAATTGAATACTTATAAAAAAAACATGTTTTTTATTTAACTTTTTTGGAATCATCCTTTATCGATATTTTTATATCGCACAAATAGATTATCGATATTTTTATGCGCACCACTGTTCGCTTAGTGACCCCGAGATTTATGCGCTAAGACAAGTGCCCTCGGTCAGGTGCGCTGATTTACGACCCCGAGTGGGTCCAGTCCTGACCCGTGTCTATTCCAACGCTGTATTTTTATCGCACGCATAAACAGTATATTCAACTTTTTTTCCAACCTTTAACAAGACAAAATTTAACTCCAAACTAAAATTTCGTAGGATTACTAGTAATCCTACGAAAAATGAACTAGGTCTTCTAATATGAAGTAAAGTATAAAATATGAAAACTGCACAATTATTATGTTATACTAGCAGCGCCCCGCGGTTTTACCCGTGTACTTTCCATTCCCGTGAGAGTACAGTGATAAATATATGCCTATGTGTTATTCTGATGTGTAAGCCATATTATTATAAAGTTACATCAAAATCTAAAAAAAATTACGTGAAAGAGTAAGAAACATCCATCTATCCATGCATACTTACAAACTTTCGCGTTTATAATATTAGTAGTATAATATAACATCGAACACGATTTTCGAAATTCTTAACGTGCGAGTAAGATTCGCGGCTCTCTATGCTCTTGCAAGCTGTGAGTGCTATTTTAGGCGCTAAATGATATTTCAATGCATCTGTGGAGTTATTTATATTAAAATTTTAAATTTTAATTTACCTCGTGTTTAGAAATTTTGAAAAACCCATTTCAAGGCACACACAGGGGGGAGGGTCAGGATCGAGCCCGGAACCCCTCGCAGAGGCCGATTCCATCCACCACTGAACCATCATCGCCACAAACGTGTATTTACTTAAAAATCAATCGTAACAAATATCAAAATCTAACTTCCACATAATATCGACTGCAATATTTTCATCCACAAAAACTTTCTGTATCACAAATCTATCCATACAAACAACTTTATTTGAATCCATTAAGTCACTAGACCTAAACGAATTATTCGGAAGAAAAGGTAAGTCAGTTTATCAGCACTTTATATTCTGCTATCGCAAGACGGAGGAGGTGCTGGGAGGTGCTCGGAGGTGCTCGGAGGTGCTCGGAGGTGCTCGGAGGTACTCGGAGGCGCGCGTGCAAGGACAATAACCGTATTAGTCTGGCCCCTGATGAGTCTCATCTAATTATCGCCTCTCGCAAAAACGTGAGACAATTACTAACACCTGCATAAGTAGTACTGTTTAAATGTTGCTTACTTAGAGTATTGAATATACGGTTATATGATTAACATTATTTCATTATCATCACCAGCTTCTGTCCGTCCATTGCTGAATATAACCCACCTTCAACGATACCTTGGAACTGGCAACCCACACGGACCGGTCATTATTAGAAAATTTTCTACCTGGATAATGGCCGACTAACACTTCGTCTACCTAAACGCGGCATCGACTTTTGAATCTTATTGGCCCATCGACCATGCTGTTCTCGTGAGTGTGTGATTAACCTATAACTGCCCCTCTAATGGTTTATAATCTTCGCGTGTCTAACATCGGCTATAGGTATCTTTCCCTTATATTATTTCATCATCATTATCATCATTAGTTGAACATATATTATTTAATACAATAAAATTGTAAAAGTAATGGAAATATTATGATTGAAATTATGTATGGTGGAGCTACGAAAAGGTCATGATTATTATATATGTCAAGGGTTTATTGATATTTAATAATAAATGAATATTATTTTAAAATCACGGCACGTTTACTTAGCCCCATGGTGAATTCGTAAGTTGTGTTGCGGGTACTAGGAAGAAAATATATATAACAAATATTTTTCTTATGTTTACGCCAATATCGCTCATTATAATGAAACAATTTTTACGGATTTTAATCGCGGTTTATTTAGTTTATATACATATGTCCGACGTTTCGCATACTTTACAGCAACCATGTTCACGGGAAGATTGAGCTGCTCTATAAATAAATTCTTGCATGGCATTATTACTATTTAATGTTAGTTTAGTTCATAATAAAATATTAGAAGAAATTAATTGCTATGATTTTATTTTAATCCTACGTCATAATATAGGAATTAACTATAATTTTTATATTATTATTTATAAAATTTACCGACTCGATAGCATATTTAACAATGTCTTTCTCTTCTTCTAAACAAACATCCGATAAATATTCCGTAAGCGGCGGTGAAACTGGAAAACGCAATTTATTAATTTACAAAAACGTAACAAGCGTCACCTGTCACGCAACGTGACGCGACGTGACGCAACGTGACGCGAGCACCCCAAGACGACGTGATGAATTGTGGAAAATAAAAATTACGACGTAACTGAATGGAAAAAGGGGAGCGTGTTTCATGCTAATCGATGACGCTAACCGTGTAAACGGCTATTCGACGCTTAAATATAATGCTCGTGTATTTGTCAAAAAGTCAAGTTTATGGTGCTATATGTTTTCTTTATTCTATTTCTTATCTGTCCTTGGAGAGTAAATTTATTCTGACTGGGACTTACAGATTGTCGCAAAATGTTATTATGATTGAGATATCTGTGGGTCATGGTCATCGAATTATTGTTTTTAAGTGACAGTCAGAGTGGTTGGTCAAAGTAAAATAAGTTTTATTTTAGGAATAAAGTCATAAAAAGATCAGTGAAACAAATGTTTATTGTGGATGTCATATTTTCATTGTATAATATGTTAACAAAAATCATACGCGCGCTTAAAACTATTTCTTAACATTTAAAAAATAAAAACAAAAATATTCTATAATAATGAACTATTTAAAACTAAATTATATAATCACCCAGTTACTGGGTTGTGGAAATCAGAGAAGCAGTCGCACCATTTAAACTACTGGTAACTGAATCTGGTTTGACTGGAAGCCGACCACAAAATATAGTTGGGAAAAGGTAGGCAGATGATACTAAATTATATAATAATTACAAAACCATTTCACATAATATAAGTTCAACTAAATGTATACATCAGTAAAAGTGGTATAAGTAACAGATAAGCATTTTATCTGAAATTGCCTAAATTAAGCGTCCCCGTGTCATGCTCTCGCTGCGGAATTTAATTTAAATGTAGCATGTGTTAAAAATACGACGTTACCTGTCGCACTGGCGCGTGACGTCACACCCGACACATTTCACGCTTTGTGTTTACATGTTGTTAGCTAAAATGCATAAATCAGAATGCTTGGTTCACAAAGTAGAATATTAAAACAAAATGGAACGTAGTTTCCGTGGACGATACAGAAATATCAACTCCGCTAAATAAAAGCGATAAAGATCTTTCAAATAGTTACAATAAGAATCAAAATAACGATGATCAGTCAAAATTCAATATCCCTATCATATAAACTTTAGAAGTAGTTGAGCACTTTTGAGAAGTTTCTATTAAAATCATTGGGGTCAACAACGCTGACGGCGCCCATAAACAGACATTGAAACGATCAAAGAAGACCCATTCTTAGATGAATCATCTGCTCTACTCTTCAGATGAAGCTCAAAAGCCAAAAAACCAACAGCATATTTCCATTAAAAAAAAACAGTGGCCTGTAAAATCAGTTTACTGACGATAGCTGAACGTGACAACGTCATAAGAAAATACTGATGGGCCGATTGTGCCTTTTTGTCGCTTGTTCCGCGCTCTCGCTTGCACTTCAAGCTTTAAATGGAACGCCTCAGATCTAGGTAACACCGCATGAGTCATGTTTTTCGTGCGTGCAGCCGGCTCCATCGAATTATAAGCCGTTGTCACGTCAAAATTAAAAAAGACTCATTGCACACCAAAGAAGGTAATGATACCAATGCAGATACTATCAAATGCATGCCTACCAAGAAAATACATCATCACGCATAAAGAAATAACTTTAAGGTTGTATTTGAAATTAAAAAATAACGAAAATGTTTGTATCTCGCTGCATAAAGTCTCGTGCACGGTGGAGTTTACTTTGGCACGTTTCCCAGAGATAGGTGTGTCGTAGAGGGTCGTAACACAGTTGCAATGTCTTCGAGGCAAATAAAGAAATTTCACTCTGAAATTTATGCTCTTGGATTATTGTCTCGTATAAGTTTTCGGTAAAAAATATTTTGAATATATTTTACGGTAAATTACTTAGATAATATGTTTTACTGTTAGTAGTTGATCATTGCACTGCTTGAGTTATTGAGCAACTATTACCATTGTTTAACGATAAAATTGAAATTATATTATTCTATTTAAACATTGAAGATGTCAATGAGACTGTTTTTTAATCTTCGATTAATGGACTATTAAAATCGATAAGCAGTTGTTTTCTCACATTTTGTTTTATTTTTGCCATAACTTACATTTTACGATAATTTGCGTGAACATGCATAGACTAACTTTATTTACCTTAGTGGAACTGATAGTCCACCCGGAGAAGATAAATAACAACTAATTATATTAATTGCACTTGTGATATTTGACACTTTGAAAATCCTCTATAATAATATCTTTCTTATCATCAAAATCACATATTATCCTTTTACCGTCAAGTCGGACAATTTCTCCCGCAATTTCTTTTTCATGGAATATACATTGTAAATTAATAAATTACAGCAGTATTTCCTTGAAAATAACATATTACAGTCGATGAAGGCGTTAAATCAGAGATTACCGAGCCCGTATCTCTCACGTCTAAGTGCCTGTTAACTGCTCACGTGTGAGCGCGGCTTTATCTACTTTGGCTGGATGCCGGTACTCGGATTATTTCTTACTTTTCTACTTACACCATACAATTTATGTGTTTCATTTATTTTAAAGCGAATTTAAAATCTTTCCAATGCCTTTGTACGTCAGATTTATATTGTAAGCCCTAAGTGGACAACAGTATATAATATTATGAGCTGATATTAATGTAATGCAGAACGTGAGATATCAATATGTATACAATATGTTATATTTGTAGTTTAATCATTTACGCGAGTGAATATTGTCATATATTTCAAGTATGCTGGTTGTGTGTCTTCCTCAGAAACAATATCAATATTAGATTGGCAAAAAAAGTACTCGATTTTACTAAATCGAATGAATTGACGTTCTCGTCAGTATACACAAAATTTATCCTTTTCTACTGTATCATTGTTATTTTTAAAACATTTTTAGAAAGGATATAATATCAATCACATGTCGCACTTCCCTTCTTTATCGCACTTCTGGGCACTGATCTCCTCCTTGAAGTCAAGAGAGTGTGAGGTCATACCGGTGCGCTTGCCTAATGGAAATTGGTGAACTTCACACACCTTCAAAGACTTTTAATCTCATCAGGTTTCCTCGCGATGTTTTTCTGCGCCACTCACGTAGTTATAAAAGTAAAGGAATTATTCACATTGCTCTCTTCAGTTTCATCATATTGTACAATAAAACCTATTCAAAGATAATGGTTAGCTTAATACAACTATAATGTCAAGAGTTGGCAAGTGAGATGCCATTGGACATTGTTAGCGCATCGCTATTATACGCGTACCTGTTGTATGGCGACAGTGAGTGAGGCTCCCCTGCCAAATGGCGGGGACTTGCCAAATTAGATCATAAAGGTTAATACCCGCCGCGGTCGTCAGGGCGGTCTGGCGATGTTTTTGTAATGGATTTTTATAGTTATCCCATTGTCCACTATTCCATTTTGAATAGTTTTATTACTATATACATTCAAGCTCTAATATGATTAAATAGAATGACGATCGTCAAGTGGGTATGAGCTCGGCATCTTACGCAAGGGTCCGGGTTTGATCTTCACCCCTTAGAATCGTTAAAATGGATTATTTTTACCTTTTCCTCTACACCTGAACATAAGAACATCACTCGCTTGCCAGTAAAGCAAAACATCGAGTGAATTTTACCAACCCGCATTGGCCCAGTGCTGCGATAAACTATGGCGTCACATCGTTCTTGTCTGATTTAGACGAAGAGTCCAACGATGCCCAGTAATGGGAAATGATAAGGTGGGTACTATCATCATCCATCCATTGCTAAATATAGGCCTCCCTCAATGAACGTTAAGACCACAGTCGCATCCAACACTGACCGGCCAGAGCAGGAAGATCGTCCTCTTCTTCGTTTGTCATATTCTAAGAAACTATTATTATTATAAGAAAGGCTGTTAAAGACAAAGCAACATGGATACTGCAATATTTATTCGTTTTAGCGAGTCGTTGTAGTAGCAGGAGGAAAATGTAAACAAAATGAAAAAGCCAGTGACAGGTTACTTTGGCAAGATTCCTGTATGCGAGATAGGTGCATTCCGTACTGAAACAAATGTTGGCCGTTGTTAGACTTAGAGTGCACTGTAATGTATTAGAATTGTTATAAAATATATTTGATTAAAACAAAATAAAACGCTTAAGAATTAAGTTTGCCATTTCCGCTGTTGTTCACTAAAGCCAAGCTTGTGTTTCTGAACTAGATAGCTGTTTAGAAGGTTTCCCTTTGGGAAGATGAGTTGATCGTCTCAGAACATATTCGATTCTATGGGTTTTAATGCACACTAATAATTGTATTATCCCAAACGTTAACAGTCATTGCTTTTTACATTATTCTTGAACGTATCTCGAAATGTTGTGAAGTTTGAAAAATGAGTATTTCCAAATTTTGTCGTTGCTCACCGATATTGAGAAATCGTCATTAACACAAAAGCCGCATATCAGAAAAAATTACATTGAAAAAAGAATAAATTAATGCTTTTTCCAGTATAATTGTGGTTTCAAAATTAAAATAAATAGAGACATAACATTCTGGTAGTAAAATAGACAATTTATTTACATTATCCCCGTCGTAAGCCTAACAAAATAAAGGTAAACAAGAAAACGTTTAATGTCTTAGCGTAGTTTCGGGAGAAAAAACACCGCCTATTACTACTCTTATCTAGGGTAAGTCAATTTTCCTTTCCCTACCCAAAGTTACCTTATCTATTCGAACTTGGAAATATCCACCATACTAAAGAGAAAATACGACGGAATGAACCTGAACGTAGAGGTTTGTTAAGATACGACCGACCTGAGCATGGAAGAACGTTGACAAGGTGGACACTGATCGTATAATCCCCATAAAATAAGGCGGCGAAAAAAAACAGAGACACACCGAGCTTTTGTTATATCTGATAATTTAAGGATTTTAAATAATCATAATTATTTTCATCATTAAATCTATTTAAAATGTGATATTTACCGTGTTTTTATAATGTTTTTGTGTGTTGTTTCATTATAATGTTTTTTTTTAACTTTTGTTTCTCGTGAACATGATCGAAATATCGAGCTCTGTGAAATAAAGTTAATGGAAAAAATAAAAAATATTTTATATTTTTTCCATTAACTTTATTGAAACGCGAAATAAAACATGGTAAATATCCCGTTTTGAATAGTTATAACAATGAGATAATTCATCTAAATAAAATATTAAAGTTTTAAAATCTTTTAATAATTGTCTATTAAATTATATTTAATTTGTTGTGTCACCAATTATTTTTCGCGTTAATATATAATTTAATATATTTAAAGTGTGGTCTGATAATGATGTTCAGTACTTGGTATAAAGTCCTAACGCACTGCTGCCTCTCTCACTTCCCAGTGAATTCTATTCGATCACCAAACCAAGACTGTTACTAAATAGCTGGTAATTCATATATGCACCCTAAAGACGAGACCATCGTTCGCTCATCGTCGACAAACGTCGTAAGGAAACCTGCATGCCCGATGAGATTAAAAGTGTCTAAATGTGTGTGAAGCGCATCGGTGAACTATGGCCCAATAACCCTCCTCATCTGATTTCTGAGTAGTAAAAGAAAATACTGAGTAGTATAAGAATAAAAAAAAATACTGACAGTTTTTTTTTACTTCTATATAATATAGTAAATCTTAGTAGTACTACTCAGTAGTCCATTACCAGTCTATAAGCCGTGTTAATATTATAAATGTGAAAGCGTGGATGTTAGTTACGCTTTCATGCAAAAACTACTCTACGAATCATCGTGAAAGTTTTTACACATATTCTGGGAGGTACTAGAAGTAACATAGGATACTTTTTAGGCGAAGCCGCGGGCAACAGCATTTTTAACAGGGCATTAAATATATTGAAGTATATGTTCTATTACACTGAGTTAAAATTGATCCAAACTTCTAGAAGAAATAACCCTCAGATTTAGTATTCTCTCTATATAACTATTACCAGCATGTGGCGTCAAAATTGTACAAATCTATGGTACTGAATTTAAATACGCCCAATTTCCCAATGAGAATTTGAACTCGGTGTACCAAAACACACGCCACAAATAATCCAAAGGCCGGTATCTCCAAGCCCCGTGCGCTTTACGACGTCGGACGTAATGGCCAATCGCACCTTCCTCGTTTGATCGTTTTCCTATACAGCCTACCCTCACCTACCCTTGGATTTTCTCGATTCTCTTGCATCATCATTGTAATAAATTTGTCACTTCCGTACTTTATTGAATGTATTTGAATAAAGACGTATTTGAAATAATATAGTTTGTGACTGGAATAAAATTACCCAATGCACAAGTCTTTTTTTATTACTCAGGATAAAAATAATTGTTAAATTATTAGCTCGTATGATTGCTACGTGTCTTAAAACTTTAACTAAATGGTAGATGATAGGCATTAGACACCTATAAAAGCCCTCGTGTTAAGATGATAAAAGTTATAAAACTTGTACTAAACTGAGTCCTAATTTAAGCATACACAAAAACAACGTAAAGTATAAAAAGAACCCTCTAGTAATAAAGAAATAAAATTGAAATAAAGTAAAAAACTATAGCAATTTATAGAAAACGTCTGAAAGTTTTAATTAAAAAGAAAAACATCCTTACAATACAAATAAGGCGACATTTTAAAGATATATGAAGCAATATTTTTTCCCCAACATTCTGCCTCTCAGGTGAACGTAAATCACTTGTCTAGACGATTTTTACGGCGAAGCTGATGCACGCACTATAATATAAGCACTTTATTGTATTAGATTTTTCTCCGCGACTGTACATACTAGATTGACTCAGAATCTACTCTTTGATCTTATTTTATTGTTTGGAATATCCGTCCAATCAGGTTTTATTAATGTGCCCGTGAATCTTGTTTTTTGGTCTCTTTTTATAGATTGTAAGTTATTTTTTTTTAACTTTTTTTTAAATAAAGAAACTGTTTCGGAAATCACGATATTTATATATTTATTTATTTTTAGACATATTTATTTTTTGATTGAATCTACTTGCTCTAATTTTTCGCCCTATGATGTCAAAAGTGAGGTAATATGGGTTTTAGAAAGTTTTTATTTGAAAACAGAATTTCTAACGTCGTTCTTAGACATACAACTTAGCCATTTCAGCTCTTTTATTCTTGTACCTTGATCATTTAAACCTTTTCGTAAGTTTTTTTTTTGTGAATTGTAAGTTTTTTTTTCACTTTTATCGTGTATCTTTATCTATGTTCTTTGTCTATTACACGTGGTGTATAAGAATATTTAGATTCATAACGATTATTTTTATTAAATATTCATATTAATATATACAACCAGCAACCACAGCTGTTTTATTACAAAGATATTTTCAAAACAAAACACATCCAATACAGTAGTTTCTATTTCAATATAGGGGCAAAAGTTTATATCAAAGGAGAAATTCCGGCGTACCTTGAAAAATCTGGCCAGCGGTGTACGTGAGCCGCCTCACAAGAGGTACCCTTTAATAAATCGCACTTTATTTTTTATAAAACACACCTCGTGACGTCTACAGTTTATGCGACCCGTGTGCTCTGAATCTGTGAATTGGGGTATCTCGGATGGGTTTATAAACATGTGGATGTGGTAAGGGTTGGAAAAGAGTATGGCGGCTATTTTAACCGACTTTTTAAAAAGGAGTAAAAGTCAATTCAGATGTTTATTTTTATTTATTTTGGAAAGCATACCTGCGTCATTTGAAATCGATCAAAAAAGGGATTTTTTTTGTAAGAGTAGTTGCAAAATTCATTTATGATATTCTTTATGCTGGTACGGTAAATACCTTTAATGTTTGAATAAAATAGACGAATTAAAATAATACCGGGTAAGTGGTATTGTTTGAGAAACCTACTATAAATACTTTATTGGTATTGAAAAAAATGTTACTTCGGATAGTCCTCTATCTATATAATATTTATATATGTGTCCCTAAATTTCTATACCGCAGATAAAAAGTGGTACTTTATATTATCATTACTAACATCATCATCATCAACATCAGCCTCTATCCATCCACTGCTGAACATTATATTTATAAAATTAGTCTTATAAGTTTTTAAACGTATTTTTACATAATATATTTGTATTATGTATATTTGTATAAATCATAAAGCATTTCTCCATATCTATAGACAATTGATTTCATTCTTAGGAACTATCTGTCAACAAAATTATGTGAGCCTTATACGATTCGACAAGGAGACTTATTCATGATATCATCTGTTTTCATAAAAAATTCTCATTACAAATCGCTTATACTTGTTTTATTTAATTATATAGAGTTTATTTTTTCTTATATTTTTGCATAAAATATGTAAATGGGATACTGATATTAGTTTTTTTCTTATTTTTATTGTAGTAAGTACAGAAACATTCTAATATTATTATTACTTTTTTCTTTTTATGTATATTTAAATTATAGATTATATTATTTTCGTCCGAATTCTATTCATTAACAATAAAATTCGATAAATCACTTCACTTCACAATCACAAATTCGATTATGAATGAGAAATTCGTAGACAATCATTGTGATTTTAAACCGGATGCAACGGAGAAAACGATAGGTAAGAGACACAAATACAAAAGAGCGAGAGAGCAAATGTCGGTGTGTATGTATAGTGTGGTTTTAAAACTTACTTGAATTTGAGCATTTAGCATGTGTTTCACTTCTATCATGAGTGAATCGCACACACACCTTTTTTTCTTTTACTTGCGCCAAGAACTTAATTTTTACTTACACTTAAGTTTTTTGTTCAACCAAATGCGGGAAGTATGTGGTTGAACAAATAGATACACAGTGGAGCTTCTTCATGATGCCGCTTCATCATTTTGATTAAAGAAACTTTAAAAACTACAATTCTAGTTGTGATCGACATCGAGTTTCAAGAATATGCCCGTAGAGTGATCCCCGTACCTGATGCGGCGTCACGTCTCGCACTTTGAATGGCAAATCACGAAAAGGTAGACCTTTTGGGCCTCTGAGACCGGGTATGAAAATAAAATGATTGCGAAGGGTCCGAGATGGTACCGTATTAAAATATTCCCAGAGCTCGGCCGCTCGCCACCTGATGTTTGAGAACTGTCGCCCTGAACTTTGATTTCGTTGTGGAAAATTATTTCGGATATGAATAGGGATTCGGTCGCAAAATTCCATAGACGTGTCATTTGGGTGAAATTATATTTTTATTTATTAATCGGTTGTCTTGGCGTTCATTGAGGGAGGCATATGTTCAGTAGTTGAACGATAAAGGCATAATGTGATGATGATGATGATGAATGCAATGAACTCTGAAACTGTTAATAAATAGTCTTATTACACTGTTTTTAGCAAAGCACAGCGGCTTTAATAAAATCCTCACTTATTCATAAAAAAAATATAAATAATTACACGTTAATAATTAGTATTTTTGACTGTACCATCAATATATTCATTCAAATTATCCTCTAGTAGGACTATTGGAAGAAATTCTTTTAACTTGAAAACTTATGTAATGAGGTAATCCTTTGTAATGTTTTTAACACTATTTTACTAAATATTATTATGTTTTTTAAAAAACATACAATAATATTAAATAAATAAAGAAATAATTAAAAATACATAATAATGTTACAAATTGTAATCTAATATTAATTATGGTTACTATTAAACAACCTACAACTGTATAATATTGAATGTTTCATTTCAGGTGAAGGGTTGTTTTAATGAATCGAACGTCGCATTAGTTAGCATGAATTAAGCAGATATCTGCTCCAGATTAATGAAGATATCCAGCTACACTCCCACTCATATAAAGGGTGTTTTTTGTATTATTCCAACATACACTAAAATATGTAAGACCACATTACATATTGGGTATAATGCAACGGTGGGGGGAAGAGACTGAACTGTAGGTGGAAGAAATAATTAATCAATAACTGTTAATAAAAAAAACTCCAAAGTTTGTCTCAAAAAAAAAACAATATATTTTGCCGTTATATCATCATAGCACAGTACAGTTTCGCTTCTATTTTATTGTTTTATTGATAATAATCTGGTTTTATTGATGAAAATGAAACACTAAAAAATTAACACAAACAACTTTGATAGTACAAACAGTAGCACGCTGTATAACCGCATACCTTCAACAAGGTACTATCCCGGAGGAGTTGAATAAATTACACCGAATAATTCCTAAATTAACATTTTTAATCTGCGCGGAGATGTTACGCAAATAAATTATGGCTATCTACTAAGCGTAGATGAAAGATGGAAGATAAACGCTAACGACCTCCTATCTTCAGGTGGGATTTGGGGAAAGGGTTTCGATGTTAATGGTACTTATTTGACTACTTATGGACCTAGTACAGAGTGAAGAGCTATGTGTTTTATCACTTTGTACTAGGTCTCTAGGTAGAGATTATGAAAAATATAAAATTCTAGAATGCCCTGTTGTCTCTACATTCACAAAATTTTAAGGTTTTCCTTTTTATTCTAGATTTTTAATTTTAGAACACCTACTTACAACCACACGATCATCTCTCGCTCTGCTAGTGAGTATCCCATATTTTCTTTAATGAGTCGATGTCTCCCGCCATTTGGTACGCAGATTGTAACTTTTTTATCTGGACAGCGACCATTCATTCAAGTATCAATAAGCTTACTAAGAGTAATTAGATCGACTGACTTCATTACGCCAGTTCTTCTCGCTTCTTTCGATTTGGAATCTGGCATTTGAGGTAACCTTGAGGGCCCTGAGCACTAGGGTAATGGGGGACCAATATAAATAACAATTTATACATGTGTAGGTTTTAATTTTGGAAAGAGTAGGTAATCATAGTAATTAGAACACTACTAAGTATTCTAATCAGTAACAATTGTTTAACCTCCAAAAATTATCACTGGATTATATTCTGATAAAAAAAAATAGTGCCCTATAGATAACGGGGCCCTGGGCAGTTGCCCAGCGTGACCAATCGAAAAGATGGGCCTGATTTCAAGCATTGATTTTATTTGAATAATTTATTGCCTGTGGGTACTTCACATAGAAGCATAACTAAAACGTTTAGTATATTCAAATAGGTTAGCCCACGACCGCGGCATATGCCCATTATCGTATTTCAACTGTTCATTTGTCCACTGAATCACTCACCTGACCGTGTGATGTATCACCCCCTTTATTGCCCCACTGTTTTAGTGCCGCCCGTTACCGTATTCATTGTTTGGTCACGCTATGTTGATTACTAAATAAATTCTGCACCGAATTTGAATTACGTTCTATTTAAAATTACGAGTTATTATTTTTATTTTTTTAAATTTATGTAATAAAAAAATTAAAAACAAAACATTGCTATTTGTAGTAGTACGAACGAAAGGAAAAAGTAAGGCGATTTGTTTGGGAGTTTTCATTTTTGGCAGATTTTTTAAAACATCTACTCTCCTATTCTTCCTTTGACCTAATCAACTTATCAACTACGGGTATAGAGACAATGAGAGACATACATTCTAATAAATTTAAAATATGTCCTTAACTTTCAATAGCCTACTTGAACAGCAGCATTTATTTACTATTGCGTCTATCTTAGTAATAGAGTCGTTCTAATCATCGTTTTTAATTTTGTTGCTTATTATCATTTTATTATTATTCACCTTACAGAACTTCAACTGTAGGTACAAAGATAATATTAACTAATAATATTAATACTAACAGAAAACACTTTTATTTTTAATTATATAAAATTGGCGATAAAAAGCAATCAAACGGATACGAATTCCGGAAGTTGCCGAAGACTGAAGCGTGCTAATGTGCCGAACTGCGGGGAAACAGCGAGAAAAACACTAAAACTGCTATCAAGGTGGACAAAGTTTTGTTAAGGAAGTTAGCGATAAGGTTGGAAAAATCTTATCGATAACTTTATAACATAAAAATTGCACATACTAACATTTAACTGAAAATGACATATTATTACGACATATAATTTTATATACCACTTATTAGAAGGCTTAAAAAAATATTTTGTCCAATATTCATTTTTAAGTCGAAAGAAAATTTTAAAATTATAACGTCTCCTTGTACACCACACGAACGACTGAAGAAAATCATTTGGCTAAGATAGAAAAAAACTAGGCTTAAATATTGTCTTGCAGAAAATATTATACATATTATTACATTACGACTTAGGGACCTCCAAGAAAAGCGCATACTCTTATCTGAAAGGCAACACAGCTGCTAATCCTCTGGCGTAGCGGGTGTCTGTGGATGTCGCTATCACTTACCATCAGGTTAACCGATTGTCCGTTGCCCCCTCTTCTATAAAAAAATGTTCATAATAAATACCAAGCTCCAACTTAAGGAGTAGCAAAAAAAAGAAATGTGGTGTCGTGGGACACCAGGTAGGAACGAAGTTCCCTCGGCTAAAAAGAAAGGTATTATACACTACTCGCTTGTGTATGCGACTGTCGCGCCTGCGCACGTCTCATTTAACGCTTTTATTCCACGCACTTTTTCTTACGGTTTTACTATCACATTTTTTTCAGTTCGGTCGCGCAGCAAAATCCCTATCCCCTCCAAGCCTGCCGTAAGGAACTTCGTTCCAATATGCCAACATAAAAAATATCTTTATTCAACTGAAATACTATATGAAACTCTTAAAAATTGTTTTTTTTTCGGTTGGATCTATGCTAATGGTCCTAGTGACCGTTATGCGTCATCGGAAATGGACTTAAAAATTGTACACTCGCTGATTTTATATCGACATCAGACATCACTACCTTTACAGCGACGATAGCGAAAGTGAATTCCTTTCACCTGATAGAACGGTTATTAGCCAATTCGATGCCCATTGCTGTCCTAATAGAGGTATAATAAAAGGGTCCTCGCTCTATTTTTCGTTTATTTGAAAAAAAAAGGTAAAAATAAAATTTTCTTATTCAATTTTCTCGGCGAGGTAGTTCAACGCAATTTTATTTCTTTTCCTAAGGATATTAATTTTATATTTCATTAAAAGAGTAGCTTGTATAAGGTTCTGTTGTATTAATTGTAGTAGGTTTATTATTTTGATAATGATAATATTGTTGTAAAGTATCGAAATCCTCAGACATGTAAAAAACCGTAGTCAAACGCGTTTATTAAAGTAAAATATATTATTTTAAAATTATTATTGAGTTTCTTTTTTACTTTTTTAAAACGTCACGACATGTCCTTAGTATTTTAATTTTTTCCCTTTCTTACTAGTCTTTCTTCTTACTATCTTAACAATATTAATAAACGCGAAAGGATGGATGTTATTCTTTCACGTAAAGAAACGACTGATTAAACGACTAAAAAAACGAATGTTTACTGACTGATTTGAATGAAACCTTACAATTATATAGCTTATACATCAGAATACCACATAGGCTATAATTTATCCCTGTACTCCCATGGAAATGGGAAATACGCGGGTGAAACCGCGGGGCGCTGCTAGTATGAAATAAAGATTTTAGATTGACAGATTGAATATTTTGTGTGTACGTTAATTGTATAGAAAACTAGCAGCGACCATATTCTGATGATTAATTAGCCATCAACGTAAACGATTCAATCCAGGAGTTCTTATAGCATATCTCCTCACTGTGCCAATAAACATCCATGCCATATTTCCTACTCGCAGAGTCCCGAAAAGTTTCACAGTTCAAAGTTATTGAATGTAGATGAATAATGTGAAATATATGAAACGAGTGAAAAACACACGTCGTGTTAAACCGTACGTTGTAGGGGAGTGACGCCGCGTGCGTGTGATAGTGCGCGTTAATATTACAGGTGCACATGATCTATTGGCTGCACGTGACAGCCGGACAAGCGATAGGCGATAGCGATTTCTGTGTAGTCCACTTACCGTGTATTAGTAGTACCGTGTACTCGTTGTTCTTCACTAGATATTATAAAACAAAGTCTGCAGCGCACAGATTTATAAATATATACTGCAGCGTATGTATTATAGTTTGTTCGCGATAAACCTTAAAACTGCTTAATGGTTTTTCATGCTATTTCCTTCTAAAGATTTGATGATTCATGAGTAAGGTTTTAGTATAGAACTTGAAATAATTTTGTATTAATTGGTTAAAATATTGTACCCGTGGAGGGGCGGACAGTTAGATATAATATATTATATGATTTTTTTGCATGCGTATGTACATACGTAACGTTCAAAAGTCCAGTAGCAATCGAACGCAGCTATAGCGTCAACACTTAACGTTACTTGTGACCTTTTTCTATAAAGACAATTCACACACACACATACACTTTGTTTGTCTGTATAAATTCATATCGTTAATTTCGTCTCAACGTGTAAGCAATGCCGTGGCCCAGTGGTTAAGCAAGTGCATATATTTTATTCTACGATCACCTGTTAAATTGCAGGATCAAATCCATCCCACATTGGGTCTGCGTCGATTCTTCATTTTTAAATTGTAATGTTTTAAATTTTGAAATATTTATAAATTATTACGAATGTTTCTAACTAAAACTTAGTTAGAAACATAACATTCTAAACAGAGCAAAGAATGTGAGGGTAGATTTAAAATAAAATGATTACTGGCTTGGAAAAAACAAAATATTAAAATGTTGTTGGTTGGTGAATTCAGCTACGAGTGATTGTGTGCTAACTGTTTCAATTTAAAATAATAATTAGGTGTCCAATATGCAAGCAAATATTAATAGCGAATCAAGAGCTAATATTGTGGCCCTATATTCGAATGGCCTAAATATTTCTCAAATTTATAACGAAACTGGCTTCTCTGTAAGTAGAAATTAATTATATTATTGTGATGCATATTTTTTCAATGGTTAAAATTGTCTTTTACAATTCGTTAATTTTTTTTAGGGAAATACTGTTAAGTCGACGGGTGAAGAGATTCGAGGAAGAAGGTGGCTTGCAGAGTCGTAAACGAAGTGGAAGGCCACTTCTTATTAACCAGACTCAGCGGCGTTACATGGTAGCGGAGTATAAAACGTGTGGTTTCATACCGACAAGACGTTTTGCCGATGAATTAAACACCTCATTGGTAACCGTTCGTCGTGCACTTCATGACGAGGGACTACATCACCGAAAGCCGGCGAAAAAACCGTTTTTGACTCTAAAGGCATAAAGACGAATGGCAGGAAGACTATATATATAGAAAGATAATAGTATATAAAGTGAAAATAACGTAGTGTCAAACACCGAATCTGGCAGAATAAGTGTGAACATGTGGGGATGGATTAGTGCGCGAGGGCCGGGTGATCTTGAATTTATACACACAAAATGTTAATCAATATTATTACATTAAATATATGTTTCTGTGTCACACTAAGTATTAATTGTTATAATATTTATATTTCGTTAGTTTCGATCGGACATTGTAGTTTCTACCTAGGGACGTGCTGGCCAATGATTAGGAGGTTTAATATTTAAAGGTTGAGGTTAAGTTTTAATCCTCTTTTCCTCGAGAAAATGAATAATTAAACTTTAACCTCAATAATAATATGAAATATTGGTAACACAATAGATATCTATAATATTTTTATTTTGATAGATCTATGGATCAAAGATTTTAACGTCAATCAATTCAATTGTTTAATTGTTAGGTCATTAAAATAAATATAACATATATTTTATATTTTGAAAGTGTTGTTTTATTATATTACCTACTTAATATATATTATATTATATAATATAATATATAGTAGTATATAGTAATATATATATTATTATATACTACTTAATATAAGTATATAAAATTAATATTATTCTTAAATAAATAAAACTTTAAAAAAGTCATTTCATTAAAAAATAAATGAGTTTATAAGAATGTTAAGATAAAGACTTTGCAAAACTGAGATTCGATCCGTGACCATTTCAACTAGCGTCGATGCGAGGCCAACTATTTACCGATGAAGCTACGAGATATCTTACGTAGCTTGTGAAATTTTTGCATTATTATTGACACAGTGCAATAATGAATGAAGAGGACAAACAATATAACGTTATCTTTGTCTTGCATCCACTACACGCTTATACTTTCTGGTATTGACACTGTACAACATTTAAGTGTGTGCATGATAACATGGCGCACACATTCAGAATACGCACTATACCGGCAAGCGAATACGGTCATTACGATGCTACTGGACTTTTGAACGTTGACTGTATGTAACTGAACACCACCTAAACTGTACGGATTATAATGTTTTTGTGTGTTTTCAAGTATTTTTGAGAATGGTTTACACTCACGACCCATTTTCTTCACACAAAATGCTAAGGATAACGTTAAGTTTGTCATGTCCGTTTGATTAAAACTTTTAATTGTGATTTAAAAATAAAACACATCACAGCAGTTTATTTATCTTACAGTGATGATACATAATTTTTAACCTTTTCTGAAATATTGCACGTCAAAAAAAATAAAATCTATAATTGAATTTGCACTGCACTGCACTGTAATGATTAACATTTTATTAATATGGATTTTTTTAAATAATCAATACCCTATTCATAACCATCGTACATTCTAATACACTATGCCCGGTTTCTGAGGAATTTTTAACGGCAGTTTATCTATTCATTATTTAGTCGCTATTGGTTCGATAACCTAAGAAAGTGCGTTTCTGAACATCGCAATGTAAGATAAACTCCATTTAAACTTAGCTTATCTTAACTGACCAATGTGTGCCGTTTATCGATTTCATAACTTTATTTGACGTTTTGCTTCAATCAAATACATAAACCTTACATCAGTGAGTTTGACGTTTATTTAAAAAAATCATTTGCTGATAAATAGCGAATTTTAATAATTTATAACTAAAATAATGCTTATTTACCCTTGAATAAAATATTCTCGTAAATAAAACTAGTAATAATCCTGGATTAAAATAATAAAATCAATTTTAAACTTGATCTCTGAAACAGACCCATCTAACGGCAGATTATGGAACTGCTTATTTGATAGTTATTGAACGGTTCATTGCGTATTCAACGCAGTGACAGTTAACCGACGTTTATCATATACATAACTTTATTGTATCAATAGCTAATTAGAGTATAACTGGAAACTTCAGAAACTGGGCATTAACCCTTCCAACTCCTTAAACCTCTCCCAACAATTTTAATACGTGACATAAATAGATAAAAAGTTCATGGTCATTTAGAATTTTTTATTCGCTTTAAAAATAAGATTTTAGGAATTTTAAAACATTGCAGACACGCATTTTAAAATATCCTTCGAAGTCGTGACCGCTACATATTCTGTTAAGTAATCACTCGACTATTCCTTACTAATATTATAAATGCGAAAGTAACGCTGTCTGTCTGTCTGTTTGTTACGATTTCACGCCTAAACCACTGAACCTATTTTGATGAAATTTGGAACAGAGATAGATTTGATAAGAATTAAATAACCATTAATAATTGTTCCACCGTTTTTAAGATTTTTACCAATATGGGCATGACATAGGAGATGAAAGTTCGCAGGGTAGTTAAAAAAACCTGTCGGTACGATTTACGATACGTACGTACGGAACTGCGCTACTCCGAATTTACGCGAGCGAAGCCACGGGTAACAACTAGTGATTATATAATTATGCATTGAAAAACGTATAGCCTATTATAATTAAAAACGTCAAATCCTTTAACTTAGCCCACATGTGTAGTATACGTGTTACAAAAGAACAGCCAAAATATTTGTTGAAACAACTCGTCTCGAACAACGACGCCGCCACCGGTGCGCGGTACACGCTCACAGATTTATGCATTCAATATCTTTATTCTTTTTTATTATAAAGTTAGCTGATACCCGGCTTCAAGTGGCCTTTCATCATATTAATTATTAAGTGTGTGATTAAAAAAAATAGATGACATTGCGGCACGGCAGGAGCCAGCTGGAGTCCACCAGGAACTTATAGTAAAGTATCAACCCTTTTATGTCCCACTGTTGAGCACGGGTCTCCTTCTCGAAATCAGGCGAGGAGGGTAATGGGCCAATAGTTCACCGCGCTGGCCCAGTGCGGGTTGGTGAACTTCACATACCTTCAAAGACTTTCAATCTCATCAGGCATGCAGGTTTCCTCACGATGTTTTCCTTCACCGGTGAACGAACGATGGTCTCGTGTTTGGGGTGCACTTAGAAATTAGAAAAACCCATTTCAAGGCACACACAGGGGGTCAGGATCGAACCCGGACGTCTCGCATAAGAGGCCGAGTCCATCCACCACTGGACCATCGTCGCTCAGGAATTTATAATTAATAAAAATTAAAGGCAAAAAAAGAAATATAGATAAGACATACGCAAAAGAGTTTAGAGGAGCCACATCCCCAGACATGGCAACATCATGGTGTTAACCGACACAGTATTTGAATTTATATTGTCCTGCCACTGCGCGATAGTCTCGTGCTTAGAGTGCATTTAGAAAAACCCATTTCAAGGCACTCAGGGGTGGGGCTCAGGATCAAACCCGGAACATCTTACACGTGAAGCCGAGTTCATACCCACTACACCATCATTGCTCTTCTATTTTATTAATTATTGTTTTAATAAATGAATATACACATAATAAAATGAAAAAATACCGAAGCATCATTTTCACGTTATCTCGCGAGCTCATTTTTTAAGGGTACTTAGCAAAGTTTTTTGCTGCAAACGGCTCAAACTTTCAATTTTCCTGTCATTAAACGATTCTTAACGTTTCTCGCGGAGCGGGTGGAAAAAAATGGAAAAAAACGCCGACAATCAAATATGCGTTGTTTGATCGAGGGGTGAATATCATATTCAGCTGATGTTTTAAGAATTTTCCGCCATGTCTAAATGATAAAATATATGTTGTGCAAAGGTAATAAAGTGACATTTTTTTCAACAAGAATTAATTCGTAAAATAATGTAAATATATAAATAAGATTTTAAAAATTATCCCACACGGGACGCCAGGCTTGTGTTAAATCTTTTTTTTTGTCTGTTCGTCTGTATGTATATCTCGTCTAATGTCTGAACCGATTCTGGACCGATTTTATTGGGACATTCGCTAGCAGATATCTAATATATTGGAGCATTCCCTAAGGCTATAAAATACGCCTGTAAATCTCACTTGCTGTGTCTAATATGCGGGCAACCGAGCAGCTATTAATTCATAATAATTACTTCAATTGTAATGAATGAAAAAACTAGTTCACCTCTTACTAGCCCAGACAACTTATAAATATGTGATGCCTGTCTAAGACATAAGATGATAACACTCGTTGCCAGTGTTTACACTGACTTGCCTTTCCCTCCAAAACACAGCAAAGCTGTTTCGCGGGATACATAAGCAAGATAATGGTATCCATGAAGCCGGGAGTGCGGCACAGCAGATCCCCCCACCCGTCATAAAAAACTTTAATAATACCTAAATATTCTTTTTTTCTTTAACGCCGGGAAATGCACTGACGCATCCCGCAGGGGATTGGGTCTCCCCAGGAGGGTATGTGGGACTCGCTGCGCCCGAAAGCTGGTAAATGGACGCAGCTGTACCCACTAAAACCCGGCAAGTGCCACCAATGCCGACTTTGGTGAGGCGCCCCGGATCTACTAGCACAGGGCACCGCGACGGCCAGTCAGTCCCCTTGGGGGGCCAACACCACCTCCACAGACGGGTTGCCCCGCACCACAGAACAACCCACTCAATCACCCAATCCCACCGTCAGGATAGTACAATGAGGCTAGGTTCCCAGCCTCGCCCCTTGTCCCCTGCTCTTTTGTCCCCTCTTCTTATAAGAGGAGTACAAAGAGCCCCCTTGGCTCAATTAGCTTCGCCCAAGGTATTGGGCTCACCCTAGGCTACTGAGCCACACCGCCACAACAAGGCTTGAATCATGGCGGGGACCTAAATAATCTAGAGCAAGCTTGAGTCATGATTTCGTTTTTTATAGCTAACCAATATTTGTTTCAATGTGTCTATTGCGAACGGCTTATAATATACAATACAAAGAATTATTTTTTATTAAATAAACGATCGACCAAAACCCGACTACCTGTTAAGCATTAATAATGAAAATGAAGCTTTTCTATCACGGGATCGTGGTGTATAAACTCACAAGGTGGCGTGTAATAAGAGAAATGCATTAACACCTCTAAGCGGTATCAAAGCGTCTTTGAAGTCGCTGATGTAATCTTACTCTAGCTCATGTTGAGTTAGAGTCACAGGATGCTCTACTTTGTTTTAATTTATTGTTGTTTTGACTTTATTTAGGCGAATATCATTATTCTATGATAATTAATTTAATTACAATTTGTAACATATATTTAAAATGTTGTATATTAAATATAAAACCTTTTTTATGTTTAACATTAAAATCCTCAAGACTGTTACTTTAAAGTGTAAAAACACGAGAAGTTCAAGATTATTAGATACGTAACTAGGCAGCACCATTATTCTTGTGTTTTTGGCTAAAGTTGTTTTATGATCATGAACATATTAGCAACAGTTAATAAAACGGAGTATTAGGTGTAGTAGCAACCCATATATCTGGGCATGGGACTCCTCCTCGAAATCAGGTGAAGAGGGTATCGGGCCATAGTTCACCAAGGCGCTGACCCAATTCAGGTTGGTTAATTTCACACACCTTCAAAGACTTTTAAATCTCATCAGGCATGCAGGTTTCCTCACGATGTTTTCCTTCACCGATAAGTGAGCGATGGTCAGAATGCATCAGAAATTTAGAAAAAAACCCATTTTAAAGCTCCACGTGTGTATCAGGAGGTACGGATCGAGCCCGGACCATTTCGTCTAAGATGCCGAGTCCCTGACCCACTGGACCATCGTCGCTCGTTTTATTAAACTGTTTGTAAGAACGAATTGTAATAAGGAAAATAGAGTACCATTTCATCGAGCACACAGGCAGGTCTATTTACGACAATGGAACTCCTTTTTCTGTCCTTTGTGGTGTTCTCCTTTGATTAACTTTGATCTAGGTGAGTGTAGGACTAATGGATTGTTACCGCTGAAAGCCTTTACCTGCTATTGTTTTTAGTAGTATATTATTTGGAGTAATGTTGCACTTTAACAAAAAAATACCTTTTTACGTGCAATTATGACAAAAAAAAGTTTGTATATCAAAAAGGGTTTAGAAATACAAAAGTAGTAACAAAGGAAACCAGTCCGCCCACGAACCTGTAGTGTTCTAATAATTAAAAGAGTTTAAATAGTTAATGAATACCTATCTATATAATATCTTAGAATTCTAATAAAATCACGTTATAAGATTACTATGTATACCTGAAAATAAGTATATGACGAGAAAAGTTCCTGGATGATAGTTTTATTTCAGTTTTAGAAATTATTGTAAATAAAACACTATATTTTAGTTTAACACCATAAAAATGAAATATTTGAAATATCAGCTTTTTTTAAATTATGTATCTACAAATAAAGGCTAGAATAAAGATATTATAATTATATTATGTCCATCTATTTATATCTTTCGTACTTTTTTCTAAGATAACAATCGTGAGTGACAAGCGATAAAAATCTCTACATCATAAAAAAATCATATATAGATTTAGTATAAATAAAATGTATAAATAGATATAATATAAATAACATATTATTCCTTTTTTTTTTCTTTATTATAAGAAATTATATTGAAGTATTTTTAAGTAATCGCTGTGTATTTGTATTGAAATATTCACAAATCTGTTTATTTAATTATGAAAATCGATCAGAGGTCTCATACAGTCATAAAATTCTATGTATTATTTTCACCCCTTTTATTTAACACTAAATAACTACTCCACTGTAATGGCCAGTTTGTCATTTTTTATTTAGTATAAAGTCCTTTTTGTATATATTATTCTCCTTCATTAATAGTGAAACACAAAATAATATTAACGAAACAATTAAAGCAATAATTGTTTTAAGATTCGAACTTCGAAAATTCTTTCAATTTGGGTAAAATGAAAAAAGTAAATAAATTATTAAAGTATATTTATGCTATTAACAACATATCGATGGCATTCAGGGTCCTAAGGAATTGAGCAGTTTTTTGGGAGAGAATTCTTTTAAGTATCTAGATTTTTAGATATCTTAAATACAGCTTAAGCGGGTAAATGGGCTCCCTCGGGCTTGAAACCATCCTTGCCAGCGGTGTAGGTTACAGTGTAGGTGACACCATCTTTGATGTAGGAGAATGAGCCGCGGACAGCGAGACTCTCTTGCTCAGTACCGATGTCTACTAACTTTCCCTCTTCTTGTGCTTGGATGCCGTTGCTGGTTTCGACACTGATGAAAATAAAATTATTATTGGTAATGTCATAAAAATATTCTGTATCTAGATTTTGTCCACACACACACAATTTTGTCCTAGAATTAAAAACTCTAGTGCACATGTGTGGACTCTCCGTGCGTCGCAGTGGAGAGCCCGCGCCTCGGTTCTAGATTTGTAAATCCTATAACTAAGTTTTCCGCAGCACCAAATAGCTATTGTTGAGTATGTTTACTTAATCACTGCAACTGTAAACTGTATCTGTATATCCCAATGCTGGCTACGAATCTCAGGTATATGCGCTGGTAATTTTCACATTGGAGTGAAATTCAAAAAAAATATCTAAAAGTTATTTAACTTTACATTTATGGCATTACGTAATGTAAAGAATTTTACGTAATGTAAAGCGGTTGCCCACGGTTTAGCCCGAGTTTAAATTTTTCTTTTTTAAATCCTATGTTACTTCTAAAACCTCCTTAAATATGTGTATAAAGTTTCATGGTGATCGGTTAAGTAGTTTTCGCGTGAAAGCGTAACAAACATACATTGACATTCATAATCTAAAATACATTAAATAGATAATTGTCACAGTTTTACTGTTTATACTCCTCCGAAACGGTTTAACCGATTTTTGATGAAATTTAATTTAATATGTATATTTATTTAGTACGTATGAGAATAGGTTTATACTAATTTTTATCCTCCTATGTATTAAAAATAGCTCACTCCAAAAAAATTATTTATCTATTACTTATTTGTTTTTATTTATTATATGGCATTAAAATATACGTATAACCCTAAATTTTACTCTTCTACCATCAACCTCTATTTCAATAGATATTAGTACAGTTGGCAGAACGAAGTCTGTCGGGGCAGCTAGTATTATATATGGATTCCATACTGCCCCTCTAGACAAGACTTTAAGGAAATAGCATAGAATACTTATTGTATGGTAATAACAATAGCTGCTCAAATTACATATCGTAAACTATTGTCATTCCCTTATAATAAGTATTCTATTCTATTCGTTTAGCGTTTGCCACCTATCTAGGGGGGATATATACTCATGTATGGGTACTATAGGGTACTAATAGTTGATTTCTTCTGGAAGATCAGCATAATTATATATAATGAATGTAAAACTTACGCGTAGCCGTATCCGTCGACTCCGATGTTGTCGCTGTCGTAGCGAAGGATCTGGGCGTCACCGTCGCGGGTGACCTCGGTGGGCAGAGCCATGGCGGCTGCGACGAGCACGGCTAATACGATGAACTGTTGGAGAACATAGCAATTAGCACAATCCAATAGAGCACTGTCGGCAGGCCCCTTACAAGGTGGACCGACGATCTGGTAAAGGTCGCGGGAAGCCGCTGGATGCGGACAGCGCAGGACCGATCGTTGTGGAGATCCTTAGGGGAGGCCTATACCCAGCAGTGGGCGTCGGCTGACATGATGATGATGATGAATAGAGCACAATTAATTCAGCCAAATGTTGAAATGTAGATCTACATTTTATATTAAGAACGTACCGATTTCATTTTTAATAAGATTATGGTGTTTATCGGCGACGGCAAACTGTGAACTGACGACTTGTACTTGATGATACGGCTTTTTATAGTATTGGACTTGAGACAATATCCGCGAAGGTATTTCTGCCTGGTTTAACTGGTAGTAATAAATTTGGTTTTTAGTATGTAGGATTACGTATTAGAATAAATACGGCAGAATAATTAATTTAAATTTACAAAAAATAAATTAATTTTTTTTAAATTGAAGCCTTAAAATCAAATACGCTATAATAATATCTTTTATTATCTTTACGTTTAAACCTTACTAAGAATTAAAATGTAATTACGCAATTAATAATATGATATAGAAGCTTTTCGAGGTTAAAATAATTGGATCAAGTTATTTTATTCACATATTTCTCTACACGTGTAAAATAATCTTACAACAAGCTTTTACTATCATAGAAAATATTGTATATTGAAATTATCCGTTTCTAATAAAAGCTTTGAAGAAATTTTCTTTATTTAATGCGTTTAAATAAAAATTTTCTAACTATTTCTTTTACTTTTAATTTATCGTCGTACAGGTTTGGTTCCGTTCTGTAAGGTTTTTTCATCTAATTCAAATTATCATTGTTGACAAGGTCATTGGCAATTTTGTTCCTACGAGTACAGGAGATGGTATTCGTCGCTGCAGAGCATCTGTAGCCTTGATGCGACTCAGTCCTCGGTATGACCTCACCCAAGGCTTTTGGACGTGTGCTTAATAAAAATAAGTTCCAGGTTTAATTTTGGAGCTATCGATCTTTCGATAGGAGGTCTTTTTGGTTAAAAAGTAAAGTATCCACCCTTTATGTCCCACTGCTGGGCACGGGTCTCCTTCCTCGAAATCAGGCGAGGAGGGTAATGGGCCAATAGTCCACCGCGCTGGCCCAGTGGTTGGTGAACTTCACATACCTTCAAAGACTTTCAATCTCATCAGGCATGCAGGTTTGCTCACGATGTTTTCCTTCATCGGTGAGCGAACGATGGTCTCGTGTGCACTTAGAAATTTAGAAAAACCCATTTCAAGGCACACACGAACGGGTCAGGATCGAACCCGGAACCCCTCGCGTAAGAGGCCGAGTCCGTCCACCACTGGACCACCATCGCTCGTTTTTGGTTAAGTTTACTGCAAAATTACACAATATACGAAAATAAACAAGCGATGCTATAAGCTTTACTTGCATTTCAATTCTCAGCCACTTATTTTATTTGAACTAAAATTGTACTGAAGAAAAACTTAGTCCACCATCGTTAGAAGTATTCTTTTTTTATGTAAATAAGTGATAATGGTAAGTGATCGTGTTACTAGTTTAAACTAGTTTACCTGGGACTAGCAAAATCATAAACGAATGTTCATATTATGTGCGGACATCACAGAACCACAGTGGCAGTAAAAGGATTTCATATCGACCTAGTTAAGAGCGACGATGGTCCAGTGATGTGTGGACTCGGCCTCTTATGCGAGAGGTTCCGGGTTCGATCCTGACCCCCATGTGTGCCTTGAAATGCGTATTTCTAAATTTCTAAGCGCATCTGAAGCACAAAATCATCGCTCATTAGATATAGAAAGAGATAGAAAACCTCACGCTCATAGAAAACCTGTATGGCTGATGAGATTGAAAGTCTTTGAAGGTATTTGAAGCAGACTTGTATCGATAGTGACGACTAATACTTGTTTTAGGCTGTAGAACCTGGTTGACCGAGCATTTGCTCGGTACCCTTAGTGATTAACTACGATAAAAAATTTCCTCCAAAAAAAAATCGGACTGAAGATTCGAACCAGGCTCGTTCGGATTCCGAACGAGCCTAGTTCGAATTTAACTGCCTAATACCACCACTAAGCTACCATGACATAATATTTGACAGCGAAATTTACGTTCGTATTCTAATCATATTTTATCGATGCCTCAAAACACGGATAAAAAAGTTTTCTAAAAATTTTTCCTACCTAGATCGATTTATCGCCGTTTTTAACACATGTATGCATGTTAGATGCAATCGTTAGAGCCATTTCCGAGATTCAAATTCTATATATATATATATATATATATATATATATATATATATATATATATATATATATATATATATTATAAAGTAAGTAAGTATATATATGTATACAGGGGTATTATAAATGCGCATAATGTAATCAATGTCATTTGCAGAAAAACATGACAGATAACCAGCATTACCTACACAGTACAAGCTGTGACACGCTGGTTCCCTCAAAAGTTTAACCAGGGTTTCCTCCTAGCATTGGGGAAGTTACCGATATCACGCGAAGAATAAGCACGTTGAAGTGGCAATGGGCTGGTCACGCACTCAGAAGAACGGATGGCCGATGGGCCATTAAGGTTCAAGAGTGGAGGCCGCGTTTAGGTAGACGAAGTGTTGGTCGGCCATTAACCAGATGGGAAGACGATCTCCGTGCAGTGGCAGGTCCGCGTGGGATGCGAGTAGCAAGGGATCGGTCGTCTTGGCGTTCATTGAGGAAGGCCTATGTTCAGCAGTGGACGGATAAAGGCTGATGATGATGATGATGATTGTGGAAGTGAACCCGACAACCTGAAGCACCCTCAACGACCCCAGCATATTCCTCCTCCACTCTACACGACCTAAAAGGAAGACAGATATAGGACAGGAATTTTCTACTTTTATTATAATATAATATATTGGCGTATAAGCACTATCGCTTTTTCCGTTTCTATTCGAATAGTCATAACTGACAGAGCAATATATGAAACTAGAGGCGCCCCGCGGTTTCCGTTCCCGTGGGAGTATGGGGATAAATTATAGACTGTAAAGTTTCATTAAAATCCATTTAGTAGTTTTTACGTGAAAGAGTAACAAACATCCAACCATCCATCCATACTTAGGTACAAACTTTCGCATTTATAATATTAGTAGGATTAGTAATAGGATTTGTAGGAAGTAAGGTTCATTGGAATGAAAGTGGCGTCACTTGTAGAAAATTTGTTGAACGAGCTCTGAAGCCTTCGTGGGCCAATGCATAACATATCTGCTAAAAAGCAGCACATGATCAAATGCGTAGCATACGATCCTAAGAAGGACATACAGACAAACAAAAAGCGAAAGAATATAACAAAATTTAAAGGATAAATAATTTACGAGCGATCTAAAAGAAAGTGTGTCTTAAGGGTAAAAAAAACGGAACTCTTGCGAAACTACAAGTCCCAAAAAAAAATCACATAGTTGTTGGCAATAAAAAAATCTACAACAGCTCTTGTATTTACATTTTTTTTTCATATAATCACAAAATGCGTGTGGAATACTAAATTAAGTTTATAATTTCTTATTTTTCTCTTACAAAAAACTTTAAATCTAAAATTCATGTCAAAATTCCTATTTTCTTTTAAAGTCGGTAGGCTTTTTGTATGTCGAAACATCTACTTTCTGATAATATTAAAAAATATTATATACTTTACTGTGATAAATTTTCTAAAAATAATCTAATAAACGAGTACGAGGTGAGATTTATTTGTAATTAGGCCCAGATCCTTCTTGCTACTGAAATACGGTTTGATGAGCTAAAATTTTCTGTAGAGTATTCAGGTATCGAAGTGCCCTAAAAATACCAATAATTTGACATCTACGCTTATAATTCATAGGGGCTAGGGCGGCCTGGGCTTTACGCTCTCTCATCTCGTATTCGTTTAATAAGGATTATAAAAATCATAGTAGTGTTTATTTTTATAACAAATATATAAAAACACTAGCTGTTACCCGCGGCTTCGCTCGCGTTAAATTCGGAATAGCGCAGTTCCGTACGTACATATAGTAAACACAGACAGATTTTTTTTTAGCTACCTTGCGAACCTTCATCTTCTATTTCATGCCCATGTAGGTAAAAATCTTGAAAGTGGTGGAACAATTATTAATAGTTATTTAATTCTTATCAAGTGTCTAAATGCAAAGTTGCATGGCGTCATCTTTTATGTATAATGACGAACTTTCATATCAACTTTCATCCCCTATTTAAACCCCCCTAACCCTTTTTTCGCGACAAAAAGTAGCCTATGTCCTTTCCCAAGATATAATCTATCTCTGTTCCAAATTTCATCAAAATCGGTTCAGTGGTTTAGGCGTGAAAGCGTAACAGACAGACAGAGTTACTTTCGCATTTAAAATATTAGTAAGGATATAGGCATATGTAACGGAATTTTTAAACATTATTTTTACCAACTATTAAACAAGATAATCCTAATGACTTTGATGGTTTTTATTCTCTTACCTGTTCGTTAAATGTGTGTCGATAGGTACTAAGAGTTAAAAATAATTTTTATATAAGAATTAAATGAATTAACAAACATTAGTTTTTTTTTATAATTATTGTTTAAATAAAAAAACGTATGATGCTTTGTACTACATTTATGTTTCAATATTAAAATATTTTAATTCACTTTTAGAAATACTAAATATTTAAACTGTCAATATTTTAGTGTAATTATAATTAATTATTAATAGTCATCATAGTATTTCTTTTGTCCATATTTATTGAAAATAATAAAACGACTAAAAGAGACGCCATTTATCTACTAAAGTGGCTATTAACAATTATGAGATAGACGGCATACAGCAGACCAGCGCAGCAGTGTATTTTAGAATATATAAACCAATGGCACAAATCTTAGTTAAAATGTGTGTGTCGTTTTGAGGTTGACATACGTTTTTTTTTTCTAATTTGCCTTTTTACACAAAATAAAAAACTAAACATCGCACTTTTTTAATTTATTAACAACACATATGAAACATCGTTCACAATCAATAGATGGCAGTCAGTAGGGAATGGAGCAGTTTATCTAGGAAATATTGAATCTAATTTATCTAGGCGGGTATATGGGCTCCCTGAGGATGGAAACCTTCCTTGTCAGCGGTGTAGGTCACACTGTAGGTGACACCATCGGTGCCAACGTAGGAGAATGAGCCGCGGACAGCGAGGCTCTCTTGGTCAGTACCGACGTCTACTAAACGTCCCTCTTCTTGTGTTACGATGCCGTTGCTGGTTTCGACTCTGATAACAAATTAAAAAAATATTTAAAACATAGTCACATAGTTATTGCACGTTTTTCTAGAGGAAAATAAATATTTAACACCCAATATTTCTGGGTTTTTGAAATTCCCAATATTATTAAGGCTATTTTTTACTTTTTTCTCTTTCTAAAAGTGTAATTGCACTGTCAGTTCTTTCATATGTGAAGTAAATCTGTTACACGGTATTAATAAGAAGTATGGTGGTATCCAGAGAGACATGTGCTTGGAAAAGAGTATCTTACCGCTAGTTACATTTTGATGTAACCAACAATAATTCTAGATTCTCTTGTTACCCAATAATAAATTATCTTTTTGAACCGAAGCTTTTAAACGGACTATTGGGCCTGTCGCATAGGTATAGGAGCTCGCCAGGAGCCACTCCTTTCGTGCTAAGCTTGGTGGTGCTAAGCTTTGTGTTAACCCAGTTTTGGCGCTCAGTTCCTACGTTTCACTCAGGAAAGCTTCACTCCTCATGGTGTCCCTAGAGGCACATTTTTTAAAAAATATAATATCGGTGAAATGTGTGAGACAAACAGTTGACTGGTATAATGGTTAACACTTGGCTAATTCTACATTAGGAGAAACAGTCTCGAATCTCATTTAGAGCAATATTTTTGTGTGACCATGGATTAGTCCAAGTTAAGGACGATGCAGTAACACACCCTCTAACTATAAGACAGGACGATATGCCAGCAACCACCGATCCAAGGTAAATGCGTTACCTTACTTTCTGAATAAGTTACATTTCTTTAATGGCGGTTGGTCAGTAAATCAGTAATGGTTACTTTTAAAACTTACCCGTAGCTGTATCCGTCGATTCCGATGTTGTCACTGTCGTAACGGAGGATCTGGGCGTCACCGTCGACGGTGAGTGCGGGAGGAGCAGCCAGGGCGGCGGCGACGAGGACGGCCAATACGATGAACTGTTGATGAAGATAGCAATTAGCACAATCCGATGGAGAAAATCAAACTAAATAAGCGTAATTGTGACAAACTACATCAAATTCAGGAGTATAATACTCTAATAACATACCGATTTCATTTTGGTATATTGTGTTGTGTTCTGTTTAAAATTAAACGGTGAATGATGATATGTACTTAAAAACAGGCCCTTATATACTAGAGGCAAACAACATCGTCGCAGGCTTGTTTTAAGTTCATAGTTCTGCAGCGTTCATTCACGATCAGTTTAAGGTTCCGTAAATTATTCCGTAGCTAAATTTGGTGTGTTAAAGTCGTATGTAATTTCGCGTGTTCCTTAAGGTTTACTCAATAGATCAAGTTACAGGCCTTTTCTTTTATCTGTATATACAGGTAAATCTCGCGGCGAGCTTTTATCTTTACATATAACACAAAGTTGCGAAAAAACAAACTTTTTCTAAATAAAATATAAGCTTGTTTATTTCAAAATTTTTATTACTATTATTTTTTCATTATTGCTGTAAAAAGATAATATTTTGAATCTGTTTATTTCATTTAAAGGGTTATGGTATGTTGACTGATCGTCTGACCGTTAAAAATTTTGTACCCTTCTATTTGACACTATTGATTTTAATATGGATTAAAAGGAGTGCTAAATTAGCAGATTGTTTATTTTTAATAAACAATCTGCTAATTTAGACAGTTCTCATGTTGAGTTTAAACTTAAATAATAGAATGTTGAGTATCCTTTTTATTTGAGGAACCACTTATACTTGAGGTCAAGCTATTTTTCGCAACTCAAAACTTTTGCACCTCTTTTGCGTGATGTGCGCCTGAAGCACTTCCTACTGCTAGTTTAGCTCATATAAGAAAATTAGTAGTTTTTTAATACCAGCACAAGTCTCCGAGAGCGTTAAGGCATACAAGATGCGCATCACGAGTGGTGCTTCTCCTGAGCACTCCAGTAGTGCGTGTGCTGCTATTTCTTCTTCCGATGCACAGGCTTTGTACAGCAGACTGTCCGCGACGTCTATTGAAAGGAGCTGTTTGTTCTAGTGGCCATGTAAAGTTAAGGTACCTGAGAGATTTATTCATTTCAACTAACTGACGGGAAACGCGTTAGTTGTTACATTTTTGTTTTAATATAAAATGAAAGAGAAAATTTTCCATAATCGTGTATATTTTTGACACTATCAGAAATCAGATATTTCGAGAAACAAAAGGAGTATACGTCATTTTCACCCACTTCAATAATCTTACTAAAAATAATAAAATAACAAAAGGAGATGTCATTTATTTACTAAGGGGACTATTAACAATGGAAAGATCTTGGTTTAACAAATTTAAGAACCAGCGAACAGTTTTTTCGACGACGTTCTTTACCAGAACATAGTACGTTAACCGTGGTTAAAAAGGAAATTATCGATTTTCTTTATTTCGAACATAATATATTAATTGCAGAGTAGATAAAAATAAAAAGTATTGTAACTTAAATATATGTGTTTTTGTACAATCAGCATCATTATCCTCAAATTACTCTAAAATCTAATTGTAACAAAGTAGTTGAGGCATAAAAATATCATGAAATTAGTAGTAAATTTAAAACAATACCAAAGCTTTAGTAATAGTTGTAATCTGATTAGGTATTTAAAGAACCATGTGAGTTTAAATGATGCACATGCCCAAATAACAAAACCGTAAGCTTGGATGACAACATGGTCTACATGGGAATTAAAGTGCAACTTTGAGTTGATTAAAACACCTAAATCCCTAATAAGCGGTATTTTGTACAATGGAACATTACAAAGACTGTATTAATAATTTAAAATTTTGAATTTTTTTGTATAAATAATACTTCTACATTTCGAGATACTCATTTGTAATTTATTTTCAATGCAATAAATAGATAATCTGTCATGTGTATATATGTATACAATATCGTTAATAAATTATATAATCAAAAGTGGTCCAAGCATTGAACCCTGTGGATCCCCTGATAATAATTAAGTTAGAAACGAATCTGTTGATGATAGCCCTTTGAGTTATTTTTAATATAGGAAGCAAACCAGCGCAAAAATTTCCTTCGATTCCATCAAAAGCAATTATTTTAAGAGGATCAGATATTCGACCTTGTTGAAAGTCTTGTAAATATCAGTAAAAACAATATTTATTTATTGCAGATTATCAATACTATTAAATAAAAAAATTGTAACTATCATAAGATTACTCACTACTAGCCTGTGTTTTCCAAACCCATGTTCATTAGTAATAATTATGCGCTGTGAAATATTAAATATGAAACTATGAACCAATATTTCAAGTACCTTCAGCAAGGTAAACAACAAGGATATCGATAGTTTGTTATGTCATTTCTAGAACCACTTTTAAAAACAGTTGTAATTGTAACATTTTTCCAAATTTGTGGCAATATACCACTGTGTAAGCTTTTGTAAAATCATATGTGAACAGTTTTATTAATGGACTAAACAGCTAATTTCAAAAATGTGTCAAAGCTCTCAAGAACTTTAGTGACCTCGTCCAGTGATATTATTTCGCAGTTTGGGTGTGCTGGGGACCAATTATACAAACTAAATTCATTCAAATTATTTTCTTCAAAAACTGAACCAAATAAGCTTGGGAAGAGATTGCAAATCTTATTGGGATCATCAGAGCGTTCATTACTGTACATCATATTACTAGAAATACATGTACATTTTCAACTATTGCCAAACTTCCATAAGTTATTGACATTCTGCTGCAACTCTTTTTTCACTGATTCAATATTATTATAATAACACGCCTTTGACAACACAAATTCTTTATTTCTCGACACGGTCCTCACGCATATCGTCAGGAAAGGCAGTAAAGATTTTATATGAAAAAAGAATAATTTTTTTATATAAAATCTTTACTTGATTTTTTGGCGAGATTGTGCTCTCTGCGGACAACAAAGACAACAAGAAAATTTTAGTCATCTAATAATTTCATGTTGCCTTTGATCTGCTTTAAGCAACACCTACACGAGTTTTTCGTTGAGTTGGAATCATTAATGAAACTTGATTCATATTTACATGCTAGAAATTAATGCATTGTAAACAACAGATTTTTCCGGACAAATATGTACCGAGCACAACCAACCCTATTCGGTCAGGTTGATGTTACTTTTTTTTTTTTTATTCTTATCCAATATAACTTATTCGCCTTATTTGACAGTCTGTATCATTTTCATATATCTTGCTGGATACGAAAGATTCAGCCCAAATGAAGGGGTTATCACCGAAGCAGAATTATATTTTAGAGTAAGAAAAACCAATGGCACAAACCTTAGTAAAAATCTGTATACCTGTGTCATTATGGGGTTGACATAAGTACTTATTTTTTAATTTGCCTTTTTTTATACAAATAAAAAACTAATCATCGATTTTTTTTAAATTTATTAACAACACATATGAAACATCGTTCACAAACAATAGATGGCAGTCAGTAGGGAATGGAGCAGTTTATCTAGGAAATATTAAATCTAATTTATCTAGGCGGGTATATGGGCTCCCTGAGGATGGAAACCTTCCTTGTCAGCGGTGTAGGTCACACTGTAGGTGACACCATCGGTGCCAACGTAGGAGAATGAGCCGCGGACAGCGAGGCTCTCTTGGTCAGTACCGACGTCTACTAAACGTCCCTCTTCTTGTGTTACGATGCCGTTGCTGGTTTCGACTCTGATAACAAATTAAAAAAATATTTAAAACATAGTCACATAGTTATTGCACGTTTTTCTAGAGGAAAATAAATATTTAACACCCAATATTTCTGGGTTTTTGAAATTCCCAATATTATTAAGGCTATTTTTTACTTTTTTCTCTTTCTAAAAGTGTAATTGCACTGTCAGTTCTTTCATATGTGAAGTAAATCTGTTACACGGTATTAATAAGAAGTATGATGGTATCCAGAGAGACATGTGCTTGGAAAAGAGTATCTTACCGCTAGTTACATTTTGATGTAACCAACAATAATTCTAGATTCTCTTGTTACCCAATAATAAATTATCTTTTTGAACCGAAGCTTTTAAACGGACTATTGGGCCTGTCGCATAGGTATAGGAGCTCGCCAGGAGCCACTCCTTTCGTGCTAAGCTTGGTGGTGCTAAGCTTTGTGTTAACCCAGTTTTGGCGCTCAGTTCCTACGTTTCACTCAGGAAAGCTTCACTCCTCATGGTGTCCCTAGAGGCACAATTTTTAAAAAATATAATATCGGTGAAATGTGTGAGACAAACAGTTGACTGGTATAATGGTTAACACTTGGCTAATTCTACATTAGGAGAAACAGTCTCGAATCTCATTTAGAGCAATATTTTTGTGTGACCATGGATTAGTCCAAGTTAAGGACGATGCAGTAACACACCCTCTAACTATAAGACAGGACGATATGCCAGCAACCACCGATCCAAGGTAAATGCGTTACCTTACTTTCTGAATAAGTTACATTTCTTTAATGGCGGTTGGTCAGTAAATCAGTAATGGTTACTTTTAAAACTTACCCGTAGCTGTATCCGTCGATTCCGATGTTGTCACTGTCGTAACGGAGGATCTGGGCGTCACCGTCGACGGTGAGTGCGGGAGGAGCAGCCAGGGCGGCGGCGACGAGGACGGCCAATACGATGAACTGTTGATGAAGATAGCAATTAGCACAATCCGATGGAGAAAATCAAACTAAATAAGCGTAATTGTGACAAACTACATCAAATTCAGGTATATAATACTCTAATAACGTACCGATTTCATTTTGGTATATTGTGTTGTGTTTTGTTTAAAATTAAACTGCGAATGATGATATGTACTTAAAAACTCGCCCTTATATACTAGAGGCAAACAACATCGTCGCAGGCTTGTTTTAAGTTCATAGTTCTGTAGCGTTCATTCACGGTCAGTGTAAGGTTCCGTAACTTATTGGTACAAATATTGATTCGGAAATATTTTCAAGAGCAAAATCTCTCAATCAAAATTCAGACCTATTCTTATTAATCTATTTACACAAGTAGATCTCGTGGCAACTACCATCTTGGCACTTGTAAGAAGATTAGTAGTATTTTAATGCCAGCTTCCGAGAGTTGTATGACTGAAATGTGCAAGATGCGCAGCCCTAAGTTGTGCTTTTCCTAAGTACTCCAGTAGTGCGTGTACTGTTGTTTCTTCTTCCATTGCACAGGCTCTGTACAGCAGACTGTCCGTAACGTCTTTAGAATAGTGGTGTTTGTTGTAGTGTATATAAAGTTATAGTGCCTGTCAGCAGGAGCAGATTCATTTTAACTAATTAACCGGAAACGCGTTGGTTGTTGACTGGTATCGCTTTCCTCGCCTGTTTGCAGTTGTTTCGAGCCCTTTTGTTGTGTATTTGCATGCATTTTAACCCAGGGCCATAGCTGGTTGTATGGCAACGGAGTTATTGGCTCATTGCGTTTAACTTCCATATTACTACCTCGCTTAGCCAGCTTATCAGCTGCATCATAACCTCTAGTGCATAGGCCTCCTTACACAGTGTTATGTTTGCATACCCTTTTATGTACTATTGGCATTCGTGTTCGTTTGTTGTGTGGCAAAAACAACCGCAATAAAATATTCGTTAAATAAATATAGCAATAGCTCTTTTCATCATCTGGGATATCTGTATATCTATCCATTTCAGTCTATCTATTTTAATCTGGAATATATTTTATACTACCTTCATCATCATCATCATCAGCCTTTATCCGTCCACTGCTGAACACAGGCCTCCCTCAATGAACGACAAGACGACCGATCCCTTGCTACTTGCATCCAATGCGGACCTGCCACTGTACGGAGATCGTCTTCCCATCTGGTTAATGGCCAACCAACACTTCATCTACCTAAACGCAGCCTCCACTCTTGAACCTTAATGGCCCATCGGCCATCCGTTCTTTTGAGTGCGTGACCAGCCCATTGCCACTTCAATTTGGTTATTCTTCGCGTGATATTAGTAACTTTAGTTCTCTGGCGGAGGTCTTCGTTTCGAATCCTATCTGCCAAAGAAATACCCAGCATAGCACGCTTCATAGCACGTTGAGCTACGGCAAACTTGCGGACCAGTTGTAAATTATTAAGAGGCCTCGTTTCGGCCCCGTAGATCATCACGGGGAGAACGCATTGGTTGAAGACTTTCGTCTTCAAACTCTGCGGTATAGATGACGTGAGAATATGGCGAAGCTTCCTAAATGCTGCCCATCCTAATTGAATTCTCCTATCGGCTTCCCTCTTGAAGTTATGTTGACCTAGCTGCAAAGTATGCCCAAGGTAGACATTTCCTTGCATGACTTCCAGAGTTTTGCCATCGACGTTAACCGGCCTAGGGAGATCGTGCTCATTGAACATGACTTTCGACTTCTAAGTTCATCCTAAGGCCCACACTTCGGGAGGATTCATTTAGACTGTGCAGCATCTCCTGCAAACCCTCCAGCGACTCGGTCAATGTAACGATATCGTCGGCGAAACGAAGGTGTGAGAGATACTCGCCGTTAATGTTTATGCCACATTCTGCCCAGTTTAAAGTATTGAAGACGTCCTTCAAAGCATTTTTGAACAGTTTCGGGGAAAGAACATCCCCCTGTCGCACTCATCGATGCAGTTGGATTGGTCTTGTTTGACCTCCAGGAATCAGAACGACATAAAGGCGGTTTTGTATAAACCTATCATCACTTCGACGTATCGCCAATCGACCTGATTAGAATATACTATACTACCTCAGAATCAATAAATGTCTCGCAATATTAATTAGTACATAGTCTAGATTAGTTTGCGAAAAAAAAAGAAATCTTTTTGCCTAAAAATATAAGACAATCATTGGAACACATGGGATTCAAGTACGATGTCGTTAATATTATAATTAATGACAGGTAGAAGGTTGAACGACGAAACCAAAGTTTGCAGATTACCATACCGGTCTAAATGTCACATGTCAAGAACATATTTATAGTGGACACTTTATAGTAACCATGTTCATGGCGGGGAATGGCTCATAATTGCTTTTCAAATACAGTCTATTTAAAATATACAAAAAAGGTCCATGATAGACGGTGCTACGTAGACTTTGCAAATTGCTATAATATTAAATTAATCTGGCTACGGATACCAGTCTCCCTTTGGTTGCAAACCGATTGTCACCGGTGAAGGTTACAGTGTAGATAACAATTTTTGAACTAAGACACTGGTTACCATCATCGAGCTATATGACAATCGACTAATTACTGAAGGATAACGAAGAGAGGAACAATGGACCATATCTAATAGGATCGTGATAGACAATATTTAAGAACATGTAAAAATACGGGCAAAATAGGTTGCAGATATAGCAATATCTGAAAAAAAAATAGCAGCAGATTTTGAACAGCCTTTAGACTGTTCAAAATCTATTTTTGAAGTGAAAAGCTATTTAGACGCGTTGACCCCTACTTGAGTGAACAGTAGTCGTGAAACTGGCAAAATCATCCCGTCATGTTTGCATCAGATTGCATTTATCTAATTTGATGCGTGTGTGTGTTTGTAGTATCATCTATTAGTTACCGTAAAAGTTGCCATGAAAGTTACCCCTATTTTCAAAGCAAATTAGAACGTGTGTTCTAAAATACGTGTTATAAATTACGCAAACAATGTAAATTATCCATATTATGTGAAACTAATCGTGCATGTAAATATTTCACATTTAATAAGCCACTTAATGTGAAATTTCTAAAATCACATGCATAAATTAATAAGTGATTTAATAAGCACATGCAATACAAAAGCTTAAAACGAAGCGTCCGAGTTTTTGGCGGTGTTCTCATCTCTCTCATCATCATCTCATCGAAACTATGTGAAATAGGCGCAGCGAATAGGAATTATTTTCGGGTGCCTCGTCTTAAGCATTTAAATTCCGAAAACTAATCGTATACCTTTAAACTAGCAAATCTTATATATTAAATATTATTACCGGTGAAGGAAACATCGTGAGGAAACCTGAAGAGATTAAAAAATCTAAACTATGGCCCATTACCCTCCTTGCCTGAATTTGAAGAGGAGACCTGTGCCCAGGAGTGGGACATAATAATATAAAAGATACTTTATACTTTTTTTTATTATATAATCTGAATTTCGGAAACGGCGCCAACGATTTTTATGAAATTTAGTATACATGGCGTTTCGGGGCGCTAAATCGATCTAGCTAGAATTAATTTTATGCGTTATTTAATAGACGCATCGCATGCACCACTGCCACACACTACCATAAAAGACCACCACCATAAAATCTACGCACGACACCGAGGCATTCTCAGGATGTAGACTGTGATTTGTAATAGTATAACACCTTTCCCACATATGCAGTGTGGGAAAGGAGGGCGGTGCTATATGCATGCATATGCGTGTACTCTTACATTTTCTATGAAGATTGCATGGTTCGCAGGTTATTGCTAATTAATATATAATTTAATATCTCATTTTATGCGTGTTTCTAAAGATCAACTTTACCAAGCAAAGCGTGATCAGTCTGGTACTAATAAAGTAGTATAGCACTTCTCACACCACCATTGTTGTCGTTATCACTACATATTATAAAACAAAGTGGCTTTTCTGTCCCTATATCCCTTTGTGCGCTTAAATCTTTAAAACTATGCAACGGATTTTGATGCGGTTTTTTTTAAAAGATAGGACAATTCAAGAGAAAGGTTTATGTATATAATTTATTAAGTTTTTATTATACATTGGCTAAGATATAACAATAATTGTTGAAGGTGTCGGGAAAAAATAGGCCGCTTGGGAGTTTTCAATGAAAACGCTGCCTAAACCCTTTGAGATATAACAAAATAATGTATGGTGGAATTGTGTATCTTAAATAGGTCTACAAAAAAGTCCGCAATGGCATATGTCTATCTCTTAGGGATATCATACTATATCCATTTAATACTTAAAAAAATGGGCTATTATAACATGATAATTTGAAAGTTATTAACACAAATACGGTATGAATCCTTATCATTTTAAATCAGTTAATTGGCATGTGCATTTTATGAAGTTAATTTTTGCCCTTTACATCATGCAAATTAAATGAATACTTTAGGAGATATGGCAAAATCAAAATAACGCAGAAGAAAATAAATCGTGTTGCTGTGATACGAACGGGTGCGGGCGGTTGTCTGCTGTCTAAGGCCGTAGTGTATCAACTCTGGTAGACGTAATAATATGATCAACGTATGGTGGAATATATAATAATAGTATTATAAATCCTAAATATGCCTACAGAAAATCTGCGAAGGGATATATGTCTTTATGTTCAAGATGACATATATTCATTTTAATACAAAAACTTAGTAATTATTAAAATAGAAAATGATCATCATCAGACATGATAAATCCGTAAACCTAAGTTCACGCGGGCGAAGCTGCGGGTAACAGCTAGTAGCAGATAATATCAAATGTTTTAATAATAGCCTCATTGTATTTCACTATATACATGATAGTACTTTCTACTAATAAAATAAAGTTCTAAGTTACAACGTTTCACTTCTGTCAGCAGTCTAAGATTCTTTGGTTTTTTATCTATAAGTGCGAGATATATCTTTATTATTTTAATATAAAATCTTATATAAATCTATGGATAAGATCTTAAAAGATTGAAGAGGGAAGAACGAAAAATGTGTATTCTGAAACAGTTGTTTGCGGTAATTAAAATAGCTAAAATTGTACTTACGTATTTAATGAATGATTCCCTTTAGCATTAAGATTAAAAGGTTAGAGTTCAGCAGCTTTTTGTTCGATGACGCCGCTGGTTACAAGCCTGAAAACCGATATACATATAGTTTATTATTGAGTAATTATTCTCCACAAGTTTACATAGATACCCCAAAATTTTAATTTAGCTCTGTAAACCTTTATGGCCATGTTGCAAATAAAGAGCCTTTAAACACCTCGCGACTTTCACACCTCTTTTTGTCAGTTTTTTGCATAGTTCTTTTTTTTGTTTTAATAATATGTTTCGCGTGCCTTAAGATAATATAATTGGCAAATATCTATTCAACCCTTTAAACATGGCATTTTAAAGTTTATGGATTATAGCAATTTTCGAAGGCGTGATCCATTGAAAGCTTAATGACTTTATGCTGATGTTTTTTTCTGAAACGGATAGTGAGAAATATTTTTGGAGTAAAATTATCTTATGAACATATTATTAAGAAAAGGGAAAAATCTTCGGAAACATATGTTGCTTTATAGACAATTTATTTGATATGTAATATTACCACTACAAAAGACATATAAAATATAACTATAGAAGATAACATATACAAATTATATATAACTTACTTATAAAATATAATACAATAACTAAAATATAATATTATTAGAAGGAGTCCCCTTAGACAAGGTTCCGAAGATACTGGCAGCGTTCCCCCTTTGTATAGCTAGACTAATTCTTTGTCCGAATTAGCTGCCAGTTCTTCGGTCTCCTGTGATGTCAACCAACCTTCTTGTTATTTTCTTAAAAAGCCTAAAAGTGCCAGGACCTCACGGACCAAAGGTCTTGACACCGAATGGGACAAATTCATATTCGAAGCCTAGACCTTTGTATTTGAAAGCTTTGGCTTTTTCAGCCGCTTCACAAGCATCAGCTCTGTTGTTGATTCCATGAATATGGAAAGGAGCCAACGTATCTGAACAGGTTGCATCCCGGCACCCAGCCCAGTTTTCATGGAATCAAACTCATACCGTCCGCTCTCTTGCCATCGTCTCTTGCAATACCAGACGGCTCAAGTAGACTTGGCACGTTGACGGTGCAGCATGTCTCGAGAAGCGGCCTGCACTTTTTTGGCATGGCAGTCCGTGATGTCCTAGCTTTTCGACATCACTGCCACAGGGACATTCATGAGGAAATGAGCTTTATAGTATAAGTCATATATAACTTACTTGTGGGTTTCCACCATCGTGACGAAGGATCTCATAAACGACAGCGGCCATGACTGCAGCGACGAAGTCGGCCAACACGATAAGCTGTTGGTTAAGATATTAATTAGCACAATCCAATAGAGCACTATCGAGTTCAACATAGTTGAAGTAAACTAATTCAGATTTTCTTTTAAGCTTTAGGTATTTCCTGTTGCAATGCAACCATACATTGGTTTGGACTGATTCACACAAGTGCGAAAAGTGATTTTAAAAATATTATGTGCTACAAAATAAAAATACGTATAATTTTGAATAAATGCATGAATAATATTTATAAATATAAACAACCGTTTTCAAAGAATGCTGTCGGACAAATCATGCAACCGGTGTGAATCGGAGAGATGCCAAGCTTAAATGTTATATGTCATTTCGTCCACTCTATAAAATACATTATTATGAACAATACAAGTGTTGAATTTATTGGTTGAAAACAAAAAACTAAAATGAAATCAATACGTTTTCAATACAGCATGTAGATCTAAAAAGCTTTCTTCAACTACGTTCAGCTGAATTGATTGTGCTCTTGTGCTAATTGCTATGTTCTCTAACAGTTCATCGTATTAGCCGTCCTCGTCGCCGCCGCCCTGGCCGCTACCGCTGAGCTCACCCTCAAGAGTGCGGCCCATTCCCTCCGCTACGACAGTCAAAGGGATGGAGAAGCCCAGATCCTTCGTTACGGCATCCAGAGGGATGAAGGTCTTCAAGGCTAAAACCACGCGTAAGTTGAATTGTCTATTCATAATAATTACAGAAATGTAAATATTTTATTCCATTTTAATCTTGGCGCTTAATAGAGAAGTATGAGATTAGATATGTATTTTACATGTAGGTAAATAATGTGAAACATGTATCCCTTATACACGGTGCACGATTTTTGGTTTCCTCAAACGCAATAATAGACAATATCATGTAATTGTATGTGTATTATAGTTATTCCAAACGTGTTTCTAACCCGTTACCTACAAATTAAAAGCTTACGGCGGTCAATATATTAAGTTTCAATATCAAGTTGAGTATCCCCAGTAGCTATATTTGTAGTTATTAGTTAATGTAATATAATCTTTTGAAAATTGGTATACTTGAAGAAGCGACATACAGACAAACAGAATTACTTGAATATAGAATACTTAGCGTACTTAGCATAGAATACTTCCGTCATAAAAAAAAATCTGAGTAACCCCCTAGTGGCGCCATAAAAAATACAGTGGAATTGACAACGTATTTGCTTTTTTTATGTAAGGTATATTATAGTCCATTATAGTATATAATACTTTATAGTCCATTGAAAAGTTACATTTGGAGTAGCGTTTTTTAGAGGACGCAATTTAATTTTTTTGATGTGTATTTTAAGAAATAAAAATATTTTAAGAAATATACCGTAAAAACCATTTCAACCCCATTTTCAACACGGCGGCCGTGGGACAAGGCTGGCGACCCCACAAACTTGGTTTTAGCTTTACACTGACCGGGGGTGGTTGAAATGGTTTTTACGGTATATTTCTTAAAATATTTATCTTATAAAAAAACTGTAAACATTTTTTGTTTCAAATTAAATTCTCTACATCTTTGGTCCAGTAACTTTTTGTCATAGAATTATAAATGAAAAAGTTATAAGCGAAAATGTTCGGTCAATGTTACAGCTCGGTCTAGTAAAGTTTTTACACTTTTTGCCTATACAGTTCTTATTTTATTTTCACCAAAAGGTTTTTTACAAATAAATCAATCACTGTATTATATATATATATATAATTTGGTTTTCACTTTTCAGAGTCGACACCAGCAACGGAATAAATACAAAGAGCAACAAATCTAGTCGGAAGCATATTTAGTGGAACCAATTGATTCATGAGCGTTCGCGCAAGGGCGAATTCTTGTATCCTGGCGACAATGCAGTCATACACAGTAAAGCCCACCGCTGACGAGAAATTTTTGCACCCAGTGGGCGACCATTCACTTACATCATAAGTCACGTACAGCTTTGCATGTCTTGTAATACAAAAATTATATTAATAAACACTTTCTTTTAATAAATGATTTTATTGCTGTGAAAATGCATTGAATGGCTGATGCTAAGTCTCTGTGCTGGTCATTACATTGTCTGTCCTGCTCTTCACTCCGAAACACAGCAAAGCTGTTGAAAAGACAAGCAGGATTGTGGTGCCTTTTCAGTCGGGGCGCGGCCCAGTACAACCCTACTAGCCTTTACCTACCAACTGCTTTATTATTATTACCAATTTTTTTTACCTCTGACACGTGACATTTAAACCAGTATGTTAATAGAAGATCTTCGATATCACCCATGAATATTCTTTTATCGGCTATTCATTATAATATTAATGACTGTCCTTGAACGCTTGATTGTTCAATTTTATTTATAGTGAATTCATGGATTTTTTTGAAGTCACATTAAAATAACAGGTCATGTGTAAACTAGGCTCTTTATTAAGCTTCACGTTCCATATTCAAGAGAACGCATGCCTGATGCGCCAATAAGGTTCAAGAGTGGAGGTCGCGTTTAGGTAGACGAAATGTTGGTCAGTAGTTAATCAATCAGTAGTCAATCTCTCGAAACTGCCTTTTTTTATCAAAATCAGTTGATCACTTTCGATGTTCGGCAATAACGAACATCGTGACATTAGCTATTTATAAATTAGGCTTTCGTATCTTTAATCACATCCTATTACCGTAATTTATGCCTACTATCATCGGTTACTAGTCCACTTTTTAAATTGTTTATTTGCTATCTATTATCAACTCGTTTGCTAATATTGTTTAAACAAAGACTCTCCTGGTATTTTAATATCACTACATACCTAATACTATTATAATTCTTACCCTTCTGAAGGGTCTGTATTACAATCCTTGTTATAAAGTGAAAATGTTTAAATAATATGGCCAAAAATCTTGCTATATTGCAATTAAAATAAAAAAATAAAGATATTTCTATTAACATTAGCACAGTATTATTTAAGATAAGACTGGCGCAAGTTTTACAAAGTTATAACGCATTTAAATTTGCAAAAAAAAATACTTTTCAACGTCATCCTTTTTTTTAAGATAAGTTGGATATTACCATATTAGTACCCTAACGACGACATGATGCTAAGTGGTAACGTCGCCCATGATTTAACCGCAGACTAGACGTGCTTATTTATGTGTTATCTATCCTCATACATAATGTGTCAAGTTTACGTGCTAATAATTAATAATTATATTGTCTGTACTGCCCTCCTGTCTCTCTGTCTTAATAATAATAATATGTATGGACGCATTTACACCCCGTCAATCTGGTCCCGTATTAAGTTTCCGAAGAATTTGTGTTACGAGTACCAGACAACGGAAACATATTTAATACACATCCATGACTGAGGAACACAGAAACTTTTTTGGACCATGGCGAGATTCGAATCCGCTACCTCCCGGCTTGAGCGCCAACGCGCTCACCATTAAGCCACAGAGGTCGTAAAAAAGAGAGAAATGGCACGTGCTGTAAAAAATATTGATCTCATATACACATTACACTCGTAATACTCAAGAGCTATCACAGATTGTATCTTGGCAAAATGAAGCAGAATTTCTGGAAACATCTCTAGCATGTTTTTCAAAGATTATTTTTTAATACAGAATTATAATATGTATCTTTAAAACTCGAAACAACCGGTCTATTGATTAACATTAACAAACGAGCTTAATCCGTGGTTTAAACAAATTCCTTGACATCGATGCCGTCATCTATAAGGTCGCACAGTTTTGTGGTCAAATATATTTAATTTCAAAACTACGTTAAATAATTTGAATACTTCTGAATACGACAGCCGATAGCTCACATTTTAGGGTCATTTCGGCTCCATCTATTTGGAGATTATCCAATCCAACTTCTTTTGGGTGGACTCCACTTATAAACCCTCAGCCCTTTAGTTATCAAGGACATGTTTTGTCAACCACGTTTTTTATGGACATCTATATTTTATCCGCCAAAAAAATCCCCAAGCGTAGGTTCTTTCTTTATGTATGTTCTTTCTTCTTTACTTTCAATATTTATACTTACAAACATGGTACAACAGACAACTATAAAAATTTAAGGAGAGGATATGGTTTTAGAGAACTACATATGTTTATATGTTTGTTCAAATAAGCACCGAAACTCATGAATGCTTATGAATTAAAATACTTAAAAAAGTACTCTTACAACAATTTCTACGTTTCAGTTTTTGTTTCTTAAAATGAGAAAACGGAACCCTTATAATATTATTTTCTTATATGTCTGTTTGTCTGTCAGTATCGATTGACATAGAATTAAAAGATTATGGGAAGGAGCTAGTTTTCACCATGTAAGTAAAGGAAGAAATCTGATAACCGTAGAATAACCGGAGATAAATTATAGCTTAAGTCGCTCACAAATAACGTAGTCTTCTATTGGTAATATAATAGTCTAAATAGATTTAGAAGATCCAGAGATTACCCCCTTCCAGCTCACAAACTCACAAGCCTAACATCTATAAAATATTAGTATAGAAAAATATTATTTTACGGAACCCTCTGCAAATGAGTCAAACTCAGGCTTGTCTAGATTTTTTACTAACTTAAATCCATATCGCACACCTTTATTTAACAACCTTCATGATTATGCAAGAAACAACATGGAACGGCTTATAGCATTATAATGTCATAACCTGTGAACCTTTCACACATCAATTTCATTTAGCATTCATTTTTGGATATTTTTAGGACGACACACCCTAAATTCATTTCCAAGATCGCTAGGCCCATTGGCCATTGCACGTAGTTTCGAAGAGACGAGAGAGAGAGAGAGAGTGATTTATTAAAACACAAAGAAAGGGACGAAAGCCTAACGTTTATGCGTATGCGACATAAACGGCTAAAATATAAAATAAATCATATAAAATAAACTACACCAACAAATCAATTTGATTTGTACCGATTCGCTAGATAAGCAATGTCACTGTTGCTTTTGAAAATTTTGAAGTGTATAGGATAAGTAGCAAAAAAAGACACTTATTCAAAAGGGGATACTTTACTATACCAATGTGTGTTTTCATATCCCAATTCATTAGAATATTTGATGAAAAATTACATATCAAAATGTCATTCTCGTAGTTAACTTTACAATATCGAAAGGTACACTACCAGAGATTTCAATGCCTCATCTTAAGCCTACATAAAAAAAAACGGGTTGCACCCCGGGAGTGCCGGCAGAAGTGGAAACTTGATTAAGAAAATTTTCAAAGTTTCATTTTCTAATTCTTTTCAATTTTTTTTCATACTTTGAAAAAAAAGTTTTTTTAACCAATTTTTTTATGAAAATAGGTTTTTAAAAAATCGATTTTTTTAATTAGTCGAAACCCTTACAATAGGTTAAAAAATATCGACAAACGAAAGAAAACAATCGATTGTTCGATTTCGATGTTACAACACTACTCTCCAACCGTCTTACGAATTTTCGATCAGCCCACATGTCCTGACGCGAGTTTCACAGTTTTTACCCATCCCACAAAAGTGCTCAACGCCGCTTAAGAAGTTTTCACTTCAATATTAAAATATTATTTTACACGCTTTTAATTTATTTTCCTTATATTTATATTTTATTTATTTAGCATTTCAACATTACAGTATTATCATTTCTGTAAGTCTCCTTACCAAAGACATGAATGTTTCCAGTACGTGCTGTCTAATAAGAAACTAGGAGGTATTTAATTACTCTAAATTAGTTGTCAAGACAAATATAATAATTTATTACATTTAGGGCCTGTTTCACAATCTCCAGTTAAGTTCCCAATAGGCTATCGTCAACATATTTTACAGGTAGAGTATGGAGTATCTGTCAAATATCTGTCAAATATGTTGCCGATAGCCTATTGGGCACTTAACTGGAGATTGTGAAATGGGCCCTTACAAAATAAATTACTAACATGAGCAAAGCAAATTAAAACGATCATACAATGTTGTGAAAACGGCCTAGACTTTTGACCTAGCCAGTTTCATCAAACAGTCGACCCTCATCAATCTATAGAAAAATCTTTCATCGTCATCATCAAGTCACAATAGATATTTCCTTGCAGTCACTGTGTCTCCAGGTTTCAAAAAAATATTTTCCACATATGACTGGCCATGATTTATTATATAAACTTAAGTTAAGCTTTATTTATTATGACTTAAGTCATTTTACTAAGAGAACTTTGTATACTCTAAGAGGAAAATATCATGGCAAAATAAAGGAAATACTGATAGAGTCGTTTTGTACACTTAAAACTAGCGTAGATATTTCCTGTCCCTGTCATCTAAGAAGATGTTACAAATAAAACAAATTAAAACTACCTAATACATAATGAACAACAACAAAAACTGGTTTCGGTTGGCATTTGAGAAAAAACAGACTACCAAATGTCACAAAAATAGATAGGGATCGCTCAGACAGACTGCGGTTTCGCGTTCAGACGTTTGCGTTCTGCGTTAAAAAGCTGTGTTTAAATGTAAAAGTATAAGAGAAAGTAGAAAGTAAAGAGCCCTGCTATGTATAGAAGATAATAAAATATCGGTGAGATAGCAGATCTACTTATTAGGAAATAAATATAATATAAAGGATGAGGCCTACCCCCTGGGAGTTCATTATTAGTGGAATATTTTCTAATTTACTAGGCAACTTATCCTTATATATCCTTCTTTTACGCATGGATTTATAAAGTTAAGACAAATAAAGTTACTTTAGTCTACCTTCATAGACCTGAAGCTTATCACGTGACAACGTCTAATAACTCGATATTACGGGCAGCATGCACGAAAAAGATGACGCCATGTAGCGTTCCAAAAGCAAGAGCGTGGCACTAACTAGAGAGAGGCATGATCGGCTCAGCTAGGTTCGTGCTGCATGTAATATTTGACGTTGTCACGTCAAACTACCGTCCGTAAACCGACTTTACAGACAACGAATTTTTAATATCTCTTGTAGCCAATCTATATCATTAAATTTAGAAATTGTATAATCGTCAAAAAAATAGTATGAATGGTAGTTTTCCATACTACTTTATAGCTAGATCAGGTCGGCATAACCGAGGTGGTACCCCTCTTGCTCGGCTGTGACGAGTCCTGGGCGGCAATGGCCTCTTTCTGCGAGACAGTAATGTCCCAGAAGGAGGCCGATGAACGGGTGAGAAAGGAAGCCGCTGATGTGGCCTCCCCCCGTAGACGACGAACGGGGGTGCGTCGGAGGCGCTACTTAATGCGCTTCCAGTGACACCCCTGTGCCCGTGTCGGGCTCGGGATGGGAACCCGGGCCCAGCTTAAGACACGACGTCGTGGGGACTGCCAAGTCGTAGCCGGGCAGTCCCCCTATTGTGGAGAATCTGGTCTTGCCGGGACCAGTCTGTCGCTGAGGGTATCCCGTCGCCTGCACAGATCCGGGTCCCTCAAATATAGCGGCTGAAGGCTCACGTAGCGGTTTTAGTGGGGTAGGGCACCCAAATGCGAGTCCCCACACACGCCAGCGCGCCTACCCAGGCCCTGGTAAGGTCGTAAAGGATTTCCGCTGCGTCATCAAAAAAAAAAAAAAAAAAAAAAAAAAAAAAAAAAAAAAAAAAAAAAAAAAAAAAAAAAAAAAAAAAAGGTGGTACCCCTCGGTCAAATATAATGCCGACATAAAATGAAAGTTTCCAGTGGCTCGTTGGGGGATGGAGAAGAAGCTAACATTGAGTTATGTGGGTGTCGTCGGTAGTCACCATAAACTTAAGCAGTTGCCTCCTAATGACATATAAATTTGCTCCTCTAATAATTATTTAACACAACTATTAGAACTTAGCATAAAAAGTGTATAAATAATTTTCTAGTATTTTCTATATAGACAAATGGTTTTTTTCATTCATTTTAACTAAACTCTAAAATGATATAAAATGTCTATTTTTGTTGAAATAGTTTTAAATTATTACCTAGATTCTGATTGATGCAGGCATGCCACTGGATCCACACAAATAAAATTTATATAATATTACTGTTAAAAAATAGAAAAAAAAATAGAAAGAAGAATAACAAACACGTGGAAACGTTATTGGTCTCTCAGCGAAGTAATGAAAAACGTAGACATGCCTATGAAAGAAAAAAGGAAAGTATTCAACATGTGCATCTTGCCATGCTTAACATACGGATGCCAGACATGGGCATTGACAGAACAGTTGTTGAGTAAAATAAAAACATGTCAAAATGGGATTGAGAGAAGCGCAATAGGAGTAAAGAGAAGAGATAGAATAAAAATAGAAAAAATAAAAAAGGCTACAAAATTTAAAAATGCACAAAGAGTAACCAGACAACTAAAATGGAGATGGACGGGGCATATCCTAAGAGATGGGAAAGATAAATGGACCAAGATCATAACTGAATGGTATCCAAGGGATAGCAAAAGAAACAGAGGTAGACAAATTAAAAGATGGGAGGACGAAATAAAAAAGGTCGCTGGTCCACTATGGACCCGAGTAGCAAGAGACAGGAGGAGATGGAAATCTTTAGAGGAGGCCTTTGTCACAAGACAAGCTGTTACAGAGTCACCGTTTGCCGATAACGTATAATTATAACTTAGAATAGATCTTTAATGTAGTAATAATATTAGGCATTTATAAATTGTAGAGGAGTTATTTTTGTGAGAAAACAGCAATAAAGGCTATTTTATTTTTATTTTATTTACTGTTAAAAATATGTCGTATTGCGCTTTTCCTGTTTTTTATTTTTATATAAGTTTAGCTGATATCTTAGTGTTAGTAGTTAGTGCCAGTAATAATAAGATCAATAAAAATAATTAATTAAATGAATTGGACACAACAAACAAAACGCATCTACGCATTCCGTATGTGCAATCCCTTAACTTAAAACCGATAAATCATATATTGCAATTTAAAATTTACATAAATGATTTACATATGTCGCGGTGTAATGACCTACCAGTGATTTTTTGAAATACCTAAGTTTTTTTTTTTTTTGTTTGGTTGGCAAACTAAGTTAACGTCACCTTAGAACCTAAACTTTACTTGGCACTAGCCCAGTCAAATCAATGTTAAGTACTGAAAATCCAGTAATAAGACAAAATATTGCCTATTTCATTAAATTAAATTTAAAAACAATACTCTGACTATAGCTATCCAGTGTTAGATTTGTACCGCTCTAAAGGCCGTGTTGGATCTGATTTGAAAGGGATCTGTCATCTTGTCGTTCATTGAAGGAGGAAGGGTACGGAGTGTGTAAGGAGCAATGGACGGACAAAGGCGTCATTAGATGATAATGAAGAAAAAATCTAAAAGTCAAACAAATTTCTGAAGAAAAAATAGAGGTCAATATGCATATATTTTGTATTATTGATGCTAATATAATATTATATGAATTGACTTATATCGACCATTTTTTTTTTTTTTTCGGTTGGATCTATGCTAATGGTCCTAGTGACCGTTATGCGTCATCGGAAATGGGATGATCCGGTTGGATCATCCTATGACGTTAAAAATTTGGGGGGTTGCCCCCCGCCATGTTCATGGCGTCGGGTTTGTACCTAACTTGGTCAGCTACGGTCGACTGGTTTGGAACGGGTGACGTTAGAAACCTATCGTGAGGGCCGGCCCTCCCCTCCCCCGGTAGCGGGGGAGGCGGGTCAAGCGCGGGACCCGAGCAAGCTGCCGATAGCAGAGTGCTATCGGTGATTACACGGTCTATATTGGTGTCGACTCGTAGCTGATCTGAGCCTATGCTGTCGCGGTTGATCCGGATCAACTGGTCAACGGAGTGTAGGGTTCGACGTCGCATACGACCCCGGGGCCCATGCGGTGTGAATGTGTGCCTAACACCGGCTGTGTTATGTCTGAGTGTGTGTTGTAGCTTACGTCGCGCTTCAGCGTCGCGCTTTAACAGTTCTGTGATTTTATCAACAGGATCGGTTATGACATTCTTAGGTAACCTAGACTTATTAGGTGCTAAGCTATCGGGGGTGTAGTTTGCCGCACTCACGACGAGTGGGTTCGGGTGGAGAAGTGGCTTTTCGAAGTGACGTTCTGACATCGCTTTGAAATGGCCCCTAATCGAATCTAGTCTGAGGTCGCGGTGTAGGTCGATGTTTCTTACGTACCACGGGCAACCGGTTGCCACACGTAAGAATTTATTTTGGATCGTTTGGAGGCCTCTGAGTCTATGCTGAGGCACATGCGCGAATGCCACACAGGAGTATGACATGATGGGGCGGATACATGATTTATAGAGGGTGAGCTTGTGCCTGAGGGGCATTTTGCTCTTTTTGTTTATGAGGAAGTACAGTCTACTACTGACGAAACGGGCTTTTTTAGAAATCGCGGCGATGTGTGGTCTAAACGACATCGACCTGTCAAGGGTGACCCCCAGGTACTTGACCTGTCTAACTCTGGGAATAACGACGTTATTTAGTAAGATTGGTTTCATCGTGAACCATGTTTGTCTGCGTTTAGGTAAGCGTGTCTTTCTCTTACGAGAGAAATGAATCGACGCGCTTTTATCGGGGTTAATAGCTATTCTCCATTTTGCGAACCAGTTGCCTAGTTCGGTGACGGCACGTTGGAGAAATAGCGATGCTCTATTAGCATTAGGGTGGGTAACGTATAGAGCTGTATCGTCAGCGAAGAGAGCCAGTTTGACGTCCGGAGATCTGGGGATATCTGATGTGTACAGATTGTATAGAGTTGGGGACAGCACGGAGCCCTGGGGGACTCCGGCCCTCAGAGGTCTCAGGGAAGAGAGGGTGCCTTCGACCCTATACCTAAATGACCGGTTTGACAGATAGTCGCGGATGATGATGACTAGCCTATCCGGTATTCCTAGCTTGTACAGTTTGTACACGAGGCCTTCGTGCCATATCCTATCGAAGGCCTTAGCTACATCGAAAAATACGGCGCACGTATCGCGGGAGTTCTTTTTATTGAAACCTCTGAGTATGTCTTCGGTCATACGGTGGACTTGCCTTGGACAGCAGTGGTTTTCGCGGAAGGCGAATTGCTCGTCTATGAACAGGTTCTTTTCGCCTTTAACGGCTTTGAGCCGCTTAAGCAGAACCCGTTCGTAGATTTTGCCAATCGAGCTTAGTAGACTGATGGGCCGATAGCTAGACGGTTCCGTGCCCGGTTTACCGGGCTTAGGTATGCCGATAACCGTAGCTTCTTTCCATTGGTCTGGGAACCTACAGCCCTTTAGGAGGTCGTTGAAAATGCTAACCAGGAGGTAAACAAGAGCGGGTGGGAGTATTTTAATGACTTTGTTGGAAATCCCGTCCGGCCCGGGGGCCTTCTTGGAGTGAAGTCGTTTGATAATGTCTTGGACTTCTTCTACATTCGTCGGAGGGATAGGTTCCCCTCCGGCGGCGCAGAAGTCCTTATATCGACCAATGTCAATATAAGTCGATATAGGTTTAATTGAACCAATGAGAATACGTCGGAGTTAAGCTAGTGTTATTGTTAACTTATATTTTTAAAGCACTGTATGCTAATATATTTGTGGAATTTCTTGAAATGTCTAATTTTGTGTTTTACTACAACATTATATTATATTAAATTACCTGTTTAAAATATTCTTATGAACTTTTGATTTGTGCTTTTATGAACTTCGAAAAAATTGTTTCTGGAAAGATCCGGATTTAGGCATGTATAGTGTATTTATTAATCATCATCGTCATCATTATTATCAACCTTATCCCTATCTACTGATGAACATACACCTCTATTAATGAACAACAAAACGGCCGCCTCTAGCTCGTATCCAACAAGGACAGACGACTGCACGTAGATCATCTTCTCGTCTATTAGAGGAGGACCTATCCTCTGGCCATCTTCCCGAATAAGCCTTCAATGCAGACAAGTTGTTATTACTATTAGTCCACCGGCTATCATCTTCAGTATATGTGATCGGCCCAATACCAGTACTTATTACTAGATATTTATAAATATTATATAACGCTTGATATAAATATTCAAAACTATTGATAGTAAAATTAGCATACTATTACATAATGCTCACTTAATTATTATACGTATATAAAAGCAAGGTTATGAATAGTCGTGTTTTGTTTTCGTTGGAGAATGCGTTTTGGCATACTACCGATCCCCAGAGGCCCAGGGATATGTGGGACTCTCTGCGCCCAAATGATGGTAGGGGGACGCAAACTACCACCCACTAAGCCCCAGCGATGTTCTCCTAGTCGTCTGGCCTCGGCCCTCGACGGTGTGCCATACGGCACTCTCCTCTTGGGACAGGGAGTTGCGTCCTGTCCTCCCTCTCCACTTGAGGCACCCTGAACACATATGGGTGCCATATAGCTCGGACCGAACGTGCACGCGTCGGATCTTGATTTTTACGATGTTCTGACGACGACTGCCTGTCGCCACCGTGCTCTCCTGCGGGAATAGGCACCAAAGCGCTCCTTCTCTCATTCGATCTCCTCTTTTTGATACATAACCACCTCACAGAAGGAAAGGACCGCTTGCTATATGCTCACTGTCGGTCATGACTCGGTGATTACAGAAAGATACAGGTCCGCGCCTTGCCTCTCCTAGGGCGCCCCTCATCGCTGAGATCAGAAGAATTCAGAAGGTTATGCTTTTATTATAATTAATAAAGTTAATTTTTACTTTCTTTTTTTTATAAATGCTTTTCTTGGAGGGCTGCGCTTGCTTTCTCCGTTTAACAGCGCTGCTGTGTTTCGGCCAAAAATACAAGCAGTGTAATTACATGAGTGAGTTAACATATTACGTCTATAGAAAGGCAACATATACATATCTGGGCTAGATTCAGGTAGCTAATACACTTTCAGCGCTTCAATCCTATTTCTCATCTTTACATGTCGAGGTCAAAACTCGTGTCCTACAGGTGATACGCTAAAGTCGCTCATAAGCATAGACAGCCGAATAAAACCCGATTCTTTCATGGAATACCGTAAAAGGAAAGACAAAAGATGTGCCGGTACCAGATTCGCTTATCCTGGCTATCTTTAGAAAAACAGGAACGCTGTACTGTACGCATAGCACATCCCTACTTCGTTGACAACGTTTCATTTTGAATCTAAGATTTTAAATTACTATTGTCTAAATTGATCGATCTATTAATCTAGAAATAATTACATCCGCTAGTTTGTGTGGATGCGCGGGCGCAGGTGTTCCACGACCTTCGCCTGATAAAATAGATCTGACATTTGAACTCGCCACTCGACTGCTAATGTCAACTTTCACGTGCTAGTATTATGTGCGAGTAAAGGTTTGTTCACAAGCGTAAATATCACGTTAGGTTTTATTATCTTAATGTAGTGGTATTTTAACATTTTTTAAATTAATTAATAGGGTAAAAAAGTAAGGTATCAATACATTTATTATTATAATAGCAGTAGCATTGACTGCTGAAAACGGGTCTCCTTTTCGAAATCAGACGAGAAGTGGCCATACTACACCGATGCGGTGTAGTATGGCCAGTGTAGTATGTAGTATGGATGGTTGGTAAGCTTCACACACCTTCTAAGATCATCAGACATGCAGATTTCCTCACGATGTTGTACTTCACTGGTGAGCGGGTGATGGTCTCATGGTTTTGATCCTGTTGCCTGCGGATCCGGGACCCCTTAAAAAGCAGCTGAAGGCGGTCGCAGTGATTTAAGTGGGGTAGTGAACACCAATGCACTTGTCAGTGTGCCTACCCGAGGCCCCGGTGAGGTACGAAATCATTTCCACTGCAAAATAATAAAAAATGGTCTCCGGTTCAGGGTGCACTTATAAATTTAGATGAACCCATTTCAAGGCACCACAGGTCAGGATCGAACCCGAATCTCTCACTCAAGCCCATTCACTGGGTCTAGTACTGCAAATATTTTAACTGTAACTTATACAATATTTTCTATAATCTTCTTCCCCGTCCTGAAAGTTACTTGTCGTTAAATATGTCAAATGTGTTGACAGTTTATTTCTGATTAGATAAAATGTATAAGTTGAAAAAAACATAGAAAAATAATAATTAAAGTAAAAAAATATCATGCTTTTAATTTTCATATCTAACTTTAACTATGAACCAATCGTTCATGTGTAGAAGATTTAAAATAAGATAGTTATATTTATCTCATTATTTCATAGACTACTATTATGAAGTTTTACTTCTGTGTAAATTGCACACACCCCTTTTTATGTTTGGCATGGGCAATATTATTTTGAGGAAAAATATACACATATGACGTAATTACATCATCAACAAATCCTGAATTTGTAAATAATACAACGAAAATAATTATAGAGAAGATAATAACATTAAATGTATACAATAACATTATGCATAAAATAAATAAATCCGTTACATTAGACCTAGTACGGACGTATGTACACAACTACAACTATGGCCCAACCACTTTCGTAAAATAAAACATCATCATCATCAGTCTTTATCCGTCCACTGCTAAACATCCCTTAATAAACGCCAAGACAACCGATATTAAACAACTGTTGAAAAAATGTTGTAATGATATTATTTATTATTAGAAAATAAATATAAGAAATTTGCCATTATAACTGGCCCTACGATTTACAATTCTTCCGGAGCAGATTTTTATTAATAGTTTTTAAACTTTTTGTAGTAGGCCAAAACAGGTTTACGATCTGCTCCTCTATAAAGATTGCTAGTGTAAAATTAAGACAGAAATTAGAATAATTTATACAATAGCGCGTTATAAGCTCCTTGAAACTTTATTTGCACTAATTTCTAGCGTTATGCATTAGACTATAGTTTACTATAGTGAATATCGACATGGGAATATAATTAGCACCATTGTTCTTTTTTGCTTGCAATATTTATCTGAATGAATTATTCAAGGGCAAACAAAGAACTAGGAAGCTTCGCCATATTCTCACGTCGTCTATACCGCAGAGTTTGAAGACGAAAGTCTTCAACCAATGCGTACTCCCTGTGATGACCTACGGGGCCGAAACGTGGCCTCTTAATTCTATATATATGCGGCGACGAGACCGCTATCCCCGCATAATCGGTAGTACATAAGCAGGGCCACTCAGGACCACACAGAAGAGGATTTTGAGAGGTCTCAAGTCTGCATCTTGGTAAAAAAATCAAGGATGGCTTCACCGAACAAATGTAGTGGTAGCCAATGTTTAAATTTGTGCGAAACCCGCTAGTATTTATTAGCGAAAAATCATGAAATATGAAATAGGTACTTTATTTTTAAGCAGCAGCCATCTTGGATTTACAATGATATTAAATAATAAATAGATAAAATTTTATTATCAACCGGACTAACAACAAACCGAATATCAGACGAGCATATCAACAGGTAGAGGGTAAAATATCAATTCCTAAATTAGCCCTAAAATAACAGGGCAAGCTAATTTCAACAACTTTAAAAAAGTTATGATATATTTTAATTTTCATAGAAATATATTTATTATACTACGATTATTATTACTTATTATAATATATTTCTTAATACGCTGACAACGATTCGGTGCATTTCATTTTTCAATTACCGTGTTAGCTATTTTTATTTTAGACAAAGGTTTTTTTATTCAATCAAGGGCAAGTAAATCTCCTGAAAACAGATTGGCTCGAAGCGAAATTGTGACGATTTTTCATACCTCATCAAACTCTGTAATGCAAAGTATTTTTCTTACCAAATCTTCCTATATATGAGAAAACTATTGTAGCTTAACGTAAATAATAACGTTAAAATAGTAGTGGGTTGCATATTTTACAACAGAAATAGAATAACAATGCAAGTCCCTTTCAATTACTTGTTATAATAAAAATAACAGTCACGGAACTAAAGAAGAGACGGTGTTAAAAAAATCAATTTAAATATTTGTTTGTATATTATAATTAGCACCACATTAATTTAGATAGATGAGTTAGTGTATTGACAGCGATTATATTTCTCATCTGACCTGACATTCAATATTTGGCATCCAATAACCGGTTCGATTGCTATTCTATAACATTAATGTCATATTTAAAATTATAACCTTTTATATGTTTTTAATACATTATTATTATTACGGAACTAGAGTATAGAATATGCGCAGTATTTTATTGAACTATCTATAATATGTTCCTAATGAGTTCGTCAAATTATTCAGGGAAAAACTATGATAATTATAAATACAATTCTTATATATTGTTTTCTTATGTTTACCCGAATTTCACTCATTATAATGAAACAACTTTACGGATTTTATCGCGGTTTATTAAGTTTTTTACAAGCTCGACGTTTCGGATACTTTACAGCAACCATGGTCACGGGAGGACTGAGGTGTCAGACGTCGTACTGTTACAAAGTTATTCGAAACTACCCTATGATACAACAATATTACCATGATTGCTGTAAAGTATCCGAAACGTCGGGCTTGTAAAAAACTTAATAAACCGCGATAAAATTCGTAAAGTTGTTTCATTATAACAATTTTATAGTTTGTCTATTTCTTCAGGAGTGCTGATTTTGGGCATAGTACATGCGCTTGATTGACAAACTTCACGTGTTGCTCATCTCATAATGCGTGATTATAAGATATTTTCCTTGGCAAGTGATGTTGAGGTTCAATCATTTTAGCAAATACACACAGATGAGACTCAAACCCATGTCTATTAATGTGACTCATCTACCTGTGATATATTAATAGAAGTATTAAATCAAAGTCAAAGTCAAATCTTTATTCAAAGTATATTTTTGAACGTCAATTGAGTCTACTACCGGTTCAAAAGCAAGCCCACTGAGAAGATCCGGCGAAACAAACTCAGTGGAACTAATCTTTTCAAATATTCTATAACAAAAAAATTAAATACATATTACTATACTAGTAACTATACTAGTATAGCAACCCAACAGAGTTTCTTGCTAGATTCTTCTCAAGTACTAACTTGAGAAGAATCTAGCAAGAAACTCTGTTGGGTTGCTCTTTTCAAAATATAGTTTACAGTTTTTATAAACATACTTAGTTACATACATTTATTACTAGCCTTATACATACTTTTTTTTTTCTTTTACGAGGGGAAATGCACTGATGCATCCCGCTGGGGAGTGGGTCTCCCCAGGGACTCGCTGCGCCCGAAAGATGGTAAGTGGACGCAGCTTTACCCACTAAAACCCGGCGAGTGCCACCAATGCCGCCTTTGGTGAGGTGCCCCGGATCTACAAGCAACAGGGCACCTCGACGGCTAGTCAGTCCCTCAGGGGACTGACGCCACCTCCACAGAGCGGTTGCCCCGCACCACAGAACAACCACTCCCAACGTCTGGACAGTACGATGAGGTGAGGTTCCCATCCTCACCCCTTGCCCTCTGCTCTTTTGTCCCCTCTTCTTATGAGAAGGGTACAAAGAGCCCCCTCGGCTCAATTCGCTTCGTCCAAGGTGTTTGGGTCACCCTAGGCTACTGTGCCCCACCGCCATGACAAGGCCTGAACCATGGTGGGGAGCCTTATACATACTAGCCTTAAGATAAATAAGTAAATAAATTTAGACCCCGCAAATGATGTTAATAAAAAAAAAGAAACTCAGCTAGGTAGAAACTGCATAACACGACCAGCCACCACAGCAACACCAGCAAATGTAGCAATATATCATATTATATACCTTTTCTTTGATGCCGCAGTGGATATCCCTATCCCTAGGGCTACCAGGATCTCGGGTAAGCATACTGGCGTATGTTGGGATTCGCATTAGGGTGCACTGCTCCGCTAAAATCACTGCAAGCGCCTTCAGCCGCTTTCTGAGGGACCCGGATCTCATGTATACCTTGGTTATCTATACAACCAGGGTTAGGTATTTAAGACTAGTTAAAATAATAGACATTTCATATTTATATAATTTTCGCACCTCTAAGAAAAGAGCAGCTCTAAATGTCGGTGTCTATGAGCACCGAGGTTCACATACATGGTCAACCAGGTTATCTGTCTGTATGCGATAAACTCAAAAACACAAGATATATTTTCATGCAGTATTCACCAATAGATACTGTGATTCCTGTGGCAGGTTTTAGTATATAATTTGTGAAGTTTTTTGTAAATTAAATAAATTATATGATTATTCCACTATTCTTGTCGGAAAAATTCAAGCCAATTGGTAGATTTCAAACGAATAAAAGCTTAACCTATTTTAACCATTGAATTGCTAATTCGTTACGTAATATGCTAGACATGGGTGGTATTATTTTTGGCAAACTTGCATCTATTTTCTTCGTCGCATCTTGCCTGTACAAAACCGAGGCCTTGTATAAAATAAAACAAAAAAACAAGCAGGAATTAGTTTCTATTGACATTTTATCAACGAAGATTACCTAATATCTTTGATAGATTTATAGCGTCTTTATTGTGCAGTTTGTATTTTTAAAGTATCTTAATTTTTTGGGTTTGGTGTTTAACAGAAGACGACACGGAATATAATTTATGGACTTACATTTTTTCTGTATAAATGATATCATTCTGTGACTGAGAATGACTTTTAAAATATTTTTGAAGTGTATTTTTATAAACGTAAGCTATAAGTCAATACATCTTCCTAAAAGTGGGTCGGTAGTACAATCGTTCGTGTGGTTTTTCTAGAAATATCTAAAGCACTGTAATTTGTTATTTCATAGAAAAAGAAAACAAGTTTTCGTGGCGCTTAATGCTTGAGTCAGACTCGCACCAGTTGTTTTTACACGCTCTATATTAGCTTCACTGTTTTGGGCTTTCACTTTGGGCTTTTGGGATTTGGACTCACTTCAAACGGTCAAATTTAATTTAAACTTCATAGACTTATCGAGGACCGGTGGCAATGCATTAATTTAAGATTTTATCAAATTCTTGAGCCTATAACGAATTCAAATTCGCTAAAATCATTTATTATTAACAACTGCATCTATGAATATGGTATGAAAATACAAGATAATTTGTAATTCAATACATACATTTACATATATAACTCGATAATGTCATTGGAGACAATTAAATAATGGCCAATTTTAGATTTTTTTATCGCTTAATTTATTATTTGAAGAAATGTGGAAAGGCCAAGGTCTAAGGTCATGTTCATGACAGTCGCCTTTACAGAGAATCATTGAAAATTATACATTTCACGGGTCTACATTATTTTCACTTTTTACATGCTAACCACCCATTCCCACCGCTACTATATTCCTGTATAGTCAACCTACATAATTTTACTATTTGTCAAGTTGTAAAATTGTCTAGCTGTAAATCATGTGCAAAAAAATAAAATAAAAAAGAAATGTGGTGTCGTGGGACACCAGGTAGGAACGAAGTTCCTTCGGCTAAAAAGAAAGGTATTATACACTACTCGCTTGTGTATGCGACTGTCGCGCCTGCGCAGGCCTCATTTAACGGTTTTATTCCACGTATTTTTTCTCACGGTTTTACTATCACATTTTTTTCAGTTCGGTCGCGCAGCAAAATCCCTATCCCCTCCAAGCCTGCCGTAAAGAACTTCGTTCCAATAAATAAAATGATGACGTATATCCTTGTGTATATTAATTATGAGCAATTCGTCTATGACTCTTATTCGCACTTATCAAACTAGGACAATGATGAAATATAGAGTTATGTTCTTATGGCATATGAGGGAATACGAGCAGTCCAAGACTTGCCGCCTACCGGCGCCCATAGACAATAGACATCCGCACAACCAGAGATTATGTTTAATACTTACTAATACTTACTTACTTAATAAGTAATACTTACGCAAATTTAACTCGTTATAATTAAACTACTTCTACGGATTTGGTTTATTTAAATTATTTGCCATTTGATATCTGACCTCCCATCAGCATGGCTGTAATAAAGTATTCAGAATATTGGGTAAAAAAACTAAATAAACTGCTGTAAAATTACTTAAAATTGTTTCATTATACCAAATACTTGTACACATTTGTATTGCCAATGAAATAAAAATATACGTTTAGACATACATCCATGTACCATGGCCCCGGTTTAGTATGTATATGTATAGACAAATTATTTTAATCATATTATAAAACATCCAAAAAATTCCATTTAGCTTATGAAGCTATCACTGAAAATATTCCTCCAAGAATCACCTCAGCGAATATCAGATCAAAAATGACGCGAATGTATAAATTATATTTTATTAATTAGTTTTTAATAAATGTCAATGAGAACATCCTGATTCCCAACACATTAATTATCGAAGTATTTAATTGTTGAATAACATCCATAATAATTGACATTGATATAAAATAATTAAAGAATTATTAATGATTATTACCAATTAATACCGGAAGGTGCGCTTTGTGTTCGGTACAGTCATGATATATTTTCTGGCAACTTCGTATATTTCGGAGCGACAGTAGAACAGGCAATGTAATTACTGACCTAGAGACCTAGATCTGTGACTCGCACGACAACTTATACCTATTTAACATATATTTAGAGTAAACAAATGGAATAATTTGAAAATAATATCTTTTTTGCTATAAAGTATCCGAAACGTCAGGCTTGTAAAAAAACTTAATGAACCGCGATAAAATCCGTTTTGTTTCATTATAATGAGTGAAATCCGCGTAAACATAAGAAAATAATATCTTTCTTTCGTTTCATTCAAACTTTTATTTAATGATAATGAAAGTGACGTGTATATTGAAAGAAAGAGAGAGAAACGTTTTATCGTTCGCAACAAAAATCAAGGCATAATCGTAATGAAGTTTCACCTAGATATTATACAAGTATATAATATTGAGTACAGACTATCTAAAGTGTATGTGATATTTTTACCCAAAAACTATCATTTGCCAATCCAATGCTATGAAACCTTTGTAACAAAATAATGTCTAACCTGGCATCTCAGTCCTTTTGTGCTCGTAATGGTCAGTAAGAATAAAACAAGAAAACAATCTTAATTAACCGCAATCGTAATAATACGATGCTTTATCGGTGCGTTGGATGCGTTTTGCCGCACTCCCGGCTGCTTCTCTCCTCTTTGCAAACAGCTTTGCTGTATTTAAGAGAGAAGTATTTGACAGAATAGCTGTACTAAGAACTGGGGTGACTAGTTCTAGGTAAACTAGTTTATGTTTATGGGTGACTTCGACCATTTACCGTCTAGTGAAATGTTTGTCAGTTTTTCTATCCCACTAACATAAAAAATGCTATAAATCTAGATATTGAACTTTAACAGAATTAACATGAATCTCTATATGTAAATATCTAACATAGTAACAACTAATTAATCTGACATGGCCTTAATCGACCGGAGCCTTGACACCTCGCGAATGTCAAGACACCAAAATATTATAATAATTATATAACATTGGCCTAGCAGCGTCACGCCGTCACCGGTGGAACCATTTCGTGGTCGCGTGATAGTGCAACTCCACTGTCACGGACAGACGTGTAAGTACACGAACGTTACACGTCAGGTGTATTTACGTATCCCCACGTGTACGTATATGTATATACGCGTCCCGTGTATATTAATAGTACGATTATTAATATTTTTACTTAGCTATATAATAAATGTGCCCCCAATTCCATTCACTTAAAAAAATAATAATCAAATTCTTTAAAACAAGTAGTCTCCATATTCCTCAATAATTACGCTATAAAATGCAAATCACCAATTTATTACATAAAAAATTAACTTCAGCTTTATTTTTTTTACCTTAGGGTTGCCAAAATAGGGCACTCTAAAATAGAGTTTTGTACTCTATATCACATAGACGTGCTCTATAATCTCTAGCCCTAAAAGAGGATGCTCAAATACTCTTTTTTTACATAATAACTTTATACTCGTAACAGATACCCTTATTATAATATCATAATAATAATAATCTTTATTTATAATATCTAATATATCAGCTACCGTCGTAGCCATAAGTAGCGGAAGTAGAGGTAGATAGGTTTGTTGAAATTGAAAATGAAAGAATGCTTAGAGTATTTATTATTCTTTCGAAAAAATCAAAGATTATTTCTTCTAATAAAAGTTGGCAACTCTAGTTGACGTTGCAATAAACATTATCATATTTATCATATTATGAGCACACTATAATATTATTTGTCGGTTCATCTCTTTGTACTAGATGCGGCAACATTTTTTTTACATGCTTCGTGTCCATATATGTCGGTACAACCGCACTACCTTTTTCTCCGTGAAAAAAAATCTGAATTTGGGAATGAGGAGCAGAGTAGGCCGTAGGACTTACCACCTTACGTCTCAACATAAGCAACGCATAAATTGTCTGGGATTTACCACCACTTCACCACACAATAATATGGTGAAATCATCTTAATCCATGGCCAAAAGCCTACTCTAATCTACAATATTATACTATTATATTAAGTAAATAGTAGGCAAAAAAAAGTTTTTGACTCAGAATTTATCAGTATCAAATTTATCAACTCATAAATGTAGTTTATATAGAAATAAATAATTAACAATTATATTTTGTCTATTTTAAACATTTTCTATTAAATAGTGTACTATTTTTTTTAATTTGCCAAAGAAATGTTGGCAGCCCTAGGCGAGTTCATCAGTGGTGGCTCGTTTGCTAATTTTGTTTTCTAATTATGTAATACAAATTATATCGCATATAATGACGATCAATTGATTACAACGAAATCGGACTATCTATATACAGATAAATAAAATTGGAGTGTATGTAAATAATAAAATAACTACTTTTACTAAAATGTACCGGGTACACACACCAAAATAACATTTTTTATGTTTTTTTTTTCTGTCTGTCTGATTGTTTTTATGTTAATCTCTGTGTGTATAATGTCCAGCTGCAACTTAGGCTATACAAAATAAAAATAATCATTATCAATCTGGATACCGTAAGCCTAAGTTAACGAGGGCGATGCCGCGGGCAACAGCCTATATCAAATATAGCTGTAGAAATTATCTCATCATTACTCAACGGAAACATTCAGAATATGTAATAATATAATATCATATTTTGTTTGTTTTAATCTAATATATTATGTTACGATTAGTCTAAGATATTTAAGCATTATATTTCAAATCGAATTAATATTCAAATTAGTTTTTAAAATGTAAATCGATTATATCGAAAATATATAATATCGAATTCAAAATTTTATTATTAATAAATCATATAATATTACCATACAAAAAAATATTATCATAAAACTGCAACTATCAATTATCTCAGTGGAGGAGCAATTTTCCCGAAAGTGGGGAGTGATTCGGCCGATGATAGCAATTTGTTTTGGCAATAATAAAATAGCTTTGTGTCATAATGTATAGGTAATAGGTATCATTAAGTAATGAAACGAATAAAACAAAATAATAAAATGTATTTTTTTATCTTTTTTTTCGAATGAAACACAGTAGCAATGTAAAGTTTTTTGTATTGCTATAAACTTGTTGCTTGTTGTAATATAATATTAAAAACACGAATGTTTGTTTGTCTGGGAAAGATGCTTGTTACTCTTTTACTGTCTGTGTATGTTATATCTTGTGAACACATATTAAAAATGTGTCACATACTTAGGTAAATGTTAGAGGAGAGGTGTGAGAAAAATGTATCAGGAGTAATAAAGTCGGGGAAAATATTTACATAATCGGGCAACACAACACTGAAAGATAATGTTTTTATTCAAATCGACTACCGACAAGATACTTTGAAATGTTATTACTCTTATTTTGGTTTTATTCATAACTAGCTGTTGCCCGCAGCTTCGCCTGCATTAACTAAGATTTACAACGGGATCTTAATAGTACGCAAAATAAGTAACTTTTCTGGTTGATTTTTTACACCTTGTGTCCGAAAAACCCAAATATCTTACGGAACCCTATATTTTTTTTTTTCAGAATAAAATTTAGCCTATGTTACTCGTGGATAATGTAGCTTTCGAATGGTGAAAGAATGTTTAAAATCGGTCCAGTACTTTTTGAGCCTATTTATTACAACCAAACAAACAAAGTTTTTCTCTTTATAATATTAGTGTCGATAATATTAGTGTAGACAAGAAGCGTCCCGCGGTTTCACCTGCGTATTTCTCATTCCCCTGGGACTACGGGGATAAATTATAGCTTATGTGTAGTCTGTAGATTTAACTGATAATAATAAATGATAAGTTTTTTTTTTTGACAAAACGAAGTCTGTCGGGGCAGCTAGTATTATTCTGAATATCTTTTGAAGCGCGGGTGCACAGTGTAAGTGAATTTAAATTGAGTCCATACGTAAGATGACCTTATGAACTCGATTTCAATCTACACGAGGTCCATAATTCACTGTTAAAGACAACCACAAGCTGGGACACATTCAAAATCATATCCTATTGTCAATCCACAAGATTAAAGGTCCGCTCAATCAGATGGTAGCTTAGCAGACGGAAGTATTTTGAGCGACGATGGTCCAGTGAGCATGGGAATATATAGATCGAGCCCCATATATTCCTTTTGATGGTGTTGCTTTGAAATGGGTCTCTAAGTGTTGTAATGGGGGTTTCTAAATTTATATGTGCACCCTGAATACGAGACCATCGCTCGTTCATTGATGAAGGAAAACATCGTGAGGAAACCTGCATACCTTATGAAACTAAAAAGTTGTGTGATGCTCCGTTACCTTCTTATAACATACTAGCTGTTGCCCGCAGCTTCGACTGCGTTAACTAAGATTTACAACGGGATCTTAGTACGCAAAATTTTTTACACCTTGTGTCCGAAAAACCCAAATATCTTACGGATCCTATTCAGAATAAAATTTAGCCTATGTTACTCATGGATAATGTAACTTTCAAATGGTGAAATTTTTTTTGAAATCGGTCCAGTACGTTTTGAGCCTATTCATTACAACCAAACAAACAAACAAAGTTTTCCTCTTTATAATATTATAGTGTAGATAAATTTCTTTAATCTTTAATTTTTTTCATCGCCGTCCGATCTTATTGTGGCAGTAAACTTGACGTCATGCTGGCGTACGATCGAATTCTCACTAGTTCGAGGCTTAAAACAACTGTATTGTAAGTATAATCCTAATAAAAACATGATTCATATATACAAAAGTATTATTTTGTATATATGAATCATGTTTTTATTAGGATTATAATAATAAAAACATCCTAATAAAAACATGATTCATATATACAAAAGAATACATAAACGATCAAAACAGACATAATTAAAGTTAAACAGAAATCCTGAGCAGATTGATAAACCGTACGTGATAGTACGGGCGTCGTTACATGCAGCAGCGTATCATGAAAAGTCAGTGACGCCTTTGAGAAAGTCACGCGCTACTCACATCAAAGACCTGGGAATGGTAACAATTACAGTAAAAAATAATTCGGTTTCTTTTTTTTTTTTTTATTTTTTTATTCGTAATTGAAATTTTGAATAATTCTAACAATCCCTCAGCGTCATCTGTGGTATACTTGTCGGAATCTACAAATTAATTGCATTGAATTCTAAGTGTACGAATGTTGTATAAGTTAGTAGATAAAAGAACCTAAAAATTAAGTTATGTATATATTATAGTGTCTTAACCAGGGCGACATAACCGCTTTTGCGATAAAGCCCCTTTAAATGATTAAAAAAAATTGCATTATAAAACGATTAATACAAATTTAATATTAGTATTATTGAGCTATTAATAGTTTTAAAAGCTTATGTATTATCACGGACCTCATATAGCCAAGATCAAGGTCTTTTTAATAATATTTTAATAAATAATTCAAAATTAAAAATAATTTTAAAATAAGACTAATATTAAAATGTAAAATTAACATGAAATTAACATTTCTTTTATTTATTTTTTTCTGTCGATAATGCGATATTCTGTGACAAAAATATGAGATCATCTTGTTCAGAATCAGTTTTAAAAACATTATACATAGTTCATCTTAATCAGTTTTAAATATATAGTATTGTTGAAATCGAATTTAATATGAGTGACCGTCATGCGAGGCGGTCTTGAAAGAGACCTATGACCTACATCCTAGAGCAGAGGATGGATTAAAGCTGATGATGATAATTATGAAAAGACTATCATAATATGATGGTCGTGACCAAAACTTTGAGCGTCATTTACATACAACATAATAGGCAGAAATTTCAAGATTCTCTTGAGATTTCTTTTTTATCAGCTGTTATGCCTAATGCTTGCATTTTAATTGTGATAGGTGTGATTTTAAGAGTTATACTGTGCGGTACTGGGAGTGCAGATGAACTACATCACGGTAAGGCTATCCACCAAAATAGGAGCACCGTACGTCACCATACTCCAAGCAGACTCTGGACTATAAGTCCAGATAGAGCTGGGTCTACCGAAGTTCTGGAGTCATTCAGAAATGTAGGCTGAAGGTCCACCCTCCGTCAAAGAGCTCCAGATATTTGATACTAGCTGTTGCACGCGGCTTCGCTCGCGTCATATTCGGAGTAGCGCAGTTCCGTACGTACGTATAGTAAACACAGACAGATTTATTTTGAACTACCTTGCGAACTTTCATCTTCTATTTCATGCCCATATAGGTAAAAATCATAAAAACGGTGGAATAATTATTAATGGTTATTTAATTCTTATCAAGTGCCTAAATGCAAAGTTTAATGTCGTCATCTTCTATGTATAATGACGAACTTCTATACAAACTTTCATCCCCTATTTAAACCCTCTAAGCTTTTTTTCGCAACAAAAAGCCTATGTCCTTTCCCAAGCTATAATCTATCTCTGTTCCAAATTTCATCAAAATCGGTTCAGAGATTTAGGCGTGGAAGTGTAACAGACAGACAGACAGACAGAGTTACTTTCGCATATATAATATTAATAGTAAGGATAGGGGTCATTATGACCCTCATCGCTTCGATCTGGAATGCAGCTCCTCGTCGATGTCCTTTCCACCCGGTACCGCAGAAAAAAGGGCTTCGGTTTTCTGCAGAGACTACCATTTTGCGTCTCAAAATAGGCAATGCGTAATCAGCTGTGAGAGCTAGTTTCTTGTGTTTTAGTTCATGGTTGGCCTTATCCACTTATTACCAAGCGGCTCGTCTGCCCATTAGCCTATATCATCCATCCATCACGGTCTTCTTACGACACCGTAAGGAGGAAGAAGGACCGCGTTGCTCTAAGCCCTATACAAGTAACACTAAAAAATAAACGTGTCTTTTATCAGAATTTATTAATTTTTATGTACTGCACATTATCAAATTATATATTATAACCTCCTTGACCCTGAATGAGTGCGCTTCACTGCGACCGGAACTTCAGCATTTCAATGTGAAGGTCAATTGTACCTATTAGACTGCGAAGTCGTTTTTTTACACGAACCATTTATTGCCATTAAAATAGAGTCGAATGTTCTTGGGCATTTTTTTTTCATAGCATAGGTGGGCAAACGAACAGTCGAAGCCTTTTGCCGACGTCCATAAACATCCACACAACCAGCGGTTAGCTGATGCGTTGCCTTCCTTTTTCCTATCTCCACAATGGGCTACCGGAAACTCACAAGCCACACGAAACATAACAGAATAACTTTCACTTTACGCCGGTATTATGTGAGCGAGAGGTACCGCCTCGGTCGTGCCGGCCCAATGCGGCTACAAAGCAGCATGGCACTACCTCTTTGTCGTACTCCTGTGAGTGCACACCAATTTTTTTCATTATCATCATCATCAGCCTTTATCCGTCCATTGCTGAACATAGGCCTCCCTCAATGAACGCCAAGACCGCCGATCCCTTGCCACTCGCATCCAACGCGGACCGACCGCTGCACGAAGATCGTCTTCCCACCTTCTTTTTTTTCCTTTTACGCCGGAAAATGTGCTTAGGCATCCCGCGGGGGAGTGGGTCTCCCCAGGCGGGTATGTGGGACTCGCTGGGTAAGTGGACGCAGCTCTACCTACTAAAACCCAGCGAGTGCCACCAATGCGGCCTTTGATGTAGTGCCCGGGATCTTTAAGCAACAGGGCACCTCGACGACTAGTCATTTCCTTAGGGGACCGACGCCACCTACACAGAGTGGTTGCCCCGCACCACAGAACAACCTCGGGACAATACAATGAGGCGAGATTCCCGTCCTCGCCCCTTGCCCCCTCTTCTTATAAGAGGGGTACAAAGGACCCCCTCGGCTCAATTCATTTCGCCCAAGGTGTTGGGGTCACCCTGGGCTACTGAGGCCCAAAGCACTGCCACTTCAACGTGCTTATTTTTCGCGTAATATCGGTAACTTTGGTTCCTTGGCGGAGGTCTTCATTTCGAATCTTATCTCTCGAACGATTCGCGACCTCTGCTACTCAATGGATAGCGCGTTGGCGCTCAAGCGTAGCGGGTTCGAATCCCGCAAGGGAACAAAAAAGTTTCTGTGTTCCTCATCATGGTCATCGATGGTATTAATAAAATATAATAAAAATGTTAAATATATACTTAATATGATGCTGCTAAATACTTATAGATACATGGATCTAGGGATCATTAATAGGGGGTTTGTTAGGAAATTTTGCCGCTTCTGCGTAGTGTTAGTCAACTGTTGTCCTGATCGATTACAACGGTTGTTTGGACTTGGTACACGACCGTAACGACCATTGAGGAAATCATATCAGTTGTAAGAGGTAGTGCCATGCTGTCTGGACACAAACTGGGCCGGCACGATCGGGGAAAAACCTCTCGCTCACATGAAATCGACGTAAAGTGACAGCTAAGCTGTCGCCTTTCGTGCGGTTTGTGATTTCCGGTGACCCATTAGGAGGGATAGGGAAAAGGAGGGCAACTCATCTGCATAACCTCTGGTGGATGTTAATGGACGTCGATAGTCGCAAGGCTTCGACTGTTCGTTTGCCCTTCTATGCCATAAAAAACAAAAAAAATATCTGTTGTAAGCTGGTAACCTTAAAGTTTAAACGTGCATTAGTTAGATTCATTCATAGCTTTCTTGCATACTTTTCTCGTCTTTAGATTGATAGGACAGATTGACAGCGTAAAGGCAGCTAGCTTACTAATATACGCCGAAAAACAATATGAAGCAAAGCAGAAATATAACGTGCATTAGAAAAGTTTTATTGCACCATAAACTCAAGAATTTTTAATAAATTCAACAGACATTCAAAAGTGGTTTTAATAAATCCAAAGCTATCCACCTGCTATCCTGGCTCCCATAAACACAACGTAAGCGACGTCACGTCACAAATGATCGAGGGGCTCTCAACAACATCAGAAGTCGTAAAACTTATGAATTTACGACGAAAAAATACCGACCGAGGGAGACGCGGTAACCACTTTTTATTTTCGCAACGTGAGCGCTTTTGAGGGACTATGAACACCTAGGTAATAAAAAAGATACAAAGTGATATGATATTTTACATAAACTTATAATATTCTGTAGATGATCCTATTTCCTTGGAAATATCATTTAACTTAATAATAGTTTAAAGAACAAATATAACAATAATATGCCATACCAATTTACTACCAAACATTTACAATTATTAGTGTATAAACATATTTTTGTTGCTTTCTTTTACATTGGGAAAAGCAAATGTATGAGACTCTTACCGCACTAAAACCCAACGATCCTTATCTTTTTATTTTTACTTTTACGCGGGGAAATGCACTGACGCATCCCGCAGGGGAGTGGGTCTCCCCAGGCAGGTATTTGAGACTCGCTGCGCCCGAAAGATGGTAAGTGGACGCAGCTCTACCCACTAAAACGCGGCGAGTGCCACCACTGCCGCCTTTAGTGAGGTGCCCCAGATCTACAAGCAACAGGGCACAACGATTCTTATCTTATCCTATCCTATCCTATCCTGATTTTTATTTTATCCATAATCCCACCAGTGCGATCGGCTATCCCTCGACGAACCATTCGCAGGCTCCTCCATGGTAGCGCGCGGTCTAAACCACTAAATAGAAACGGTGACCAAAAAGCACGACCTTCAGATGTGTCTCGCGACCGACTACCCATCGACCAGGCATGCCGTCCCGTGCAAACATAAGCTTTAAATTTTACACAAACTTTTTAGGTTTATTTTTACCAGAATGCTATTAATATTATTATATACAATAATAATATCAATAGCATTCTGGTGTATCCATCCTCTGGAGAAGTCAGAATGCTAATTAGGCTATATTCAATGATATCAGTGTTTCGCTGTGAACCCATCTTCTTTTCGAAAAGATCGTGCGGGTCGGGTTATTTTTAATCATTAAATAAAAATTTACTCATTTTTCTATAACTCACTATACTCATATTTCTCGTGCGGAGTTGCTGTACTCCCATCGAGCGCGTCCCCAGGTGGTGGATCGGGGAACACCTCCCAGATATGGGTGGTACTAGGGAAATGAAATACCTAGCGCGAACCAAAAACAGCAGGCATGGGCGTGCCTTAGTCTTTTTAGACACGGCCTAAGGGAACAAACCCCTACAGAAAATGAAACAACAACTTATGAATGTCGGAATTAAATACAGAACTACCCCAGGAGGGTTCCACTGCCACTGGTAGTGGGGAATCCCTCCCTGCACAAAGCAGTTCCCAACTGCTAAGTCCAGGCTGCCCCACGGATTCTGGGGGGGGCAAATTTCGATTCACTGAACTAGCAAAGAAAACCCAACATAAAACCCTAAGTCAACAAGTCTTTCACAAAGGAATGTTCATAAACAGACCACGTTCTAATTCCCTGACGGAACATACATCATCTAAGGCAATACTACTTCATGGATCCGGAGACGACAAATTCCTCGATAATTGCAACAAACAAAACCAAGACTGGACCGAAGCCCAAAATAGAAAGAGAAAAACAAGAACTAGTCCTGACGCTACTACACGGACATTGAAGCAATGCAAAACAAACTACTGGCTCTCAGCACCTATTCCCACTTCTAATAGTTTTTCCACTCTGGACGAAGACCTACCCACTAATGAAACGCCGGCACCTAAACCCGTCAGACCTCCACCAATATTCGTTGACAAAGTCAGCAATATTAAGCCTTTGACCAAAATGCTAGAAGAAGCAACAACAGGCGATTTTGAAATAAAAATACTACAGTCTGATCGAGTCAAAATACAAGTGAGAACAGCCGAGTCATACTCAGTCGTATACAAAGAGCTAAAAAAAAGGGACACTGAATTCTACACCTACCAGCCTAAAGAGGAACGCAGTTTCAGAGTTATTCTAAAACACATTCACCATTCCACTGACACTGAAGAAATCAAGACAGCCCTAGAAGACCTTCAGCACGAAGTAAGAAACATCTGGAATATCAAACACAACAAAACAAAACAACCACTTAGCATGTTTTACATTGACCTAAAACCCCAGAACAATAACAAGGACATCTATAACCTGAAAAGCATACTTAATTGTAGAGTTACTTTTGAGGCTCCTAGGCCTAGAAAAGAAATCCCACAGTGTTCTAACTGTCAGCAGTACGGACATACAAAAAAATTTTGCCATAGGCAGCCAAAATGCGTTAAATGTGCAGGCTCCCACCGCACGATTGAATGCTCCAGAAAGGAGCGATCAGATAAGGTTAAATGTATTCTATGCGACGGCAACCACCCCGCAAACTACAAGGGCTGCAGCGTTTATAAGGAACTAGCACAAATTCGCTATCCAACCCCATTCAACAAAAAACAAAGAAACCCAACCGGGCAATCAAACGCCCAAAAAGCAAATATTAACGGCTTGACCTACAGCGAAATGCTACAGAAAAACTTACCAACAAAAGATAGCACTAACACCCAAAAAATTGAAGTTACCTTGATAAAGTTGACCGAAATGATGCAGGCAATGATGAACCAAATGTTAGTAACTACTAAGCTGCTAACAGAACTCACGTCAAAACTGGTCCCACATTCCAACCACTAAACATATGTGTTTGGAATGCAAATGGCCTGTCCAACCACTCTCAGGAGTTAAAAATATTCTTAAAAATTCAAAACATTGACGTAATGTTGATCTCCGAAACACACTTCACCAGGAAAAGCCATCTCCTTATACCAGGATACTCTTTGTATCATACTATACACCCGGACGGAAAGGGACATGGTGGTACAGCAATCCTCATTAGGACAAACATCAAGCATTACGAATTGCCACCCTTCTCCACAGAATACCTGCAAGCAACTGCCATTGTCGTATCTGACCCAAACAATCTAACACTATCAGCAGTCTATTGCCCGCCAAGGTATACCATAAGAAATGCAGACTTCACCAACTACTTCCGCTCCCTAGGTCCTAGATTTTTAGCCGGTGGCGACTACAACGCCAAACATACACACTGGGGCTCAAGACTAATACTACCACGTGGTCGCGAGCTTCTCAGGTGCATTCAATCGCATAATATGGACATCCTCTCATCTGGTCATCCGACATACTGGCCCTCAGACCCCAAAAAGATACCTGACCTAATCGACTTCTGCGTATTCAAAGGGATATCTAAAAAACACCTCTCCTGCCAAAGCTGTCTGGACCTATCATCGGACCACTCACCAATTATTATTACTCTATCGACTACTATTATCGAAAAGAATTCAAAATGCGTCTTACACAATAAGAAAACAAACTGGACATATTTCCGCTATTTAATTGACGAAGCATTTGCTAAACCAGTTAGACTTAAAACCGAAGAAGACATAACCGAAGCAGTCGAATTCTTCAACAGATCCCTCCAGACAGCGGCTTGGGACGCTAGTCCGTTGCCCAAAAAATCTAGGAGGGAGGACCCCATATCTACCCACATAAGGGCGATGATATCTCAAAAAAGGTATCTGAGGAAACAGTGGCAAATATCACAATGCCCACTAGCTAAAAAGCGTCTTAACCACGCTATCCGCGAACTAAAAATCGCTATTGCTCGCGATCGAAACTTGAGTTTTCAAGAATATATCAGGAGCCTCGACGCCTCCGCTTGTTCTGACTACTCACTTTGGAAAGCGACAAAAAAAATGAAATCCCCTACGACTGTCTCCCCGGCCCTACGTGCGCAAGATGGAGGTTGGGCTCGAACAGATAGAGAAAAAGCATATGCTTTCTCCACCCACTTGCAATCGGTTTTCAAACCGCATCCGAGCGGTGCTCCAGATCAAGAAAGAGAAGTTCTCAGATATCTGTCAGAAGACCCTACTCACGTGGATGCCAGAGACGATATAACCAAATTCACCAAAAACGAAGTCATACGCGCAATACATAAAGTTAATACCAAAAAGGCTCCTGGATATGACCTCATCACCAGTCGCCTCTTAGCTGAATTGCCTAACTCTGGAATGATCCTACTCACATCCATCTACAACTGCATGACAAGATTAAAATTCTTCCCACCTCAGTGGAAAGTGGCAAAAATTATAATGATACAAAAACCTGATAAACAGCCGGAAGATCCAAAGTCATATAGGCCCATCAGTCTTCTCCCCATCCCATCTAAAATATACGAGCATTTACTACTTACACGAATGATGCCAATCATTAAGGAAAAACACCTGATCCCTAATCACCAATTTGGGTTTTTGGGGAAACACGCCACAATAGAACAGGTACATAGACTCACTGACGAAATAACTAGAGCATACGAGACGAAACAATATTGTGCAGCTGCGTTTTTAGACATATCCCAAGCGTTTGACCGGGTATGGCACGAAGGCCTGCTATTTAAAATCAAATCAAACATGCCCCATAATCTGTTTTGTATCATCAAATCATTCCTAACCAATCGCCACTTCATGGTACAGTGTGGAGACGAAGTAACAACCATATACCCAATCACAGCGGGCGTTCCGCAGGGAAGCGTAATGGGTCCTATCCTCTATCTGCTTTACACATCTGATTTACCTACCAGCCCTAATATCACCACAGGCACCTTCGCAGATGACACAGCCATTCTAGCCACCCACAGTCAGCCAGAAGAGGCAGCCAAACTACTACAGGATGGTCTAAACAACATATCTATTTGGCTACAAAAGTGGCGGATTAAGGCAAATGAAACCAAATCAGTGAACGTAACATTCACATTGAGAAGAGAATATTGTCCACCCGTTAAACTAAACGATGTCGTTATCCCTAAGGCAGACCATGTAAAGTATCTCGGCCTGCACCTTGACAAACGATTAACCTGGAAGAAACACATCTTGACCAAGAGAAAACAACTCGGCCTGCAACTAAATAAACTTTATTGGCTCATTGGTAGGAAATCGCAGTTATCACTAGAAAACAAACTATTACTATACAAAGTTATCCTCAAGCCAATATGGACCTACGGTATCCAGTTATGGGGGACTGCCTCACATTCTAACATCGAAATTATCCAACGCTTCCAAAACAAAATGCTACGCTTAATTACTAATGCCCCATGGTTTGTTACTAACCAACAACTGCACAATGACTTAAAGATTCCCACTGTTAGGGAGGAAATAATCTTAAATACCAAAAACTACAAATCAAGGATATCAAATCACCCAAATATATTAGCCCAACCTCTTATGGACGAAAAACCTACACGGAGACTGAAACGAAGGATCCCACAAGATGTGCTTATAAAATAAGCATACTGTTTCTAAAATAGGATGCGACACTGGCCGCATACCTATATAAGACCTAACATAAATATCCAACATTCTACTCAATGTCCTGCCCAAAAGTGACAGATTGTAGAAATAAATAACAAAAAAAAAAAAAAAAAAAAAAAAAAAAAAAAAAAAAAAATTTCTATAACTGTTACGTAGTAATAAGATAGGGGTAGGTTATTAATACTATTTGATTATTAATTTGGGGTAGCATAGTCAATGCATAACAAAACCTTTTCCTAAAAATAGAGATTTAAATGAAGATAAAAAGTTTTCTGTTCTATGGGCTGGCTATTTTTTATGCATTTTTGATGTGAGCAGAAATAACTGCCTGTTTTTTTAATTCGCAAAAAAAATATTGAAATTATTACATATCTCCGGGTAGACAACACACAAATGAGTTGCCCGAGCTCGTTCCAAGTAAACTAAGTTATGTTCATGGACGACATCTGCGACTTAGTTACAATACAAATTGCATAATTGCTAGTATGACTATCTAACATAAAAACTTAATACTTTATATAGACCATTAGCATAAGTAGGGCAGTCCTCTCTTGTAACCTCGTAAGCTAGGAACTCGAGTTAGTGAGAAACCTCTTTAGGAGAAAAGGAACTAAAAACCTTTTTTAAGTTGGTTAAAAAAGAGATTACGGTCCCTAAAGCTTACTCAAGTTTGACTATTCTTTGTGTGATTATTGATCTGCACTAATTATGAATTATATTAAAAGAATTGAGTCAAACAGGTGAACTGATTTAGATGCAGTAGGTTAATTGAAGTAGGTTTTTAAAGCGATAGGTTTTACAAAGCCATTAATTAGCTCTTTTATTTGTGCGTTAAGGGATGTTTTTCTATGGTGTAATATAATTTTTTTTAAATAAATAAGTGATTTTTTATAGAATGCAACAATTTTTAAGCGCTGATGAGTTCATATTTTATTTCTCTTAACAGTCATCGCTAAAAGGCCTGTGTGGACTAAATACTATGCGGAGCCGATTGCTGTCTGCTGTATTTGCCTGATGCACTTGTGGCGTGCTCCTGTCCAGGTTGCAGTGTTCCATCCAGCTTGTTTTCTTTATAAAATAGCTTTGTTGAGTTGTGGAAAGAAGAGCAGGATAGACAGTGTAGTTACCAGTGAGACTTACTATCTGTCATCATCAAATCCCGAAAGTAATCCCGGTATAGCCAACACGAGAAGCTACTTGGGCTTGTTTCAGGTTTACGTGTTTATGGGGTTTCCGATCCTGACGGTGGTCAAGCAGAGACCCGCCACAGGAACAAACTCCACGGCTGGTGGGGGGCAACCCCCACTTAATATCACAGAGTGAAACCAACCGGCTCACTCCACTACCAATGAAGCATTAAGGCCATTAGGGCCATAAGCAGAGCTCCAATCGAAAAAAAACATATTTATGGCTATATTAACCAGGCTCCACTGCACATTTGCCAAAATAACTAGAGTAAAAAAGTCCCTATTTACTCTATATTCCTGAACTCACTCTATATTTTTAAAATTAGAGCAACGTACTTGTACCTCCAGTACATCAGCTGTCACTTAAAATATTTATGTTATCACAGACGATTTCAAATATTCTAGGACTTAATTGTCTATTGACTGAGGTTTCAGTTGAAATCTCAGACACATTGGATAGATCTAACCTTTAGCCTTTATCCAACTTGATATGCGAACTAAACAGGTTTAATTTTTTCGTTCTTAAATTAATCACACTTCTGCATCGGACTATCCTCGATATTAGTATAAAAGGTGGACGTTTGAGAACACACAATCATTCACTCGATTGCTTTGCAACAAAAAACAACAAAAACTATCACAATGAAATCGGTACGTTTAAACATAACATGTAGATCTGAAGCAGTTTACTTCAACTACGTTCAATTCTTTGTGCTCTATTGGATTGTGCTAATTGCTATCTTCCCCGACAGTTCATCGTATTAGCCGTCCTCGTCGCCGCCGCCCTGGCCGCCCCCGCTGAGCTCACCCTCGAAAGTGCGGCCCAGGCCCTCCGCTACGACAGCCGAAGGGATGCAGATGCCCAGATCCTCCGCTACGACAGCCAGAGGGATGAGGGTCTTCAAGGCTACAACTACGTGTAAGTAATAAAAAAGTAATAATATCCATAACGCATAAATCACTCACAACTATTACTTTCTAATTAAAAAAAGTAACAAGTACAATAATAAATACAGTACAAAATAGTTTCTTATATTAACTGACTTATCTAGACACGTAAGTCAGTCAAATAACCAAAACTTAGCCTGGTTTCTAGAAGATACATGTCCAACTGTGGGTGCATAAAAGATTCACGATTATAATATGAATGTATAATTATTATTTTAAATCACTATTTTCCTCTCTAACTTAGTTGTCAAAGTAACAATGACAATGTAAGATTATATGCATAAACTACACAGTTATATTTTTAAACTACACATTATTTATTTACTTGGCCAGTATACCTATTATTATTTTCCGAATACTGTTTTATTGTAATGTCATTTTATTTGTTATATACGTTTACTAATAAGTTTTAATCTGCTTTCAGTTACGAGACCAGCAACGGCATCGAACATCAGGAAGAAGGTCTATTAGTCAACCCTGAGGCAGAAGTCCCATTCATGGTCGTCCGTGGCGCATTCAAATACATTGGCCCCAACGGTGTCGTCTACTCCGTGAGCTACACCGCTGACCAGGACGGTTTCCACCCATCTGGAGACCATTTACCCGTAGCTTAATTCACCTTAAATTATTGCAAGCAGTCTAGTGATACCGGCCATCGTGGATCTATTTTATATTTTTGTTAATAAACGATTTGGTTTTTAATTTATCAATGAATTTTGTTTTATTGCACTAGTCACTTCTATTTTCAAATCAACATAATATTTGAAACATTATATAAATACTGATTACTGAGGTAATACCAATAACCCACCAATAACTTAGTTAGGTAATTATAAAAATATAATAGATATGATTGATAGAGCTAACCCAAAAAGCTGTACTTGTTTGATAATTCGTTAGATTTTTATCTCATACCATAATAAATATAAGTTTAAGGGTCTGTTTCACAAAGTACCAGTAAAGTACCCTATAGCTATATGACACATAAATTAATTGACAGATGAATCTTCTAGTTAGTCTTGATTGGGTTTCACCATCATCTTCCCTGTAAATTTATTTGGCAGATCCCTATTTGGCACTTACTGGTTAGTAGGCTTGGCAACCTCGCATTTCATAGTTCCATTTTACGATAAATATGTTTTAGAAAAACATTCCATGTTGTAAATATACATGAAAATATGTTTTTATAATTTTAATGTATGTATCATACCATCTTTATACCTTTTATTTACATAGACCTTGTATATAATGTTATCCCTTAATTATTAAACGATCAAAACACAATTTAAATTATTTTGTATATTACTGTTACCGGAACGTCAAATTGTCAAATGTCGTGAAGCTGTCAACCGCGTATTTATCTGTCAACTAATTTATCTGACAGATGAATTTGCTAATGGCCAGTTGATCCGACCTATAGTTTACAGGGAACTTTATTAGTCAAATATTGCTATTTGTCAATTGTGAAACAAAAACGTTGTAGTTATGTGGTGAATATGTTGCAAATAGCTTAATTGGAACTTTATTAGAACATTGTGAAATAGACCCTAAAGGAGGGGGAGGACCCTATCGATAAGCTAAGGAAATTGACCCCAATCTGTCCAAAAATTTGATATGTTTTTTTTATATTTTCAATTTTTTTGTAAAATACAGGATACTAACTTTATGCTAAAACAAATTAAAAGTCGAAATAGTTACGTTTTGCTCACGAAATAAATCAACAAACTGTGGTCAAAATGGCTTTTTATTGGAAAATTGTACTTACCTTTTTTTTGCATTATCATTTTTTTTCAGACATGAGCGCATTTTTTTAGCAGTTAAATTTATATTTGTATATATTTGGTAACGTCTAAAGAACAACATATAAAACAATCATCATGCTAAAATAATGCGCTCATAGTAAAATAAAACTTAAGCAGTCGTATTCAAAAAATATTATCGTATGCTATTACTGCTATCTTCATTTGACATTGACTACCAGATGGTGAGATGATCGTCAGATGATTCTGATACAGAATAGATATAATTTTCTAAATATTTTGTTTCATTTTTTTGTGAGTTTTAATTTATTGCAAGCTAAGCCTACAAATAAAAGTAAAATTCAAAATCTTATAATGTTGCATACTTATTTGAATTGTGTTCTAAAGAATAAAAGATAATTCTGGAAAATTAATTGTATTTTCTTTACGTATAAGGCTCATGCTAAAAACATAGTTTGTAACATTTTCTAGAGGGGTCATTTTTCTTAGCTTATTGATACCCCTCCTTTCCGATTGAATGTTATTAACTCTACGCGCGTGTTAAATAGACTACAAGCCCATGAAGAAAAAAAGCCTGTGAAATGACCCAACGTGAATAACGCTTAGAAGGCTGGTACTATATCATAAAATAGCTCTGAACACTATGCCGTCATTTTTGAGCGGTACAGGAGAGTACGGGAATAAATGGAATTTCCCAAAAATAAGTGAGGAATTACGACCAATTGATCATGTACGGCTTCTTTCTAAGTCTATAGATAATTAAAAATAAGTGTCGAAAAACCTAGTGCCGTACTAAAATGGTGGTTCCGGAAGTCAGTGCAAACTTTTAATTTGTCGATATTTGTATAGACTACATTCCGGTCATACATTTCTGTACGGCATTTGTGTAGTTCCTTTGGCATACATATACAGATGCTTTACCCATGAACGCCGTACATATTTCCTGGGCCAGGGTCGAAAGCCAGGGGTCGAAACCTTATCTCTGACTATCATGTAGGTGATGATGATATGACACACCATAAAAGTAAATGAGCTTGAGAGTACTTCACGAATAAATAACATTTTTCAGCATGCTTTACATTTTTTATGGAACACATAGGTGTATGAGGTAAATTAATTCCCTCAGAAAAGAGTGACTTTCCGGAGACTTTTATCTGGGCGGCAACAACATAGGTTATTAATACTTTAGACAGTCTTCAATGAAAGATAAATGCCATACACGTCGAAAGTCCGCTAGTCTATGAAATGGCAGATTATTCCAAGTCTTTTTTGTCCTTTACCTCTGCTGGTACGATACGGTTGTTAATACTTGGTATCTGAGTTATTATTAGTATTCTAAGTTGCATGTTAATTGGAAAGAGAGCACGGTAAAGTAAAGTATCAAACCTTATATATGCCACTGCTGGGCACGGGTCTTCTCCTCGAAATCAAGCGACGAGGGGCAGGGGCAGGCATGCAGGTTTCCTCACGATGTTTTCCTTTACCGGTGAGTGAACGATGGTCACGTGTTTAGGGTGCACTTAGAAATTTAGAAAAACCCATTTCAAGGCACACACGCGGAGGACAGGATTGAACCCGGAACCTCTCGCATAAGAGGCGGAGTCCACCCACCACTGGACCATAGTCGCTCACGTATAAGACAGTAAAAAAACTCGTCTAAAAACGATAATAATTAAAAAAATACATAAACTTGAACATGTTATATCAAAAAACAAAAGTAAGTGACACTCATTTCTTGCCGTCCACATCTTAACCCGCTGGACTACACAGATAGTGGCCAACAGGACGAAATAAGAGACTATATTCAGTGTGAAAAAAAAACGCATGAAAACTCGTAAACACGAGATTTCCCACACGTAGGACTAATCTAGATCGATTGTTTACCCCCGAAAACCCCCACATGCCAAATTTCATCGAAATTGTTAGATCCGTTTCCGAGATCACCTAAATTTCCTTTATCGAAGTTTTTATCAGCTGTAATGAAGAATAATCTGAAGTAAAATGTACGGCATCTGGTTTTTTTTGTTCATTTATATTTGTTTTATGTAAAATAACAAAAAGACTTGTGGCACTCGGGGACTGCCGCGGTAAAGCTATTGCATAGCATTTTGTATCAACTTATGCAATTATAATTATTTATTTATTTTATTTATGCAGTATTTCTTTTTCTTTGATATTAATTCAAGTTACACTTTTTGAGCGTGGTGACCGATAAGAAAACAATTTTGTTTCTTTTATTAAACAAATAAAAAGTTAATATTGTTTAAAATACATATTTTTATTATTTTATAATACATGTGTTATATTTTATTGTTATTCGTGCGAGCTTCGTAGAGTCGTACAATACGTCTAGTTGCACGCACACAAACACCGTGTCGAAGACTGCCGAAAAGAAACGACGTTAGACAATCCACGACCTTCAAGCCCGTCGGAGTGGGGAGCGTGAGGTTTTTTCGTTACGGAATTTCTGGATTCAGTCCCCGCGCTCAAGGCCCGCGATAGAAGCTATGCAATAGCTTAATAATCTTTCAAAATATTACTCCTCATATTACTCCAGGAATATTTGAAAAATATTATAAATCTTGGAAATTTCATATTTTTTGTATCCAAATATTTTTATTTGGTACCATTTATAATAAACGGCTATAAGGTATAACAATAATATTTGGTAACATTATATTAAAAAAAAGGTTGCCGTACATGAGTTTACGATCTTACAGCAGTTTAGCTCGATATATCCTAAAATTTTGAAAATTATTTATTTACGCAATTATGAACCATAATTTTTGGACGGCATAATTATTAAACATTATTGACTGTGTTAAATAATATTTTGAATAAGATGCCGTACATTTTACGATGACTTTATATCATATAGGGTGTAAGGAAAGGGTTTCGACCCCTGGCTTTCGACCCTGGCCCAGGAAATATGTACGGCGTTCATGGGTAAAGCATCTGTATATGTATGCCAAAGGAACTACACAAATGCCGTACAGAAATGTATAACCGGAATGTAGTCTATACAAATATCGACAAATTAAAACTATATAAATAAATATATATATATATATATATATATATATATATAAATCGACATCCTACTGTCCACTTTCCTGCGAATTCAGATAATATATATATATATATATATATATATATATATATATATATATATATATATATATATATATTATCTGAATTCGCAGGAAAGTGGACAGTAGGATGTCGATTTAAACACTTCGTTAAATTTGCGACGTTTCGGTCCTTTTATTGTTTTATTTACATTACAAAATTAAGTTTATAAAAAGTGTCTAGAATAAAATAAGAGACACGTGTACTAACTTGGGGGGTTTGTTCATTTAGACTTTAGAGGATGTAATTATATTAAAATATTATTAATCACAATGACATACAAAGATGTAACACATTGTTTAAGGTACATTTTTGATAATTATATAAAGGGTTCATATTTATTTTCCTTTTTTTTTATCAAATAAAAACAATTAAATACAAAGAAAAATATAACTAGTAACAAAAAACCACATAGGGTTTAAACAATTGCTAAACTTAATCTACACCATTAGTTAAATCATGTGTTACTTTACTACAACGTAGTGTCTTTTAATTCATTTAATAATACATAATAATATAGTTATTTTTATTTACTATTTTCCTATAGGTACGCGCTAAAGTTTAAATTTAGGAGCTAAGTGGGTATTTTCTGTAAAGTGTTTTTTTTAATATAGTTTTAATATTTATAGGTGGTATACTTTGTCGTACTTCGAGAGGTAGACTGTTTATAAGCCGAGGCACAAGATATGCAGTCGTACGTTGTCCGTACACAATGTTTGCGCTCAGTATAGTAAATTGGTTTCTCAAATATTGATGATCAAATAATTTTAAAACAGTATTATTAAAGTAGTTTTCTTTGAGGAGTGCGTAATGTATTTGTGAATGAATTGGAATAATTTTACAGTGTTTAAATATACCATTTTCATCATTGACAAACTGATTATTTATTTAAGGATGGACCATATTTTTTAAAATTTTATAATAATAATAATAAACGTTTATTGGAAAACATACACTGTTCCTTAATCTAATACATACACACACACACAAGGCACATAATAATATAAAAAATAAAAATAAAAAAACCAGTATTATAATAAGAAATTATAATTAACTTAAACATAAATATGAAAAATTTTGACATAATATTATGTATATGCGCCGGAAAATGCACAACAGTGTAATGTTCCTCAAAAGGTCACTCAGTGATGTGATTGTGGCATCCGGAGAAGCCACAATCCTGATATTACGTGGTTCCTAACTATTTGAAGTTGCAGTTTATATATATCATCATAAGTTCGACCATAACTACTAAAGCCATATTGTATATATGATTCTGCTATTGCATAATACAGCGTTACCATAATTTCATAAGGAATACGTTTTTTAAGTATTGTAATATTCGCGAGGAAATGCCTCAATTTGTTACAAACCCTCTCGATGTGATGGCTCCATTTAAAATTGTTGTCTATTAATTATTAAGCCGAGGTATATTTCATTTTCAACGATTTCAATAGGAGGACAGTTACAACAAGCTGTATTAACAGAGTGTAGACAACTAAGTCCGTGAACAACTAGGTTTGGTGGAGGGATGTTTGGTGTGGGGGGGTTTTATAATCATCAATTTCGTTTTCTCCATATTAATTACCAGGCCAGCATCGTGGCACCATTTTGTGAGAGCGTTCACATCAATTTCTAGACATGTGCTAGCAGTTTCTAGGTCTTTTAATTCTATAGCCTATAACTAGGCATGTATCATCTGCGAACTAGTAGCACGTGCCACTTGCAGTTGGTGATGCAACGACTCGTATCATTTACGTAAGTCAGGAAGTGCATAGGCCCTAATACCGAGCCTTGCGCTGTGCCCTCTATTACCATTTTAGGCTCACTGTAACTACTATCAATTTTAACTGAAAAGGTTGATTGCTTAGGTAACTTTTGCAGCAGGTTAACGTAGGGTCGCGAATACCACGAATTTAAGCACGTTTAAAGTCGACAAAAAGAGCAATCTAAGAAATAGAGAAATATTGACCTCATCGGCAAACCTCGATAAGAGGTCAGAAGCACTCCTACCCGATCGGAAACCAAACTGTTTTCTGTTGATAACATTTTTCTTTTCGTAAAACCCACGAATTTGTTGACAGATGTATTTTTCAATAATTTTGTCTATTGAAGACAGCATTCTTAACTTATAGAGCCAAAACTAAAAAATGTAAAGGCCTGTGTAGACTTACTATGCGGAGCCGGCTTCTGTCTGCTGTATTTGCCTGATGCACTTGTGGCGCGCTCCTGTCCAGGTTTGCAGTGTTCCATCCAGCTTGTTTTCTTTGTAAAATAGCTTTGTTGAGTTATGGAAAGAAGCAGGATAGACAGTGTAGTTACCACCGAGACTTACAATCTGTCATCATCAAATCCCGAAAGTAATCCCGGGATAGCCAACAAGAGAAGGTACTTGGGCTAGATTCAGGTTTACATGTTTATGGGGTTTCATCCGACGGTGGTGAGGCAGAGACCCGCCACAGGAACAAACTCCACCCGCCCCCCCTTAGTATATCACAGAGTGAAACCAACCAGCTCACCCCACTACCGATGAAGCATTAAGGCCATTAGGGCCATTAGCATAGCTCCAAACGAAAAAAAAACATATTTATGGCTATATTAACTAGGCTCCACTGCACCTTTGCCAAAATAACTAGAGTAAAAAGTCTCTATTTACTCTATACTCCTGAAATCACTCTATATTCTTAAAATTAAAGCCACGTACTTGTACCTCCAGTACATCAGCTGTCACTAAAAATAATTATGTTATCATAGACGACTTCAAATATCCTAGGACTTAATTATCTATTGACTGAGGTTTCAGTTGAAATCCCAGACACATTGGATAGATCTAACGTTTAACCTTTATCCAACTTGATATGCGAACTAAACAGGTTTAATTTTTTCGTTCTTAAATTAATCACACTTCTGCATCGGACTATCCTCGATATTAGTATAAAAGGTGGACGTTTGAGAACACACAATCATTCACTCGATTGCTTTGCAACAAAAAACAACAAAAACTATCACAATGAAATCGGTACGTTTAAACATAACATGTAGATCTGAAGCAGTTTACTTCAACTACGTTCAATTCTTTGTGCTCTATTGGATTGTGCTAATTGCTATCTTCCCCGACAGTTCATCGTATTAGCCGTCCTCGTCGCCGCCGCCCTGGCCGCCCCCGCTGAGCTCACCCTCGAGAGTGCGGCCCAGGCCCTCCGCTACGACAGCCGAAGGGATGGAGAGGCCCAGATCCTCCGCTACGACAGCCAGAGGGATGAGGGTCTTCAAGGCTACAACTACGTGTAAGTAATAAAAAAGTAATAATATCCATAACGCATAAATCACTCACAACTATTACTTTCTAATTAAAAAAAGTAACAAGTACAATAATAAATACAGTACAAAATAGTTTCTTATATTAACTGACTTATCTAGACACGTAAGTCAGTCAAATAACCAAAACTTAGCCTGGTTTCTAGAAGATACATGTCCAACTGTGGGTGCATAAAAGATTCACGATTATAATATGAATGTATAATTATTATTTTAAATCACTATTTTCCTCTCTAACTTAGTTGTCAAAGTAACAATGACAATGTAAGATTATATGCATAAACTACACAGTTATATTTTTAAACTACACATTATTTATTTACTTGGCCAGTATACCTATTATTATTTTCCGAATACTGTTTTATTGTAATGTCATTTTATTTGTTATATACGTTTACTAATAAGTTTTAATCTGCTTTCAGTTACGAGACCAGCAACGGCATCGAACATCAGGAAGAAGGTCTATTAGTCAACCCTGAGGCAGAAGTCCCATTCATGGTCGTCCGTGGCGCATTCAAATACATTGGCCCCAACGGTGTCGTCTACTCCGTGAGCTACACCGCTGACCAGGACGGTTTCCACCCATCTGGAGACCATTTACCCGTAGCTTAATTCACCTTAAATTATTGCAAGCAGTCTAGTGATACCGGCCATCGTGGATCTATTTTATATTTTTGTTAATAAACGATTTGGTTTTTAATTTATCAATGAATTTTGTTTTATTGCACTAGTTACTTCTATTTTCAAATCAGCATAATATTTGAAACATTATATAAATACTGATTACTGAGGTAATACCAATAACCCACCAATAACCTAGTTAGGTGATTATAAAAATATATTATATATGATTCATAGAGCTAACCCAAAAAGCTGTATTTGTTTGATAATTCGTTAGATTTTTATCTCATACCAAAATAATTATAAGTTTAAATTTCCGATTGAATGTTAAACTCTACGCGCGTGTTAAAGCCTCGTCAAAAGAGTAACAGTAAAAGTAAGAGTAAGAGTAGTAAGTTTCTCGTTTATAATATTAGTAGGAAATAGTAGGAGAGATCATTAGCAAATGCAAGGCAGGCCAGGCCTCACTTGTAACCTTGTAAGCTAGGAACTCGAGTTAGTGAGAAACCTCTATAGGAGAAAGGGAATTAGGAACATTCTTTAAAGGAATCTTTTTTAAGTTGGTTAAAAAAGAGATTGCGGTACCTAAAGCTTATTCTGGTTTGATTTTTCTTTGTGTGATTATAGATTTACATTAATTATGAATTATATTAAAATAAATGACTGAAACGGGTGAACCAATTTAGATGCAGTTTGCTATTTAGAGTAGGTTTTCAAGCGAGAGGTTTAACAATGTCATTAGCTCTTTTATTTATACGTTGGGTAATTTTATAAAGAATAATATGTTTTGCAAAAAAAAAAGCACTGAAGGGTTCATATTTTATTTTCCTTTTTTTATCAAATAAAAACAATTAAATACAAAGAAAAATATTACTAGCAACAAAAAACCTCATAGGGTTTAAACAAGTGCTAAACTTTATCTACACCATTAGTTAAATCATGTGTTACTTTACTACAACGTAGTGGCTTTAAATTCATTATATAATACATAATAATATAGTTATTTTTATTTACTATTTTCCTATAGGTACGCGCTAAAGTTTAAATTTAGGAGCCAAGTGTTTTCTGTAAAGTGTTTTTTTTTTTTAATATAATTTCGATATTTATAGGTGGTATACTTTGTCGTACTTCGAGAGGTAGACTGTTTATAAGCCGAGGCACAAGATATGCAGTTGTACATTGTCCGTAAACATTATAGGCGCTCAGTGTAGTCAATTGGTTTCTTGACATAGCTCGGGTATGCACAGGGTGATCAAATAATTTTAAAAGAGTATTATTAAAGTAATTTTCTTTGAGGAGTGCGTAATGTATTTGTGAATGAATTGGAATAATGATACAGTATTTAAATATACCATTTTCATCATTGACAAACTGATTTTTTTATTTTAGGAGGGACCATATATCTTAAGGATTAAAAGCAGGAGTAAAATAAACGCGTTTAAATGTAGTCCAAAAAAAAATTAAAATTTCTAAAAAAAATGGCGTTTTTTTTTTACGCAAAATAAGTAACTTTTATGGTTGATTTTTTACACCTTATGTCCGAAAAACCCAAATATCTTACGGAAAATTGGTCCAGTGTCTCTTTAGCGAGAGGGTCCGGGCTCGATCCTGTCGTCCTCGGCCCCTGAAATGAGTTTTTCTAAATTTCTTAGTGCATCCTGACCATCGTTCGCTCATCGGTGAAGGAAAACATCGTGAGGAAACATGCATGCCTGATGATATTAAAAGTCTTTGAAGGTGTGTGAAGTTCACCAACCCCCATCGGGCCAGCGCATGGGTGAACTATGGCCCGATACCATCCTCGTCTGATTTCGAGGAGGAGACCCGTGCCCAGCAGTGCGACATATTATATGGGTTGCTACTTTACTATATGTACTATACTAAAAAAATGCATTTAGCTATCCTGAAATAAAAAGGTGGATGTGGTATCTTCCATAAAATCATTTGGGGGATAGGTTTTGAATATTTTCTGGGATTCTATTTTGAAAGCGTATTTAAAAGAATTACTTACTTTTGTAAGTCTATCTATCTAAGTCTTTTTGTGTTTTTTATTTACTTTAGATTTTTTGATATAAATACTTAAGGCTTTTAGATTACATAAACGGTTATATATTTCATCATTCATTATCTGCCTAGCCATTTCCCAACTATATATTGGGATCGGCTTCCAGTCTAACCGGATTCAGCTGAATACCAGTATTTTACATGGAGCGACTGCTGTCGGACCTCCACAACCCAGTAACTGGGTGATACGGTACCCCGCGGTTAGACTGGTAGTCAGATTCTCGGGCTTCTGACGACCCGTAACGACTGTCAAAGATCCACGAATTACAGCCGGGACCAACGATACGTGCTTTCCGAGGCACGGAGGAGTCTCGGTATGTAAAGATGGTCACCCATCCACAGACCAACCTCGGCAAGCGTTACTTAACCTGGTGGATCGATCTGCGCGGCTGTTACCACTGCGCTACGAGCTCCTCAATCACTGTACCTACATAAAAACTTGACAAATCATCAACGCCTGCCTGAACCAGCGTTTGAAACTTCAAAATCATTTTGGTAGTAGATCCATTTTATAATATAGACATACTAGCTTTTATATAGCATACCCTCCTCGCCTGATTTCGAGGAGGAGACCGGTGCCCAGCAGTAGGACATTTAGGGTTGGGTCAGGTAGGGTTGATACTTTACTTTTTTTTACTAGCTTCTACTGCGTTAACTAAGATTTACAACGGGATCTTAGTACGCAAAATAAGTAATTTTTCTGGTTGATTTTTTTACACCTTGTGTCCGAAAAACCCAAATATTTTACGAAACCCTATTTTTTTTTTCAGAATAAAATTTTGCGTATGTTACTCGTGGATCATGTAGCTTTCAGATGTTGAAAGAATTTTTAAAATCGGTCCAGTACTTTTTGAGCCTATTTATTAGAACCAAACAAACAGACAAATTTTTCCTCTTTATAATATTAGTGTAGATTACGCTAAAAAGATTAATAGAATTAAATAATAAGAAGACGCGAGCCCTGCTCCGCGCACTAGAAACAGAAATAATTGAAGAAATTTATCGCGGAAGTCCAACTTCAAATTATATTTACAATTTAACCTTTCAAAGCATTAAAATATTGTTTTTTTATATTTACACGAATTTCACTCATTATAATGGAACAATTATTACGAAAAATATCGCGTCTTATTAAGCTTTTACATACCCGACGTAACGTATATTTTACAACAACCATGCCCCAGCAGTGCTATTCTGTAAGAAACTCAGCGCTGTCGCAACACTGTGACAGCGCTGTGAATTCAACTTGGTATTCACTAAGCTTGTCTAACCATATCAAACACCGTAGCAACGTCAACGCTGTGGGCCGAGACGAGCTCGTAGGTATTATAGACGGTACTATAAAGAAGGTATGTCAATGTAGGACCCCCTAATAATTATCACATTTCCAATTATTGTTTGATAATTATGCGGTTATTCTTATGGGGCTGATGCATCCATTTGATTGGCCTTTTGGTCTAGTGGTTTCTAGCTCTGACTGCTAAACCATAAGGTCGTTGGTTCGATTCCCTCCCAGGATCAAATTTTGTGATTTGAATGCGATTTTAAAATTTTGGAAACGCCCGGCAGGTGGAACATAATATTATTAAGGAAAGATAGAGAATAACGAAATGGCAATGCTATGCCGTTTGCCGAGACGGATTTCAAACCGTTAGAACCATGGCGCGCTAATTTTACAAAAATAATCGCATCCGAATCGTTTTACCTAATAACCTTACTTACCTATTTAAAGGTCAAACTGATAACACCCGCTTTTTCCGATGGTGGTCAAAAACATATAACAATTTAGACTGCCGCACGAATAACCACAAATCCATTCCTCGGAAATTAAAAATATAATTAATTTCATATTTTTCGACAATATTCCCAGTTAGTATACACATCATAAATGCGGCATTACAATTAATGAATAATAAGTGCTATTTTTAACGACATAAGTTCATTTTTTAAATAGGAATAGTAAACTACTAGGAATAGTAAATAACAAAACACTGTTATCTAGTAATACGCCAATTACATGATGAACAACTTGTCCCATAGATCAACGCCTCTAAATCCTACTGCAGGACAGGAATCTCTTCCTCGAAAACAGTCACATGGTTGGGCCATAGGTAGTTGACCGGTGCCTTCCTTTGCGGGTTGATGAACTTCACGCATCTTCAAAGACAATATTCTCATCAGAAATGCAGGTTTCCTCACATGTTTTCCTTCACCATACTTTTAGTTATTGGTTACCGTATTTATTTAACTTAATTCATCGTATCACTTTAAACAGTATTAGTATAATGATCCATAGTATATACATACGAGTGTAAGTAAGTAACGTAAGTGTGTCATTTGTACGCTAACTCTAAATCCAAATATTAAAAAAAACTAAGGCCAAAGGACATGATTAAATTTAACGCTGCGATAGTAAATTAGAATGTTATTAAAATTAATTGTCACCCGCAAATTGCTTACTTTAAATGATTTTGACCGTCCCGTTTACTGACAAGCAATCAAGGTGGCAGACGTTAGGTGAATGAGGAAACCACTATATGTTTACTAATTTTATTCATGTATTAATTGCACTCTTGCATCAAACCATCCTTTACAAATTAGTATAAAAGGTGGACATTCGTTAACAGATAATCATTCACTTCATTGTTTTGCAACGAGAAACAACAACAACAACAAAAATTCAAAATGAAATCGGTACGTTTTCAATATCTTTTTATTGTTTATTGTTCCGCGGAGTAAAATGCATACTGCATGTGCTCTATTGGATTGTGCTAATTGCTATGTTCTCTAACAGTTCATCGTATTAGCCGTCCTCGTCGCCGCCGCCCTGGCCGCCCCCGCTGAGCTCACCCTCGAGAGTGCGGCCCAGGCCCTCCGCTACGACAGTCAAAGGGATGCAGATGCCCAGATCCTCCGCTACGACAGCCAGAGGGACGAGACTGTCAATGGCTACAATTTCGCGTAAGTTTTATAATTATTTTATTATAGATTCATTAATTACTCGTGCTTAAGTACTGTGCTGCGGATATAATATGTAGGGGCAGTAAATTGTATTATTTATGAGTAGGTTACAAAAGTAAAAAAGCAATACAAAGTAACCAATCAATTCATAAACCGCTCAAAAATTTCGCATAGTCTAACTAAAATCAAGGTAATGTTAAAGTTTAATATTTATTTATTTTATTATTGGACTAATTCGATAATTGTATTCTTTTTCGGACATCTTTACAGCGATTTCAATCACATAATTAATTTTATGAACATAATCAATATTATATAGATAATATTATAACATCTTTAAAATAATAGTATAAAATGCATCCGCTGTCTATCATTTAGATCAAAAGATATACTCTTTAATTCCACGGATTTAATAATAATAGTATAAAATAATAGTATAAAATGCATCCGCTGTCTATCATTTAGATCAAAAGATATACTCTTTAATTCCACGGATTTTTATGCAGTTTTACCAATAGATAAAGTGAATCAAGAGAAATTATAATAATAATAATATACATAGCATTATATGTAGTACAAAAACGCAAACTCTAACTAGACCTCACTAGTCGATGAAATTAATATACTATGAATTGTGTTTCTAAAAGAGCTCAATAAAAAGACTACGGTTGTATAAATTTATCTCTTACCCACCCATAGCGACCATTTATATCATGCAAACTACATATCGCAAATATTATGTGGTATTTACTAATATATTTAATAAAACAGTATTATTCTATAACTAATAAAATACCTTCATTGGTTAATTTCCTAATGCTATTTAATTTCCATATAATGGGTATCTTAGAAGATATTAAAAATTAAAAAAGCGCCTATAAATTAAATCTAAATTATATGCGATCAACATGTTTAATATTTATGATGAAAATATAAGTATAAAACAAAAGAAAAATAAATGCAAAATCTGTAAAAATTTCCATATATTATAATACTAGCTGTTGCCCGCAGCTTCGCCTGCGTTAACTAAGATTTACAACAGCATTTATGTATAGTATAGCAGCGCCCGCGTTCCCGTGGGAATATGGGGATGAATTATAGCCTATGTCTTAATCTGATGTATAAGCTATATTATTATGAAGTTTCATCAAAATCCATTAAGTAGTTTTTGCGTGAAAGTGTAACAAACATCTTCACAAACTTTCGCATTTATAATATTAAGTTGGATAATGTTAATTGGATAGGCAAATAGGCAGACGAGCCACATGATGGTAAGCTCAACGTCACCCATGAACAAAGATTAAGTCAAAGCCAGTAATTATACTGCTTTACTTTTCGTTTTATTATTAGAAATGAAAAACGGCGAAGACAATATAATAAATATTTCACTATTATATAATTTACACGATTATATACAATTGAAGTGTCTGTTTGTAATTTCAAATTAACAGTTTTTCATTAAGTACATACGAGCAAGCGAATTATATACGGTATCTAGATTTAAAAAAAAGTCTTGTTTGTCCCAGCTTATGCCTGAAACGGCTGGGCCGACCGGGCTTGAATAGGCAGACGTTATAAGTAATGACTTAAGCTACTTTTATCATATTAAAAACGATATAATATGTGGAAATATAAGCTGGCGCGAATGAAACTGCGGGCAACAGTTACAGTTCACTCATAAATTTTAATCGGTTTTCAGTTACGAGACCAGCAACGGAATCCAACAACAGGAAGAGGGTAAAATTGTCAACCTTGACGCTGAAATCCCATTCATGGTCGTCCGTGGCTCATTCACATACCTTGGCCGCGATGGTGTGGTCTACTCTGTCACCTACACCGCTGACCAGGACGGTTTCCACCCATCCGGTGACCATTTACCCGTAGCTTAATTCACTTAACATTATTACAAACATTCTTGTGATACGACCCTCCGTGGCTCCATTTTGTATTTTTTGTTAATAAACTATTTTGTTATTTTCTATTTAAAACTGAATTTTTATTTTTAATATTAAGCCATATTTAAGCTTACAGGCCAAAAAAATATTTTTATTTTGCGGCAGTATAAAGAGACAACACCTGCCATAGGTAGGTACCAACGTTATAAAGACTATGATTATACTATGATTATAATTATGGATGGTCTTCGATATAAAATTCTTTAAAATCAACTTGTGGTGGAACAATTATTAGTGCCACACTTCTGAATCGCGCTATTTTTATTTTTATTTTATCATACATCTGCCACCTACAAAAACCTATTGGACCTTTTATATATTATAAGTATAATGTATCTAACCCACATCGGTGACCCTCGACTGAATGACAATCCTCAATACCCCTCTGCACCACGCCAGCCTAGCCAGTACTCAGCCGTGTACTCAAACTCAAACACAAAGTGGAATATCATACTCATTAGTCAATTGCTTGAAAACTATTCTGTTGCTTGACACAGAGGAAGAAAGAAGAGAAACATTTTAGACATCAAATTCTATACTTGAAAACTTGTTACTTAGTTAAATTAAGATTTATTTTTTTGTAATAAAATTCGAATGGAAAGATATTTTTATAAAATGTATACAGTACTAATAATGTGTACAGTGTGTAATTAGTATCAAATACGGCAATTAAGTTTTTTGCTAAGGTAGCTTGATTAACGACCCTCCTACAAAAGATTGTTTAACAATTGTGTTCCACATTCAGCTATAATATATGCGATTTTATACAAAAAAGGTGTTAAGTCGCCGATACCAACTAACAACTAGACATTCGCTACAGCATGTCCGATGACGGAAACATGTCTTTAAAAGAGCAATTCTGGTATATATATGTTTTATAATCTAAATCTCGGAAACTACTACGTTTCATTTTCAGAAAACTTCGTTTTTTTGTGTTTTTAGGCAAAGAAAAACTTGTAAATTACAACTATTTACAACTAGCAGCGCACCGCAGTTTCACAACTTACCATTCCCGAGGGAGTGCCGGGATAAATTATAGCCTATGTGTTAATCTGATTTATAAGCTATATTATTGTAAAGTTTCATGAAAATCCATTCAGTAGTTTTTTGTGAAAAAGTAATAAACATCCATACTTACAAACTTTCACGTTTATAATATTAGTAGTATGTTTTACTCAACTAGGAAATCGGGCATTTCTGAATCCAGAAGACTGAATGTTGGAGTTTGGTTGGAGTTTCCAGTCCGATAATTTTCCCCCTTTTTTTGCAAGTTCCTTACTCTGTGAGAACAAATATTATTGAGAGGCCTTCATCGACACAGCTAAACATTATATCTAAGTATATTAAAAAAAATTAAACTCAATAACACTACCGTTAATTAATCTAGAAAAATATGACTATTCCCGACATCTATTACTGAGTGGTAATACTATATTTTTACTTGAGAGCAACTAACTGCTCCATATGGTTTTATTTTTAAAACTGCTTCATTGTAACAGCAACACTTAAGCTACTTCAATAGATGGCGCTGTTAAGCAACACTTAAATACCAAAAAAAAGCACATTTATCCAAATACTTTAAATACTATGTTCTTCCTGGCCCTGTCCTATAGTTCCAAATATACCACAGGTAAAGTTCACTTTAGTAAAGTTTTACTCGATTAATGGACCTAAGAATACAAAATAAACATGGCAGTAGGCTGGTCACACACGCAGGAGTACGGATACGCGATGGGCCAATAAGCTTCAAGAGTGGAGACGGGAGACCTCGTTGAAATAGATAAAATGTTGGTTGGCCGTTAACGAGTTTGGAAGACGATCTCCATACAGTGGCCGGTCCGTGTTGGTTATGAATAGCATAGGATCGACTTGAGTCGATCTTGGAGTTAACTAAAGGAGGCCTATGTTGAGGAATGACGGATAATAGCTAATGATGATGATGATGGGCCTTTATAATTTAACGCAAAATTCATTCAACAAGATGTAAAGTTTTTTTTTTGGAGAATTTTCCAAAACACATGCTTTTATTATAAGTATAGAACTGCTTCCAGTGGTGTGGGGTCGTTAGCTCGCTGCTCACAGCGTAATAAATAAACTGGGAGACAACACCTTGTTAACTGGAAATAATTAACGGCAGAAAAATAAAACAGCTAGTGAGTATCCAGGTTTATTCTCTCTAGAAATAAGACTTATATTTTCTTATTATAAAGAAAATCGACCAAACATACTCAACCCCCAATTTACCCCTTTCATCATCATCATCATCATGTCAACCAATCGACGCCCACTGATGGGTATAGGCCTCCTCTTTGGATTGCTCCAATTCACGGATCATTTCTGATTGAAATCGAAAACTTATATATACCTATTTTCATTCTTAGAAGTCCAGAAATGAGAAAATTTCATATAAAATTCACTCGGGCCTATTTCACTCATGATGCTCACCTTGGTGCTCACTTACTTGATAATAGGTACCCCTGTACTAAATTTCAAATTTCTAGCTTCAGTAGTTTCGGCTATATCTATAAGTCAGTGGACTTTTGCCTTATATGTATTAGTTATTTTTTCTGTGAAATGGTTCTTGTATAATGATTTCAAGTACATACTCTCATAATTTTCAGTGAGTTACAAAGAATCTAACAATCTGCATACTTTTTGAACTTGAAGTATTCCAATCTGATAACAACTGAAGCAATGAGTTTCCAATAAAAAGGATTAAATAAACCGTATGGTTGAAGGTGACGTAAATTGGAAAACTTTCCCCAAGAGATTACCACAAGTTCTACAGCTCTTTGGCACGTAAAAAACTTCTTTGGGGTACGTTCAGGTGCCAAATTATATATACTTCGTCGAGTATCAGTCGACTGGGCACTTTCCAATGCTGGATATGATTCCTGCTCTGTGGGGTTAATCGGTATGCACCAATGCAGGTCTGCATCGCTCATGGTCGTGCAAGTTTAATGAACATAAATTTCTTAAGCTTCGGGCATGTAAAACTCTTTATAATCCTAAATATTAGAAAACTATTAACAAAAATGCATTTTTCATTTTCAAACATTGAAGATTTCTTTGCAATTTGATTCCCTATGAAGTATAGTATCTATATAATATAATAGAGTATAATATAGTGTAAGTATATAATAGTATAATAATAACAATTGACGATACATAAAAATAATAATCCTCACTAATATTATAAATGCGAAAGTAGCTCTGCCTGTCGGTCTGTCTCTTCTAAAACTAAGCCCCAAAACCGATTTGGATGAAATTTGGAGCAATGTTACTTTCAGACAGGAAGGACATAGGATAGTTTTTGTCCTGGAAATCACACGGCAACGTGAGCTATGCGGATAAAGCCCCAGGACTGTCGGAAAAAAGAGGCCTTAGGAGCTTTCAACGAAAGCGTTGCCCTTTGAGATATAACAAAATATTTTATGATTGAATTGTGTATCTTCGTAACAAAAACGTAAAAGCTTGTAAGAAACAGTGCAATTCTGCTTTGAAGCCGAATTGGGGCGGCACGATCTGTGTTGGTAGTTGGTAAAGCGATAGCTTTGCTGTCGCGCTTCGTGGCTTGTGAATTATGCCCATAGTGGCCCGACGTATGTCTATCTCTTAAATACAACAAATTGCATCCGTTTTAATATGAAAATGGACAAATACGAAGCGATTATTGGGAAGCTATTTACACAAATATGGTAAGATTCCCTAACATATTTTCAGTAACATTCATTAACGTCGCTAGATTATTTTTTTCCCTTTACACCATGCAAATAAAAACTTACACTAACATAAAGCAAAATAAAAATAACGCGTCTAGAATTATCAGAAGCAGACAGGCAGGCAAGTCCGGTTCTAGTATTTGCCAAGATTTTGATTAGTACTTAATTTATGGATAGTAATTATTTTAAAAGTCGAAAAAAAAATTAGCTTTATTTAGGTTGCTTTTTTTTAGCTTGCTTTTAAAGTGTTTTAAAAATTTATTAAATTTAAAGGTAAACAAAAAAAAGGTATAAAATGATCACCACCACTCCGGATATGGTTTTAATTCAAGCAAGTGAAGCAAAAACCGCTATCTTTCTATATATTAATGGCAATCATAATTAGTCATCTGCCGATTATTGCCAAGCAATCAAGGTGACAAGCTTTAAATGAAAGAGGAAGCTGCTTCATGTTTACTAATTTTATTCTTGTATTAATTAAACACTAGTATCGGACCATCCTCGCCATTAGTATAAAAGGTGGACGTTCGAGAGCACACAATCATTCACTCGATTGCTTTGCAACAAAAAACAACAAAAACTATCACAATGAAATCGGTACGTTTAAACATAACATGTAGATCTGAAGCAGTTTTCCTTAACTACGTTCAGCTGAATTCTTTGTGCTCTATTGGATTGTGCTAATTGCTATGTTCTCTAACAGTTCATCGTATTGGCCGTCCTCGTCGCCGCCGCCCTGGCCGCCCCCGCTGAGCTCACCCTCGAGAGTGCGGCCCAGGCCCTCCGCTACGACAATCAAAGGGATGGAGAGGCCCAGATCCTCCGCTACGACAGTGAGAGGGACGAGAATGTTCAAGGCTACAACTACGCGTAAGTATTATCATGATGCAATTACCGACTAAACACTTACAAATAAAACTGATTAACTAGTAGAAGGAAAGACAGGCTGTGTAATTACTGATACCGACACTTCACTTATTATATCCCAGGCAATAGGCATCACATAAATAAGTGTCCTAGGCTAGTTACTCACCCAAAGTTGATCAGGTCTATCACAAAATTAACGGTCTGTTCTTGTAATAAATTTATTTTCAGTATCGAGACCAGCAACGGAATCCAACAACAGGAAGAGGGTCAATTAGTCAACCTTGACACTGAGAACCCCTTCATGATCGTCCGTGGCTCCTTCACATACCTTGGTCGCGATGGTGTGGTCTACACTGTAACCTACACCGCTGACCAGGACGGTTTCCACCCATCTGGAGACCATTTACCCGTAGCTTAATTCACTTAAACTTATCTAGTGGTACGGTCTATCGTGGATTTATTTCATATTTTTTGTTAATAAATTATTTTGTTTTAAATTATGAATGAATTTTATTTTAATGCTTTAAGAACTTTTTATTTTCACAACATACTAAGCCTAGTAGTATACTATTATAAAATCTATAATAGTATTACTATAACTATTTATATAATTACTGTAACCTGTTATAAAATTTAACAAAAATAATATAAGAGCTATCTTTAGTCATTTCTAAAAAAAGAATAATTATAATTGTTAAACATTGTCTCCGGCCAGTGTCAATTTGGTATAATTCGTAACAGTAGGAGAAATATATATTTTCTTAAATTAAATTCTTAGGGCCTGTTACACAATCTCCAATTAAGTTCCCAATAGGCTATCGGCAACATATTTGACAGATAGTTAATATAATTATTAATATGCAACGTAATTTTAACTAACAAATATAAATATTATATAAACAATCATCTACTCCGAAAGACTGAAGCAGCTTTGCGTTACACGTTAGAAACTTTTTCAGAATAAAAATAGCAATTTTAAAAGAAGCTGGGATTTTAAGTATTTCTAAACAATAGTGTTTATAAAATACAGATCTAGTTTTTATGACGACTTCTGTGGCTCAGTTAGCTTTGAGACTACTGAACTTACCACGGGACCAGATTGACGTGGTGTAAAAGCGTCCATAGATAGCGTATAGATATAATGTATTCTTTCAAAAAAATATAATAAAATACATTAAGTAGTTGAAATACACGTGTATTGACGTGTACGTGAAATAATAAAGTAATAACTTGTGTTATGAGTACTAGTAATAGAAATAAATTTTAGAAAAAAATTAAGAAAGTTCGGGCGCGTATAAAACGTAATAAATCGCGATAAAAGCCGTAATAGTTTTTTTTTTAATTTTAATGAGTGCATTTAGTAGCACTTCCGATGCACCCCCGTTCTTCGTCTACCCAAATCGGGGCACCGTACGTCGTCATACTCCGGCAGACACCAGAGTACAGCTGTCTGCAGGCGGTGCTGGGTCCTCCGAGGTTCGGGAGGAGTCTGCCCAGCGCACTCGCCGACTTCACGATCCTTGGTCCCAACGTTTTAAAGTGTGGGCTGAAGGTCCACCTCCGTCGAGGATGAGCCCCAGGTACTTGATATGGGGGCTCCTCATCCTGACTCTCACCCCTCCAATCTGGAGGGCAACCCCGGTGGGGGTCCTTTCCGCCCAGTCCCACGGAAGAGAAGGGCTTCGGTCTTGGATGGTCTGACCTGAAACTCTAAACTCTCTATGCGGCCGATCACGAGGTCTAGCGTGACCTCGGCCAGCCGCGCCGCTCCCTGTATGTTCTTCCCCGGACATACATGAGGGTGTCATCGGCGTTACATATGACACCCGTCCCGGGGAGGAGGCGGCCTCGCAGGACCCAGTCGTACCCGATGTCCCACAGGATTGGACCTAGCACTGATCCCTGTGGGACACCGCAGCCGACTCGCCACCACTCTACGCACCCACACCGGTTCTCGCAAGCTACCCTCCTATCGGAGAGGTACGCGTCCGACAGTCTCCTGAGATAGGGAGGCACTGCTAATGCACGAGCCTGACTAGCAAATCCAAATTTGGATTTAAATGTCCGGTTACAGGAGTCACAGTACAGAGTCTCACTGGGGTCATATAATTATGTAATCATAGGAGGGCCTAGGTCGGTTTTTCCGGAACTGGCTGTTGGCATCGAGATATTCGAGGCGGGTGGACTGAAAGCTTTCTTAAGCCTTTTTAATAGAAATACTTCGCCATTCCGTCAAGCTCTTGGTATGCCAACTGCTATCAGGTGACGTTTTATTACATCCCTGTAGCGTAGATTCTGATTTCCGTTTGCCAGAAACACGCTCCGAGTAATAAATATATTACTGGAACTCGGGTTGACACGCTACCGCGTGTGTAGATTTTTAGGCAGCCTGGAGGACTCCATTCTCACAAGGTGTCCACACCAGCGCAACTAGCTCTTCATGAACAGGCCCTCTATCCTCGACAATTTAGACCGACGTAATATTTCGGAGTTTGCATACAAACTTCATACGACATCGCACCCGGAGAATTGTTCGTAGACGTTTCATATGGAATAGATCGAGCCGCCTTATGTCAGCCTTATAAAGGTCTCCGAAGCATGGAGCAATTATTGTATTCTCAATATTATACATAGGCAAGTTCTAAAGCCAATAGATGTATGATAGTCTGTTCCTCGGCTACTGGGATTAAACATTTCATTAAAGTGTTCTACCCTTGGTTTTGTTACGTGAGGCGACTGGGGCAGCCTTTTTTACTCGAGGTCTGTTATCAGATTTTAGCCCCTCTAAGAGTTTTGCTGTTTGATTGGTGTCAGCAAGCCATTGCATTTCTTCGGCTTTATGACGCCACCAGCCGGCCTAAGATGCGCGCCACGACAAAAAGACATATCTCTTCCGAAGAGAAACTCGTCGAAATTTTTACTTAAATCTTTAAAACTACGCAACGGATTTTGATTTGGTTTTTTTTAATAGATAGGACAATTCAAGAGGAAGGTTTGTGTATATCATTTATTAAGTTTTTATATACATTAGCTAAGATATAACAATAATTGTTGGAGGTGTCGGAAAAAAAATCCCGCCTGGGAGTTTTCAACGAAAACGCTGCCTAAACCCTTTGAGATATAAAAAAATAATGTATGGTGGAATTGTATATCTTAAATAGGTCTACAAAAAAGTCCTCGATGGCATATGTCTATCTATTAGGGATATTATACTATATCCATTTAATACTTTAAAAAATTAGCAATTATAACGCGATAATTTGAAAGTTATTTACACAAATACTGTATGAATCCTTATCATTTTAAATCAGTTAATTAGCTTCAGCACTTCATGAAGATTAATTTTCCCCTTTACATCTTGCAAATTAAATGAATACTTTAGGAGATATAGCAAAATCAAAATAATACGCAAGAAAATAAATCGTGGTAGCGTAATAAGAGAAACCTATATCTACACTAATATTATAAAGAGGAAAACTTTGTTTTTTTGTTTGGTTGTAATGAATAGGCTCAAAAAGTACGGTGCCGATTTCAAAATTTCTTTCGACATTTGAAAGCTACATTATCCACGAATAACATAGGCTAAATTATATTCTGAAAAAAAAAGGGGTTACGTAAGATATTTGGGTTTATAATTTTTCTCGTCCCTTCTCGTCCATATGTATTGACATCGAGAAATTTCTCTTACTTAAACGACAAAATTCGAAAGAATTACAATGTCATGTTGCGTCCGTAGACATTAGTACATTATGTCTTCGATGTAGACATTATGTCTTCGATGTAGACATTATGTCTCTCTCTCGCGAAGAGAGCGCATGCTAGGCGGGCAGGTATCTTTTAGTTTTCGGATTTTTATTTGAATTTGATTATTTGCAGCCAGAAATGGTTCCAAACGCCGGACCGTTGTGCATTATTAAATTAATTATGACGATTTGGGCGATAAGGAGTGTAATAACATCAAAGAAGATAAAAGATAAGCTTTTAATATTTTACAATATTGTCCCCACCGATTAATTTTGAAACAGTTGCTACTGATATTTATATATTTATATAAATAAATATTCTCGTATTATACTATACTATTCTCGTATTATACAACTTTATTTATTATAGCTAAATACTAAATGGTTATCAGCGGCCGAATAATTTTCCGTTTTCAGGATAGCAAGGAATTAGTCTTCTTGGGATTAATTGAGGAGGCCTATGTTCAGCAATGGATGGATAAATGATGATAATGCTGATGATGAATGGTACGCGAACTTTTGATTACAGGTTTAATCTAGGGATTAGGTATAATCAGGTATAATAAAAATTCAATTATAAAATAAAAACAAAATATTTATTAACAAAATATACAAAACAGATCCACAATGGACCTTATCACTAGACTGCTTGCATTAATATTAAATTAATTAAGCTACGGGTAAATGGTCTCCAGATGGGTGGAAACCGTCCTGGTCAGCGGTGTAGGTTACAGTGTAGACCACACCATCGCGACCAAGGTATGTGAAGGAGCCACGGACGATCATGAAGGGGTTCTCAGTGTCAATGTTGACTAATTGACCCTCTTCCTGTTGTTGGATTCCGTTGCTGGTCTCGATACTGAAAATAAAATGACAGACCGTTAATATTGTGAATTGTGTGAATTATACGCACCACACCTATAACTAATCGATAAACCATCGAGATCGGCGACATAAACGATTTTCGTCACGTCAACTTGATCTCGGCCAGAAATAGTCTCGTTGTCGGTGATGTCCTGGTGACGGTGGAGTTGGACTAAAGGCTTTATACTTCTTGTGTAAATTCGTTTTAATTGTTAGTGTTCCGTCGGTAATTAGTAAAATAGTTCCATTATTATGATAATACTTACGCGTAGTTGTAGCCTTGAACATTCTCGTCCCTCTCACTGTCGTAGCGGAGGATCTGGGCCTCTCCATCCCTTTGATTGTCGTAGCGGAGGGCCTGGGCCGCACTCTCGAGGGTGAGCTCAGCGGGGGCGGCCAGGGCGGCGGCGACGAGGACGGCCAATACGATGAACTGTTAGAGAACATAGCAATTAGCACAATCCAATAGAGCACAAAGAATTCAGCTGAACGTAGTTAAGGAAAACTGTTTCAGATCTACATGTTTTAAACGTACCGATTTCATTTTGATAGTTTTTGTTGTTTTTTGTTGCAAAGCAATCGAGTGAATGATTGTGTGTTCTCGAACGTCCACCTTTTATACTAATGTCGAGGATGGTCCGATACTAGTGTTTAATTAATACAAGAATAAAATTAGCAACTAAAACTTAACGCCTACCAATATCATTAATAATAGTTGTACAATTCCGGAGCTAATCAAATTTCCAGAACAGCGGACCTAAAAAATATGCTGTATGCGTTCGCGTGACGAAAACTTTCAAAGTATTGACTGACTAATTTAAACACAACGAACCTTTTGTCTAATTAATAATAATAATAAAACATTTATTAGGCAACAGATTATACACTGCTATTGGAGATTATACTATTATATTATTATACTTTTGATGATTTCGCTCTACATTTTATTTTACAACGGAAAGAATCCATAGTTTATTAATGTCATTATTAATAGACAACAAACCACCTCGCCGTCAATAATTTAAATTAGAACATGAATCTAGGGTTACCATCATGCGATGCCCACTGCTGGATCTAAACAGGCGATTCTCCTTTCCGCCATCTTCTTTGGCCATTGCACGGATGTCGTAATTGAAGTAAACCGACCCCCATAACATTCTCCCGAAAGCGGCCTCCACAGTATCGAGAAAAAGCTTGTTGATTGGTATACAATCGCGAATAATTTTACAAGGAAATTGGCATACATCATCATAATCGAAAAGTTTATAGGCAATTTACATTTTAATTAAAAATTATAATTTTTCCTCGGCTGTTTTATATTATAATTATAATATTTTTTAAATGTTAAAATCATCATAATCATCACCAGCCAGTTTGATATAGAGACCTTAAATACACATTAATCTTGACATGACAGTCATAGTTTTTATATAAGATGAATGAATGAATGAAATATGCTTTATTGTGCACACAAAAAAGATACAAAATTACAAAAAAATAATAATAATAAACAATTAAACATTTTAAAGTTATGTACACAAAGGCGGTCTTATTGCTTGGCAGCAATTTCTTCCAGACAACCTAGAGTTTTAGAAAGAGGAGAAATAGAAATTAAGTCTAAGTAGCACAAAATTTTACAACAGACAAAATATACTTAGTAAAACAAAAATCAGTCGCATGGATTATCATAATATTATAATATACACACATACACATAAAAATACATACATTTATATAAAAAAATAAAATAATATACATACATACATAAATACATACATACATATATATAAAAAATAAGATGTTCATATGACGGACAATGCCGTTTGTCATAAGCAACGAATGCGTTTAGGGCTACTTATGATTTTTACATGAGTCCTAACCAGGGCCGTAGCAGGGGGGGGGGGGGGGGTTGTGGGGCAATTGCCTGTAATTTACCTGGTTGAACGAGCATTTGCTCGGTTTTCTTTTATATACCCTTAGTGATAATATGATAGATTTTCTTAAGAAAAAATGAACTTGAAAAAAAAGACAAAAAAAAATAATCGGACTAGAGATGCGAACCAGGCTCTTTTCGATTCTTAACCGCCTAATATCTCAACTGAGCTATCATGACAATTGACTGACAACTTTGAATTTTTTTAATTTAATTTGAATTGAATGACTTGACAACGAAATTTACGTTCGTATTCTAATGATATTTTATCATTGCCTCAAAACACGGATAAAAAAAAAAAAGTTTTCTAAAAATTCATCCCAGCTAGATCTATTTATCACCGTTTTTAACCCGTGTTTACAAAATTTCATGAAAATTGTTGGAGCCGTTTCCGAGGTTCAGATTATATATATATAGATACCGACTGCAGCGCCATCTGCCGGTCTGATTTGTGAATCTAAACCATTCTCGAATCTCCACGAACACACACAAAAAAATTCATCAAAATTGGTCCAGTCGTTTAGGAGGAGTTCAGTCACATACACACGCACACAAGAAATATATATATTAAGATATATATATATACAAGAATTGCTCGTTTAAAGGTATAAGATAAAATGTACAATTTTATAACGACAAAACTGTTGTATTTATTTTGTGTAGGTTTATTAATATTTTTACCACTTCTGGTTATACTTATGACGGTCGATAAAAACCTTCAAACATTACAACTAATAAAATTCGCGGGAACTAATTTTATTCTAAAATGGAGAACGATTCTTTTTACTCGACGATATTAAAATGTGTAGCTGTTTTCAGATTGTATTATTTATTGTACAGGTAGTTTGGCCGCTGGCCAATAGATAGCGCAAGATTTTTAAGCTCCTCGTTTCGTTGTGTCATAAATTTAAAAATATAATTCTCGAAAAAAGGTAACAAAGTTTTACGTGAATTTCCCTGGCGCCATACGTCTGACATTACTTTACCTGATAGTGATGAGCAAAATTGGTACCAAGACCACGATAGAGTTAACAAAAGACCAAAACCAAGAATACAATAGAGTCAGCAAGACCCAGACCAAAATCAAGACAAATACCAAGACCAAGACCAAGGCCAAGGCCAAGACCACGACCAAGACCACGACCATGACCAAGAGCAAGACCACGACCACGACCAAGACTAAGTCAAAGATCAAGGCCAAGACCACGCCCAAAACCAAAACCAAGACCTCGACTGTCAAAGTCTTGGTATTGATCTTTGCTTTGCTTATCACTTTTTTATAAAAAATGTATAAGTACTATATTTTGAAAGGAGCAACCCAACAGAGTTTCTTGCTGAATTCTTCTTATATTATACTATACTATAATAGTAGTATGTATTGTTTGTATTTTTTTTTGTAAAAGAATATTTGAAAAGACTAGTTCCACTGAGTTTGTTTCGCCGGTTCTTCTCAGTGGACTTGCTTTGGAACCGGTGGTAGACTCATTAGACGTTCAAAATGATACTTTGATGGTACTATTTTGAATAAAAATTTTGACTTTGACTTTGACTATTTCCTGATACGCATTGGTTGTGAATATCGTCTATAAGTGGGTTCATCGTATGAGAAACCTAACGCCCGACGCGATAAACCCACTTTTAGGTAAATAGCAAGTAAGCGAAGCGAGTAAAGGAAAAAAAATATAGTAAGTAACTACTGCGCATAATAATCCAAACATGTACCTCCAACCCTCCATCTCTTGTTATATGGAGTCACAAACAGGTTAATGGGGTAAATGGCGGAGACTTTTTACCCGAAAACTATTTTGTTCAGTCTTTTGAGGATAGGCAGCTAACAATACAACAATAAACTATGATACTTGGCATCGTGGTGCGCGCTTCCTCATATAACTCGCAATTCCAAAATACTAAATAAGGTTAGTAACAAATGAAAGATACCTTCTTTGACGCCGAAAAAAATTTGAGATCCAAACCTGTGATCTATGCCTTAAGAGCCTATCTAACTGCTATGTCCCGCCGCCCAATCAACTTTACTGTAGTAGAAGCCACAATTCGTAAATTAATAGACAATAGTGCACGCAACGACCTTACTTTACGTCAAAGGATATCATCATGTCGATTTCCGAAACAATCAAGATACTGAATAAACAAAACTATAACGTTTACTAATTTTATTCTTGTATTAATTAAACACCAGTATCGGACCATCCTCGACATTAGTATAAAAGGTGGACGTTCGAGAGCACACAATCATTCACTCGATTGCTTTGCAACAAAAAACAACAAAAACTATCAAAATGAAATCGGTACGTTTAAACATAACATGTAGATCTGAAGCAGTTTTCCTTAACTACGTTCAGCTGAATTCTTTGTGCTCTATTGGATTGTGCTAATTGCTATCTTCCCCGACAGTTCATCGTATTGGCCGTCCTCGTCGCCGCCGCCCTGGCCGCCCCCGCTGACCTCACCCTCGAGAGTGCGGCCCAGGCCCTCCGCTACGACAATCAAAGGGATGGAGAGGCTCAGATCCTCCGCTACGACAGTGAGAGGGACGAGAATGTTCAAGGCTACAACTACGCGTAAGTATTATCATAATAATGGAACTATTTTACTAATTACCGACGGAACACTAACAATTAAAACGAATTTACACAAGAAGTATAAGTAAGTAAGCCTTTAGTCCAACTCCACCGTCACCAGGACATCACCGACAACGAGACTATTTCTGGCCGAGATCAAGTTGACGTGACGAAAATCGTTTATGTCGCCGATCTCGATGGTTTATCGATTAGTTATAGGTGTGGTGCGTATAATTCACACAATTCACAATATTAACGGTCTGTCATTTTATTTTCAGTATCGAGACCAGCAACGGAATCCAACAACAGGAAGAGGGTCAATTAGTCAACATTGACACTGAGAACCCCTTCATGATCGTCCGTGGCTCCTTCACATACCTTGGTCGCGATGGTGTGGTCTACACTGTAACCTACACCGCTGACCAGGACGGTTTCCACCCATCTGGAGACCATTTACCCGTAGCTTAATTAAATTAATATTAATGCAAGCAGTCTAGTGATAAGGTCCATTGTGGATCTGTTTTGTATATTTTGTTAATAAATATTTTGTTTTTATTTTATAATTGAATTTTTATTATACCTGATTATACCTAATCCATCCATCATCAGCATTATCATCCTTTATCCATCCATTGCTGAACATAGGCCTCCTCAATTAATGCCAAGAGGACTAATTCCTTGCCACTGGCATGCAAACTGGACCAACTACTGCTCGAAGGTCGTCTTCCCACCTAGTTAATGGCCGATCAACACTTCGTCTACCTAAACGGGTCATCCATTCTTGAACCTAATGGCCGATTGGCCATCATCAGTATATGACCAGACATCATATTTCAACAAGTTTATTCTTCGCGTGTTATCGGTAACTTTAGTTCTCTGGCGGAGGTCGTCGTTTCAAATCCTATCTACCAAAGAAACACCCAGCATAGCACGCTGCATAGCAAGTTGCGCTACGGCAAACTTTCGGAGCAATCGTAAATCTTGAACGTAAACCTCATGAATCTTCTGTACAACTTTTTTTTTCGAAAGGTCTAGAATTTGAGGCCTGATGGCCTTTAATGTCAATCGGTAGATAAATTCTGTACATCTTTATTTATGGTGTCGTATATGGTCCTCAATCCTCTTCGAAACCCAGCCTACTCTCGTGGCTGGGATTCATCGAGTTTTTTTGTGAGGCGGTTCGTCCCTCGAAAACAGCTTGTATATGTTATTATGGCTTAGAAGTTATATCGGTCTGTGGTTACGACCTTCTGTAGGCCAGAGTGTCGACACCGTGTGGCCCTAAACACTATTCGATACCTGACTGTACACTAACTTTAGCATAAAGTCCCCCATAACGACATTGAAGTGAGGCTTGGAGGTGTTATGGCCCTGGAGACATCCTCGTATATAGTCTCTACTTCGTTGCCAGAGTGTCGAGGTTGGTGCATATACATGTATCCACTTGAGACTGTATCACTTGGTGAGTTTGAGTACGAGATATGCAACTCTACTTGACACACTTGGGATGTGGTTGATAAGCGACTTGTGGGCGAGGAACCCCATGCCGATTTAGGATGAATATCGCCATCCCTGGAGTTGAATAGGTTACGCGGAGGTAGAGTCCTCTACCTGTCGTCGGACTTCACATAACTATACGCCTTATAGCCATCAGATATTGCCAAGTCTACCTCCAGTTCAACCAAGTGGTTGTCCAGTTTAACATTCGTCCGTTATACATACCCAGGTCAAATTGGGGTAGCGATCTGTAGCCCAATTCTTAGAACCTCTGTCCTACTATGACCTAGGTGCTGTGCTGCCTGTGATCAATTAAGGGAGCTCATGATTGCCACGTTGAGAAGGAAGATTGTATCTGAATGTCCTTTGACGACTTCTACATCACCCTAGGCTGGTATTGGTATTGGGGTATTATTAAGCCCGTAGTACCATTAAGAAATTAGTACTATTCTGTGTACCATTATGATCAAACTTCTATAGGCTAGACTGACTCAGAAACTCATGGTGAGTCTCTAAGCCTAAGAATGGCATCACCGATGAACATTAACAGGTTTACCAAAGACTACTCCAGGCAGCTGCTCAACGTAATGCCTATTCTGTGTCGTAAGATGGAAAGTCGTGGTGTCGGTAATAACGCTGCCTGACACCTGTTCTGTCCACCTTTCCTAAACACTAAGTTGTTTACCGGAACAATTAAACAGGACTGTAGTACCCATGCGGAGCACAGGGCACTCATAAATTGAGTCTTCTGTCACGTGACGCTCGGATGTCATCCATACGAATATTGAAAAGGAATAAGGCTCCGTTCGCACTGAGTTGAGACAAATCGATACCCATGTATATTATGTTTACGACGCTTTATCAAGCACTGTTGGATTTTCGACGTTGGTTGTTTGATGTCAGTCGAATTAAGCATGCCAAACTCGTAACTCGAGCCAACGTTGTTTATATGAACCAAAGTTTGTCAAAGCTAAAGAAATACCTGAACACCGAGGCTATAACAATATATCCAGTCCCACCGCGTCTGCTCCGGAAGCGGCTGTGATTTGGCAACGTAATATCACAGGTGTATCGCCTTAATGTCTTACATCTCGTGACTATTTATTTTACTTTTGGAAAATATTAACCTTTAGTTATTTTAGCGAGCATAATTACTAATAAACTAAATTGATAAAAAGAAAGTTTACTGAAAAATATTACAAAACTACTAAGCTATATATCATAGTTCATATATCTATTATGGGGTAATGCTGCTGATATTGATGCTATATTCGTCCTGCAGAAAAGAGCTGTTCGCGCAATATATAATATGGGTCCAAAAGACACACTTAGAGATAAGTTTAAAACAATAAATATTATGACATTGTATAACCAATATATTTTTGAAAATCTTATGTATGTACACAAAAATATTCAAAAATTCTAGAATAAATGTGATCAACATAATGTTAATACTAGAAATAAAAATAAACTTGCTGTACCCAGCTCAAGGCTCCATAAAATTAGTAACTCCTTTACGGGTAATTGTATACGTTTTTATAATAAACTTCCCGACAATATAAAACATTTGTCAATTAATAAATTTAAATGTAACATTAAACAAAAACTTATATTAAAATCCTATTATAATGTAAAAGAATATATAAATGATAAAAACGCTTGGAAATGAATTGCTCTAGATTTAAGTGACTTTGTGAAATAATGATCACAATTAAAAGAATGATAGGAACCCAGCAGAGTTTATTGTGGGTATCTTCTCTGACATGGGCGCGTTGCGAACCCTCATTTTAAACTTAGCCGCTAAGACGATCATAAGTGATCATTATAAAGATCCTATATGTGAAATTAAACAATAAACAATATAATGAACATATAAAAACAACCTCTGCCACCATACGCCTGCTGCAATTAATAATAATTAATTAATTAACAACTAATTTATTTTTTATGTTTACCCTCTCATGTTAATTACATGTAGTAAGTTAAAACTTTCAATGTTTTATATTATATACCTCAATGTAGTAGGCAGCCATCTCTATGATTGCTATACTTACCTGCAGGCAGGTGAGAAAAGGTAGATAAATGTAGCAAAATGTATTTCCCTCAAAATATGGGAATTAAAAAATCCTAGTACAATAATAAACGGCGTTGAATTCTAAACATAATAATGTTTGGCTATCTCATAAAAGGCTGATGCAGCCAAGTTTTTATAAGTTCATGATATTGAAATCAGCTTATAAAAAATTGTTTCATTTAATTCACAGATGAGGGTATATTTTTCTAATCCCGGATCTCAGACTATATGAAAGTTGCTTCACTATAATGACTGAAATATGCGTAATCATCAAAAAAAGAACAAAATAAACTCATTTCATTTCATACACCTATAACTTAAGAATATGCCTGTTGAGGTGGCAATGGGCTGGTCACACACTCAGAAGAACGAATAGCTGATGGGCCAATAAGCTTCAAGAGTGGAAGCCGCGTTTAGATAGATGAAGTTTTGTTCGGCCATTAACCAGGTGGGAAGACGATCTCCGTGCAATGGCTGGTCCGCGTTGGGTTCGAGTGGCAAGGTCAGTCGTCGTCGTTCATTGAGAAAAGTCTATGTTCAGCAGTTGACGGATAAAAGCTGATGATGATGATAATTATAACTTAAAACAAAAAATATATACATAATTTTAAGCAAAAAATAACAATAACCGAAAAGCTTCCTGAAAGTAATTGTGGTCTAAACATAAAGTATCATACATAAACATAGCCAGACCCAGCACATCAACATAATTTGGATGTAAAGTATCCACATAGGCTGGAAGCACGCCAAATCTGCCACAACTGTATAACTTACCTGTCGTGTGGTTTATTTTTGTTTGCTTTTTAATCCACATAATTTACATCGATGTGTTTTGCTCATAGCTTTTTATAGTAATATGTTCCTATATATAGGGGGATCAGCCAAATTCTTAAAACCATCGGGAAATTTAACCGCTTCTTTATTCCAGATAAAACAGTTACCATTTTCAGCTATTTCGTAAGTAGCAACTTGTACACTTATAATACTCCAAAAGAAGCAGTCAATAAAAAGTAAAAAATATCTGTTTAAGATGCGGGATGCTCTAAGAAAAACGAAAAAAAAATTAGGGGTTGCTCTTTTGTCAACAAAATAAAATATATAACTTATACATATTATATACATTATATAGAACCTGTGAGTGAATCTTATTCCCAAGGTCTTATTTTGTGAGTGTGGTATCTTCAATAAAATATTTTATTTCATAATAGACTTTACCACACAAACGTTCCTTAACAATTTTCTTAAATTTATTAATGGAAAGATTTTGAACGTTTCGAAGGATCGTAAAAACGTATTCATCGTCATAAAAGAAGTATTTTAAAAATGGAATATTCGATTTATATTTATTCCTTATATTATTGTTGCGATTGTAGCTTCTTTTACAAATTCATTAATATTTTTGCGAACTTACATCACATTAGCAAGTATTTACTGGGAAGCTACAGTCAAGATGGCGATTTCCCAAACAGTATATGGCTCAAATAACCTGCTTCTGCAACCAGAAAATAATTAAAAAAAACCCTTTAGCACTTTAAGTAGTCGGCTCTTAACTTTTGAGCGTATTTTTTTATTTTTATAAGAAATAAACATTGTACTCTTTATTATTAAGCATTTAATGCAATAGATATTTTCACCGGTTCGTCTAGACCGCGCCAATTTTTCGAATACTTGCGAACAATAGGAGAAAACGGTAAAAGGAAAATAGAACATTTTCCACAAACCTAATAGCTCCGCAGACCTGACCGGAGGAAGCGCGAGTTATGTCATGTGTGAAGAGGCCAGGTAAATAATAGGAGCTTCCAATTTTCATTTACGAGAGTCTATTGTGGTATAAAATCGTACAATGTCTATATTATTATATAATATTCTATGTGTATATAATATATGTATATCCTTTTATGTGTGTCTTTTATGTGCTTTTTAATGTATTTAATTTCTATATCTTTTAGTTTTCTTGATAATTTTGTTAAAATATAATAGAATAGGTATATGGGAGAAGCCACTGACTCCTTAGATATGGGCATCTAGCCTAGTTTAGGTGTCAGAGACTTTATAGAAAATTGTAAAACAATTATTAAGTAAATAAAGAAATTATTATATTACATTAGGTAAGTATATTACTATTATTATTTTTAGGTTTCCGTTCCCCAAAATGACAAAATGAGTGACTTCTGACTGTCTTCCTCTCTGTATGTCTGTCAGTCTGAGTATGAGTCATAAGCTTAGGATTTAGGATACCATTATAATGAAACCACTTTTATGGATTTTTTCGCGGTTTATTAAGTTTTTAACATGCCCAATGTTTCGACTTTGTTCGGGTCACGGGAGAACTGCTTTAGGGTACTAGATAAATAAAAAATCATGAAATTAGGTTTTGAAGGTGGTAGTGCTATGCTGATTCGCAGCCAAATTGGGCCGGCACGACTGATGTGGTACCTCAGCTACTGGAGAAAAGTATCTAGTAGCCTGACGACTCGACTAACCATCCGTCAAGTATATATAAATAGATGGAGAGCTTAAAATGATAATATATAGATTTAGAACATCAATTTAGCATAAAGATTACGATTAGATATCAAGGCTCTCAGAACTAGTAATATCAAAAAAATTGGTTGTGTTCAAAATCGGTTTACGGACGATAGTTTGAGCTGACAATGTCAAACAATACATGTAGTACGAACCGAAGTGAGCCGATCGCTCGAGCCGATTATGCCTCTCTCTCGTTAGCTCTCGCTTGCGGAACGCGACAATGACGTCATCTTTTTCGTGCATGCATGGTGCATGCAGTCCGTTGACATGGCAAAAATATTTTAGGTTTCTAAAAGTGTTATTTGATTGATCCAATAAATCAATCACATTGGTCCTTTAATATTCGCAGCACTAGTGCCATAATAATTAAATCACAGACAATTAATATCTCCATAATAGTCAGTAATCCAAAGCCGTTGATCCGACGTCTTAAGTAAGGTCGAGTGAGGGGGAAGTAAGGTAATAAAGCCGAGTCACTGTTAGCTAAACTCACGTTAGTGCTATTAAGGTGTATCTTCACCTTCTGTTGCTGGTACAAAATGAAAGATTTTTGATCTGAATCATCTTTTGGCGCACCTTAGAAGTAAAATCAGCTCTATTGTCATGACAGCAAATAAATGACGCTGCCATTTTCGTACTTTATTCTAGTATCTTTATTATATTCATTGTAGATTAATAATGAATTATATATGAATAATTAATTATTATACTAAAATAGATAATTTATTTTTGCCGGATTTTCCGTGACGGCCAACTATATTTTTTTCACGTAACGCTACGAATGAGCTTAAGATTTACATAATGTGAGTGTGCGAAGGAATTTGTGAATGAGTTGAATGCACAACGCGCTACAAAATGTTTAATACAGGATAATGATCATCACATACGAGCGACGACGGTCCACTAGGTATGAGCTCGGCCTCTTGAGCGAGAGGGTCTGGATTCGACCCTGACTTTTTATTTATAGATCCCTTGGTTTCTTGAAATGGGTTTTTCTAAATTTCTAAGTGCACCCTGAACACGAGACCATCGTTCGCTCACCGGTGAAGGAAAACATCGTGAGAAGTTCATCAACTCGCATTGGCCCAGTGCCTCGGTGAACTATGGCCCATTATCCTCCTCGCCTGATTCCGGAGGAGGCCCGTGCCTAGCAGTGGGACGTATTATATAGGTTGCTACTTTACTTTTTACAGGATCAGTATTTTAGTTATACTATAATACATAATATATAATACTACTAGCAGCGCCCCGGGGTTTCACCCGCGTGCTTTCCATTCCCGTGGGAATACGGTTGTAAATTATAGCCTATGAGTTATTCTGATGTATAAACTATATTATTGTAAGGTTTCATGAAAATCCATTGAGTAGTTTTCACGTGAAAGTTTTCACAAACGTCCATACTTAGAAACTTTTCCTTTTATAATATTAAGTAGGATAACTGTTGATACGTTCCTATCTTGCGCCAACCTCCACGTATAGAGCGTCCAGACGGACGCCTTTAACTAATCTTATTACCGTTGAACGGTTATCCCGAGATTCTTGAGGTATTGTGGTAGACTTCAGGTGGAATTCGTTTTAGTTTATAGGCCATTTCTATGCCCTAAATGGGTGTTTTGACTTTTGGGCAAAGTGACGAATAATTGAATATTGCTTCATTCACCAGAACATGAGAACATGGAACACTTTGTTCAAATCGTAAGGAAGCCTGATGTGATTAAAATATATCAAAGCCGTCTAGGGATGTTCGAAAAAATTGAGGCTTATAGTAAAATCGTAGGAACAAAGCGATAAAAACTCGCACGCGTTAAGCCCGTCACAGACTTAGCTATAATATATATTAATATTTTTATAGCTAGGCATATTACTATATATTTTCTATACTAATTTTCGCGTGACCGCACACTCAGCTATAATATATATTTCTGTGACGTCACCAAGCGATACCGTAATAAGTATGGAAAATATATATTAATATGCCTAGCTATAACAATATAATAACATATATTATAGCTAAGTCTGTGACGGGCTTTAACGTGTATCATATAACTATGCTGCGGTGGTACTATAACGCCGTATTGTACCAGTAAAATGTGACGCTTAGCACACAATACACATACACCCATATTCACAAACAATAATATGAGGTGTCACAGTACTCTCGAACGCATAGGGTCATTCAAAACAATTTATAGCAAATACTTAATTGGAATCCGCCACTGTGCATCTCTCAAACCCGACACGACACGAGGAGCGCATAGATAGCATCCTTTGCATAGTGTAATTTTATTACTCATCCAAGTATGCTTATTGAATACGCTTGTTATAAGGGCAGCATAGGGGGCGCCCATGAAGGCATAGGAGCCTAGCGAGCCGCCCGAACGTCTAAGAAACTTCGCTTCAGTAATCTTTGAAGGTGTGTGAAGTTAATCTACCCGTATTGAGTCAGCGCATAGACGAACCATAGACCAGCACTTTTGAAGAGCTAATTTGATGATGATTTGATGATGCACGGCCGGCAATATATAATATTTCATTATATTATACAAAAAGTATCAAACCACGCTAAAGTGGCTGTGGTAAGTTTGTAAGAAGTGGTATAATTTTGTATGGAAAAGCCACAAAAAAGTTGATCATTAAGTCATTTGTCTGGGCGGAATTCGTACTCTCGATCTCGTGTATTACTCACTCACTCATTCGCTGGTAAGGTTATGCATTATGCTGAAAAGATTTTTTAATTGGAGTAGTTCAAAGATTATCTAGATTTCTTCACCCAAAACTTACAAACATTAGTACCTATTTGTAAGAATTAAACAAAACTATATCTAAAATTATAATAAATAAAAACTAAAATTAACTATGTACAAAAGTATTACAAATAATATATGGGTCCCAGATCGCTGTCGGCTGGGAACGTTCCCAAAACGCTGGCCGCATTGCCACGTTGGATTGCAAGTTGCAACGCTGATGCGTTGCCCCAAATACAATCCAGCCTTTTGGTCAGCCTCTATCAAACGAGTTGATAGGTCTCGATAAAGCCAGAAAGCGTCCGGGCCCCATGGTCCAAGAATCTCGACTCCAAACGCCGAAAATATGTACCCATTTCCAATGCATGGTCAATATCCCGTTGTATATCTAATATATAAAATTCTCGTGTCACAATGTTCGTTCCTTTAGATCAATAATATATCTAGATAGAGTGTCGCGCGGAAACACGTCCAAAAAATTGCGTCTAACTGTTAGCCTCTAAATGCTTTCTCCGTGTTTAGTATCCGTCCCACTGTCATAGAATACGCATGAATTTTTACGCATTATTGTTTTTATTTATAATGAAGGTTTGTGTTGAAGTGTAACGAGATTAAAAATGATGATTATGGGAGAACTGTAGTAGCTGGTATCACTATTCACGAATACATCTTTGAAAATGTTGGCCTGTTCTTTTTGTTTCGATTGTAGGGCGACACTCCATCTGAACATATTAATAATCTAAGGTTCGTTCCCATACTCCTCCGGAACGGCTCGACCGATGTTTATAAAATTTTAAGTGCATATCGGGTAGGTCTGAGAATCGGCCAACATCTATTTTTCATCCACAATAACATGAGTGACCCACCACAATTTTTTTTATTTTATTGACAAAATTCGTATTTTTTAACAGCGATATTGGTATTTTAGATAGAACGAAGTCTATCGGGGCAGCTAATAAAAAAAATCACACTCATTATAAAAAATATAGAAAAGAGCGATACGTTTAAGTCATAAAAAATATGAACCGTATAAATGTAAAGGTGATCCCCTAGAACACATAATAGGTAATAATCTTGACGGATGGTGTCCTGAACCTCACCTCGTATTGTGGCGCTGGCAATTTATCAATTCGCGAGCATGTGTGATGGATTGGCAGATTTATGAATACCTTATCAAGAGCACTGTTATTGCAAAATCAACATGGACGCTTTTAGGATGTTTTGTATCAAATCATTGTACAATAATAATATGTGTAAACATTTTTTTTTATGATTTAGTTATATAAGGTTAATAAAGGTTGATCTTGAGATGAAATCTCAATAAAGTAACTGTAAAATACATGTCCGTAGTAAAAACAAGGCAATGGTATATAAGCAAGGCACAAAGATACAAATATACAGCAACTAGTATTGATTGCTTTTTTTGATGAAACAGATTTACGGATTTCGTAGCGGTTTATTAAGTTTTTTACAAGCCCGACGTTTCGGATTCTGCTTTATTTTGATACTGTTTCAGAGGACCATGGTCCCCCCGTGGCCATGGTTGCTGTAAAGTATCTGAAACGTCGGGCTTGTAAAAAACTAAATAAACCGCTACAAAATCCGTAAATTTGTTTCATTATAATAAGTGAAATTCGCGTAAGCATAAGAAAACATCATTGATCGCTTTGTTAAGGAGAAAAATAAAGATGTGTATTGGTTTATCGACTTAGTATTATAACCATGAAATAAAAATACAATATTATATTTACGAAAAACAGGTTAAATGCTTTGGGTATATCTGAGATTAGCTAAGACTAATAATATATGTATAGCTATAACTATGACATTCATAATAAAATAGTTTCTAGTCACTGACAAAAATATTTTAATTTTATCAAAATGACAAACATATAAAAATAAAAATGACATCATTATTAAATTAAAAAAAATAAGCAACATACATAATACGCCTAACCAAGTTCTAGGGAATTAAAAAACTGAAAATCAGGAAAAAAATATATTAAAGGGTAAAGAAAGTCTACCACCAAAAAAATACAACTAGACTACAAGTACTAAAATAATGGCCGCGGCCAATATTTGTGACTACTTAACATAAGGATATCATATCCCTAAGGAAAGTGTTCACACACAAAGGAGAATAAATCTCCCATAGCCTTCCCATTCGGAATCAGTCGCATAAATAATGTTCCTTTGCAATAACCGGCTGTATGGGACGTTTGCACAAAATATTTGCATGTAAAGCAGAAAAGCAATCCACTTACAGAGACTTTTACCTGCACGATGCTCGTCTGTTACATGCTCCTGCTGGGGGCGAACAGAGAAATCTATGGAGGAGAATATTGTACTAACACATATTTTATAGACTTAATCCGAAGAGGAGAAAGTAGGTAATCTTTAAAAGATGATCAGAAAGGCTGAAAGTCTTTGAAGGATTGTGATATTTGCTAATCAAAGGCTAGCTGATAAGAGAATTAAAAATCAAAATTTCTCACCAGATTTTAAAATAAACTCAACTAACAACTACTCTAGATTAAATATATTTTAAGGAAGAATGTAATTAGTAAAAGTACCCATTATGTGTTTTGATATACTTTCAGCAGTTGCACAAAATTATTAATATTTTTGCGAGAATTAAACACATCGCGTCTAATTACATTATGTGTTAATACTATACAGTTTAAGAAGTGATTTTTGTGTAATTTTTTTTAAATTTATTTTTTTTTATATTTTAAATTAATAATAAATAATTACTCGTTAAAAAATTATCGAAAATATATATAAACTTGGCAACTCCATGGCTCTCATTGGACACAATTTGTCGAGGACTTACCTCTTCATAAAGAGGGTTGGAATTTTTCTTTATTGTCCGGATTATTGAGGAGGCTCCTGAGAGGTTTACGCGATCTCAAGATGGCTGCCGCTCTTTATGACATTATCAAACTTGGATTCACCTCCACTGTTATTAAGTTATTGATAGAGGACTTTTATCCGAGCTTTTATTAAAATGATAAAGGTTCAAATGGGTGAGCTTTTAAAAGATTGCTATATAATGCGTTCATGTACGGATTGGTAGAATTTAACAAAAAAAATTCTTTAAATATGTAAACATAAAAATGATTACATTTTTTCCTATTATAAATAAGCGATATATTTTTGTTTCGTAGCTTATCAATGAAAATCTAAGAAGAGCAACAATCGCTCCTATTTGGCCTTTTTGGGTCCTATATAAAGGAATTTTATGATCATAATTTGCAAGCAAATAAAAAAATATAGATGAATTACGATTAAGTTACATCAAAAAATGGATACTTGGATTTTAGCGTCAGGTGACTAAGATTTCAGTATAACGTGATAATACATTGGATTTACTGATTTTTAAAAATAAATTAAGCACTTCTAATCTTCGTACTTAGAGTAAATATTTTTAAAGATAATGACGTCATCAGAAAACAAAATCTGTCTTTTTTACAGTTTTATGCATTACTAGCTATTGCCCGCGGCTTCGCCGGCGTTAGCTTTGGTTACACGTGCAATCATGATGATGTTAGTGATTTAACATTAAAATATACACATAATATTATGCTGTTGTAGACTTTTTCTCGATATTTTTAAGATATACAATTCCGTACCTAGTACATTACTATCATCCTACTGCTTTGCCAGTCATTACAATATATTTTTCGGGTGTATTGTACGTATTATACGTATTAATTACCTACTTAACCTTAAATATGTTAACTAGTTTAAAAGATCTAAACGTACAGACAGCGAAAACAACTTAAATTTATACTATGTAAATCCAAAGAAGTTGTCGACTCATATGTCTAGGCCGCGTATACAACTAATATAGCAGGCAAAAAGCTGAACTTGCATGAACATTTACACTACCGGAGCCGGAGGTGGATTATGAAATATGATACTTTATCTTATTAACAGATCCCTGTTCAATAATTTACAATCTTATTAGGTATTTGATTATCATTAAAGCGAAATATCTTGACTAACACGTTGACATGTTAAATACTCATTGGAGTAAGCCCAAGTCCATGAGCGAAGTCACGCTAAAGCTGATGTAAAACATAAATATTTTTATTTTGTAATAGATAAGATGCAGCGCATTCCTGCCCCGGCGATAGAATACTGCAACAAATAAATTATCATTAGAGTAAACGGATACGGTGGATGCACAACATGGAGTTCAAAAGCTTTGGAGGTTCCTTTTATGTTTCAGTAGCTTCATATGTATTTAAATACTTTATATAAAAGTTTGAACAAAAAAATATATATAATAAATATAACTAAGATTTGATCAAGATTTAGACAACATATATACTTTCAGACATTTCAGAAAGAATTCAGACTGGTCTAATAACAAATGAAAATAATCTTTATTGTGTATTCAATATAAATCTTACTTGGTAAGAAACAGTTGAAATGATGTGCCTAGCACTAGACTATGCTGCAATTATAATAATCATCATCAACAACCTCTAAGCAACAACCTTAAAACTCCAAAAACGCTAAGAAGATCTCTTGCCACTCGCATCCAACTCGGTCCAGCGATGCATGGAGATCCACTCAACTGGTACTAAGAGAAAAATTATTTGCAGAAAAGCATGTAATAGTTAGAAGTCAAGTAAACCTCCTCAAGAGTTCGTAGGTCCCGGTGGTTGACGGCAGCGCGGGCGGCACTTACGACGAAACGGTACAAATTGAAAACTCAACGGACAGTAAATGGCGCGCGACGTTGATTTGTTTAGTGCTCCAGCTAGACAACCTATTTCGAGCTGCGATTATGCGTATTTCGTGGTAGGGAATCTAGAATGTTATTTTTTAATCGACTTAAAAAAACATCGTGTAGTAATGTTAACGCGAATTTCACCCGTTCTAATTTCAACCTTTTCCAATTTTGTCGCAGTGTATTTAATTTTACGTGCTTATTACGACACTTTACATCAACTATGATCACAATTCACGAGAAGACCATGAAAAATAAAAAAAAATAAAAAAAAAACCCGACTTTATTTTAATGTCAGAACTTTTTAGGTGAGACAATTTTCTTTATTCTTGTTCTGCTTGAAAGTTACTCATGTCCTTGAGTTATCCAAAATACTGTTCATTGCTTGATTTCGGCTATATGGTCATAAATATATTTTATTAATAGTAATTTGAAATATTTTTTCTTCTGTATAACTCACTTATTTATAAAACATTAGCGACGATAGTCTATTGGGTATAGGCCTCTTGAGTGTTCGATTCGAAGTCGACCCTGACCTCCTGTGATGCCTTAAAAAGAGTTTTTCAAAATTTCTCAGTTCACCACGAACACAAAACCATCGCTTGCTCATTAGTGAAGGAAAACATCGAGATCTAAAACATGCATGCCTGATGAGATTAGTCTTTCAAAATCTTTAGAGGTAGAGAAGTGGGCCAGTGCATCAAAGTACTTTGGCCCAATACCCTTTTCGAAATCAGGACGGTATTGGGCCATAGTACATAAAGACTCAGCAGTGGATTATATAAGAATTGATACTGTAATTAACTTGAATTAGTAGTCTCTTTCAGAAGACATGAATTATTGTAATTGAAGCCTGAATTTGTGAGTTTCATTCATTGGTTGAAATTCTTCGGGGTTTCCCCGGATTTGTCCTAGCTTAGAGCCGGGGAGAGCGCCCGGGCGCTCCCCGGCTCATTTAGAGTTCGTGCTTATAAATTAAAATCTTGGCGAATTGATGAACTGACATTTTTAACAATTTTTTTATACTGACTATATTTAAAAAAAACCTGTTGACATGTCCGGGTTCTGAGCTCTAAAATTTCTATCTGCCAAATACGATTGGCAGTTGCCAATCGTATTTGGCAGATAGAAATTAACCCCTAAAGGTTATTTTAATTATGTTTTTATTTAATCAATGATTTTAAATAGGCTCTTATAATCTCAGTGTCATAATTAGAGTAAACACTTTAAATATTTATGAAAAAATACACCAAGTTTACCTTGTATGTTGTAAGGTCGTAAAAACTAGTATCATCAATATAGAACGAAAAGAAAATAAATAAAAGGCATGACCTCGGCCTCTATTAGAATGAGATGATTATGCAAATCGCTGTGTGAAACGTGAGGGTGAAAAAAGTAATGCTTATTCATTATCATAGCATCATTCGAATAACTACACTATAATAAATGTGTATGTTAGTAACCGACTCCTTTGGACGTTCCAACTTTGTACATCTGTTGAGGACAAATGACAATACACTAATTTGATAAGATTATTTCATTTTTCAATTTGCAAAAGCGTGTTTCTTAGTTTTTTATAGCTATACTAGCTGTTGCCCGCAACTTCGCCTGCGTTAACTAAGATTTACAACGGGATCTTAGTACGCAAAATAACATTTTTTACACCTTGTGTCCGAAAAACCAAAATATCTCACGGAACCCTATTTTTATCAGAATAAAATTTAGCCTATGTTACTCATGGATAATGTAGCTTTCGAATGGTGAAAGAATTTTTGAAATCGGTCCAGTACTTTTTGAGCCTATTCATTACAAACATACAAAAATAGGTACAAATCTTTCCTCTTTATAATATTAGTGTAGATTTTATTTCCTGTTTAAATTTCGGAATTGTCTACGAACGCCTCGTTTACGTCAATTAGGTTTTGGTGCACCATTGTCGTTTATCCTTCACCAAAATTGAAGTCGAAATTGAATTGTATATACAAGTATAATAAAAGGATAACTGTTGCTCAACTTTTAGTGTAATGTCCAGAACAAAAAAAGGCTAATCTTAATTTTAACAGTCAATTACTACCACGTTTCTTACGAAATGCAAAACTTCTTCTTGTCGAGTAGAAATCTACCAAATATTATTGACAGAATAGTCGTGATACGATTCTTAATTAATTACTCCAAAGTCTTCCATTTACTAAAGCAATCCTGACTAGCTTTTCCGCTTGATATAAATGTACGAATGTAACGTTTCTGTACAAAATACGAATTACATTCAAGCATGGAACATCAATCTAGCGCTGTTTCCGAAACTCCCGTCATTCGTCCATCATTAAGCCAAGTTTCAGGTGGGTTTTTATCCGCTTTTACTTTGGAAAACTCGTGAAAAGTAATCGACAGAAAGAATTAATGTGGCGTCACTAACTCGGCCGTCGCCTCTGACTTTTAAAAATCTCTTTCTTAATTTTTACATCATTGCAAGGTGTTATATTTTTACGTGATGCCTAACTCTGCTATCGATAGTAAAATATTATTAATTTGCTAATTTATACATAACATTTAAATGCGTTTTAAAGAGACCGGAGGAATTATAAGTTTATGAGACATTCCTAATTAAACTGAAGAACGACATAAGAAATTTAAAATAAATAAATCATTATATTACCCATTAGGATAACAATATATTAAATCCAACATATTATATAACAAGTGGCACCCTACACCTCCCGACAAGGTGGAGTGGTTGTTTTGACATATAAGCTATATTATTGTAAAATTTAATTATAATATACTCATTAGTTTTGCGTGAAAAAGATAAAAAACAGCCATTCCAACTATCGCATTTATAATATAAGTAAAATAATACAGATTGTTTATCGCCTAAATAACTCTCCTACAGAATTACCGCTCAAAACATTGAAACACTACATTAGTCTCTATAATACTGCTTTAAATTTGGCCCCGCCGAAAAACAGCGTATAATTTATTCAAGAATGATTTATCGATGTTAGAAACATAACGTAGAGCCTCACTACTGCGTCATGAAAACCTATTTATAATTCGCGGTTGGGAAAGTTTTAAAAGTGTTTTCTCCACCTTGTCGGGAGGTGTCGGACTCGGTTCTGCCATTAATTACTTGCCGACCTTCCAACCTGATGATATTGTTGAATTTTTTATCAGGACCATACAAAATGACACCTCACAAGTGATTTATTGTCACTTGAAGGTGATATACTTTTTAGAATGTTCTTTTTTATTTTATCGCTTACCTTGGAAAATGTTTTAGAATGTATGCCTTTTTATTGTCACCCCGCACCAGAGACTTAACAATATAATGTAAAACGATTTGATAATATGCATTGTCAAGCAATAAAAAATCATAAAATTACCAAGATATTCTGTAACCGGATAAAAAAAATAGAAGGCTATATTAAGATCGCTTCGCTCTAGGAATTTTCGATCTCATAGAACATGCAGGTTTCTTCAACATATTTTCCTCCACCCATCTGAGAAACTTATCTCATTAAATTTTATTTTTTATAACTGTACGCATAATCTTAAATTTAACTTGAGTAAAATCCAGTATGCAGTCAAATATGAAATTGTATTTTTTTCCTTTATATCATCCCTTAATTTACCTAATGTCCTTTCCTTGAGTGAAAATTTAATAGAGAAAAACAATTATAATCAACAGTTCGTAGTAATAAAAGACAGTCTTACCCCGCTAGAAATAGAGTGCTAGATACAAACGTTTTATTAATTTTGTGCGGGGAGGTTAGTGAATGTGACAGCTTTCTTGGGCGTTTAAGGTAGAAATGGCTTCATGAAACCCGACGGAAATTGTTTCCACATGTGCATTTCTATTTAATCATACACATAGTCACTATATGAGAAAATATGAATATTGTGGAAATTTTATTGTATTGTGTGTTCTTCGTGACATTAGTTGAAAATGTTGTTATTGCTTTTTTAAGTGAAAACTTCTTTAGCACTTTTTGGTAGGGAAAAGTCTTTTAAGTTAACGTTACCGATAATATTATGATAATGTGACCAATTTAGGAAATTTTAAATTTATATTAATAATATATACAAATATATATAACATAATTTCACAATTCTAAAATTGTCTTTTTCCGTTCTTCCGTGCCGTTACCGTTCGAAACTTTTTTTTCTGTTCAATATTTGGAAATCTACGTATTACCTTATTCGCTAAAAACATAGTAAATAAATAAGTAAATAGATTTTTTTTGTTTTTATAACCAGGATATTTAAAATTTCGGCTATCTGCTAGTTGCTCGTAATTTTTTTGTATTGACCTTTATAATATCGACGTGTGACGTCCATATTGACTAAATTATCCTACCTTTTTCGAGAGATTATATTGAATATGCATGCAAACGACCGGATCTAGATTGGAGCTGTAATTTTATTATTACAATCATCATCTGATTCAATTAAAAACTAATAATACTTAATCTTTTTTATCAATAATAGCACTCACTGATTCCAGTAATTCCAAATAAGCTATTCTGTAAAAACCATTTCGATATCGAGCTTCACCTGAGTGACAGAGCCCACTTTACGCTCGAATGTGAACTTTATTGATTTAGACAGATAGTTAGTTTTAAAAAATACAAATTCGTCAAAGTCGTCATATTACCGCGGATTCCGCTATCGAGATTAGAAAACGACCTTACAGAATAGACCTTCTGATGTAGCCCTAAAATATATTTTAGAGGTTATTATATTTTTTAAACTAACTTTCGCTATCACTATTAATAGACCAAAAACAAAAAGGAAAAGCTACTTAAAACTTTCGCACCAAGTCGTCAGTTTCATAGGGTGTCGCGTGGGGGTGGTAGATGCCCCCAGCGAGCACGATAGGAAGGGGTAGAATAGAGTAGGTTCGGACAAGTCTCACCTTATCTCGAGCCAGAAACTTTCTTTAGCTGGCCCACGTTCCGACAGCGTATTGCGTAGGGGTAATAAGGGAGGAATCACTGGCCTGACTGGACTCCTGGCGATGGTAGGTTGGCTGCAGCTTGGGTCTTCACGCTGGGCGTTCGGTTCAGCCGGCCGGCTGTTAGATGTTCACGTTTGGATACTTAGCCTATCCAAATTCTGCTCCGCGAACTCCCAGCGGAATTCAAAAAAATGAGACGAGGGTTAGCCTCGGCTTCCGCCAGCCACGAAGTCAGGACAAGAAAAAGGGCCAAGAGGTCGGTTAGAAGTGACAGCAACTAATCACAGCTTGTCTATCGTTCCATAAACAATATAGTTCTATAGTCAATTGTCAAACAGACTTTATAATTAATTAAGTTTTAATTTAGATTATTTATAATTTTGTTTAGGGATTATATTAAATTATTATATTTATTATTATTAATTACAAAAGGTATTTTAATTTTATTTGAGAAAAGGAAAGTAGAAACGGTTATTGAATTTTAGAGAGGTCGCTACTGAGCCAATAGAGTATGTCAATAGTTGACACTAGTTAACGATAGATGGCGCTTATACCACCAGTATGCTTAGTTTAAACATAATATCTATTGCTGAATCTTTAATTTAAACCTTAAATCATGTAACGAGCTAGCGCAACGTTACAGTACCCCGCCAAAAAGCGTAGGATTTTGCCTACTACAGCAAAATCCGACTAAACTAACTACCTATTAACTCACTGCAAGATAATATACTGAACTGCAGTCATACATACCAACTATGCATAGAACTAAACTTACTACACTTCCATCCTATACATACATCACACCTATACATACATCCCATCACATACACTCTTGCATCTCTCATGATATCTTTAAGTTAATAGTAGTAACCTAAAGATCCTTACATATAGAGTAAACAACCCAGCCGCTGTTGACTCAATAAGTTAGTTTAAAAGTATTAATTAGTATTATTTAGTTTAATTAATACAGCATAGTTTAGGTAGTAGATGTTAAATATTAAGAGTTTAAGTTAAGTTCAAGTTAGGTTAGGTTAGATTATTTAAATATTTGAATTTAAGTTAAAGTTCAATTAGGTTTGTTAAAGTAACTTATTTAGTTTTATTTAAGTAGGTTTTATGATTTATAGTTTACTAATTTAATATCTTTAATATGCCAGTCACCTAGAGGTTTACCTGACATATCAGCAAGTGTGTAGACAAGTGGAGACTTTTTAAAAATTAATTACATTTAGTGAATTGAATAAATGCAAATAAATCTTAGTAATGGTTTCAGCGGTTGCTCTCTTGATTAGAAAAAGTAAGCAATACATACTAAAACAACAAGTCACAACTAGAATAAAATAGTTGATTTTAGTAGGGGTAGAGTCCTACAAAATCAATACTTATAACCTAAAGAATAAAGATATTTGATTTTAGTAAGATGTAGGGTCCTACTATATCAATACTTTTAACCTGAAGAGGGCTAGGGCAGCATCCTCGCCTCTGATCAGTACATGAGGTTAATTCATTTTTGTTTAGCAAAAATAATTTAATTAGGTAAGTCTCCATATTATCTAGCTATCAAAACTATTTATGTTATGCTATAGAAAACAATTAGGTTTTGTAGGTTTAAAAATCTTAAGAAGTTAAAAGATTATTGAACGATAGATCAGCTGTTTACAAGTAGTTATAGTTAAATAGTGTTTTTTACAAAGCTATCTCCCTATTACGCTAAGTGACAAGTGAAATGTAACAACAACTAAAGTAGGTTATGAATTTAAAATAAAAATTGAAGATCAACTAAGTATTTAAATAATTTGAAAATTATAGAACTTGAATTTACTAGTTATTACTAAAGCTTTGCGAACTTTTACGTATTACAATAAGTATTTAGTGTTTTTATAGTATTTTTAATAGTATTAAAGACAAAAGGTTAGATAATTAAATTTTGATTTTGACGTCTAGCACGGCCAAAACAAAAATATTGTAGCAAAATATTATGATATAGGCACAAAATAAGGAAATATAGATGAAATTGTAACAAACAGATATTAATTAGTTAAATAATTACGTACCAGCTCGCTCGGCGTCACCTCACGCTTACAACATTTAGTATATGTGGGTATATAGAAAAAAATTTTTTAGATACTAATTTTAGAAAAAACACTATATTTCCTTAAAAATACGCTATCAGAACTTGGGCAGGCCTCAGAAAGAATACACGTTGGGCGCCAGCTGTCGCGTAAGGGTGGTAGGTGCCCCCAGCGGAATTCAATAGAATTAGACGAGGGTTAGCCTCGGCTTCCGCCAGCCACGAAGTCAGGACAAGAAAAAGGGCCAAGAGGTCGGTTAGAAGTGACAGCAACTAATCACAGCTTGTCTATCGTTCCATAAACAATATAGTTCTATAGTCAATTGTCAAACAGACTTTATAATTAATTAAGTTTTAATTTAGATTATTTATAATTTTGTTTAGGGATTATATTAAATTATTATATTTATTATTATTAATTACAAAAGGTATTTTAATTTTATTTGAGAAAAGGAAAGTAGAAACGGTTATTGAATTTTAGAGAGGTCGCTACTGAGCCAATAGAGTATGTCAATAGTTGACACTAGTTAACGATAGATGGCGCTTATACCACCAGTATGCTTAGTTTAAACATAATATCTATTGCTGAATCTTTAATTTAAACCTTAAATCATGTAACGAGCTAGCGCAACGTTACAAGGGACGTGAATGTAATTTTTCAAGTCTTGAAGCACCGTAGCGTAGGTAAGTTTTAGTAAGCTCATTTCTCTATAATATGAGTATATAATAAATAAATATTTTATGAACAGCCGCGACCAGATATCCTCCAGCCAAGGATACAGTTTGACGAATTTCTCAAAAATCTTAGGTCATGACTGCTTCGTTTCTTTTATTGCTTACAAATAATCCAGTGGCTCACAAGATGGTAAGTGATAACTGCTGCCCAGACTAAAAAATAGAATTATTATTTATTATATATCTTTCAAAGGTGGGAAGATAAAAATCTATGAAGAATCTAGTGCATAAGAAAATAGAGGAAGTGGGATCTATCTCTATTATTTTTTTTACAATTTTATTTAAAAGTTCTTTTCGAGCTTTGGAACTGAACTTTGGAGATAATTACACATTCATTCAATAATATGTTTATGTACAATATGTTTTTTATTTAGTTAATTTTTACCACCCATAGAGCAACATGGAACTTCGGCACAGGACGGACCGTGTAGTACTAGTAATGTGCCGCATCGTTAAAAATATGTATCCATATTCCATACATACAGATACGGATATACATTAGGTCTCAAAATCCGCTGATATGAATACAGATATCCGGACATCACTAGTATCTTCTACACAAGTTGGTGGTATCGAGTTGGAGGGAATTACTTGATGAAAAATAATCTCCGTCGCCCATAAATATAGTTAAACAAATTCATTAGCGAGTCCGAAAACAACACATATGCGTCGAGTATCCTGACAGCATGGTAAGCTAGTTATTGCGTATCCTGTCCTGCTCTTTCTTCAGACACAGATATTTTACATATAAAACGGCACGGCCCACGGCACAATATGCCTAGCACTCTCAAGTCTCATCGATAAATATGATGCACTAAAAATGTATGTGATGAAAATCAACTTATTTTCGACACAAAATACGTTTGCCCCCAAATATTCTTTAAATCTTCGAGTTCGGGAAAACCTAAAATAGGTTAACCTTTAGCCACATAATGTCGATCTTCGTGCATACACTAATGAGCATACGAGTTATGAGGTGTCTAACGAGTTTAAAAATTGTAAAGACGGAATTCATTTTCGCTGGAAAAGGCTGATCTCCTTGTTTAGAATTCTAAATCTATATTTTAATCAAACTATATTAGATAATGTTTTTTTGCGTCTGTCAAAACAGGAAGTCGCCTAAAGCGCTTCCGGCCGATAACAACATCCGGTGCGAAGTTGTGAAAAGTTTCGCCGAAGTTTCGCGAAGTTGTCGGCGAAACAGGTGCTCGTTTCGGATAAAAATTTTCACCTTTTGTTGGCTCCAAATCTTTTTATGGGATAAAGTTTTAAGACTCTGTTTTATGAGAAATTATTGTGGAAACGAAAGTATCATGTACTAGGGGAAACGCCCTATAGAGATGGCTATGAGTCTTTTTTTTTTATTTTAAAGGTATTATTATAATGACACAACTTTTACGGATTTTGTTGCGGCTTATTAAGTTTTTTTATAAGTACGACGTTACAGAAACTTTACAATAACCATGGTCAGGGGAGGAGGTTTTCATTAGAGGTGACATTTTACTATATCGTTATTTTTTTATCGGCTTCGCGCCGGGCGTCCTTCTGCATGGGTGATAGGATCTCGCATGTTTCTTGTGTTACCGATCTTCCATTTTTGCGTCTCATGATATGAGCAAATAGCAATACAGAAATATACTCGGAATTCGTAGAGTACCTAAGTACCTAAGTAATATTTATCTCACCAGCAGGAGATATGCACTTTGCCGCGCTTTAGGCTGCATTGGTACAACCAATGCTTGTTTTTCTTTGCGCTTTTCTGTCGTAAAACCGCTGTGCTGTGTTGCAGGCAACCAAGACATAACATCTTATGACTCAGAATAGGCAACACATGAATGAGTTGCCCGAGCTAATTCAGTAAATAAATATAATAAAGTAAATTAGCTTATGTTGATGAGCGATGTCAACCACTTACCATCAGGTGGCTTGTCTGAAAATTTCATATCCAACGAAGAAAAAAAATTGTTGATTTATCTATGTCTCATTTTTTTTTGATGCCCTTGATGGCCTTGGGTTGGCGCGCTGACGTGTGTGGGGACTCGCATTGGGTGCACTACCCCACTAAAACCGCTGCGTGCGCCTTCAGCCGCTATATCTGAGGGACCCGGATCCGGGACAGACTGGGCCCGGCAAGACCAGATTCTCACAATAGGGGGACCGCCCGGCTAAGTAGTTGCCTCCTAATGCAATGCAACATCATAGGTAACTATGTCAATTATGTCAGAAGTCTTTTGCCTTGCCTTTTCCACCTATATTTCGGGTAGGCTTCTACTCAACCGTATGCGGAAACGGAAGCTGAAAACGAATACTTTTAATGGAGCGACGGCCTTTTTGACCTCCGCAACCGAGTAACTTGATAATACGGTACACCGTGATAAGACTGCTTGTACAGGGGGCCTAGCCAAAATGCCATTAAGAATGAGATGAGAATGGTTCAGATTGAATATGGGTATTCAAATATAAATTAAAAGTTTATCGTTAATGAGATCCTCGGACGTTTCTCGGAGAAGGCTAAGGTAAGCTAACATACGAATTCATTCAATGTCAACCAACAAGCACAGCTGCAATAAATATAGCAACTACTCTATCACTTCAAGCGCTTTCAGCTGCTTTTCGAAGGTCACGGATCAAGCAACAGGATCACCTCAGCGACAAGCTGGCCCCAGCAAAGGCCAGAAAACTCCTAAGCGAGAATGCCCGACCGCCACTAAGCAGTCCCCGTGACGTCGTGTCTAACTGGGCTAAGGTTCGTAGCAATCTGGGGTGCGTCGGAGGCGCTACTTAATGCGCTTCCAGTAACATTCCTGTGCTTATGTCGGGTTGGGATGGGAACCCGGGCCCTGCTAGACACGACGTCACGGGGACTGCTTAGTGGCGGTCGGGCATTGCCGCTTATGTGGAGTTTTCTGGCCTTTGCTGGGCCCATCTTGTCGCTGAGTTGATCCTGTTGCTTGAAGCCGGGCAGTCCCCCTATTGTGGAGAATCTGGTCTAGCCGGGGCCAGTCTGTCGCTGAGGGTTTCCCGTCGCCTGTAGATCCGGGTCCCTTAGATAGCGGCTGAAGGCTCACGTAGCGGTTTTAGTGGGGTAGTGCACCCAATGCGAGTCCCCACACACGCCAGCGTGCCTACCTAAGGTCCAGGTATGATCCGAAAAGGATTTCCGCTGCGTCATCAAAAAAAAAATTCGTAGTAATTACCTCAATATTACAATAGACAAAGTAAATTCACCCTATTCATTACACATCATTAATCACATCATTGATTCTGGATCTAGTTGTACATTAAACAGTTTAAACTCAGGTATTATAATAAATCTTCCCCCGGCCACCCAAACGGTAGTATGCAACATTTGAATTTCCTCGTTTGAACAATTTAAATCTTATGATTTGGTGATAAGTGTGCGGGTGGGTGTAAATGTAATGGGCCATAATGGCCGCCGCTGGGGACACGGATAACGGGAGATATTAATCCGTCAGATCGTGATTAGATTCGGTGGCACGGAGTAATATATTCTAAGGTGTCAGGCTTAGTGATGTCCGGGTCTGTCTCGACATGGGTGCGATTTATGAATATTAATAGTGACGATATTTGAAAAAATTATCATACTAATCTTCAAATGAAAATTCAATTTTATGACTCAAACGTATTAAAAAAAAATACAAAAAAAATGTTATATTTTTTCTGACAAATATCATTTCAAAGGAAGTAAGGGAATAAATTATAACTTAAGCGTTATTGTAAATCGTAAGCTACGTTATTATAAAGTTTTAATAACATCAATTCAAGATTTGAAAGAGCCAACATACATCCATACGTACATTTTACTTTCCCATTTCTACACTAATATTATAAAGAGGATAACTTTGTTTGTTTGTTTGGTTGTAATGAATAGGCTCAAAAAGTACTGGACCGATTTCAAAAATTCTTTCACCATTCGAAAGCTACATTATCCACTAGTAACATAGGCTACATTTTATTCTAAAAAAATAGGGTTCCGTAAGATATTTGGGTTTTTCGGACACAAGGTGTAAAAAATCAACCAGAAAAGTTACTTATTTTGCGTACTAAGCCCCCGTTGTAAATCTTAATTAACGCAGGCGAAGCTGCGGGCAATAGCTAGTATAATATAAAAAGGAATAACGCATCAAAATGAACTAATTTATATTTATACAGATAAACGTTTGTATTTTACGAATTTTCTCCTAAATAAGTGTCAATCCTTTTAATGAGTACCTGATATCGAAGGACGTCGAAAAATAATTGATGGTATTATGGATCTTAACCGCTCATTTAAAACACCATTAAAGTATTAAAATCTATATAGCCATCGAAGTTCTTGATCAGTTATTTCTCTTCAATTCTTACACAATTTAAACTATCATAAATGTCGATAAACTTGCAACTTATAGTGTCGATGGCTGTCATAAACATCGATAAACAGGTATCGACACGTGTGATCCCTGCCGGCCTAAGATGCGCGCCACGACAAAAAGACATATCTCTTCCGAAGAGAAACTCGTCGAAATTTTTACTTTAATCTTTAAAACTACGCAACGGATTTCGATTTGGTTTTTTTTAATAGATAGGACAGTTCAAGAGGAAGGTTTATGTATATAATTTATTAAGCTTTTATATACATTGACTAAGATATAACAATAATTGTTGGAGGTGTCGGAAAAAAAAATCCCGCCTGGGAGTTTTCAACGAAAACGCTGCCTAAACCCTTTGAGATATAACAAAATAATGTATGGTGGAATTGTATATCTTAAATAGGTCTACAAAAAAGTCCGCGATGGCATATGTCTATCTATTAGGGATATCATACTATATCCATTTAATACTTTAAAAAATTAGCAATTATAACGCGATAATTTGAAAGTTATTTACACAAATACTGTATGAATCCTTATCATTTTAAATAAGTTAATTAGCTTCAGCACTTCATGAAGATTAATCTTCCCCTTTACATCATGCAAATTAAATGAATACTTTAGGAGATATAGCAAAATCAAAATAATACGCAAGAAAATAAATCGTGTTGCCGTGATTTGAATGGGTAGTGTAATAAGAGAAACCTAAATCTACACTAATATTATAAAGAGGAAAACTTTGTTTTTTTGTTTGGTTGTAATGAATAGGCTCAAAAAGTACGGTGCCGATTTCAAAATTTCTTTCGACATTCGAAAGCTACATTTTCAACGAATAACATAGGCTAAATTATATTCTGAAAAAAAAAGGGTTACGTAAGATATTTGGGTTTATAATTTTTCTCGTCCCTTCTCGTCCATATGTATTGACATCGAGAAATTTCTCTTACTTGAACGACAAAATTCGAGAGAATTACGATGTCATGTTACGTCCGTAGACATTAGTACATTATGTCTTCGATGTAGACATTATGTCTCTCTCTCGTGAAGAGAGCGCGGGATTTTTTTTTCCGACACCTCCAACAATTATTGTTATATCTTAGCTAATGTATATAAAAACTTAATAAATTATATACATAAACCTTCCTCTTGAATTGTCCTATCTATTAAAAACAACCAAATCAAAATCCGTTGCGTAGTTTTAAAGATTTAAGTAAAAATTTCGACGAGTTTCTCTTCGGAAGAGATATGTCTTTTTGTCGTGGCGCGCATCTTAGGCCGGCAGGGCACACGGTGCGGGCGGCGATAGCAGGCGTTCGTGCCGCGGCAAGCGCGCCGCGTCTTAACGAACCACCTTCAGACATCAATAACTCCTGTAAACTTCGTATTGGATTTCTATAATTATAGACCGACTGTAACATTCTGTTATCAAATTGGTTTAGTCTAAAAAATATTTATCACATAGCGAAAAACAAAATTGGTGTAGCTTTAGTCCATCAAACATGGACCGTAAAATAAAAATTCTGACCAGTTCCCACTGAGCATTTAAAACCATTTTGAGTTGGTTATGTCCGATGATACGTCAAGATCAGTGTAAAAATTCTAAATAAGTTTTCAATAGTAATAGTAATACAATTTTTATTTTATATCAAATTATATTTAATTCTATCGAAGTCATTAGAAAATTAAGCTTTTCAAAGCCTGACAAATTCTGTCAGTCGACATAATCGGCTCAGACAGGTGGCGAGTTCTGACAACGTATTTTAATTTGCAACTAATTTTCAGCGCTTAACAGTTAAAGCGGATTGCGAAGTTGATAATTACGATAAAGTTACGGCCCGGTGAACTGAGGGACTTGTTGGTAACCACTTTTTAGAAGCTGTTAAACCTTCGCCGCACACAAAATGTACATACGCGAAGCTTCGAGATTTATCGGCGTTCAAAAACTTTCACGCAAAAAGTACAACTTGTTTTGTGTCTGCGCTGATACATATTTTAGTGGGACCAAGTGAAAAAATCGATGTAGACTCCGCGCGAGCTGGTTTTAAATATAATAACTAAATACCTGTAAATTAAATGCTAATATCTTGCTGTCGAGCTATCGGTCACTTTCCAGATGACGTCTGTCCATCGTGTTGGCGTCCGGCCACTAGATCTCTTGCCTTCTACTAACCCCTGAACGACGATTCTCACCATCTGCGTGCTGGTTGGCATGGTTGCTATCATTATGCTCAAATCTGCAAGGATTTTTTTTTTTCGAAAGGTCTAGGCTTTTAGGCCAGATGGCCTTTAAGCTCAATCGGTAGGTAGGTGAGCAGATGGCTTACCTAGTAAAATAATCTGCAAGGAAATAGCTTCGTTGTGTATCAGACGGAATCTCCTTATACTTTTATCATCTGCCTAGCCTTTTCCGAACTATATTTGAGTCGGCTTCCAGTCTTACCGGATTTAACTGAATGGCAGTATTTAAAATGGAGCGCCTGCCTATACAACCTCAACAACCTCGGTGATTCGGTACCCCACGGGCTTCTGACGACCAGTAACAACTGTCCTTTACTGGATGACAGCCCGGACCAACGGCTTAACGTGCTTTCCGAGCCACAGAGGAGTCCGGTATGTAAAGATGGTCACCCATCCACGGACCAACCCCGGAAAACGTTGCTTCGCCTGATGGATCGATTTGTGCGACTTGTTATTACTTAGCCACGAGCTCCTCAATCTCCTTATACTCTTAATTATATTCATTTTTACTTCCTAATGTAAGCTCGTACTCAATGTTTCTCTACTATTATAATATCACAACAGGGTTGACAAATTGCTCATAATTACATATAAGCCAAGGTGTAGATCCTGCTAAAGTACCACAACCCTGTTATTTGTGTAAATTATGTCGTGATAAGAGGGAGCCGTGTCAATATTGTGTACCTTGTCTATTGAATGTTACTAATGGAAATTAAAGGGTTCAACTGTATGGGGCTTACATCCTCAATATTTGGTCTAATCATCGCTCTTATAATATCTAAGGTAATATAATAAACGTAATGAAAAAATTTGATATCCTTCACTTTATTGACTAAAGAAAAGTTATATGGGATATAACATTTATCATTAACCTACAATACTTAATTTTTCAGCAATATTTAGACTAAGATATATACTTATTATACTTAAGAACAAAGCCCTGAAAATATTCACTGTATTTTAGTCAAAAAGGGGGCTTCCATAAATTACGAGAGGTGTTTTTTTTTTAATTTTCTGTATTTTATGAACGCCCCCAAATTTAATTTTATATTCTATGTAGATATCGATATCACATTTAACACGTGAAAGCCTAATTTTTTTTACAATGAAAAAAATCTGACTTGATTGCCTCATAAATCAGCACTGGGACATACGTGGGTGATATATACTTTACTTTACTTTTTTAAGCAGACATTTTGCGGAAGTTACCTGAGACTGAATGGTGACTAGGCGTACGAAAAATATAATATCAACGACGTGAATCTTTGATTACCTATGAGCCAGGTCAAGTTTGATGATTAGTGACACAGTTTCAATAATATTCATTATTAACGCCCGGTTTCCGAAAGGCTGTTCAACGCAAAAATTTACAAATCAAATGTCAACTCTCTTCTTAAGTATCATAATATTGAGTTGGTAGAAGCATGGTTAAATTACTTAATTAGATCAGCCTCAGTTGACATAGCCACTACAATTTTGTTGTTGTTGTTGTTGTTAAATGTTAACCGCCATTAACAGCCATATTTATTTACATACACTTTGACCAACGTTTCAGAAGCCGGACGTAAGTGTCATAGGTGATATGAGGTGACACTTACTCTGGTCTGCTCCTAGGCCGGAACAGATCTGGTAGTGTCTGTGAACTAGATACCCTTGTCCTACGTTTTGTTTTGGCAAGTGAGTCGTTATAATCACTATCATCACCATCAGCCTTTATCCGTCCACTGTTGAAAAGGCATAATCACTTTGTCATGCTTTATTCCTAACTTTTACTTGTTTATTCACTCATGGTCAATAGGATATTTTTCAGCCGGCGTCAATAAATATTTTTTGTGATTTGCGCACAAATAATGTTTTTACAAAAAAACAGATCGGGTATTTCTTTCTGTCTGACTTAGAAGATAATCCTAATTCTGTGATTCCATCGGGATATAACGCAAAACACAAACCGAACTATTAACCCGGCGTCATGGTTTTTTTTTTTTTTTTTTTTTTTCGGTTGGATCTATGCTAATGGTCCTAGTGACCGTTATGCGTCATCGGAAATGGGGTGATCCGGTTGGATCATCCTATGACGTTAAAAATTTGGGGGGTTGCCCCCCGCCATGTTCATGGCGTCGGCTTTGTACCTAACTTGGTCAGCTACGGTTGACTGGTTTGGAACGGGTGACGTTAGAAACCTATAGTGAGGGCCGGCCCTCCCCTCCCCCGGTAGCGGGGGAGGCGGGTCAATCGCGGGACCCGAGCAAGCTGCCGATAGCAGAGTGCTATCGGTGATTACACGGTCTATATTGGTGTCGACTCGTAGCTGATCTGAGCCTATGCTGTCGCGGTTGATCCGGATCAACTGGTCAACGGAGTGTAGGGTTCGACGTCGCATACGACCCCGGGGCCCATGCGGTGTGAATGTGTGCCTTACACCGGCTGTGTTATGTCTGAGTGTGTGTTGTAGCTTACGTCGCGCTTCAGCGTCGCGCTTTAACAGTTCTGTGATTTTATCAACAGGATCGGTTATGACATTCTTAGGTAACCTAGACTTATTAGGTGCTAAGCTATCGGGGGTGTAGTTTGCCGCACTCACGACGAGTGGGTTCGGGTGGAGAAGTGCCTTTTCGAAGTAACGTTCTGACATCGCTTTGAAATGGCCCCTAATCGAATCTAGTCTGAGGTCGCGGTGTAGGTCGATGTTTCTTACGTACCACGGGCAACCGGTTGCCACACGTAAGAATTTATTTTGGATCGTTTGGAGGCCTCTGAGTCTATGCTGAGGCACATGCGCGAATGCCACACAGGAGTATGACATGATGGAGCGGATACATGATTTATAGAGATTATTATAGATTTATGTTTATGAGGAAGTACAGTCTACTACTGACGAAACGGGCTTTTTTAGAAATCGCGGCGATGTGTGGTCTAAACGACATCGACCTGTCAAGGGTGACCCCCAGGTACTTGACCTGTCTAACTCTGGGAATAACGACGTTATTTAGTAAGATTGGTTTCATCGTGAACCATGTTTGTCTGCGTTTAGGTAAGCGTGTCTTTCTCTTACGAGAGAAATGAATCGACGCGCTTTTATCGGGGTTAATAGCTATTCTCCATTTTGCAAACCAGTTGCCTAGTTCGGTGACGGCACGTTGGAGAAATAGCGATGCTCTATTAGCATTAGGGTGGGTAACGTATAGAGCTGTATCGTCAGCGAAGAGAGCCAGTTTGACGTCCGGAGGTCTGGGGATATCTGATGTGTACAGATTGTATAGAGTTGGGGACAGCACGGAGCCCTGGGGGACTCCGGCCCTCAGAGGTCTCAGGGAAGAGAGGGTGCCTTCGACCCTATACCTAAATGACCGGTTTGACAGATAGTCGCGGATGATGATGACTAGCCTATCCGGTATTCCTAGCTTGTACAGTTTGTACACGAGGCCTTCGTGCCATATCCTATCGAAGGCCTTAGCTACATCGAAAAATACGGCGCACGTATCGCGGGAGTTCTTTTTATTGAAACCTCTGAGTATGTCTTCGGTCATACGGTGGACTTGCCTTGGACAGCAGTGGTTTTCGCGGAAGGCGAATTGCTCGTCTATGAACAGGTTCTTTTCGCCTATAACGGCTTTGAGCCGCTTAAGCAGAACCCGTTCGTAGATTTTGCCAATCGAGCTTAGTAGACTGATGGGCCGATAGCTAGACGGTTCCGTGCCCGGTTTGCCGGGCTTAGGTATGCCGATAACCGTAGCTTCTTTCCATTGGTCTGGGAACCTACAGCCCTTTAGGAGGGCGTTGAAAATGCTAACCAGGAGGTAAACAAGAGCGGGTGGGAGTATTTTAATGACTTTGTTGGAAATCCCGTCCGGCCCGGGGGCCTTCTTGGAGTGAAGTCGTTTGATAATGTCTTGGACTTCTTCTACATCCGTCGGCGGGATAGGATCCCCCTCCGGCGGCGCAGAAGTCTTCGACTCTACTACCCTAATTACCTCCTCTACGTGGGAGCCTATGGAGGGTGAGGGGGTAGTGATGTTGGGGGTACACTGGCTCTCTAGTGTGTCGGCTAATAGTTCCGCCTTGTCGGCGTCCTCTAGTGCAGGCGCGCGATTTGGTCTTTTTAATGGCGGCATAGATGCCTCCGTTTTTTTTTTTAAAAGAACGAGCGAGTGGCCAGTAGGCCACATGGGAGGGTGAGATTTCACTAAGGAGGCGATCCCACTTTTCGGCTTTGTGCTCTAAGATGCGTGTTTTAACGTCTCTTTCGAGGTTACGGAGGTCACGACGATACTCGTCCGCCGGGTAGCGAGCGTATCTGCGCCTTGCGGTGTTTTTGGCGCGTATGAGTGCTTTAATGTCATCCGGGAGCTCCCAGTGTCCATCGCTGGACGTTGAGATCTCCCTAGATGACTTTTCCATCGTCGCTACCAGATGGTCGGTAAGGTCGGAACTGGCCGCAATGGCCGCCTCGGGACTATCTAAAGTGTCCGGGATGTTGTCGAGTTGACTCGAGCGAAGTGAATTTAAATTTTCGTTTAATAATTTAAAGTCGATGATCTTTTTCTTTAGATTTTTAGTATTATTCTCGGGGTTACCTAATTGAATTAATACTGGTCTGTGGTCTGAGTTAAGCTCGTGTACTGTTTGAATAGAATGCACCAGAAGGGATACATTGCGTATTATACATATGTCTAATATGGATGGCCGCACATTACTCCTATCGCTGTTTGCGAAGTCGTAGAGTGTTGGCTCATCTGGGGCGACTACTGTACAGGCTAGATCATCGACGGCGCGGCAGAGAATTATACCATTTTTATTGTTTTCTCTGCAGCCCCATGCCTGATTTTTACTGTTTAGGTCGCCGGCTATAAAGACGGCGTTGCCTAGTTCTAATAGCGATTTGAGATCGCTGAAGAGTAATGTTTTATTGCACGATTGATATACCGAGGCGATGATGATCGACTGATGGCCGGTCATGCTCACCTGGCAGACGGACGCCTCCAGTGAAGCTAGAGGCGGTGTGTCTAATGGGATGCAATGGAGTGTTCTTTTGTAATAAATTAGTGTACCTCCGAGTCGGGATCGCAACCTATCATTCCTAACGATGTTATAATTAGGGATACGCGGGTTGCTGTTACACGGTTTTAAAAACGTTTCCTGCACAAGGAGGACGTCAACATCGTATTTTTTTACGAAAATGCGAATTTCCTCTAAATTCGCGCTAATGCCGTTCGCGTTGAACGACACTAGTCGGAGAGAACGCGGTTTTGTCCTAGCCGTGGTAGCCATTTAAGGGCTTTGAGAGGGGGGGGACCTAATCTTGGCGACCAGGGTGGCATGTTCACTATATGCCTGGCATGTCTGCTGTAGGGTGGTGGCGACGCGTAGTTTGCGGGCCAGGACGGCTAGCTCTTCTGGATCTATATCGCAGAGAGCCTGAGAGACAAACGCTAGGTTTATCCCGAATTCGTCGGAGGGGGAAGCGGGACAGCTGGGGGCTGCTCGTACCTTCGTACTTGCAGGGGGGGCTTGCTGCCTGCTTACTGCCGCTGGGGGGCTTGGAGGGCCCGGAGCGGGTTTTGCGGGTGCAGACGGCTGGGAAGCCGCTCTGTCATGCCACGCGTTCGTCTTAGGGGGCGGAGCGGGGACAAACTTCTCCTCCCTGGGTCGGGTGGTGGATCTGGGAGCAGGACCAGGTTTTTTCCCGGCTCTCCTCCCTTTCCTTACTACCGCGGGGGCTTTCGGGCAGCCGCGGTAGTTAGCCGGGTGCCCTTGGCCTCTGCAGATGACACAGCTAGGTGGTTCCGTAGCTGTGGCCCTATCGCGGGGACAGTCGGGGGTCCCGTGGTCGCCGAGACACTTAACGCACCTGGGGTGCGCCTGGCAATTTCTTGCCGAATGACCATATAATTGGCAACGATGACATTGCCCTATGATGCCCCTTTTACGGGGGGACTCTACCTTTAGCCCGGTCATGTTACACACGGCCCGGACATAAAAAATCGCTTTCGCCGCCGGCGTTAGCGGCAGGATCACAAGTACCATCTTGTACTTGAATTTATTGCGGGGGTGGTACATTCTATGTACCTCCTCCACAGGGTATCCCTGGAGGATCAAGTCCTCCTTGATTTCGGACGGGTCCATATCCCGGGGGACACCGCCGATGACAACACGCAGTACGCGCTCATCTTCGAGCGCGTACGTGTGGTATCCAATTTTGTTGGTGCTTAAGAAAGCGGTCAACCTTCGGTGGTCATTAGAATCCGCCACTTGGACTCTTATGCCGTCTGCGCACGAACGTGCAGATTTGTATAAAATCTGCTTCGCGTATATAGCCTTCGAGACTATTGTCCAGCTTTTGGTATCCTGGACGACTATCGGGGGGGGCGCTTTCGTGCGCGTTTCGGTGTCCATGTCCTCGTTTGGGGTGGACGCCGATGTACCGGGCGCGGGGGACGCGACTTGGTCGCGCCTAGTGACCTGCGGCGATGATGATGATGCCGCTGTCTTGCCCTGAGGGGGCGGGGTCCCTACCTTCGGAGCCTTAGGCGGGGGGGATGGCGCGGAGGACGGCGCGGACCCGGTGTCCGGGCGCCGCCTCTTCTTTTTATTGCGGACCTCCGTGAATCCGCTGTTGGTGGTCTCCTCCTCGGAGGAGCTGCCGGCTACCGACATCTCCTCCTCTGACGGAGTTGACGAGCGGGAAGTCCGCGTGTTTTCCGATCCGGCATCGGTTGTGCCGGACTCGGTTCCTAGCGGGCCGTCGTCCGTTGACGCGGCGGGGAACGCGGGTGAGTCGGTCGAGAACCTCCTTACTTGTTTGCTGTGGCTACTGCCTGGTTTTTTCGCGTAGGCTTTTATTTTTACCTCGAAATCGGGGACGTATTCCCGCAGGAAGGCCATAAGGGCCTCTTTGGGGATGTCATTAAGTTCCGCCATTGTTTTATTGTTTGTCGATGTTAAACAAAAACCGGTCGTCATTAAGACGCCATTGTGTTCCTACCCTCCCGCCTGGCGGGAGGTGTGTAACAAAGGAATATAAAACGGTCGACTACCTGGGCAGGTACCGGGACGCAACCCAAGTAGGTGTGTAAATAACGAAAACAACTTACGTGTTCGGCTTCGGGAACACACTTTTCGCTATGCGAGCGATTAATAACGCGGCACTATCACAACGAACGCGACTATGTGGCACCGGAACACCACTTAATTACGAACGCGGTTCTAAGCGCGCGATAAAACGGACGGGTTTAAACGCGATTGAGTCGCCTGACGGCCTCAATATCTAGGAGCACTTGTAAACTGTACGAAACGCACTAGGATGACGCAACACTGACTCTAACAATAGACAAAGGACAGTACTGGGGCACAGCCTTTGTCTACGAGAACAATGGAGCGCGAGAACTTGTACCTGCGCAGAGAGCGTAGGACGATAGGTCTGTGCGTGTTGGCGGACACGCACCGAATGATCCCGGCGTCATGGGGGCAGGAAAGTGTTACACGGACGTTGGAGTGGGTCTTACATACCCGTGTGTTAGATATCAAAATTAGTCCATTTTTTTTAAATAATCAGTTTATTTTATATGTTTATATTTAGTTCATAATGTATTCATGTGAATTAATGAAACACAAATATATTATATAATTTTTAACCATATTTAATAAAGCTTTAAAAAAAGAACGGCAAAAATCAACAAAATATTTATCCTCTACTTAAATGTTACTCTATTACTAATTAACAATCAGTCGTAATGTTTTAAAAGCACTTATTTAAAGAATACTAAAATATTTTTATAAAAAATTAACAAGAAATCACTTCTAATCATTATCTTTGGTACAATTAGCACAGAAAAGTACAACATGTTCTAAGCAAATGTGTTTGTTGCAATTTTCGCAAGTGTAAGTCGTTTTACGGTCTTTTTTGGCTGGACAGTCTTGGAATCTTTTGCGAATATTCGGTTTCTTTGCCGGAGGTTCCCCTAAGGATTCACCAACAAATTTTCAATTGATGAATTATATTTTCTGCTCTGGTTCTGAGATTTTGTCGAAAAGGCGCCTAATACCAAATTGTACCGTCTTTGCCACGATATATACCAGAAGAAAACAACTAAATCAATTAAATCAATACACCCAAGGTTTGCGTTTGAACTAGCCGATTCAAATGTACAATGCTCTTCCGACAATCGATTTCTATCCGCAAGCGAAGACAGTGGAATGTCATCATCGTCAGAGATATCTTGCTCTGTGTCACTAGGATTACTACGTTCACTCAAGTTATCTTCTATTTCGCATATTTCCTGATCTGACGAGGTAGAATCAAAGTCCGACTTGTAAAATTGAAAAATTGCATTATAGTTCTGCCTCTTTTTGATACATTTTGAGATAAAAGTACTTCAAGTACCTACAAAAACCCAAAAAAGTAAGTAATTACGTACCTACAAAAAATAAAATACATTTAACTATAAATTATCTAATTTTATTGTAAAACACAACAAAAATACAAAAATGAAATGTTAAAATACAAAAAAAATCACTAATAATTATTAAAATAATGTCTGCGTAAAATGTCTCAAAATTGTTACACTGACTGCGGGGATGGGTCTCACATACCTTATGCAACTTTGGGTCCCTGTTACTCCCGCTGCGGCCGCCGCACCAATAACGCGTTACCTGTGACGCATAAACCAACTCAACAGCTCCAGCTATTGAGAAGTTTGGCAACGCCACACGCATGGTGACTGAATAACAGGTGAAATAAAAAGTGACGGGTCTCACAGACCCAACCCCCATGACGCCGGGTTAAGAAAGTATATAACAGGCGCTTTTTTATACTTATTGTACTACATAATATATTTAATGGGGGATTATTACGTTCATAACTATTTTTTTAAAACTTACTGTTTCTTATTCGCCACTTCTTTCATACGTGCCCACGTATTCATAAAATTATTGTGGAAATTCAAAACCTATTCTACTTTGTCTACTACGAGACAAAACATGGCTGTTTATCATTTTGAAATCTATATACGTAATTGAGACATGTAGTATCTAAAAATGTTCGATACTAAATTATCGTTAAACTTTTCAGATCTCGAGTATATGTTTCGATTGTAAATCGATTGAGCATCGTTTAAGACACAATCGCATCGGCTAAGCACCTGTAGCACTTAACCCGTTTGGAAAGCGCTGACTGCCGCCATCGGGCTCTTTTACGTGAGAAAGGCTTAGTGATACACATACCATGTATCGATACTAATCAAATTGCTAATCGTTTAAGGCAATATAATAGTATATCATTTGCTTATTAGATCAACTGTCGTACAGTCAGGTATTGTTTGCTAAACCTTTGAATATTTTGTTAATTATCTGCCAGGTGCTTTTCACTAAGGCATCTGCCTCGAATTTAACGGGCAGCGGGACGGTGGCGCGGGAGCATCTTTGCGTGAAAATCAAATAGACTAAACGATAGAAATTCTCGAAAATAGCGGAGCGGCAGCGACGCACGTCGACGGTGTCCGCCACCGCTGTCGCCCCGCTGCCCGCTAAATTCGAAGCATAGGCCTTATAGCCGTTTGCTTAACTATATCCAAAGCCATAATGCAATTAATAGATAGGTATTAAGTACCGATATTAATATTTAATACCTTTATATTAGGTATAGGTATCAGTAGAAGGTACTGAATGACATAATCGATAAATATGTGATATAATATTTTCTAGCTTCAATGAAAAAGTTAATCCAGCTTTTCGCATATGGTACCTGAGGCACAAAAGACAGTGTTTATTAATAATTACTTACTACTACTACTACAGATTAGTTTAATAATAATTACTAGTGCCTTAGCACATCACTGATCTATACGAACTTTATAATCGTTTATGAACTATGTTTAGAAGCGATGAGATCCAAAAAATAAGTGCCTATAGTAGAAATGATCGGTGTGTATTACTATTTTATCGATAAACAGTGGTACCGCACTACGTTGTATCGAGTGCAAGTGGTCGTGGAGAGTGAAAAGTCGATATATGCCCATCGAGCACGCGCGGCCTCTCACCGCTCCCATCACCTTCATCGTACTGGGTCAGTGGGGCAGGTGGCGTCCTTGCCGTTACCCACTTAGCACCATAACATGTCTAAGTTTCAGCTTATATGAATCATCATCAATTTTGAAAAAAAAAACTTCCCAAATTTTTTATTTCAACTTTTAATTAATTCGTTTTTGGTAGCTATACACTAACCTAGGACCGAAACTATAGACAGCGGAAAGTAAATGTTAAAATAATCCGTTGTATTGCAACAGTTACATAATACAATTAAAAAAAAATGGTAATTATTCCTGTAACTGAACTAGCAAATTGACAATTTATAATTTATCATACTTCGTTTGGACAATTGTTTTTTGCCTTAGTCAGCACAAGGCAGCTAGGTAGATATATGCCGGTAGACCATTTGACTGTGATCATGTCGTGTATTAATAATTGAACACGAATTTCCATAATATGTAACGACATCCACTGAAACGAAGCCAAAGAATTCAGACGTATATAGAAGCACAGTTCTTAAGATTTTTTTGTGCCGACTTTATTGTGGACATGTCCCCATCGGGCTTAGTTCGCACTTGCTCGCTCTCGTAGACTCATATGCTGGTGACATCGGTGTCCTTTTCGTCACGCCGCCAAGTGGACGAATGGGTTGCAGAAAGTTTATCCTCAAAGCGCCCAGAGGAACTGTTCTTCTATATACGAGGAACTGTTCTTCTATATATACGTCTGAATTCTTTGGCGAAGCGCAGCAAAATGTAGAATTCCCGCATTTGTTTCGAATAACGATCTTGCCTATTTCTTCCGTGAAGCAACTTACCTTCGGAAATAACAGCAGGAATTTTTTAATACCTATTATCAACAACTGTAACAGTAATTGGTAAAAGGAGGATTTAAAATGGTAATTGTGAAAATCAAAATAAAACAAGCATAATTTTCTGAAAATTTTATTAGTGATTCTCGATAAGTCGTAATAAAATAAAAACTCTACTATACTACGTGAAGTGTGGCGCGGTAAGGCACGCCACTGCACACATATCATAAAAATATACCACACAAATACCAGGTACATTTTTTTCATTATTTTGTTAGATACCTCAAAATTACCTCATCTTTACAGAACACTATCGTGTAGGAATATCTGTCTGATATATTTTTTGAGCTGCATACATTAGTGACAGTTTGCTTAATCATCTATTTCATTAATTTAATTGTTGAAAAATGCAATTTGGCATCTTAATATCATAACGACAGCTGCTTGTTGTGAGATCTAAAGTACAGTCTCCAAAAAAAGTGTTAAGATAGAGATATACAGGAAAAACGACCGACCTACCATCGTGTAATTGGCACAAAGTAAAATACTGGTACAAAGTTATCTTCAAGACGACCAATCAATTTAATAAATCTTTTCTCAACTTTCCATAATCATAATTACATATAGCATAAAAACGTCTGTATTCTGCCATCTCAATAAAAAAAATCATATAAAATGGGTTTTTGTACACTTTATTATATTAATTGAATACAGAAACATAAAAAAGAGAACTTAAAAAAAGTTACAAACTATTACGTCTTAAAACAACTACATTAAGATTCTTTTGGACGGAAAAAAATAAAAGATCGAAATTATAATTATATTGTCTTATAAATAATCTGCCTATGACTGTACTAACCTAACACTAATCTGTAATGTCACATACATAAAAAGTACACCAAAAATTGACATCGTACGAAAACATAAATATCAAAATCTAAAGACGTACACGAATACAAAACCGCATTAAATAAATCCTATACAATATATAAAATACTACAAGGACACAGTTTTTGTGTCTTCTACCAATGTGCTTTTATTGGTGCGCTTACATTTTATAAGTACATTGGTGTCTCAAGTCCACAATTATAATTTTCCATGGCTATGTTGTATAGTATAAATGACAGTATGAGAAAATGCAGCCTTATTGTTAAAGAAGCATAATATATTAAGCCAAAAGATTTAGGGTGTGTACATACTATATGGAATGTGTAACCATAGATTAGTCATTATAAAAACTCATGGTATTAATCAGTTAAAAAAGTCAATCCTTGAAATGTTATTATAATAATACCCCAATAAATCTATTAAAAAAATACAAACAATAAAAATACTTTCAAGAAATCCATATAGTTACTTTGAGTACACCAAAGTTTTGCAAAACATTTTGCTTATAACAGGGATTTATATCATATTTTCTGCTATAGTTGCTATATTTTAGTAAAATTTCTGTCCGTTTCTGGCTCTAATGATGGTTTATAATTTAGGTGGCAAGTTATAATAATATAGGCACAGGTTTGTAATGCTATGGCATGAATGTATGAATACATAATAATTCATATGTAAGATAGTATGAACACAGCCTAATGAAAGACTAATATTTTTGTAAAATTATCATACATTTTTTACTCTTGATGATTATATGAATTAATTAATAAATCAAATATAATTTATTTTATGATCATGGACATAGTGTATATTATAATAAAATTCCCTTTATGATATTATTATAAAAATCGAAGAAAGTTTGTATCGTGTTTCAATTAGTAGTAGTTAATACAAATAATAAGCACTGCCTACTTCGTGCTGAAATGATAACAAATTAATGTACGGCACAATATTTCCACCTATGTTTGGCTCATGTCTAAGTCTAGAATATTCCTAATTTTCATGCTTATTAAAATCTTTTATAAAAATTGGATTCCATTTCTAAATTTAAGGCATCAAAACTATTTATTGCTCAATGTTAAATATTTGTTATTCACAAGTGTAAATTATAGGATAATGTATGTATGTCTATGTGAATGTGTGAGTGTGTACGTGGTGTGTTTTTGGTGTGGTTGTGTGGTGGGTTGGTGACATAGATTTAGTATACTTATAGTTTGGCAAAATGTAGTGTGTTATGAAATGCGACAGCAAACCCTATTTTTATATATAACCCTATATTTTTCGAGATTCTTATGGTTATTTTGTGCATTTTTTTGTGTTAAATGGGTGTTAAAAGAGTATATAGGAGAACATCACGTCTAGCGTCGGCAAACCTTGGACCCTATTTTGCATAAAAAATATGAATTTATTTTATTTATGCGGGTAATTGATCCATCTCGTTCTAACGTACCGTATCCTATGTTTTTCCCACTCGCACTGCCAATCTATAGTTTAATAAATCTATGGCTGATGGTGTCAGGTGTTTTAAATGAAGAACTCTCTACGCTTGGTGACGCGCGCGCCCGTGGCCGCCGCCAGCGCCGCCGCGTCCGCCCCCGCAGCACCTTCAGCCCCCCTTTCCTCCTGTGAGACACAAGCATTCATCAGAACGCACAAACTACTAACACCAAAACTGTCGCAACAACAACCAAAAATAAAGTGATATGTCTTAGTACTCTCGCATCTTTAAGTTTTCGTTCTTTATTTTGGAATCGTATTTAATTTCGTAAAATCGTATTTAATTCTATAAATTTTTCATACATAAGTATGGACGTCAGTCACCCAGCTATATTTTGTATACAATAAGTTTTAACTTGCTAATATGATATTAGCTATACCGGTGTATGAACCTGTGGTTACAAGATACGTCTTCACTGCTTTGATTATCGGACTTACGGGTCGACTTACGTCCGTTTCTTAACCGCTATTTTTGTGAATCATTAAGCTAGTTTAAAAATTATGTTTATTAATTTGCCATACCTGTGTGAGATACTCTCCCTTATGCCGCGACAGAGCGCGTACCAACACGATCGCCACTACGATCAGCATCAGAAATATGAACGCCAGTACAGCTACAAAATAACACAATATATCAAACGAACGATCACATAAACTGATCATAAATCGCATAGAAATAGGAAATCAAAAATGTATACACGACATTGCTCAAGGCCAAATATTAGGTCTGAATAGTTCGTTCTACTAGTTAGGTACAACTAGTCTAACTAGTAGAACGAAGAGGATTCCTCTCATATCATATACACGTGTACTCACTGCCGAGGATGGCCTCGTCGGTGCGGTGCAGCTGCAGGTCTGCGGCCAGGTCGTTGGGCGGCGGCGGGCGCGTCTCCACGGGCTCGGGCGGGTGCGTCACCGGCTCCACCCCGCAGAAGTCCTCGTGCAACACGCCTACAAACGTACACACATCATAACGAAATTAAAAAATAGTTGACAAAATATAAAAAAACCGCTTTTTATTGAAAACCGAAAGAAAAAATATAAAATAAATTTTAATAAATCTAAATAAAGAAGTGTGAGAAATTAAGAAGTGAAATATTAAAAAAAAGCGTGGAGTGCTTTTTAAAATAATATCCTTCTATTCCACCCGAACGCGATCCGATGAACCCGTCGCTTTTTTTAAATAAAATATATTTTTTTTTGTGTTTTTTAACAAACAGATGGACAAGAGACTATTCACGAAACCATCTTATTTAAACATTTTGAGGTAAGAAACGCCAAAAAATAAATTTTCTTATTACTCAATTTTAGAGTCGAACATGGTGTACGTACCGCCGAGCGAGCGCACGTTGGGCGGCGGGTCCTGTTGGAACAGCAGCTTCAGCGGGTAGATGTCGTCGAACTCGACGCGGCTGACGCAGCCCACGAAGCCCTCGGACATGCTCTCGTTGCGGCCCACGTACATGTACTGTATGTTATTGAACTGCGCGTCCGCCGACTCGCGGATGTTGAAGTGGTATTCTTGCGTCTCGTAGTTGTCCACCTGACATGGTATATGATACACAAATAATAACAATGAAATGATTGTTAAACAATATTATTTACCAGTGGGAGGGTTGCACTATGCCGAGTTACCGACTGCTTTGTTGTTTCGGAGAGAAGCGCAGTAGGGCTATTCTCTAAAGTCGTTTTCGAACCTCGAGAGCGAAATCCGATATGACGAATTTGACGAATTTGTATTCTTTAAAACTCGACTCTCTATCTATATCAATAAAGTTCGCTTTAGAAGTGAGCATAAAACTCTATCACTCAGCTGAAGCTGGATATTGAAATGGATTTACAGAATAGCACTACAGGACAGGCAATGTGTTACAGACGCTGAGTCTTACCGTCTGGCTTTATATAACAATATTCAATGCATTCAAACGTGTTATCGATTTGCGATGATTTGATATGATTTACACACTAGTGCCACCTGTACTGTAGATAATCTGTGTTAACATAATATTTCCAAAGTGAAAGGTACGCCAGTGCGTGTGTGTATGCATGTGTGTGTGTGTGCGTGTGCGTGCGTGTGATCAAACTTTCCCTTACCTGTAACACTAAAGTAGCGCCGCTGTTTTTCCTCGACAGTCGCACGTCGTGATACTGACCCAAGCCGAAATGTTTGCCTTGGAAGATGATCTCTTGACGCTCGAAACCGAAATCAAATACCACACGGAAGCTTCCTGCAAAATTTATACGGCTTGAAAACATCTTCAGTGAAAACATGTCGACAAAGATAACTAGATCAATATCGTTGGTGCAAATAAATTAATGATTATTGTTTGAATATCCACAATTAACTTAGTGCCAACATGATAAATTTAGGGCTGGTTACATTTACATTATTATCGATGCTAGTAATTTTCTTTGGCGGGTTCCAGGACTGAAATAAGCAATTGCCAGCTAGATGATTGTTGAAAAAATAGAAATTTACTTACCAGAATTAGACACCATCATCGTGAGATATTCGCCGCTGATGTTAGAATAGAATCCCAACAGGAAGCCTTTGGGGTTGGTAGTGGTGAAACCGACACGGATCTTCTCATTGATGGTGGACCGCCAGGAGCCCAGGAAGTCATATTTCACCATTGAATTGGGTCGAAGATTCACGCCGATTTCTGGAATCACATTAATTATTATTAATGAAAAGACGCGTGTCAGCATTGTACTGTTCGTCCAAAATAATTAGGCGCATAACAGTCATCGTGTGAGTCGCGCATCCACTTGGAGTAGCGTAGTAACTTGGATGAGTAGTAAAAGAAGATTTAATAGTTAAAAAACAATGCTTAATTCTTTAACGCTTAACATTCCATCATCCGTATTTGAGCATCGAAAGAAGTCTCGAAACAAATGTCATGTTAGTAAGTTGAGCATATGTTCTTTTTCCGTTCTCTGCTGGAAATAAATCACTTTCAATAGAGGCGATTACACAGACCACATGAAGTTACAGCCATAAACGAATGTGTGTATGACCAGCTCACCGTCAGCGCATATGGGTCCCTTGAAGGCGGTCCAGCGACAGTCGCACACGTAGGAGTCGTAGCCCTCCAGACACGTGCCGTTATTGAGGCACGGCGCGGAGGAACACTTGCCCACGCAGCCCTCTGCTACACCGTATATACCTATAGCAAGTATATCATTGTCAAAGTTATCAGCTAGACATTTTATTAAATAAATAAACAGATAAAATAAACAACCCATGGCATCATAATTAAATGCAAAACAAATTAATTATCTACAATAAAATTACTAAAATTAAATCATTGAAATATCAAAAACATTCCTATTTATTCTTTTGTTTTGACGTGACAACGTCTTATAATTCGATGGAGCCGGTTGCATGCACGAAAAACCATGACTCATGCGGCGTTACCTCGCTCTGAGGCGTTCCATTTGAGGCTTGAAGTGCAAGCGAGATCGCGGATCGAGCGACAAAGACGCACAATCGGCCCATCAGTATTTTCTTATAACGGTGTCACGTTCAACTACGTCAGTAAACCGACTTTACAGACAACCAATTTTTTTAATCAAATTAAGGACTAACACGCTTTAAATTTTCTTTTTCGAAAAATAGAAGACGTAAAAATAGAACGCATGAATGAAGTTAACGCGTTAGCGTAAAACGCATCAACGTAAAAAACATGAACGTAAAACGCAAAAACGTAAACGTGAACGTTGAATACGTGTAATAAAAACGCGTAAAATTAAAATGCCTCAACGTATAACGCATGAACTTTAATTAATGATCGCGTGGTGTCGTATGACCTGTAAGGTGCGTGCTTACCGCGTCGCGCCAGCGATCGCAAGTCGACGGGGCGGCCGTTGAGCAGCAGAGCGCGCATGCAGCCCACGTAGCCGTCGGTGCGGTCGAGTGCCGCGCCCAGCGCCAGCGCCGTGGTTAGCTGCAGAGCGCGCGCCGGCTCCTTCGCTGTGCGGATCTCGTTCTTCAGAGCAGAATCCACTACAAGGCGGGCCTCCTTCCTACGATCGTAATATGAACATTTGTTACCGACTGATCAATCAGAAGTCATAAATGTAGAATTAATGCCATTGGAACAATCCTTGCCCTTACCTATAAAATCTGATATTGTTGTTGGGAATTCAACTCTTTACAAATAAATTACTTACTTTTTACATCTTAGAATCTAAGAACTGAATAAAACATGTAAGACTTAGATGTTTTATTTAGTTCTTATTTCGAATTTAATATGATTATTGTCCTCTAAATACAAATCTTAATAGAATCCTTAACAAGTGTGTGTCGTTTATAATAATAATAATAATAATCGGTCCGTGGATCTACAATTGATATTTTACTATATAAATTCAAGTGATCGTCGTGTCTGTCGGTCGGTCTGTCGAGCGTGGTCTATATGCAAATATTTATGCAAACGAGTGGATTAATGAAAATAAATTCAAAAAACTAAAAAATATTAAAGTTGATGCGCTAGGCGAAACATAGGTATTATATACCACAGGAGCGTAAAGGGTGTGCACTTGGTACCTGTTCCGCTCGATGTAGACGGAGTGCCAGCGGTCGTCGGCGAGGCGCGAGCTGGTCTCCACGGACACGCCCAGCGGGGTGTCGCCCGCCTGCAGCTGTAGTTGCAGCTGGTCGCCGCCGATCAGCGACAGCTTCAGGTAGTCCTGGGGTCCCTGTACAGATACAACAGTTGGTTGAATTAATCAGCAATAGATTTTTCACAGTTTCCTTTTTCATTTTCAACTCAACTGATATTTTGATATAATAAAAATATTGACTGTTGGTTAGTTTGAGTTTTTTCAACATGGTTTAATGTTAATATGAAATCTGCAGCCTATAAGATACTTTGGAATGACCTAGTTGTTTTTTTCTTTTATTGTAAATAATTAATTTTTTTTGTCTTTTAGGAACAATCAAATTTTTACCTAAGTAAAAAAACAGAATGACCTTAGTAAGTCACATAATTCTAGATAAATAAGAACTAAAGGACATGTTTGGTTTTTTCCCAAAGGTATAAAATATATTTAAAAAATGCTTGAATTGTAATAAAAATATATGTTTAATAAGATTATTTTAAAATCATATGGATACTGAATAAAAATAGATTTAAATTAGTAGACTAAAAACGCATTTAAACATGCTTGCCGCCATGTTTTATACACGTTTGTGGCTTGCCGCAAACTCCAAATCTCTAGAGCCGGAACCGCACGCTTGACAACCCTCGGCAAACATTCAGAAATTCAAACGTGTGGATAGAGTGTGTTTTGCATAAGTTTGCAAGGGTTTGTGTCCGACCCGACGAGTGTCGGTATTTTGCACAAACCAAAGGGAACAAAAGAGAATTTGCCAATTTGAAAGAGAAAATACGATGCGTCCACATGCTTGTGACTTGTGAAGGTTTGGAGTTTGCGGCAAGCCACAAACGTGTAGATCCAGTATAAGTATTGCATGTTTGAGACGTGTCTTTACTTAATAATTATAGGTGGTACAAATGTATTAAAAAATCTAGTACATTTTTTTTATTGATAAGCCATATTTTTTTAATTATGATTTCATATTTGTACCTTTAGTACAACATTTGGTCAAACAAAGTATGAAGAAGGAAACGTGTCCTTTCAGTCGATTGTAAATATTAAATTTCATTAATCATATAAAGCTTGTTTCACCTTTGAATGTAACAGCACTGCATTGTCCTTGGTGGTGCGGAACTCGAAGTAGATGTCCCCGCTGTGGCCCAGGTCGAAGGTGGGTAGCGTGATCATGGAGTCCGAGATACGGAATGTAATAGCATTGTTGAACAAGTCTGTGAAAAAAATGAAATTTTAAAAATTTATGTTAATATCTGTTCTACAGTCACTATTATTAATTGCTACAAGTGAATAATTATTTAATGAAGAATCCGAAAATTAGAGACGCTGTTTATTTATATTTCAAATTTAAATAAACTTGTTTGTGTCAGTTATTGAATTTAATTAGTATGAATATGTTGTTGCTTATAAGAACATTGAGTAAATATTGATACATTGAAAATGTCATATCTATGTAAATAGCTTTTTCTAAGGAAGACATCCTCATCAAAGCTAACATATTATAAACCTACCATCTCCTTCACAAAGCAGGGGTCCGAGATCGAAACGCCCTTCCTTCTCGTCGAGATGGTTGCCTGTGTCTCCGAACCTCAGCTGTTTCACTGGTAAGTATTCCTTCTCGGTAATTTCACCTCCGTCCATTTGGAATTCTATTACAAAAAATATATATTGAATGTCTACTTTATAGTCGTTTGGTAATATATTTATAAGAAGTTTAATTTATATTACCAGTAAAAAATATTACATTTAAATAATTATGTTCTATTCTTCTCTTCTAAAAAATTACAATCCGAGAACTCTACTAATGTAGCATCAGGTGGAACATTTTGCTGTCATAAATATCATTGGATACATTAACATCTAGTAGGATATTTTATGTTGAACAGCTTTGTTGTTTCGGATAGAAGGTCACGACATACTGAGTAACTTTCAATGATGCTTTTCGTCTTGCGTCTCAGAATGGCCACATGACTTGCCCGGGGTGGTCTCAGGTTAACAGAAGTAGCACGCGTGACCCATCATTTTTCGTTAATGACGACGTGAACCTAAAAAAATGTACTTAGACGATAGGTACGAGGAAGCCTAGAACTGTAAGTCCATAGGATACAGAAGTAATGTGTACGCACCGTCAGCGTTGTGCAGCGACACCTCGGCGTCGCAGTTGCACCACTTGGTGGGGTCGCGGCAGGCGCCCAGCACGCCGCACGCGCACATGCGGCTGCCCGCCGGCGCGCCCGCCCAGTGCGCCATGCGCTGCCCCGCGCGCGACACCCACCACGCGAACGGACGGAACGTCGCCTCCTCGCCTGCGAATGTACTAGTTATGTAAACCGTAAACAATAACAGATTGTCAACTATATCACTAATTGTCCTTCGGCGTACCAATAGTGGTGCTCGAATTTTAGCTATTTAACATACTGTAACTGAAAACATCGTAAAGAAAAAGATGCGTGTGCGATTCACACACGATAGAAGTGAAACACATGTTAAATGCTCAAACACAAGCAAGAATTAAACAATGTGCAATATACATACACACTGACATTTACTCTCTCGCTCTTTTGTATTTGTGTCTCTTTCCTGTCGTTTTTTCCGTTGCATCCGGTTTGAAATCACACCGATTCTAAAGAAGTTTCACTTCAAAAACTGCATAAATGTCAAAATTACATTTAAGAGCGAATCCTCCTTATATAAGGTATGATGATGATCTGTCCAACTGATTTCGGCCATGGCGACCACTTGTGACTCCTGGCAGTGAACTCAGCGCTGATGCGATCGGAGATGGCTAATGTAGCCTATTTTTGCGGTAACTCCTTATTATATAAAATGGAGTTGTAGGGTACATCAATTTTTATATAACATAATATTGTTCTACTTAAATTATATTAAAATAACCAAAATATTTTTAACAATATGCACGCGTTAACGTGCAAGTACAGGCCCACGCGTACGCCCCGTACTCACTGGGCGAGTTGAGCAGACGCGAGTGGCGGCAGTGGTAGTCGAGCCGCTGTGAACAGGAGGCGGAGCGGTTGAGAAGCGCCTCGAGCTGCGGACGCGATGCGTCGTACGAGATATCCTGGCGGAAGCTGCCCGGCTCCTGGTACCCGTCTACGATACCACGCTCAACCGCCGGCTTCACCGCCGTCACAACGCGTCCGTCCGCTAGAATAAACGAGATTATATAAAAAAATTGACACAACTAGTATCTAATTAGCATATTGTTAAAAAAAAATATTACACCCATGCAAATGAATTTCTAATGATATACATTTTATGGTAACTACGTAAAGTTTAATGAGATACATAATTTTTTTGTAGTTGATAGACAAAGATGTATATACATATTTTTCGTAATAGAACGAAAATTCAAAATTGTAAAAGTCAACACTTCAATGATTACTTGTAATATTTATAATATATTTGTGTGAAACAAACCATAGAAGTGGCAGGTGACAGGGAAAGCCGGCAGCGGGCCGGAGCCGTCGACGTCGATGTGCACCTCGGAGGACCGAGACAGCGCCCCCACGTTAGCGTACGCCTGACACGACAGGGGGTGCACCGCTGTTGAGTTAAGAATTTTTTAATCACAATTCATCACTTATTAATCGTCAAAAACTCTTTCTCCTTTGTTATCATAGGTAATACCAATAATATTTCATAAGCATAATGGCAAATAAATCTTGCATTTTCTCGTTATTGCTTAGTCATCTTGTTTTTTTTTTCAGTAAATTGCAAAAATAATCGTTAATGTATTAAATGTATTTTAATTGTTATATTTGTATATATTTTTATTACATTCAAATTTTTTAAAGCATTTATAATACGTACGTGCATGGCAGACTGCACCCGCATATCCAGTGTGCGTACAGTCGCACGCAAACTCACGCGCACTTTGCGTACATACGCCGCCGTGTTCGCACGGGTTGGGGTTGCAACTGGTAACAAATAATAAGTACTTATGTAAGATTTTAAATGTACATGGTAATTTTCAATCCTAAAATTATTTAACTGATGTTTTTAACGAATATTTAGTGAACAACACGTTTGTAGATAGTGTCAAAATATTGAGCTCCGCAAAAGAAAATTTAAAGACATGGTACATAATATGTTTTAAATAGTTTTGTGTAAATAATAATGTAAATTTAAAATATAGATTTATTAAATTTTACTTTTCACTAAATTCAACACAAATGATTGTTAAGTAGATAACAATAATTAAAACCACAATCTTAAAATCCGATTAAATTATTTTAAAATAATAATATTAAAATTCCCTTGTTCTCATATCTAGATCTAAATATGGTAACACACCGGTCGATCATGTGGCAGGCGTCGAAGACCACCTCGTTGGGGCAGCAGTACTCTTCGGCGGTCCAGTCGGTTGGCAGGCGGTAGTTGCCGTCCACCGCGATCTTGCGCATGCAGCCCACGAAACCGCGCGGCGGAGCCTTGCCGCCTAGAGGACAGAAAAGAACAATATAAAATAAATCTTTTTACTGGCTGGAAACAGCAATTAGACAAGGTAACATGACAAGGAGCAACAAGATTTAAGAGATAAAAAAAAATATTGTTTTCCTAACACTAAATTCAAATTATTTATTTTTTAAATAAACCATATGGTTTTGTTTATCGTTTAGTATCTATAACTGTTACCGCCAAAACCCGATTTCCGGACAAACTAAACACACCGGCATATTTAGCGGAACATAAAAAAAAAAGGTTTGGTATCAGTATCATATAAGCTGGGCTGGTTTATACGTCATTTAATTTTAAAAAATAATTTCATTTTCATTTCGTCGAATGTCTCACCGGCGATATAATACGAGCTGCCGGTCATGAATCTCAACCGTTTGGTCGTCTTCACGGGTCGGTAGTCCACCGCCAGCACCAGGCTGTCTGTGGCCATGGTCAGCAGCATGGAGTGCCAGCGGCCGTCGTTGAACTGATCAGCGTAGTTGTCTAGCTTCACCTTCGGCGAGCCCTCCGTGAACAGCTCCACCTTCACTTTACCCTCTTCTAGAAACACCTGGAATCCAATAACATAGTTTTCTAAACAGTCCAATCTTTATAGTAGTATTACTAAAAAGCGTACATTGGTTTATATTGCCGTAAAAGACTTACCAAAAGCTTATAGTCTAATTCGTTGAAGAACTTTTAAAAGCGATATTTAAGAAACTATTGCTCGCATAAATATGTATATTTTATAGCGGTTTGACAGCCGGTGATACAGCATATGCGGGTTATTTATACCTTGAAATAAACCTTTGAACCGGAAAAACATAAAGCACGGCTATGAATATGTTGCTTTGAAGTATCAGTAACTTGAGTGTAAATAAACCAAGATAGAATCTCTAGTATCCTATTACATTATGGTGTATAAAATTCGTATAAAATATACATTAAAAAATCATTCTAATTACCTTAACATATCCATCAGTTTTGAACTTATGGTACAGCAGTAGGCCATGGTGCTCGTATGTGCGGAACTCGAGCGAGGCGTTGAGCGTGTTCCCGCCGCCGTAGCCGCGCAGCTTGGCGTACGAGCCCTCCTTCAGGAACGTCACGGGCACCACCGGCGGCTCCTAAACGAATGACATCATCATTTACTATAGCTGTGTCTGCCTGGACATCATCCTCCTAACTGAGTGAGAAGGGTGACTATGCCATAAGAAATACAAATGCGTTCACCATTAGCTATATTTTCAATTTAAAACTAATAAACCACTACTATTGTATTGTTTTACTACTACTATTGTCCCTGTTGGATGGAGTGGCAAGTGGTTGTCTTTATGTTCGTTGAAGGAGGGCTATCTTCAGCACTAGCAAGACATGTAAAGGCTGCTGCTGATGATGATGATAAAACTACTGTAATTTGTTATGCCTCTATATGTAACGAGTCTACTTACGGGGCAGGCATACAGCGTGTTCACTTTCTGGAACTTGAACGGCTCCCCCGATTCATATCCCAGTTTCAAGTCTTGAATGACGTTTGTCGCGTTCAAATACATATTCTCTATGCACCCTGTGAAATTCTGGTTCACCACTAATCCTTCTTGGGAGTTCGGTACACCGCCAATGTAAAACTGAAACAAATTATTTGGGTAGTTAATTCGTGATCATGCATAAACTGACGACTCATCGATCGACTTTCCTAATACGCAAGATTGGTAGATCTCGAAAAAGCAGGAGACTGTTACCCATACCCACAGCCGCCCAGCACAGTCCTTGAGACAAAAATACTATTATCGTCATTAAGAACTAAAACGAAAAGATACTTTTTTTTTCTTTTTCCATTAAAAAAAATGTATGTGCAAATCACACACAATAAAAGCGAAACTTCTAAAAAGTCCCCGAAGAAAATACTTATTGAAAAGTATTAAAAAAATGTATTTTTAATACAGTTGCTCAAAAAGTAGCGTATTGCAGGGACGTTTAGCGTTCGGAAAGTGGGCTATTACACACTCGTGCTTTTTCTTTATCTTTTCCGAACTCGTGCGTTCTCTTTCCCAACTGTCAAAATAATGTATATTAAAAAGAAAAAAAACAACCACGAAGTTTTTACTAAAAGGAATTCATTGATATTTTTATGATTTATGCAAATATTTTTAAAGAGAAGCTACTAATTTGTTTATTAAATTTAATTTTTTCTTATTAATAAAACAATTCCACTGAAGACTTGGCTGTATGGGCATAGTTCCCTTTGCCTACCCAGAGTGGGTGAAGAAAAAAAAAATATCTGCTTATATTCTTTTACATTCGGCGCCATTTTGTGTTTTTATTATTTTATTAAATTGCTTAATTTTTCGCAACTGTATTAAAAATAGTCGTTCATTACACGTGCGGGACCGTCCTTGCAACTTGTTCGACTGTCGACCCGAGCCGAGGCGCAGCCGAAGGTGAGGGTTGACAGTAGAAAATTTGTCGGAACTCGTTGCAATGACAGACTTTCCGCACTTGTAACGAAATATACTATAATTACAAGCGACACCTAACAAATCGTACCTGAACTGTTACCGACAGTAGCAGTACATCAGTTTTAGCTTCTTGCCGCTAGATTTACTTGAACTCCCCCCGCACCCGAACGTCTAATGTGTTCTATCTCTTTTACTCGCCGGCTAAATCCTATACATGTAATTACTTGTTGGTCCCACCCTCTCTCTTTCTTGGACTTACTTTTTAGTTTTATCGAGTTTGATAATTCTAAAGAATTTCTTCAAAAAATTACTTACAGCTCTATTCAAGTTGAGCCTTGAAAATTCCCCCTTGATTCTTCCTCTCACGATGACTCGGTCCACGGAGAATATAAGGTCGCGGCGGTTCCGAGATATGACCACGTCGTGCCAGATGTTGTCGTCTAGCAAGCTGCCCACGGACAGAGATGTCAACGTTCCTGATCCTATATCCATCACAAACAAAGTAGACGGTAAAACATACAAATGAGATAAATGCTAAGGTTACTTCGTCCCTAAGTTGCAAGTCTTCACTTAATCTATATGAACATAGATATTATATAAAAATGTCATGGTTATTTTATAAAAATAAGACCGAAAAGGACAAATTGAGTTAGTGTTATAAAAGTGACAGTGTTGCATAGTGCAATGAAGTGAATGCTACAGAAAGAACACAATGAAAGGGTGTCTTCCCCTTAACTAGAGACAATAAGATAAGTGTCAGAGGACACATTCTTAGTATTACTATAACATTATCATTTTAGCTTAAATTAGAATGACTTATGCTTGTATCCAGGCTAGATTGTAATGTTATGAAGTACCTTTGTCTTAGAACTTATAACTTATAATTAATCTCATAGGACAAAAAAAATGTTATTTTCGCTTCTGACACTATTTATAACAGCATATTTATTAAATAAAAATCTCACCAAGATCAATGTTGAGGACCAGTCTGTTGTCCCGCAGCTGTAACGCGACGTAGTCACCCTGGGTACCTCTCGAGTACATAAGCGCACCTGACGCCACGCTCGTCTTGAATCGGAAACGTATCACTTCTCTGGAGGCTGATATCGGGTCTCGGAGGAGGTCGACTTTTATTAATGAAGAACCATTGAAATACATAGTATCGGCCACTGGAATAAAAAATCATTTACATTATTTTTTATCACTATAAAACTCAACTCAATCGTTTTGACGTGACAAAGTCTAATAACTCGATATTACGGGCAGCATGCACGAAAAAGTATCATGTAGCGTTCCGCCAGCGAGAGCGCGGAACCAACGGGAGAGGCATGATCGACTCAAGCGATCGGCTCAGTTCCGTTCGTGTTGCATGTAATGCTTGACGTTGTCACGTCAAACTACCGTCCGTAAATCGACTTTACAGACAACAATTTTTTTTTGTCTAAAAAGTACCCAATAGACGGAAAAGTGCTAACTGAAAACTTGTAGTTTAGTTCTGCAATCCAATAGTTGTTTAATCGTTACAGTTACAGAAATACTGTCAGGGCATGACATAAATATAATGATAATACTAACGTGTGTTCCAGATATGAAAATATCTTAAATTTTATCATTAATAAAAATAAATATAAACGAGCCTTACCATAATCACAACCATATATCTCAACCCTCATGGAAATCTTGTCCCTCCATCTCATAGGGTTTATACGAATGAACTGAGCTATAATAGGCACTTCGAATTCGTTTTTAACAATCGTATCTCCATCTTGATTGCCTTCGAACATCTAAAAGATTTCGGTGTTCTATTTTAGTTAGTAGTATTTAAATTTATATTATAATTATAAAGTAGACTCAGAATGAATGCTCAAACGCTCGACACTCCTCGGATCCATATATGCTCTGGTTGGGGCGTCTTTTATCGAGTACGTTATACTTTAATGTAAAGATTTTGTAAGAACACCCTTATCTGCGGAACTAGTACGAGTAGTGGGACTTTTTTAATCATTTATAGTCCAAATATTTGGGAAAGTTATAGAATATATTATATATAGATAAAGATGGAAAAGCTCCTTAATAATTCAAGACAAGTAAAACTGCGAAGAAAAATTAATTGAAAAAATCCCGCAATGCTATGTTGTCTTGATGGACACTGTAAGAGTTATGTCGATTCATCAATACATAATGATACTCAACTCATCAATCTCAATCAAAATCAGTATACAATCATTAAATAGTTTTATTATATTATTAATACCTACACAATAGAAATGAAGAAGTATATTATTAATATAGAACTACTATATGTGTACAAGAGAAATATACATTCCAGCATATTAATAGAGTGAATGTTAAATCATAATCTACATCAGGGTTACTTCTAAATCATCTTATAACTTATTGGATGTTTTAAAATATTATTGAATCATCATTATCTGCATCAGTCCCTATCTGTCTACTGCTTAACATAGGCCTACCTCAACGAACGCCAAGACGATCGATCCTTTGCCACTTGCAAGATACTTCGCGCAGTAGCCAGTCCGTGTTGGATGCGAATTGCAAGGGATCATTGAATATTTATGTCCTATCATGATAGGATATAAATATTTATGTCTTATATAATTGGTTGGAATTTTTAAATTAGCGACGTTTCAGACAATTGCGAAATGAAAAAGTCCGTCAATAATCACAAAATAATATGTAATACCAGTTTAATATTTTACTTAGATTAATTATTAAAAATTGAAAATAGAAAAGGATCATAAATTTTCCCAGGTGGTAGCGATCATCGCGATCGCTTTTATTTAGAGCAAATTGGTTCCACATAGTAATAAATTAAAGACCGAACAGTAATGACATCTGTATTTTTGAACAAGAAACAATTTAAAAGTAACCCGACAAGTTAGTATAAAATTCACCTGGGCGTAACCATCAGCACTGGACATAACCCTCCAACTCTCCCCATCATCGGAGTACTGAACCATATATTCGGTGACATATTCGTTGGTCGCAAATCGCCCCCTAGTGGCGATGGCACGCAACTCCTTTCGTTTCAGCAGGTTAATAGTGATGTGCTGGTAATACGAGCTCTCCTGGGACGTCCATGCTGATGTTCCTTCACCGGTCAATGTTATTCGAAAATTAGTTAACATGCATTTCGTTAGTAAACTATGACGCCACCAATAAATACATTGATTCAACTGTGACTGTAGTCATTCAGTAATTGATTTAATACATTATAGTTTCAGAATACTAAATAAACATATTATATGGCTGCAGCTCCACATTAATATCACAATATGTATACTATACTTTTATAAGAAACATACATTTTTAAAGAAAAATAATGTAAATAGGAATAGAATTCGACAAATAATACTTTAGAGGAATTGAAATTAAGAGGACATTTTTGATCTTATATAAACAACACCAATGATATTATTTAAATTTTGGTATCCCGTCAGTCATGTGAAATGGCTTACAATGGAAATAATTGAAAACTAAAAGTGAGAAAGAGAAAATATATTATTTTATTACAAATTAAGAAACTTTTATTATAAAATTTACAACTAAGAAATTCATTCATTGAATAATTAGCATATCTACAGAGATACCAATTAAAAGATTCAAATCAAAAGAAAATAATTATTTAGGGCAAGATACACAATCTATTCAATTGTAGGCAGAAATAGCATAAAATAAATTTGATAGAAAGGAAAAACAGTGCATGTTACTAGGCTCTATGAAATACAATACACATGCAAACCACCACCTATAAGGTTATTCTTGAAGTAAGTATCTGTTATTTTGTGTTATTCTTGCTATGTTAAACTTGTCTGTCCAATTTACCTTGACTTCGCCCCCGGCAGCTTTATATTTAACATAATCAAGGCCATTAGAGCCATAGCTAATATGATATTCTTGGACAAACTCTTGCGAATGAGCACGGCCTTGGGTTGATATCCTGGTTATATTCTTCACAACACCCAAATCTATTATGAGTTGCTGATCGAAATCACTCTCTGCCGCCGTCCACGCGTTCAAACCTTTCATATTAAAATTCCAATGTGAATAGCAACTTTATTTAATTAGTGTATTGGTGGTGTTATAAATCAAAACATGAGTGTTGGGTATATTTTATTTAAATTAGTCTTAAAATTTCAAATAAAATTGAACTAAAATTATACACAAATAAAACAATCCACAACCAAACATAAACTTAAAAATAAATGCAACTTATGAACTAACCCAACCCCTAATGTCTGTCTTATGTGTGTTCGTTTTTTTAATACAATCATGACAGTTGTTTAAAACATACATTGTTTCTCACACTACAGGTACCCATACCAAAATCAAATTTCCACAAAAATAAATTCAAAGAAAATAACCAAACAAAAACATTAAAAATGATAAGATCTTTAAATTTATCTGTAACCTAATTTGCCTTTATTGGTTTTTTTATAAAGTTACCAGCAAAAACACTATCACAATCACTCAATGGTTTTGCTTCCTTTATAAGTTCATCAAAATCAATGAATTTAAATTTTTCCAATACACTGCTTGTAGGCTTTTGTATTGATACAGCAACTACATGACTTTCATCTAGTAGTGTTTCTTCAAACAACCAATCATGTTTTAATATTTTATTTTCATACAGCTTTGTGTCGGAGACAATTTCACCAGCGTTCAATTGAGATTTAATAGAAAAACTTATATTGTGCAAAGGTATGGTAATGCCTAAACCAATATTTTTTACGTAACTTTCTTTTAAGCACCAAAGACGATAAAAACAAGCAATCTGTTGCATTTCGTTTGGGTGTTCACGAATCAGACTCCATTCTTGTTCAGAAAACTGTCTTTTCATAAGTCTAAAAAACTCTGGTATATTTTTATTTGGTGGTGGTACTACTTTCATTATATCAATACCGATTTCGTTTTCAGTGCTACCAGCTAGAACAACATAATCTCCTTGGTGTGAAATATTGAAATAGGAAGTACTTTCAGGATACCCAAGAAGTATAGGTTTTCCATGGTCATCTCTGCCAAAATGGATATCTTGGTAAGGAAGGTTAGTTGACAGATGTACAAATTTCCTCATCATTAGTCTCCCAATTAATGTGCTTTTAGCGTCCTCTTGAAACACAAACCTTGATATACGGTTCTTCTCTTCATTTTGTATGTAACTCGAAGCAATCAATATTTGACTATGAGTGGGTTTCCATAGAAAAGTTGGAAAGGCCCATCTAACATTTGTGTAACTCATTTTTATTTTTTCTTTAAAATATCTCAATATTATATTCTGGTTGTCAAATTACATTGAATGGGAACCTGTAGAGTAATTATTCCTATTTCAGGATTCCTTTAAAGTGGTAACCATAAAAATAAATAATTTCAGGTATTTAGACAAATGTAACTACACAATGAATACTGCACATGCAAAATTATCTATGACAAAATTTCACTACACAATTACAAAATATAGTATTTAAAAAAGCATAGGTATATTTTTAGTTATTAACTTTGAAATAGCCAACACTCCTATCCATAAAAAACGAATACAGAAAAGATACTGGTTTGTAGCAAAGCTCTGTAGTAAAAAAAATTAAAGTGATAATTGAAATACAATAAGGAATGGTTTTTATAATTAGGATGAAAATAAACACTTTTTATAAGTTCAAATATAAATGTTTACTGATAAAATATTAATATATTTTTGATAACATTGCATGCATTTGCACATTTTATACACATCTGAAGATATATAACAAAAAAAATAACTCTGTAACTAGGCAACTTCTTAAAATATGGATTTATCAAATGTCTTGGAATAAAAATCTCTGCTTACCATACAATTTCGCATTATCTGGTCCTCTGTCTCTTAAGCTAGATGTTGCACTTAGCTTTGCGGTTTCTACTAGGGGCTCATTACATTCATAGTCGTAATAGTATTTTGCTGAATCTGGAATGATTTACGTGAGCATTTGAAGATGAGTTACTTAGTAACAATTACTGGTTCACATACAATAGTTATATTTAAAATTTAAATGCAAATAATATACTAACCTGCTTTTGTGCTCTCAAGATAGCAAAGCAAAATAACAAAATAAAACACAGGAACACGCATCATAATTTCATATTCGGTCTTGTGTATTGAGTAAAACAAAAGGCTATAGCAACGGTCAAATACTAACGAAAATAAGTTTGATCATTACTTTTGTCTTTTAGCGTTATTTAGTTAACCGACCGGACAACACCCAATAACTACCAACTTGTCATTGTCAAATAGTTTTTTTTTTCTTCTTTTTTCGTATATTTGTTCCTGTTAGAACCGGCTAAGACCAGAGGCCATGCTGCCATATCTAACGTAAACTACACATATTTTGTGTGAAGAAGGAATGGCGGGAAACGCCAAGGGAGGGCCCCGTCCCTCACGTCACCATCAATCAATTATAACTCCAAATCCATCCATTCCGAAACAGTCCGCCACAATATCACTCAAAACACATTATAATATATGGATCGAGTTTTTATACATAATATTTATACATAATATCGCCGAAACAGTCCCATACAGAAAACAGCCCCAGAACAATTATTCTCCGCAGCATTCGCGAACCAATCACAATATAAATAGATTGCGTTTTTAAACCAAACACTATAGAAAACCACTCCGAAATAACAAAACTGGAAATAATAATTGACTAACGGAAAACAGAAAAAACACGAGCGTTAGCCTTGACGTTTCCCACCAGACCCCCAGTTTTTTTTTCTTTATGCCTTTGGCAAGGTATTACCCGAATGAATCAGAATCAGAATAAATTATGACTAGTATTTTAATAAAACTAATTTGAAATATATTATAATTACACAAAAATATATCTATAATTATAATTATAATAAATAAAAACTAAAATTAACTATTTACAAAAGTACCATTAATTACTTTCGTATGAATTAATTTAATATTATAATAATTATTATTGCGTAACAACTGTGTGTTTTAAAAGATTTAAAATTATAATGATTGTTTTTATTACTAAAATCATTTAAAACGGGATATTTATCTTTTTAACTTGCAGTTTGATATTTAAGTTCGATTGTCTTGTTCACTCGACTCGCAGCATCGCATCACTTAATATTGAAATTAACAATTTATTACACAAATTATATTTTAACCTTTCCAAGATTTGTGATCATTACAAACAGTTCATGACTATTGTTTCAAACTACAAGATTCAGTTTAAGAACTAACTCTAAACATTTTAACTTGCGTTAAATAAAAATACATCAATGGCCATCAAAATACATCAGTCTTCGATAATGTAATCCAAGTAAAATAATTACAGATAAAATGTTACTAACAACGGTAAAATACAAATCAAAAGCAATTTGCCGACTGCCGCAAGCGCTTGCGATGCGTCCACATATTTGTTCCTTGTAGAAATCTCTCCGCAAACGGTATTCCGGTATTATAAAAAAAAATCTGTGTCCATCGCTATTTTAAATAATATTTTGCAGTCTTATACCGTATTAACATGTTTGCGGCCTTCCGCAAACTCCAAACCTCTACAAGGCATATTATGTGGACGCATCGCAAGATTTGTGCACCAAACCGACACTTGTTGGATTGGTCACAAACCCTTGCAAACCTACGCAAGCTCAGACACACGCTGTATCCCGTAAAGCGACACGGTAAAGGAGGTCCGCGATGCTTTTTGCTGTATCCACACGTTTGAATTTGTGAGAGTTTGCCGAGGCTTGCCAAACGTGCGGAAGACGCTTTAAATCTATGGTCTATTTGAATTTTGACTTTTCTTTTTTTCTCTGTTCTCAATTATTCTCATGTCGATTTTCACTGTCAGATTCATTCAGATGCGATTTACGAATCACTAATCAGAGTTTTTTTTTTCCAAGAAAATGTATTACGACTTGGAAGTTTGATTATATTGATTTGTGCCATGTGAAATGACCTAAAGTTTCGATAGATTGGAATTGCAGTTTCTGCTAAGACACAAATAGTGCCGGTACATATCTTTAGCCATAAAACTTTTGGTAAACTATCCCGTTATTAGTTATAAAAAACTATTGGGATATGCCACGTTCCCTTTAAGCATTTATCGTAGTTTATTTTTTTAATTTTATTGTATAAACGTGTTTACGAAATGTTTTTTTACACAATATGAGTCATAGATGTTGGTAAATGAGCTCAGACGTCTGACGACATTTTGACGGTCCTTTTAGAGCAGCGTTGAAAAATCAATAAAATATGCCTGGTTTCTTAAATGAAACTAATTCTCACGATGTATATGTTTATTTTACAAATAAAGCGAATTATTTTTGCAAGTTCTGGATTTTATAAAATTATAATTTAATAATATTCATAAAATTATATTGAAAACAGTGGGGAAAACTTTTACATGTGATTCCAGTGTCCCTTTAAAAAAATCATTGAACTTATAGTTTTGGTACAAATATTATTCACTGACTACTTTTTTGTGTTTTTGGAATATTATTGCATTGACAATTGTATATTTTTCAAAACCAAATTAAATAAAATGTTTTAATGTTTCAGAATCTGAGGAGGAACTATGTCAAGTATGTCTGATCGCAAAGCTGAGCTTGAGCGCAAAAAAGCCAAGCTTCAAGCTCTTAGGGAAGAAAAAGATCGTCGAAGAAGGGAAAAAGAACAGAAAGATGCAGAAGAGGCATCGGTAAAAATAATTCGTAAAAATAAAAGTTGTTTCAGTAGAATATGACACAATTATTAGACTAACCAGTTTCATCATATTTCATTTAATTCTACATTGTTTTTTTTTATAATCCTTAAAACTTTTGCCATAGCTACGTGCCAGTACAGCGTCTAGTATGGACAGTCGACGTGACCTTGATGAGATGCTTTCGTCACTGGGTGTAGCACCAGTCAAAGATGTTCTATCGTCGTTGTCATCAATGACTTCTTTAACACCACCGCAGACAGCTTCTCCAGATGCCAGCCTACCACATACTGATAAATCAAGCTTACCACCACATGGGTATGTTGGAAAAATTTATATTTACATACAATGACCTTTGTGCAGTGGCTTGTCCGTGTTGGATGCAAGAAGCAAGGGATTGGCCATCTTGGTGTTAATTGAGGAAGCCCTGTTAAGCATTTAACTAATCAAAATAATAACATTAAATAAAATTCAATATTTAAGTAATGTCACCAATGTACACTTTTTTGCTGCACAATTATGCGGAAATATCTAGGTTATTGGTATATTTTGTCAGCATATGGTATTATTTTTTTCGTTTGGAATATTTTCATTTTGAAATTGATTGAATATTTCTAATTTTTCTCACTGCACCAATTTGTCACCCTGAAAAACAATTCTATACTTTACAATACAATAATATATTTTGTTCATTATTTCAGTGGTCCTAAAAAACAAGCTCAACTGCAAGTGGTTTCCGTACAGTCCACAGACATTCCACCGAAAGAAAATGTCACTTATGCAAAACAAACACAGACCACTGCTACAGGAGTGACTGAGCTGCGAGATGGTAAGTTCTTTATTATAATAATATTGAATTAATTAACATATTCAAATTATGTATTTATAGTAGGGGAGGCGAGAATGCTAAATCGGGATTTACTCGAGCGTTAAAGAGACCTATTGGATTGCGAAGCTTAGATGATAAGAAGAAAAAAATGTCATATAATATATACAGTTTCATCGGTGGGGGGCGCGGCTATGAATTTTCAAAAATGTAAAAAAAAAACAGTTGCATGGACATACTCGAGCGCGTCAGATATTAATAGCATCCATGTCCTACGTATTTTTGAAAACATACGTATGTTAATCTGATTGTTTCCATGATGGGGGTGGTCGTACGTAAGGGTTGAAAACGGAAAAAAAATACATTTAATCGAGCGCGTCAGATTTTCAAAGGGGATGTTAAGTGAACCTAAAAGAAGGCTCTTATGTAATAATCTGACGATTTGGATGTGACCTAAACTCGCGGCCATTATTAGAATGTGCAAAAAAAAATCGCCATTTTGAAATACTCGAGCGCGTCAGACTAAGATATATATGGTTCATTTATATACCCTGATCGTGCTGTCTCATAATCTGACGATTATCTGGAGGGATTCGCCTAATCTGACAATGGAAACAATTTTTTTGTATTTTTTCAAATCTTATAAATTTATTTTTGCAAAATAGCATGCAAATGCAACAGTATATATTCTTTGAAGTACAAAACTTTTATTTATGAGAAAATAAGTATAATTTTTTTTTTTTTTTTTTGAGAATTTTAATTTTAATTATCATCTTCGTCGGTAGAATCATCTTCCTCTTCTGGCTTGATTTCATCCTATTCGAGTCCTATCAAGTACCTTTGGGTTACACCTCTGAGAAAATCGTCGTACCCAAAGGCTGAGAAAATCATCACCTTGCTCAGCTACTCATATACGCTTTCTTGAATACCTTCTAAGGAAGCGTCTTTTGCCTTCTTCTTTAAAAGAGTGAAGTCAATAACATCACTAATGCTATATTCTTTGATTATTTATCTTTTTTTAACATTTAGGTAGCAGAGGATATTATCGATTATTTTTCCTTACTTCGGCTTACGGAAATCGTCAGATTATATATTATTTGTGAACGTTGAATTATTACCTTCAAAATAAAATAAAAATTTGCCACGCTCGAGAAAGTCAAGATGACGTTTTTTTTTTACAAGTTTGTAACCCACCTACTTCTTATCGTCAATCGAAAATTGTCAGATTAGTGGAATATACACTTTTTAGCATACAACTAACTTACCCTACCTTAATCTGACGCGCTCGAGAATTTCAGATGATCAATTTTTTTTTACTAATCTGATCCTTTATCCTTGACGCGCGGCCACATATACGGGGCTAATACTTGGTGGAGGTATTCAATGGGGTACTAGGTTCCTCCCTGTATGTTAATCTGCCGCGCTTTAGTAAATCCCAAAATCCCCTCTTGGGCTCCCCTACTATTATATTCACCAAACTATTATAACTGTCCTTTGTCAAGAGAATTTTTATTGGAGTAATGCACATTTATGCATTTTTATATCAGAATATTTATCAGAAAAGTGAAAACGAAGGACCTAATATAGTAATTTTTGTGGTTTTATACTTTCATATTTTGTAGGCACCATTATCAGTTCTATTGATGGGATTGTAAACTTTGAACTCTTTGATTTATGATATAACAAAATTCTTTAAATTTAACCAAACTTACATTATTATTGTACATGGGAATTGTTTTATGTACATTGAGACAAATCATATTTTATGCTTTGGTAATAATATCATAATTCTCTTATCGCCCTAGTTTTATATTAAACATTTATGTCAGATCAATAAATAAACATACTATGTACTCATTGTTATGTGAATTTAATTATATGATATTGTTTGTGATGGTTTTCAGTTATACATGCATTATTCTGCCTTTCACAGCCAAACAAGTTGGCTCTCAAAGGCAGTGGCAAATTTTCAAATATATATTATGTTATTTACTAACAATTTTTTTGATATGTATTGAATTTGAGAATTTGCATAATATACTCAATGGTGTGATAATAATGTCTGTCCAATGTTTCTTTCCGGTTTGTGGTTTTGCTATACTTTAAATAGTGTGGATTTAATAGCACTCACATATCCATATTTTTTTTTTGTTTTGGAAACCATGGATCGTAAAGAATATGTGATACCTGGGTGATGGTTTTAACTCTAATCATTTGCAAATATTAATTGTCTTAATTTATTTGCTGTTCACTTTTCTATTGTATTATTTTTAGATACTCTCTAGTTTAGATTTCCCTAGTCTATTTTGTGCATCGGAATAGTGTATTTGCAAATGATATCAGTCCGTAACCAACGACATGTAGTTACATTGCAGTATTTACTTTTCTCATATCGTTTTATGTTTCGCCTACTTTTCTGTTGTCTGAATTTATACAAGAGTTATATTTTTTTAATATTCTAGAAATGTTACATAATTATTTGCTATTTAGAATTAGTAAAGTTGAATTAGAATGTTAGATTCAATTTATTCCCAGTATTATCTCGAAAAATATAGACAACAGAGATGTTTTACTTTTATTTAGCTTACGTGTTGTCTGTGTGTTTATATGTATTTCTTGTGTATATGCAGTCACACTTTGAGATTATACAAGTGTTTTATTTTATCTTCTTTGAGTCAACACTTATTGATGTACTTTAATATTTTATATTAAATATGTATGTCTATTTTTATTTGGTTGAGAACCACATTCACTTACATTATACATTTTTAATATTCATTGTCTATTGCTAGACATATTGTCATCAATTTAATTTACATCAAAATAGATCCCAATTAAACTATTGGCAATAAAACATCGATATGTATTACCTCCTATAAAAAATAAACTAACCCTTTACTAATTACAAATACCAAGATTCATTTTGCGTCAACTTGTAAATTTTAATTTGTAGAAGTATTACAAAAATAAAGTAACCAAAATATGCTATAATATCCACGTACAATGTTACATCATATAAAATCAATTATCAACAAACGTGTGGAGGAGACGTTATGACAATAAATAAGAACAGGACAGTATCAGTTCATAGATAAATAATTAAAAAAAATGGCTAAGTGCGAGTCGGACTCGCGCACAGAGATTGTCGTATCATAATATTATATACAAATACAATTTTTAACTTTAACCTAGCAGTAATAAGTTCTAATTAGCATGTTAAAAATAAGTCCTGTACAAAAATATAAAGATATTTTATTGAAATTTTGTAGTAGGGTCTTATACGAGATTAAATTTAATGTCGTATCGTCGTCCTTCCTACATTTATAATATTAGTATCGGTAATCTCAAACTGCGACTGCTTCATAAACTAACGTATCGCGGTAAAGTATTACCGTAAAAGTAAATACTGTATGAGTCTTTGGTGCAATGTTTGTGTTTGTGCTACCATAAAAAAAGGCTGCTCTTCCAATGCATCACCGCTTGCAGGATACATGGAGGACTGGTGGCGGCCACGCAAAGGTAATTTCAACTCTATTAACACGGTATTTCTCATTTTTTTATCCATTAGTATGGGATCTATGTTAGTTCACATTCATTCATATAACAAAATTTAAAGTAGAAGATTAAAGTAGAAAAAAAAGTAGAAGATCTTACGAAAAGGTACAATTTATTAATGAGTTATTTTATGCGAATTTATTATAATTGGTATTTTGGTTAGTCTATGTCAGTGATTGAATTGCATTTAAAAATATATGTAAAGAGCTGACCGCAGGCATCTAATATAATGCCAAAACTATTAAATATCGGTCAGCCATACAGTTTGCTGTTCCTTTGACTATAACGTCAAAGTCATTTCTTACATTACAAAAGTAAAATACCATTCAGAGTTCAGACATACATTACTTTGTACCCATTTGAATAAAATTACAATAAAAATTTGACTACCCATACAAGCATGTGTTTTTATCACAAATAAAAAATTTCATTCCTTTGTTTTCATGCATGTTTGTAATAATTAATACAAGTGCATGTTTTATTAAACAAATAACACAATAATTCACATAATTTTAATTATTAAATAATTATATTCATGTCATGAAGATATTTTCAATGATAAGAGCTGATATAGATATTCTAATAAAATAAGGTCCTTCAAAATTTACAAAAATATATAATTGTAGGTCCTATAGGTGTTATTTGTAAATATTTAACTGATGAAATATTTTTTTATTTTGTCCCTTTTTAGCTCACGCAACCGACTACTACGGTAAGTCATTATTCCTCCCGAACGCCTTGTTTACTTAACATAATGGCTCTGTGATGTGATGGTTAACTCGGTGTGTGTATAGGTACCTCGTAGATCTGTACATAGAAAGGAATCTTTTCTATCACGCTTCTAGATTTTTCTACTAACATAGTATAGGTGATATAAAATGGTGGATTATTCGATATTGACGTGAAAAATGTACTTGTATTTTTTTTTCTAAATTAATTATAACAAAGACAAAATTATATATGATGTTGAGTAATCTTTCATTTTTGTATGTTCGAGCGACAATCGGAACGAAAATATTACCGAATGATGTGGTTAATTCATAGTAAAAAACTGTGGCCTTCCAGAGTTCTCCACGTGGCAAATGTGCCACTATTAAGGCCGCAAACTTAGCACAAAATAATATAAAGTTATTATATGTGTGTATCAATTATGGTGGTGGTATGGGGTTGCCATATCATCTCATGTCCATTTACCCCTTCAACTCTACTAACATACACTGCACAGGTTAACACAAGCGACCCATTTAATAAAACTCTAGGACTGATTCATTTCTGATTGTATAGATACATTTTGTAATAACATTTCGCTTCACCGGGTATATTTTGATATAATTTTACAGTCTTATGGTTTGATCGAATGGTGTCAACCTAGGCCATGCTGTAAATTATCAGGCATATCGCAATATATTATGTATAGTTTTGATTTATTATTTATTAAAGTCTGCAAATACTGACATATTTTTTTGTTTTCCTCCCTTTTTCAAGATGAGTACAATCTAAACCCGGGTTTAGAGTGGGAGGACGAGTTTACAGGTAGGTTTCAATTCCGAATCTTAAGAACAATCATGGAACTAATATATACCCTTGGTAGAGCCTGTGCTGCTGTCACCTAGCATGTTCTAACCCTGTACTTTCTTCATATGTGTTATTCTATATATTGATATCATTAGCACAGTACAAATACCTCATTTCTATAAGCCTAGACAGCTAATATTATCACTGCTTGATATTTTTCTATTAATTTAAGCGATTTTTATTGATATTTTAATTTTGTGCCCTTTTTTGCTATTAGTTTATTGCAGTTATACTTAAGCTATACAGCTATGTGTTTTACATTAATATGCATGTGACAGAAAAACTATATGTATGCATGACTAAAAGTCATCATATCGACATTATTTTATATGTTTATAAATATTATATCTCTCTAGTGGAGAGCTCGGGAAGTATTATTGCATTTTATCAGTTTATTTTGAGCTTTCTGTCACTCATGATAAATGCTTATTAAATTTCTGTGTGCGTGTTTTGTTAATAGCACAAAAATAACAAGAAAATATTCTTTGATAAAACAGTGACTTTCTTTGCACTATATGTTTTGTCGATAAGTAATGATGTTCCTTTTGATCGTTTTTGTTTATATTACACATAAAATCTATTTGAGATGGCAGTAAATCTGTAGAAAGTTGTTGTTAATATTTTGAGCCATTGTAAAGCTTAGGCAACTTGTGCATATTTACTTCTGTCATTTATTTTCATGAGTTAATTATGATACTTACGTTGATTAATATTAGATTATATTATTTTCTACTTTCATTGATAGTTTTTGGTACACACCATTTCTATTGCTTCTTATTTAGGAGAATTTTACTAACTTATAAAAATCACCTCTGTCTCTTGGTGTGGAAGCTAATAATTTACAATCATCACACATAACGTTAGTGTCATTATTGCTTGATTGAACATGTAAACAGTGTTTGTTAGTTTATATAATAAATTTGAAAAATAATACGCTTATACAGCGCCGGCAATACAGAAATAGATTAGGATAAATATATTTGAAATTTTCATTTATTAATCAAGATGATATATAGATTTTTTTTTTGTGATAATTACATTTATCGAGATGTGCAACTTCTAACTCATGCTTTCTTATTAGTTTGACTACGCGTTCTTTCAGATTGATGAGAAAAAGACGGATTTTTGGTACTAATTATAATGAAACAAGTGGTACGGACTTTACCGCGGTTAATAAAGTTCTTAATATGCCCAACGTTACAAACACTGTATAGTATAGTTACTATAAAGTATCCGAAACGTCGGGCATGTAAAAATCTTGAAGAACTGCGATAAAATCCGTAAAAATTGCTTCATTATAATAAATTCGATCAACTTTTAAATGCACATTTCACTCTTTTGAAACACTGCTTACATGAATCATTCACTCTGTAATTATGTTTAGTCTAACGTTCTTAAGGCTAGTAGTTCAGTAGATTAGTCTTTCACACACTGACACATTGTAATTTTGTGAAGTTATAAAATAATCTCGAAAAAAAAACAAAACCCTCTCCTGAGACAAATATAAAATTTACCAACTTTGAAACAAACAAAATTCTTGAAATAATATAAAATAACTTCACAAATTTACTCAAGATGCAACTGATCCATTATTAAAAAACCTCGAAGTTATTATTATGATAAAAATAAAGTTACCGTGGAGTATGTACGGAGGGTATGGAGGGTGTACGAGAAGATAGAGAGAATAGATCAGTTGCGTGCGCACCCACACCGCCCACAAGGGCCATTCTTATTCACCGTCCAGTGCTTACATTCGACGGGGATGGTGCGCGGCAAGGTGACGACGAGGAAGCGGCTTTCCACGGGAAACTGCCGCCGGGCATCCTGCCGCACGGCCTGCCCACCGTCAAGGAGGTGCAGCCCGCCGTTACAGCAGAGCCGGAGAAGAAGGAGGAAGAGAAGGAGAAGAAAAGTAAGTTATCTTTATTACTATACTCTTCTCAAATTTCCGGCCATGGATCAAGGAGTTACCACCCGCCATCATCACTGTCCTGAAAAAAAAGGTGGATAAGAAGAAGACTGAATCCTCTTTATCACTAGATTCCTCTCTAACTCCCACCATCAAAGAGGTTCAGGATAGCCAAAAAATTTTAAAAGACTTAGGGCCTGTTTCACAATCTCCCGTTAAGTTCCCTATAGGCTATAGGGAACATATTTGACAGATAGAGTATGGAGTATCTGTCAAACATCTGTCAAATATGTTGCCTATAGCCTATAGGGAACTTAACGGGAGATTGTGAAACAGGCCCTAAAGGAAAAAAATACTTTGATTAGTCCGTCTCAGTTATTACATTGTCTATCTCTTGTCAGACTCCATTTGACACTTGTATGTCAATAGTAAAATCGACGCGAATATTATTTATCGATAATTATTTTTTAGAGTCTACTTTTTTACTTTAATCGTCATCAGTAAATGCGTTATGTCCAGCACGCGAGCTGAGCAACGACGAGAAGCAGACGATCATGTTGTCGGCGGAGTTCCAGAAGTTCATATCGAAGGCGGGGCGTGTCATCGAGCGCGCGCTCGCGGAGTCCGTGGACATCTACACCGACTACACGGGCGGAGGGGACAGCGAGAACGCACAGTACGTACATGTAAAATGTATCGACTAGCTATAAGATGAGAACTAATTAACACACCTTAAAGCCGGAACCGCACGCTTGCCAAGCCTCGGCAAGCCGTCAAAAATTCGAACGTGTGGATACAGAGTTTGTCTTGGCTTGCGTAGGTTTGCAAGGGTTTGTGACCGACCCGACGAGTGTCGATATTGTGTACAAGCCAAAGGGAACCAAAGAGAATTTACCGCAAGCGGTTGCGATGCGTCCGCATGCTTGTGACTTGTGGAGGCTTGGAGCTTGCGGCAAGCCACAAACGTGTGAATCCGGAATTAGGATCCTAAAACTGCAGGTGACTCTTATGGAACACAGGCAATACCTCGTAGTGCACATATCACATTAGCCGTATCTATTCGGACTTCACTAAAATAATCGTCACTTGATAAAATTTTAGCGTCAATTATAAAAAAAATATAATATCGAAATATACTAAAAATATAATTGTGTTCATATTTCACATGGCACTCGTATATCGCAGAGACGACAAGTCAGATGCGCGGCTGTCGCTGGTGCGGACGTTCTACGACGAGCGGTGGTCGCGCGCGCGCTGCGTCACCTGCCTGGACTGGTCGACGGCGCACCCCGAGCTGCTGCTGGCCGCCTACCACAACAGTGACGACGCGCCGCACGACCCCGACGGCGTGTGCCTCGTGTGGAACACCAAGTTCAAGAAGACCACGCCGGAGGACATCTTCCATTGCCAGTCGCCCGTCATGAGCGCCACCTTCGCTAGGTATACGACATCGACCACACAACCTATAGACTCCTAACGTTTGATTTTTCGCATTAAATGCATTCTGGCAACTAGCTGAGGTGAGACGAAAGGGGTTGCAATGCTGTGATTAGCTAATTCAATGTCATACATTACCAACCACGGAACGTTAAAAAGAAATGGATATATTTCGCAACGGGAAAGAATGAGACGACACGATAGTTTGAGTACATTGTTTACGGCTTACGTCGGAACTTTAAGTCAGATGTGTCGCCAGAACCCGTTCCTTTGTTATTATGTGCTCGATGGTATACAACTATCAAACGACCTCGTATAGACATAGCTACAACCTAATCGTAACCAATAATTGTTATACAAGCTCTTTTACAGGTTTCATCCTAACTTAATCTTGGGGGGCACATACTCTGGTCAAATCGTGCTGTGGGATAATCGCGTTCAGAAGAGAACTCCCATCCAACGCACACCGCTCTCGTCTCTTGCACACACGGCAAGTTATCTTCATATTCTTTCGACTCTAAAACATAAAAATTTCCTCATTACAAACTCAAAAAAAAGGTGTGTGTGCGATTCACACACGATAGAAGTGAAACACACGTTAAATGCTCAAATACAAGCAAGTAAACAGTAAACAGTGTGCAATATACATGTAACACACCGACATTTGCTCTCGCTCTTTTGTATTTGTGTCTCTTACCTGTCGTTTTTTCCGTTGCATCCAGTTTGAAATCACAACGATTCTAAAGAAGTTTCACTTCAAAAAAAACTTTTTTTTATTAATACGTAGCCTATAATTATGTATAAATTTTGTTCCCCCAGCATCCGGTATACTGTCTCTCAGTGGTAGGCAGTCAGAACGCGCACAACCTGATCTCGGTGTCGACAGACGGTCGCATGTGCTCGTGGTCGCTGGACATGCTGTCGATGCCGCAGGAGACGCTCGAGCTGCAGCATCGGCAGAGCAAGGCCGTGGCCGTCACCTCCATGGCCTTCCCGCACGGGGACGTCAACAACTTCATACTGGGTAGCGAGGACGGGAACGTTTATACCGGTGAGTCGATGAGTTATTAGGTACTTACAAAATATAATATGTAAATAGATTATATTTGTAGGGGCTTAATGCTTTTACAACTTGGAATAATCGCGGAATAATAAATAAAACCGTTTCGATTGAGTAATGAATGCAAGTTACAAATTGCACGAGTGTACGGAAAGCGGCGAAAGAAATTAATGATACGCACATTATGTATGCTTAGCAACTCGTACCGTATCGTTAACCGATGCCCTTACACAATGGGGTTTGTTGAGAAAAAGAATTACCTTTATGTAACAAAAAAATGTCACTATGTAGTCTCACTCGTCAAAACCGACTTGACTAAAATTAAATAAACTTAGTTAACAATTCTGTAACCTATGCGCTGATTATCACCACGTGTAGTTTATTATTGTAGGTGTATTCGTATGATTGAAATAGTTCGGTCATAATGTGCTATAATACATGTACCGTGCACGCAGGCTGCCGCCACGGCGCGCGCGCGGGCGTCTCGGAGTGCGTGGAGGCGCACGCAGGCGCAGTGACGAGCGTAGCCTGCCACGCGGCGCCCGGCGCGCTCGACCTGTCGCACCTCTACCTCACCGCCGCCGTCGACTGGAGCGTCAAGCTGTGGAGTCTCAAGGTCAAGCATTCAAGATATTACATATCAAACTTCTATCATCATCATCAGTTGAAGACTTTCGGCTTCAAACTCGGCGGTATAAATAACATGAGAATATAGACTAGATTGAACTAACTGCCCGAATGCTGCCTAATCGAATATTGACCAATTCCTAGCTAGATAGACAGATAAATCTAGAGAAGTATTAATTTTTTATTACATTACAAATAATGTAGCTATTTTGTCCCTCAGGAGAACAAGGCGCTGTATTCGTTCGAGGACAGCGGCGACTACGTGTGCGACGCGCGCTGGTCCCCCGCGCACCCCGCACTCTTCGCCGCCGCCGACGCCGCGGGCCGGCTCGACCTGTGGAACCTCAACCGCGACACCGAGGTGCCCACTACTACCCACTACCGACGAGCTTGAAAATAATACTTCCTAGTCATGCTGTACTTTTAGAATTTACTAATTTTGACCAAATTATATATAGAGGTTTCTGTAGGATGCAAGTGACGGTAAAAAAAAACTAAAATCTATTTGTCTCGGTGCAAGCAATCACCCAGCTCTCCGATTTCGAAACTCAATCCTATAACAACTTAACGTTACGTTAATTATTATTACAATTATAATTCTTTCATAATCATATCAACATAATTAATTAAACTTTAATAATTTCTTTAAATCTCTACTTAGGTGCCAATTGCGAGCGTACAAGCGGAGGGGGGCGTGGCGTTTAACCGCGTGTCGTGGTCCCCGTCCGGCAACCTGCTCACTGCCGGAGACGACGCCGGCAAGATCTGGGTCTACGAGCTCGCTGAGGTAAGTACACCTTTTATATTATATTTCACCCCTCCTCATGTAACAAATGGTTGATTAACTTCCCGGACCAATCCTGACCCATGTGGTGCCTTGAAATGGTTTTTTTTTTAATTTCTATGCCTGCGTGCCTGATGATATTAAGAGTCTCTGAAGGTGAGTAAAGTTTAACAACCCGTATTGGGCCAGCGCATCGGTGAATTTGCTGAAAAATCGGTGAAAATTCCATTGCTCTATTCCTATATCCTTACCTGATTTGGAGGACTCATGCCCAAGAATGTTACATATATGGGTTTATACTTTGATTATACAGACATTTTTTTTGTTGAAATTGTTAAAAAAATAGAAATAACAATATGATCTATGTTATTTCTTATACCTCAACAATCTCATTTCAGAACAATCCTAGGAAAAGAGTAAAGTCTATTTTTACTATAATCCTTGAAGTTTTTTACCACTGTCAAACTTTATCATAGGTAGGGAAACGAATTTCCAACAATCCCTTGATCAATAAAATTAGATTTTTAAAATGCCCATGCCCATGCCCACCAGGCCGTTTATATAAAATACACATCTGTTGTTATTTTTTCTGTAGCACGTGTCCCAGCCGCGACACGATGAGTGGAGCAAGCTGATGTACACGCTGCAGGAGCTGCGCCACAATCAGGCGGACGAAGACACGGACCGCCTGGGGCTGGCCAGCGGCCCGCCTTCGCTCACCAGTCTCGGCTCCATGGGCGCCAACCCTCTCAGGTAGGGGATCATCAATATAATCACGTGAGACTCGATGGTGGAGAGACTCGACAATTGAATAAAAATTAAATAATTGAAAATTAAAATAAACATAGGTTTCACATCGATTTTTTTAATTAACTTTGATATTAGGAAATTGGATGATAGTAATATTGATCGTTATAATATATTCGTCAAAGATGATGGCAATATTTTACATATTATACAAAGAAATACCAAATTAATCATAGTTTAACTTAGTACAATCAAAATTGTTTTCAGATAACTGATATGCCGAGACATAGACTGTGGATGGAAATTGTAATCTTAATACAGAGACTGGAATTGGATGAGGAGTACTTGGAGGGAACAGGCGATAGTTTACTGTAGCTATTAATAATGCAAACTATCAACTAATACTTTATTTATTCATTTTAGAATAGCACAATACTTATTTAATATCTGATTAAAAAATTAAATTCCACAAGTATTTTTTCACGTTCAGAAGTAGTATGTTGGTTGATAATGAGAACATGACAATCTTTGAAATGCGAGCCAAAAGTATTAATCGATATTAACCCTTCTACCTTAATTCAAGTTAAATTCTATGATTTATGCAACCTATCCATAATATTATGAATATAAAATTATTTTTATACTTTTCTCAGCGGTAAATTTATAAATTAAAAACAATTGGTAATTGTTGAACAAAAATTACTTTAAATTTGTGTCCTTATTTATATCAAATACAAAAATACAAATCATTTCTGTACTTACATTGCTTGCATATAATAATAAATAAGACATCAGATTGTCAAGAGAGTATTTAAAGATAAAAAAGTTAAAGTTCATATAAAGCAGCTATAAATTCTGTAAAGTATATTCCCATTATATGTGAACTTTTAAAATTTGAAATTTTATATTACATATTACAATGTGTAATAATATAAGATTGCAATAGTTTTGTGGCAAATATGAATATTGCTATTAGAGAAACATATAATCAAGCACATTTATTAGCACACATGTTATTCCATACAAGATACATTCAAAAATTAAATTTATTTACTAATACTTAGTCTGTAGATAATATTTTAAATGTAACAAGATGTAATTATATTTGTTAAATGTACCACTTTAATCGTAATTTATGGCTAAATAATTAGATTAGGAAAAAAGCTGGTACTTATTGTATTGATTTTAAGAGTTAAAATAATAAAATATTTCGCTTGATACTTTTTAATTCATTCAATTGGAATTGGATAAAAGTTTTTCCATTTATCTAAGAAATATTCAATGCAACCCTACAAGTCTGCTACTTTCCGACTCTATGGAAAATGTCCCAGATTGTTATGATACATAAGCCCGGCAAACCAATCAACGAGGTGACTTCATATCGACCTATCAGCCTTACTCCATCACTGTCTAAGCTCTGGGAGCGTATTTTCCTAACCAGGTTAAAACAACACCTAGACCAAAATGATATTATACCACACCTCCAATTTGGATTCCGCAAAGACCATTCAACAATAGAACAAGTGCATAGGGTCTACAACTCGATAAAACAATGCCTTGAAAAGAAGGAGTACTGCTCATCAGCATTTATTGATGTCCAACAGGCTTTTGACCGTGTATGGCATAAAGGCCTACTGCACAAAATCAAAAGTACTCTTCCGCTCCCAGTCTACACTTTGATGGAATCGTACTTGAATGACAGAATGTTCCAAGTCAAGCAGTGTAGTGCGAGATCTACTATACATAACTGCAGTGCTGGTGTACCACAAGGCTCAGTCCTCGGTCTTGTGCTGTACAACATATTCACCCACGATCTTCCTCAAGCTCCAAACGTAACTGTCGCTACCTTCGCGGATGACGCAGCATTTCTTGCAAGCAGCAGTGACCCAGATGAAGCCAGTAGAATTCTTCAAAACCAACTCCACCTAACCAATGATTGGTTACACAAATGGCGCGTAAGAGCGAGTACCCCCAAATCTCACCATATCACCTTCACCTTGAGAAAGAAAGTGTGCCCAACAGTCTACCTCGGACAAGATCCTCATCCGCAAACCAAATGTGTCAAATACTTGGGCTTTTATTCGGACAAACGAATGACTTGGAAAGACCATATCAAGCATAAGCGCAACGAAGTCAACAGCCGATTTAAAAACCTATTGTGGCTGCTTGGCAGACAGTCAACTTTGTCCCTAAGTAATAAACTTAGGGTCTACTGCTCAGTTATAAAACCGATCTGGACATATGGAATACAACTGTGGTCGTCAGCCTGCAAATCAAACATCCTTTGCCTCCAGAGAGCACAAAACAACATCCTAAGGACTATAAGTGGTGCAGCTTGGTTTACTCGCAACTCTGAGATCCACGAATACCTCAACATGAAAACTGTGATTGATGAAGCCAAGCAATACACAGATAAATACACAGATCGATTGAGATGTCACCCTAACCCATTGATATAGCATTGAGCTGTAATATTATTCTACTGCAAGCATTTATAGCATTATATACTCAATAAGCAATTGGTATAAATGAGTAGTACCTGGTTGACCGAGCATTTGCTCGGTACCCTAAGTGACAAAATACGATAAAAAAAATTCTTCCAAAAAAAATGATCTTAAAAAAAAAGGAAAAAAAATTGGGACTGGAGATTCGAACCAGGCTCGTTCGAACTTAACTGCCTGATTTCACCACTAAGTTACCATGACATATTATTTGACAGCGAAATTTACGTTCGTATTCTAATCATATTTTATCGATGCCTCAAAAGACGGATAAAAAAAAGTTTTCTAAAAATGTATCCTAGCTAGATCGATTTATCACCGTTTTTAACCCATGTATACAAAATTTCATGAAAATCGTTGGAGCCGTTTCCGAGATCCCGATTCTATATATATATACAAGAATTGCTCGTTTAAAGGTATAAGATAAGATAAGATACCAGGGACTAGCCAATGTAACTTATTCATGTTTTGCCTGTCCCAGTACTTGACATCTTGTCAAGTTTAGTTAACCAGTAACAGGAGAAATAAGAAGTATATAAGTATATGGTACCCTGCAGAGGAGTTTGGCACAGCACATTATCCCAATCAGTAAAGAAAAGCCAAATATAATTTATCATGTTTTAATATAAATCCTATTCCGGTGTAAATGGTATATTTATTTTTCCTCTTGACAAATTCACTTCTTCCCAACAACTGCAGCATAAGCTCTTCCGGTCCATTATATCTGTGTATAATTTACCATCTAAATGGTCCATTTCATGCTGTGCTATTCTAGCAGACCAGCCCTTGAATGTTTGGGACACAGGTTCACCTTCTGGGTTGTACCCTAAAGGAACAGAAATAAAAAAGACAAAATAATTTCAACAGACATCTATTTATAATAGAAAAAGTTGTCTAAGATTTATTGACATTATTAGATAGGAAATAAGAGATTGTTGAGGTTAATATTTAAGACATCTCTAACCTTAAATATATTTCTTTTCTGCAAATCAAATGATTTGAACTTTGGTGCTGTTGTGAAACCTAATTTATCTCAATGTAAAGTTGCATAAAGCCATTGTGATATAAATATTGGAAGATACCTGAGACTTCCACTTCATTATATCTCGCAACCTCTGCGGCAAATGATTTTACACTCTCACAGGCTTCAGAGTGGATTACTTTTTTGTAGTCAATTACTTTTAAGATAGGATTAATAAAAACCTGCAACAAATATCAAAACATATTTCTTTTAATTGAACTTGGATTATTTTAGTTGAAATTTCTTATTCATAATTCATAAATAATTAATTATGATAATATACTGTAATATATACTTACTTACAGTGTACGGAACTATTTTAATATCTCTTGACTTTATTATTTCTGATGGTAAACATGCAATTTGATGTGCAGAATGTTTCATAATAAATATTCTAGAGCTTATTCCGATTTGTGGTGCTGACATCCCTATGCTGCCATATTTATTAAGAACATAATTTAGCTTGTTAATAATCTTTTTTGTTTCAATACTTTTTATCTGATCATGCGGCACCGGGTCACATACTTTACGTAATATGGGATCACCTATTTGCACGACATGCTCGTAAGGAGGTACAGGTTTTGCTCCACATCGTGATATTTTTGCATACCAGTTTAATCCGTTCCTTATTACACCCATTGCTTAAATTTTATTATATAAAAGTTTAATATATTTTAGGATGGTACATATTGTTATCCATCAATAATTATCAAGCATCAGAAAAGATTTGTATGTTGAATTGACTTTTGACAGATCACTTGTCTTCTTCTTTCAATTGTTTTCATTTTCCGGATTTGTCATTGTCAAAGTGAACTATAAAGTTATACCAGATCCACACGTTTGCCGTTTGCCGCAAACTCCAAACCTCTACGAACGTTTGCCATGATTTAGGCATCCAAACGTAGTAATCCACAACATGTGGATGCCTAAAGTTACGAGTGCGTTAGTTTGTTTTGATCATGGATGTAGTATAATAACAGGATGGCGTACTCGGAAATAATGTAATTACGAAAGTGAACACTAACTCAACGCATTAAGTATTATATTCTATTGCGCATTACACAGAAGCCGATCCGAGCCGAGCGAGATAGCAATAAGTAAGAAATGTGTCTCGTTCTTTCATATTGCCAGCTTGCAAAAGTAATTTATTATAAATTATGGAATGATCAAAAACTTCATTTAAATAATTGTCTTTTTGATGTCATTTTAACAATTTTAAGTCAAGAAATTGTAATTAAATTTATTTCTTTGAATATATTTTTAATTAAAAAAGAAAACATAAATTATTATTTTGCTTAATTATTTTATTACTTATGGTAGCCCAGTTAAATTTCATAATGGCGTCCGTTGTTTACAAATTAAGTTTGAATTAAGTACGTTGTTTTAATTTTAAGTATTATTACAGTGAAAATGGTGAGAAATTGTTGTGTTTATGCTTGTCCAAGTGAATCATTTGGTGGTTGCAATATATATTTCCACCGGTAAGCTATAAATAACATTATTCTAAATCTTACAACTACGGTGACCATGATTTTTTGTGATAAGTTACATTTTGTGTAGTCGACAGAGACTATTATTGTACAACCTAAAATAGACTGGAAACTTAAATCAAATATTTTTAAGCGGTATGTTTCACCATCTAGTTGAGATATGTGCAACTAAAAACGTATAATTATACGAAAAATGCAAATCTATGCCTGTGATATTTTTGTAATAAATTATACCCACAAAAATTATGTCAATACCGTGTTTTATTTTCTATCCACATAAATGAGACATTTAAGTAGGTATATATATATATATATATATATATATATATATATATATATATATATATATATATATATATATGTAAATAGAAAACCTATAATCTTAATCTTTGTTTAGTTATATAGAATTTTGTAATTAGAATAAAAATGTACAGTGACATTAGATTTTCAAAATATTTTATTATATTTAATGAATTAAATGCAGAAAGTATATTATATTGATTTAGTTATGTTGAAATAAAAGACCTGAAATAAAGGCTTTTAATGTAGATTCTATTATTTTCAGGTGTGTATTATATTATAAGTTTTCTTTTACAATTGTTATTATTTACGTTTATATTTTTACGAATAAAACTATTATATTATATATATAACGGCTCCAACGATTTTCATGAAATTTTGTATACATGTGTTAAAAACGGCGATAAATCGATCTAGCTAGGATACATTTTTAGAAAAATTTTTTTTATCCGTGTTTTGAGGCATCGATAAAATTAAATTAAAAAAAGGAAAAAAAATGGATTGGAGATTAGAACCAGGCTTGTTCGGATTTATCTGCCTTATTTCACCACTAAGCCACCATGATATATTATTTGACAGCGAAATTTACGTTCTTATTCTAATCATATTTTATCGATGCCCTCAAAACACGGATAAAAAAAGTTTTCTAAAAATTTATCCTAGCTAGATCGATTTATCACCGTTTTTAACACGTGTATACATAATTTCATGAAAATCGTTGGAGCCGTTTCCGAGATCCCGATTCTATATAATAATATACATATATATACAAGAATTGCTCGTTTAAATATATAAGATATGTGTGTGTGTGTGTGTGTGTGTATGTGTGTGTGCGTGTGTGTGTGTGTGTGTGTGTGTGTGTGTGTGTGTGTGTGTGTGTGTGTGTGTGTGTGTTTGTGTGTGTATACTAGCTGTTACCCGCAGCTTCGCCCACGTGAACTCAGGTTTACGGATTATTTTAATAATTACTAAGTTTTTGTATTAAAATAGATATATTATGTTATGTTGAACATAAAGACAATATATCGCAGACTTTCTGTAGGCATATTTAGGATACTATGTTTTATACTATGTAGTGATATAAAATACCTACAAAAAATGTCTATATACCTATATAAGTTTTATTACCTACAAATATACAAACTAAAATTTGTTCCTAAATTGCATACCTTGGTAGTCGAGAGTTGAGCTTCTGTTACAGTTTTCCAAAAAATGAAGAAATGTATCATAAATGGCTTAGCAGTATACAATTCAAGAAAAAAGTTACGAAATATTCAGCCATATGCAGTAAACACTTTGAACCTTCCTGCTTTTATAATGCTAATTCACGTCAATTATTAAAGACCAACGATTTTTCCTACGGTAAGAGAAAATGTTATTTCTATATTAGCCAAGGCGCTGGAGGATTTTCAGGAGATGCTACATAGTCTAAATGAATCCTCTCGACGTGTGTACCTTAGAATTAACTTGGAAAAGAAAAGACACAAATGTCATGTATAACGGACACATTCTCCCTAGGCCGTTAACTTCGATGGCAATTCTCGAAATTGTGCAAGAGTATATTGGACATACATAGCAGCTAGGTTGACATAACTTCGAAAGAGAAGCCGATCGAAAGATTCAATTTTGGTGGCTAGAATTCAGGACAAGCTTAGAACATTCTCATCTCGTCTATACCGCACAGTTTGAAGACAAAAGTCTTTAACTAATGCGTTCTCCCCGGGATGACGTGCTAGGCAGAATCGTGGTCTCTTAATTTACGACTAGTTTAAAGTTTTGCCGTAGCTCAACGTACTATGCTAAGTAAGCTAAGTAACCTAAAAAAATGATTTCTCAAGGAAGGCTGAAAAATTACTATATTATACTACCTACGCGCTGGGGCTGGAGCCTCAGTTCAGCAGAGGGGTTCTACTCAAACTACAAATTCTTCAATTACTACATGTATAATAAGATATAAAGCAGAAGAGTTTGTTTGTTTGAACGCGCTAATCTTAAAAACAGGTCTTAGTCAGGTCTATATATCTATATTTAATCAATCAGTAATCCATATATAATCTATAGCCTATTTTATATTATATATCGAGGAAGGCTATAGACTATATTATCCCGTTAAAATGCCGTTGTAAATCTTAGTTAACGCAGGCGAAGCTGCGGGCAACAGCTAGTATAATATAATGTAAGTAAGATCGGTATTGTACTACATAATATTATGTAGTAAATTATTGATCTCACTGGTAGCAAAAATATTCAATACCTAATATCTATGTGTGCATAAGCCGGTCAGTGTTGAATACGAGTGGCAAGGGATCGATCGTCTTTGCGTTCATTGAGGGAGGCCTATGTTAAGCAGAGGACGGATAAGGGCTGGTGATGATGATGATGATATGTCGACAGTTAATTATTTTGTATGTGGATGGAAAAATATGAATTTGTCCCATATAGCTAAATCTTATTGTCACCCTATAAGAAAGGGACACACTCCTTAACACTGGCTATCTCTGTCGGCTCGTTTTTCTGTTACGAGTTAGCGGTCCTGTTATATATTATTACGTCCATTGTTTTGATAACCAAGAAGATGATTTTTCCTACCCCGGCCTTATATATGAAAATCGATTCTTAAGGAGTAAGCTCTAAAAAAAAAGACGTAACTCGTGAGTTGTCATTTGTCAGTTAACAGTTCATGTTATAAGTTGTCAGTTGTCTAATGTAATGTCTAAGGCACGTCTTTGAGAGTTGAGACTACAAATTACAAATTATAACACAATATTCCATGCTAACGAGATTAAGATATACAATTGTATTATTATAATATTTAGTTACCCACTCACTACCTTTATTGGTTAACATTTTTTCTAACATTATCTTTTGTACTGCGCTTTAAAAGACGCAAATACTTCTTACAAGTTTCAAAGTTTTGTTATAATATATCTACATCTAATGAATATTCATCGTCTTTAGCGTAAAAAAATCAAAGTTCATTTTCACAGTAAGTACCTATACATTATTACTTAATGTCTGTTGTTTTTGCGATCAAGTTTTATATTTTTTATTATTAAATTTACGTGAATATTTTTCATGGCTCTAGTAGGTTCCAGCAGATACCTATACTTAAAACTTAAAAATTTCGCAAGTATGTGTTTTTGTTTGATAAGTTTTTGTTTCCTTGCTGATTAAAAGTGGTTAAGTACTAATTTAAAGAAATTAGCAAAACTTCTCCTCTCAGTCATCTTCATATTCCTACTTTTATTTAATTTACATTACTATATCTAATATATTTATCCAATTATGGAATATATTTTTTAAATCAATATTAACATTTATTTTGACCGTTGAAATCTTTCAGATGTTTAAATTAAGACTATCACCACAAGCAGCAAGTGTGATTAGACGCATGATGTCAAGTGCAGAGTCAGATGTGCTATTTGAGTCCCACAATAATGCTGGTATCATTACACTCAACAGACCAAAAGCTTTAAACTCATTGAACACTTCTATGGTATCAAAACTCTTACCACTATTAAGAGAATGGGAGAAAACTAAAAGCCTGGTAATAATAAAAGGTGCTGGAGAAAAAGCATTTTGTGCTGGTGGTGATGTTAAAGCTGCTATTCACCCTGTGGAAGGACCTAAATTCTTTCATACAGAGTACAATGTCAATTATCTGATTGGAAAATATTCAATTCCTTACGTAGCATTTATCAATGGTATAACAATGGGAGGAGGTCTGGGATTGTCGGTCCACGGCAGGTATCGGGTAGCCACTGAAAAGACTGTTATAGCCATGCCTGAAACAAAGATTGGTTTATTTCCTGATGTTGGCGGGTCATATTTTTTACCTAGGCTACAAGTAAATTTAGGTCTATATTTAGGTTTAACAGGTGAGTTTTTTTTAATGTAATTTTGTTATATTAAATTAATTTGCCTAATGCATATCAACCTCACAAATCATAGACGCCTAATGGTTGATTTTTGAGGTGAGACAAAAGGGGTAACATTGCTGTGATTAGCTAATACAAGGCCATACATTACCAATCGCAGAACTTTAAAAAGAAATAGATTAAACATAAAGAAATGATATGACACAATAGTTTGAGTACTTTGTTTATGGTTTACGTCATAACTATACATCAGATGTGTCGCCAGAAGCTGTTCCTATGTTGTTGGTGCTTATGAGTTTAAATAATTTGTGTCATATCATATACACTTAGCCCTGCTATTTTATTCTAAACATATAAAAGTCATTGTAGGGTACAAAGCAATTTCATCAATTTGGTAGTAACACAATAATTTCATACATGTAAAAATTAGTGTAATGGAGTGTAAATTTAAAAAAACTTAAATTCAATAGCATACAGCATAATTCTTAATATATTTATAGGTGACAGACTAAAAGGCAAGGATGTAGTTAAAGCAGGTATAGCTACACATTTTGTGTCAAGTTCACGTTTGTATGAGCTGGAGAAACTCTTGTCTCGGTGCTCAAGTGACGGTGAAGTGGAGGCAATGTTGAACAAGTTCAATGAACCACCAGCTGAGTTCACATTGGCTAGTGACATAAAACATATCAACTATTGTTTTGCCGCTTCTACAATTGAGGAGATTTTTGAGAGGTTAGAAAAAGTACAGAATGAATGGTCTATCAAAACAATCAAGGTAAGAATAATATTGCTGTTTTATAATTTTTTTATGTCTGTCTATGTTATGCTTTGTTTTGTTCAATTTTACAAACATCCAGACTATTTTGATCATCTTTCTACTTTTATGTAGATCTCTAAAAGACTGTTAACCACCCCTAATATTGATGAATGATATTTTTATGTTATATCACTAAAGGACGCATTTTCAATTTGAGCTCATAAACATCCTAAATTTTTCAAACAATATTTATTTTCATTCTCAAAAGCCATACAAATTTTTCATTAATGGAATTAAGTTACTTGTAAATATGTTGCTCTACTTATTAAAAATACATTATTATACACATAATAACTATTAGTTGTTTGTATTGTAGAGTTTGCAGCAAATGTGTCCGGGCTCATTGAAAATCACAATGCGCGCGCTTCAACGCGGCGCTCAGATGCAGCTGCCGCAATGTCTGCGCATGGAGTACCGCCTTGCCACCCGCGCTACGCTCAACCACGACTTTCCCGAAGGTATGTAAAACTTTTTTCGGGCTCTCTTCCTCAAAATGACAATACCTATAGAATAACTTTTATAGACTCCATTGTCATTTTATTTGTGAAACCAAAATATACCCAGCATACTATATTTTCTAATAGTTCCAATTGTGTCTTCGTGTTTATTTTTTAGGATTAGATTTATTTATACGGATAGAGAAAATTTCATAGTTCATGTTATTTATACAGACAATATACTTGCTGAACCAGTTCTTGGGTTTTCTTAAGTAAGACGTCCGGGTTCGATCCTGACATCTTGAGGAAACCTGCATGTCTTGTGAGACTAAGGAGGGTGTATAAAGTTTACTAACTCGCATTGGAGAAACAAATCGGTTAACTATAGGCCAATACCCCGCTTGCCTAATTGCGAAGAGGGTGCCCATGCCTAGCAGTGGCACAAGGGTTGACATTATACTTTTACTTTATTTTTATTCCAAAATCGAAACGAATTGAATATTTTTTACTTATTAATCGATATTTAGGCGCTGTTCAGTTTTTTTTTTCTTTCTTATTGTTAGGAGTTCGCGCGCTTCTTATAGAAAAGGATAACAACCCTCAATGGAAGCCAAAAACATTAGCTGATGTGACTGACGACTATGTCGAGGGATACTTCAAGAAACTGCCAGCGGATCAGGAATTACAATTCTTCGATAGTAAACTTTAAAGGATACGCCATCTTCACAACGACACTTACACACAATAATACAAACATTAATCATAATAAGTTCAAATGCCGAAGTATAAAGTTATTTATACCTTTTGAAATAGTATCGGTATTTTTAGTTTATCAGCCAAAAGTAATTCAGTAAGGCTCGGATGTTGGTTTTGTGATTACCCTGCCAAGCAATATGGCATTCACTGGTACGAACATTATTTTATGATTAAAATAAGTAATAACCTATCACACAGAGGGGCATATAGAAATATAGTGATGTAATCACAATGCATTATTTTGCGTATTTTTATGTTTACTTAAAAGTGTGTCATATAGTGTCAATAAAGACTTAAATATTATGCCATAATTGAAAAATGTATGTACGTTGTAACATATACACTTTATTTAGACAATATTTTATATGTTTTATATATGAATCAAGATTTGTGCTTAAAATTTATCTTATGAGAATGTGTATTATTTAATGTTTCCTGTTATGTATAGGCACATTCAACTCGTCAAATATTGTTTCATTACATCATAGATAACCTCATATCTCTTATCATAAGGCCCTGACCCACCGTTTTGTGCCAACTAATAGACAAATTGAAATTATGTAGAACATACTTTATTCAAACAAGTTTTTTATTCTTTTCAAGGTTTTCAATAATAAAATTTTAGTAATAAAGATAATGAAATGTTTCGTCACGATATTATGTACATTGGGGTCAGTTATCAGTTTTAGAGTTCCGTATCCAAATGGTATAATGGGACAATATTCTTAAGACTCTGCTGTCGGACGTCGGTATGTTATGAACCAAGATATCACAGAGTATATAAGGAGTCCGAACGTAATGTTGAAAGAATGGTCGCAATTTTGATGACAGAAGTTTTTCCGGTAGAGCACACCTTCTTTAATAAGTACTCGTTTAAATCTTTACGCGGAAAGTATTGTGGCGCTGATGGGTCCGTTCGCGGGAAGTACTGTGGCGCTGATTGGACCGCTGCAGTAGCATCGGTGCCCAACCGATCCTAGCGCAGACAGCGACAGAAAAAAAGAACTAAGATCTGGATTTATTATTGTGTAAGTGAATACTACGAAAATGCTCATATCGTTAGGACTCCTTATATGTATACTCCGTGCATGATATTTAGACATTTCGTATTTTAAAAGGTGATATTTCTTTTTTTTTTCAAACTCAATAACGGCGACAGGTAGATGTTTAAAATATTTAGTTAATTTAACTTCAAAAATATTTAATTGGGGCGCCCATACAAAAATCATAATATACATACATTGTATAAGCAGCACCTATTCGAATAGTATAAAATCGGAAAAATCGTAACCGAACTATCTATCAATAAAAGTTTTATTAAAGTATCAAATTATGCACTTTATTTTATCGATTCCAACTACTTGTTTATGTTAAAGTAAAATGTGTATATAAAATGGTATGGAACGATGTACGCGCGAGTCCGACTGGCAATTGGCCGTTTTTTTAACGATATATAAAATTAGCATATTATGTCACAGTTGTCATACGTAATCAATGTCATTATATCTTATCACGTTGGCTTTTGTTACACAAGTATTTGGTATGTCAGTATGTTATGTTTGTAAGAACTATCATTGATATATTGAATACACAAAATTTAATGAATAAAATGTATCTTTAAGAATACAGATTTATATTGTATCAAAACCTTTTATATTTTTATATGAAATATTACTAATGGTTCTAGATGTAAAAAAATACAAGGAAATTGTTTACTGGTCTTAGATACGAACTTGTCTTTTATTGTTATTAAGAGGGAATGATACCGAAGAGACTTGAAGAATAGGTATTTTAATAAAATGTTCTTCTCTCTGTATGTCGCCGCGCCGCGCGCCGCCCCGTTCTAAAGCAATTAACTGCAGATCAGACTACAGACTTACTATATACTAGTTTATAGTACTACTTACTAGTTTATAGTAAATCTGTGGCTGTAGAAAATTATTGACAAAAACAACATTTTGTAGTCGACTTTTTTGTTGTTATAGAATGTAGATAACTAAAAAACCCCTTCAGCTATGCCCGCCCCTATTCTGTTCTCATTCTTGTGTAAGTACCCATATTTTTTAAATGAGTTTGTGGAAATTTATAAAGAAATAATGTATTTCTAGTTTTTGGAGACTCCTATTTTCTATAATAATAATGGTCATGGCAGTACTGGGTTTTATGTTACAAAAATATTTGATATAGTGTCATCATGATCCAGGTAGGAAACGGTGGACTATATTTGTATGGAGAGCGAGCCGGTATCCTTTTAACTTAAAGTTCTTAGATCATTAATGTCTAGATGGAGTGTCGCCCTACAATCAAAACAAAAAACTGGCCAACATTTTCAAAGATGTGTATGTCCATAATCATCCTTTTTAATCTCGTTAAACTTCATCACAAACCTTCATTATAAATAAAAACAATAATGCGTAACAATTCATGCGTATTCTATGACAGCGGGACGGATACTAAACACGGAGAAAGCATTTAGAAGTCAATAGTTGGACGCTATTGTTTTGGACGTGTTTTCCGCGCGACACTCTATCTAGACATTTTATTGATCTAAGTTAAAGTTATTTTTTATAGAAAATAAAAATAACTCGAAAATTATATTTTTATTGGCTGTGTTGTTGAAAATTGCATACCCATATAATTAGTAAAAGCATTTATTTTGTAACGTTTTACAAATGTACAAGTGAATATGAACTTTTGTATGAGACTGAATAAATAAAGCGGTCTTAAGTTACATGTTTTATTATTATTATCTATTACTAATATTAAGGATATTTATTATTCTACTAATAAACAATTTACTAGTGGGAGATGACTATCTGCTGGGAATGATTAAGTCACATAAACTTTTCTTGAATTAACAAAATTTGAATATTAATTCCAAATTAATTCTATAGATAACAAGGCACCTGATCAAATGTCGTCTAGATCGTCATTATAGTAATAACCGATATTGCTAATTATACAGCCGGTTAACATATGCTATTATCTAATGCAGCATAATTGGCGTACAATGCTATAATTTTAACTACTTAAAATTTTATGGTTGTATAATACAATTTATGTATTTATATATGTTTAGTTATTGGATTAGATTGGATTATTTACCTCTATAAAAATTCAGAAACAATTAGCTATTTCCCAATAAAATGTAGGTTGAATTTCATGATTTACCACTCCTCTGTTTTTTTCGACCTCTTTTGCGCAAAGGGCTTACTCAGCAGATAATATATTATAATGATGTAAGTACTTATGAATTTAAAAAAAAGAACATTGCCATTCACGCAGGTTTTACTCTAGTGTATTAAACTTCGTGATTCGCCCTTCGAGATTACAAGTATTCACAAGTAGTACCACGCGTACGTGCTGCCATCATACACACTTTTAAAGCAACTCTGGATAAAGAAAACTTGTTTTCTCCCCACTCACGCCTTCCTTAACAGCCCGTCGTCGTCTGCAGTCTCATACACGTTTTGTGTGCCGGCCATCGCACACGCATTTTTCTTTCTAAGTGAAGTTAGCATACTGAAAGTTCGTAGCTGTGTCACTATAGAATATTAGACATGGAAAAACGCAAGAATTACGATGAAAAGGAAAAATAAAGGATTGGAACGAAAAATGGCTAGAGATCGCAAAATATGTCTCCATAGTTTTATTCGTCATGCTCAAAATAATAACACGAGCGAATACAATAAATGAAGGTAAATCAAAAATTATTTATTCAGTTAATATTATCTTTTGTTATTTTTGTTTCTTCTTAATGCGATATCGTGATTGATCTGAAAAATTATTACCCACTAAAAAAAAAAAAAAAAACAGCCTAGAAGGTTGTGTCGTGAATACATTAGACGTTTTTTAGAGTACAGCCCGTGATACTGTATCACAGAAACTATGCAAAACAGTAACGATCATTGACAAGATGAGCTTACATAACCACACTTAACAATCATGGAGTTATTTTTCTGGACTAGGCGTTGTGGTTTTTATTGATGCACTTTATTCTAGAACGCACTCGTGAGATTGTTCGTGAGCCCAAATCCGTGAGATTGTGTCGTGAACACAAATCCGTGAGATTGTGCCCTGAACACAAAATCCGTGAGACTGCGTCGTGAATACACTGGATGTTTTTTCGAAGTGCAGCCAGCCCATGAGGCTGTATCACAAAAATGATACCAAGCATTAACGATCGTTGACAAAGATGAGCTTACATAACCACACTCAACAATAATGGAGTTATTTTTCTGGACTGGGCGTTGTGTGGTTTTTATTGATGCACTTTATTCTAGAACGCACTCGTGAGATTGTTCGTGAGCCCAAATCCGTGAGATTGTGTCGTGAACACAAATCCGTGAGATTGTGCCCTGAACACAAAATCCGTGAGACTGCGTCGTGAATACATTGGATGTTTTTTAGAGTACAGCCCGTGAGACTGTATCACAAAAACTATACTAGAAGCTAATGATCATCGACAAAGATGGAATTAACAGTATTTAATATTTATATATTTTTTTTTTGATACCCTCAATCTGTTGAGTAATAGTGGGTAATAATCTTTCAAATTTATCTCGCGTCTGAAGATCAGCACCCTATCCTGGCTATCCTTGGCATCAAGGCTATGAGCCAAAAAATCAGAAACATTGGGGACTAATAGGTACATAAATACAGCTAGAGCCGATAAGCCTATATTAAGGTAAATTACATTGGAGAAGATATTAAAGACATTTTGGAAAATGTTTAAAAGGCATAACATGTTATCAGAAAATACACTAGCTGTTGCCATGTACGGTGTGACTCAAATTCTAACCTCATAATTAATGATCTTCAAGTCTCGCAACAATGGCGATAATCAATAAAAAATATCGAGTGAGGTAAGTCGTTTTTTTTTTTTTGCTATGTTGACTATATGGGAATACTTTAACGGCTTCTCTAGACAAGAGCGTAGAAGATAACGAAGTATCTTAAACGGGACCAGCTCAGCTTTTTCGGAGGAGATTTACAAGAAAAGTTGACATCTATAAAAGCCATTTCTTACGACTGACGCAGAGTAGGTCTGCTATAACAAAGACTAGGTCGCTAACGACCACGAGTCGTAACTAACTTTTCCACCTCTAGTACAGGTTAGGCTTTAAACTTGGGTAAGAGCCGCCACCGACTCCGGGTGCTCGGTACACGCAACCGAATCCGACCTAATTTCGCCGGCTGGCGGTGCCAGCAACAGCCAGCAGCGGAGCGGCGCCAGAACAACAAGCGGACACCGGTGCTGAAAAAAGCGGCGGTTTCATGTGGATCGGTAGATGGCGCTCCTGACCAACACCCGCTGGAAGCAGGTAGACTTAAATTTTTTAAATAAGGCGTAGGCGCAGATATTGATTCTTGATATTGCCTTGAGTACAAGGTTTACGTATACCTTTTCTTTCTGCTGTTACCCAGACTAACATACCAGTCAATAGACCCACAAATATTGCATATGACAGGGAAATGACTAGGGAAATGACTAGGGAAATAAATTATTTACTTTCATTAGAGGCGATACATGAATGTAAATCATGTTCTGGTCAATTTATATGGCATATTTCTTATAAAGAAGAGTAATCGAAATAATGGTTTATTTCAACTGATGTATATCCGCGCCACACTTTTCAAACTTGATTATAGAACAGCTTTAAAACTTATTTCTAATAATTGTCAAATGTCAAATGTGCATAAACATGCCAATTTTTTTTCTATAGCTATTCATAATCAGCACAGATTTATTAATATATATTTATAAATCTGGGATAATCAGTGTAACAAATACTTGCGTTTTCAGTGGTTAAAAAGGATCAATGAGTCGCCTTACATTTTACAGAAATCATGCAACCAGCTTGTGTAATTTTTACGTAACCAGGACTTATTATATCTATTTTTTAGACAAACAAAAATAAGCAAGAGCCTCTACGATTTATTTATTTAACGACCTCTATGGCTTGAGCAACGCGCTTACCATTGAGTTAGCGGGTTGCACGGAAGGTGGAGTTACAGGGTTTGATTCCCGCCTGGGAATAAAGAATTTTTTGTATTCCTGGGTCATGGATGTGAAAATCTTGCATATCTTATGTATATTATATGTTAAAAGTATAAGATATGTTTCGTTGTCCAAAATACGTACCTTGACAACTTAGCGTGGAACAAGATTGACGTGGTGTAAAAGCGCCCATAGATATTACTACAATAATAATGATAATTATTAATAATCTAGTTTAAACATTTTTTAAGAGACTTAAGAAATTGCGACGCTTTACGCACTTGATAGAATCACTAATATCGGTTTGTTTAACATTACAATATGGCTGGTTATATACAAAAAAGTTATGGGTTAATTTATCTTTATTTACAAGAAAATGATTACGACCAATATATCTATTTACCAATATGTTTATTTACGATTTCCACTATTAGATTAATAATATTGATGAATGTTTTAGCCCATACGGTTAGGCGTTTGTCGAACGGCATTATTTTCTGACTAGTCTCGTACAGGTACAGGGGATGAAATAGCTATTCTTAGGCAGGATTCTACCATCACATCGATTACTTATAGCTAAAGGTGCATTTTGTTGTCGCATAGTAATTCGGAATCAGTAGATTATGCAAGACATAAAATTAAACGTTCCGTTGAGAATTGACAACTCCACTGCTATATACATAAACAAATAATATTTATGTAAATAGGATGATATTAACCGACACACTTGAAGTGGTATCAAAAGGGTCTATATCTATATGATAATATGTGTTCGCATCCTACGTTAGCTCACAAGACAACTATGAGGCCGACGCAGAATCCCGTTTGCGTTAATTCTGATATAGAATAGGAGTTAGCCGACTATGCTTTTCAAAATTTAATAATTTCTAAAAACCTGAAGTAGATATTCTTGCCAGCTGGTTAGCAAATCAAATCATGATATCTTTTTCATAGGTGACGACTTGTACTCTTAAAAAGTAGTCAAAGTAAAAAATAAATAAAACATAAGTCTTCGGGAGTCGTAATTGTACCTGATAGTCTAGCCAGCCTTTTTTACAGAACATAAGGATTATCAGGGCAGCATTCGCAGGCCCCGAAACGCCGTCGAATACAACTGATATTAATAATATTAATAATAATATTTTTACTAAAAATTTTGTGAGTATCTTATATGCATAAAGATAATAATAATAAACATTTATTAAGGGTTAAGTAATGTTATTTTGGCGTCTATTATGGATAATACCATAAGACAATATCTGTCCTTGTTTCTATCAATGGTACAATTTTTTATCGTCAATAATATACATTTTATAGGATTAGGATTGATAACTAATAGTTAATTTTTTAAATTATTCCCCATTAACTTCGTTAAATGAGCTTTAGCACTAATTTTATTCAAATAATACGATTTGAAAATGTAATATCAATTATTGTAAACGATTTAAGAATTATTTTATGAAAATAGTACGCAGTATATATGACTAAGCACTCCGCGTCCAAAATATTATAATGCAACTGAAAAATTGTGCTCTTTTTTAAATATTAAGTATGGGTATCGTGTTCAAATATTCTTAATTTCAATTATCAAATAATATTCAAAATTAAGAAAATTTTATATTATAAAATCTGGGTTTATTAGAACTCAACCAATTTTAAAATATACATTGCTATGAGACGCCTTCTATTTACCTTACTAGGACCTTAGATTATTATTTGAAAATGTCTTCTGAGAGAATGCCTTTCAAATGTTATTTACCTTTTGTTAGTTTTCAGAAAACTTTTGAGCCTGTAAGTTCACAGATTTTTAGCCGATGAATAAAAGCTACCGTCCAGGATAGTGGGCACACCAGTGCTTAGTGCCCATAGTACGAGACATGCAGCTACTTGATCTGTTGCCGCATGACTGGTGTCAACATGGATGTTATCAAACGAACCGCTGGATGGATTAGATGTCACAAACTTAAGTCAAATTTTAAAACTGAGAAGTAACTACTGGTATCAAAACATTTGATTCCTTTTCTCACTTTCCTTGTAGGTTGGGGTTTTTTCAACTTCTATTGGTAAACGTCAATTCTAATGTATGTATTATAATATACACAATATTATAATTTTTAATATAATTTTATTTACTATAAAATAATATAATTTTATTTACTATATGAAACATATTTTCCGATTATTTTAATAAAAGCCTTGTAATATTATCTAAAAAACTGTTGTTATAATATTACCTAACTACACTGTGTTTTCACTAGTGTAGTGAGCTATTTCGTAGTTCTCTAAACAACTACTTGTGAATACTTGTAATCTCGAAGGGCGAATCACGAAGTTTAATAGAGAATCAAACGAACTTACCTGTAAGTGAAGTTCGATGATTATTAAACGAGTGATTCGCCCAAGAGATTACAAACCCTCCCAAACCCTAATTACATACATATTATTTATATTGATGTAATGCCCTTTCGAAATAGCTAACAGGAAAGCCGTACACGACAGAAACGTGTATGAGACTGCAGACGACGACGGGCTGTTAAGGAAGGCGTGAGTGGGGAGAAAACAAGTTTTCTTTATCCAGAGTTGCTTTAAAAGTGTGTATGATGGCAGCACGTACGCGTGGTACTACTTGTGAATACTTGTAATCTCTTGGGCGAATCACTCGTTTAATAATCATCGAACTTCACTTACAGGTAAGTTCGTTTGATTCTCTATTATAAATTATAATATCTAAGTAGTCTGTGTAACAGAACGCCGCATGCCGTAAAAAAGGAGGTTATTCGAATCCCAGCCATTTTACTTATTTATTGAGAACTATTGCATATGTTGTATTAGCTACGTATACTTATCTAAGGTCTGTATGTTAATACAACAGTGAGAAAGCCGAGTATGATGACTTGACAATCTGAAAAAATGAATTAATATAATTATTTTACATAACGTGATAAGAACTGAAGCATAAAATATAGTGGGAAGGAAGGTGGAAGTACCTACAAGTAAAGCCTGCATGACAGATCACACATAAAATCAGTTATAAATAAGGCAAATAATTCTTGAGCCAAATATATTTACGAACAAAGTTCCTTACGGCAGGCTTGGAGGGGATAGGGATTTTGCTGCGCGACCGAACTGAAAAAAATGTGATAGTAAAACCGTAAGAAAAAGTGCGGGGAATAAAAGCGTTAAATGAGACGCGCGCAGGCGCGACAGTCGTATACACAAGCGAGTAGTGTATAATACCTTTCTTTTTAGCCGAAGGAACTTCGTTCCTACCTGGTGTCCCACGACACCACATTTCTTTTTTTTAGTTATAAAAATAATAACATAGGCATAAACTAACATTTCAAATACTCAATTTTATTAAAAATAGGCATGAACACTTCGATAGGCAAGTAATTTGAATATTAAAAATATTTCATAAAATTTCGGTATCATCTGGTTTTTAGATGGCAGAATGGTCGATTTTTAAAGGTCTCTCCAACTCTCCCAAAGTACTTGCATTCGCATACGGCATAACATTATGCCGGTAGTAGGTACTTACTTTTAAATATGATTCATACGAGAGCTCTATGATGCCGAAACTGCGTATACACACCGGTTTCTGAAACAGTATGTTACTTCCCATTTAATTTTATCCTGCTAAATTATTACCAACCGAATGAATGCTAAATTTTAGCCGACTTAAAAAAAGAAGTTTATGTGTGCACATTATAAACTCATCTAGGGTAGCGCAAGATATCTTATATATTTAAACGAGCAATTCTTGTATATATATATATGTCGCAGTCATCTGGTTAAATCAGTCATTTGACTGTATCACTAGCGCATTAATCAAATGACGACATTTAATTGAATGACTAAAGGACAACTCGTCAAGTTGTTGAATGTAACGTTCAACGTCTTAACTGAACGTCATTTAGCATTGTCGTTAAAAAGGGATATAAGCACAGAGTACTTTTGTATATATAAGAAAGATATAAGCGACTTTGTAATGTTTGTTTAGGGTGACCATAACTTTTACGAGTTTCTTTACATAAAAATAATGAGGACATGACTATAAAATCATAATAAATTGTAATTGTGTTCGTGGCAAGTAGTAACTACAATACCCAAATTCTCACACATAATCTGAGCCATAACATTCAACTGACCTTGATTATATTGTTCGTATTCAGTTAGTTTCATCTCAAGTTTTTCTTTAAAAGTAGCCGGCTGCGGCGTATTAATAGGTAAATCCATGTTGTCATACTATTTTATTACAAATAAGTCACTTTAATGTAAATTTAGTCAAAATAATAGGCACACTGCCTTGATATTTTTTTATCAGCGCGAGCTGTTTTACGCCATATTTGTTTTGGTGACTACTAACGCCGCGGTGGTAAAAAAATGAACTAAATTACAATCACCTGACTGATTTTACGTCCGCTCTGTTCAAAGGGCTATGTTAAAATCCGCTATCTAGTTGGACGTTGAGCGATGCTTGTTTAATCAACGTTCGGCCTAGTGATTCAATTAAATGTTGTCATTTGATTAACGCGCTAGTGATACTATCAAATGACTGATTTAACCAGATGACTGCGACATATATATATAGAATCGTGATTACGGAAACGGCTCAAGTAATTTTCATGAAATTTTGTATACAAGGGTTAAAAACGGTGATAAATCGATCTAGCTAGGAAAATTTTTTAGAAAACTTTTTTTTATCCGTGTTTCTTATTATTAGCTTATGTCTCAAGACATCGAAAAAATATGATTAGAATACGAACGTAAATTTCGCTGTCAAATAATATGTCATGGTAGCTTAGTGGTAAAATTAGGCAGTCAAATCCGAACGAGCGTGGTTTGAATCTCCAGTCTGAATTATTTTTTTTCCTTCTTTTAAGATCATTTTTTTTTATCGTATTTTACCACTAAGGGTACCGAGCAAATGCTCGGTCAACCAGGTACTATATTATTGTATGTTATGTGTGAATGTTTATTGACACAATATGAAACGGACGCAAGTAAGAAGATCATGCAGACGGCAATAGATCATGAGATTTATGTAAAATCCGCCATCCGTCATCTCGGCAAAGGTATAAAATACATCTACCTACATTATAAAATAAACTACACAAGTAAATAACATGATTTTCTTAATTCGATACATAAGTAGCATTTCTATCTTTTCAAAGAAATTCGAAGTATGACTTATGAGTACATTATACATATATTTCTGGAATAAGAAGAATATAGAAGAAGCAAAATAATAATAATACCTTAGATAAAAGGATACTTTTTTGGATTTCTAATCTATCGGGGACATTATTACGTTTAATCGTATTTTTTCTATCACAGTTCGTTACAAAATGTTTTAAAAAAAACATCCTAAAATTTCTTTCACGTAGGTAGTTAACATACTCGTACTTTGCTTGGTTGGTTATTCATTGTTATTATAAGAACCTGGCTCTGTCTGATGGCTATCAGTGTCATCTTCATGATGCTTGAAGCTGCCTTGCCCCGGTATCTATGCCAGCCGGAGTAGAATATCGCGTATGGTAGAAGAGCTGCCTGCATAAATAATATTTACGTTTGATTTAATTAAACAGAGAAGACTACCTAACAACTCTCGCCAAACAATAGCTTACTTAGTTATAAATAAATTATTGGTGTTTTTAGCTAGTATTAGTTTGCTTATTCCGTCAAACAGCATTTGCTGTAGCCTGTAAGCAGTCCTGGATTTATAAATAGGCCATATAGGCCGCGGCCTAGGGGCGGCAGCGTCCTAGGAGCGGCAGATTTCAGAGGAAGGTCACATGAGTTCAGAGGATAAGTCAACCACATTCAATAGTCGTGAAAAAATAGGCGCTTGTTAGGTTCGCACACAGGCGCTTGATAGGCTCGCACACAGGTGCTGTATGGGGTCGTCTCTCTTCTGGCTGGACGCAAACCGCTCAGATGACAGTCTGCCCATTTGCTTATGGAAATAACATAAGGATCGACCTCTGATGATCGATATATTCTGATAGTATAGGGCTTATGTATTCGTACTTCGGTAGTGATGTCTCCTGCATTCCACATAAGGAATCCCGTGCTAATCAATACGGCCGCGCTAGATGACATTATTGTAAACACATTTGTCAGCGTACGTTCCGAGTTCTGAAACGAGTATTATGCAACCATCTGTAATATTAATAATATTAACCCCAATTGTATGTCCCACTGCCTAGCACGGGTATCCTCCTCGAAATGAAGCGAGGCCGTTGGGCCTTAGACTTTAATAGTTTACCGATGCGCTCACGTAGCATAGATATAAGGAGTCCGAAATGTTGAACAAATGGTCGCAATTTAGGGGACAGAAGTTTTGCCGGTATAGCACGCCTTCTTTAATAAGTAGGTACTCGTTCTTTACGCGGAAAGTACTGTGGCTCTGTGGTCCAATCAGAGCCACAATCAAATGCAATGATAATTATTTTTTTGTTGCAAATCTAATATATATTTATAAAATATGACACTTACCACCATTTGAATCATTAGTAGACTTAAAACTAACACATTAGTAAGGATTTGTCCAGTGAAAACAGCGTTGCATGTTTTTTGACATTGTTTTACGCACCTGAAAATAACGGTGGCGTATTTTACGTTTCGAATCTGTCCGTAGCTAAAACCGTAACCGTAAAAGTTGTTGCATTATTATTATTATTCTAACTTCTAAGCATACAACTTATAAAATACTCACCACAAAGTTTCGTAATGTAATTTGATTCCTATCTTGAGAGATTCTTCAAATAATTTCGCTCTGCGTTCACGTTCTTGCTGTATTAAGACTTCGATATCGTCATAAAAATCGTTAAGGCTATAGAAATAACTTTGCAAGTTCTTATACTGGTTACTTATTATTATTGTTATGGACATCACCATAACATAGACAGCTGCTGACCTGATTAAAAAGACACACCAAACCACATAGATGATTACGCGAAATACATTGGCTTTTACGTTACTTTCTTTTACTTCTGGCCAGCTGGTGATGACTGTTGTAAACGTCCCATCTGAAAAGTAAATAAATCGTAATTAATAAAATGTATATCTTACTTAACTATTGGCAATTAAATTATTTTCGAGCATCTTTAAATAATTATATTTCAGAGCAGAAAGGAACTGATTTCCTGCTCCTTTAGTGTACATTAAATTATCAGTCCACATATCCAGTCCCACTACTGAGCTCGGGTTTCCTCCTTGAAATTTGGTGAGGAGAGTATTGGGTGGTAGTTCCCCGATGTGCTGGCCCAATGCGGGTTGGTGAACTTCACATACTTTCAAAGACTTTTAATATCATTAGGCATACAGGTTTCCTCGAGATGTTTTCCTTCACCGATGATCGAGCGATGTTCTCGTGTTTAGGGTGCATTTCAGGATAGAATCCGGACCCTCTCGCTCAAGAGGCCGAGTCCATAACCACTGGACCATGGTCGCTCACCGCAATAATGTTTCTTACGACCTAATAATTGTCAACAATCTTTTTTAATGTCTATTAATTCTTTAAAAAAATTTTTAAAACTCAAGAATATGCAATACCTGCTCTCATAACTTCCTGTATACCATTGAAAGCATGTGAGATCAAAACAAATATAACCGTTGAAAAATATGCAGTAGCGTAAAAAATATTTTTTCTTATTGTTGCCTGTTCAATCAGAGGATTGTTATACACCTGTTTTAACGTGATACACAATTTGTGTAGCAAATTAACAATCTCATTCTTGTAATAAACAACATTAAAATAGTAACATAAAAATAAAGTATGACAAAAACAAAATACGTTTCTATCAGAAGTCTGTTTTTCCGATAGCTGTGTTTGTGTACGAAAAGACATCCACTGACTTATATTAAATATGCAAAGACATAATGTAATTAAATTTTGAATGTGATTAAACAGCTTCGTATTAAATCCATCGGTCCATTGATATGGTAATCCGCAAAAGTAGAAAAATTTGCAAAGTTTCCGAGTAAAGTCAGCAATTTTATTCGTTTCAGCCATCGTGTAGTTACCGTTTACTGGAACTACATGGTAAATGTAGCAACGTACTACCATTCATTCAAATTATACAAGAGAATCAGGCACGAACTAAAAAAAAGATAGGTCGTAGCTTTTGTTAAATTTTATTTTATTTTAATATTTTAACATGCAGAAAACAAGTACCCATTGGGCATAGTCACTTGTCAAGAATCACTAGAGAGTCCACTTTAAGAAAGGTTAGTTACTACCCACTTTTTCTAAACAATTTCCGAAGTATTTTTAGCTATTATTGGCTTATATATTATTAGCTTTAACCAGGTGACACTCCTTGTAGTGGCCGGTCCGTATTGGATGCAAGGACTGGCAAAGGCTCGGCCGTCTTGACGTTCATTTTAAAAAGTTCAGCAGTGAACGGATAAATGCTAATATATAATAGTAATGATGATTTATTTCCAAAGAAGCTAAAATACTATAACGAGCAGAATAATTTAATATACATTTAAACCAACTTGGCATTTCTTAATCTAAGTCCGCACCTGCACTTTTTCTCATAATGTCGCTCCATAATTAAATTAAAACTTATTAATAATGCAAGGAAATATTATGATGGCTCGAAGGACTTTTAATTTACATTTATAGTAACAAAAATTTTAAAAAATAATTTAAGGCGATGGGTATAGTTTCGCCACTCATTATGTAGTACAAAGTCTTCTGTGAAAAGTTACGAAATTATGTGTATGAACTATCTATGCCAGAAAAGCTTGTAAACTATAATAGATATAAGGAGTCCGAACGATATAAGCTGTTCCATAGTATTTACATACCTACACAATAATAAAAACCCAGATCTTAGTTTTTTCTGCCACTGTCTGCGCTGACATCGATTGCGTACCGATGCTAATACGCTACGCTGATTTGTCCGCTTTGACGAGTATAGAGTATAAAGGAGTCCGAACGTAATATTGAACGAATGGTATTGTATACTTCTTGGAGCAGCTATTGAGTGGATGGCCAATGCCAATGCTCAACCCCGATTCGATGCCTGAAGATCGTGAATACACGGCTTGCAGAGAAAACCCCCTTTTAAAATAATTAGATGATCCATCTGCTCATCTAAAAAACCACCATCGACCACATAACCCACAGGCTGTGTGGTCGATGCCGACAGCATAGGTCATTCCGAAAAAAAAAATGCTCAATTGTCATTTGTCAGATATGTCACTTCTCAGTTCTCCCAAGAATTCTGCTTATATTTTTGTTTTGAAACTGTAGACTGTGATTTTTTTTCATAATATAATATTTAAAGCTATATATATTTCTAATTAGTATGTGAGCAATAAGCCAAGACATGATGTTATAAATTGATTTATAGTTTTTTCTTCAAAAATTATATTGTCTTTGAGGTTATAAAACTGTTTTGTTTATCACATCGAAACAGAAACTAAAAATGCGTACGTACACGCGTAGGAAACAAGCACACAGGTTTATTGAAAATGTGCATGAGTATTGCCGTTTATGTTTACAAAAAACGAAAGATATGGAAACGGTCGCTTTATTTACTAGTGAATCTGAGAAGTTATGTCCATCTTTAACAATGAAAATCATGACTTGCTTAGGTTTAGAAGTAAGTGCGAAATTGTCATATATGTATATAACTCTTCCCTCATCATCACCAGCCTTTATCCGTCCACTGCTGAGCATAGGCCTCCGTCAGTGGAATCCAAGACAATATAAATGTATTATAAATCCTTGGGCTTTCCCACCGCCCACTGCCTCTCAGAAGGATTCAGTAGTTGTTAATTAAAATATCGACTACAAAGGGACTGCCTCTGCAGGAAATATCGTAAATGCAAGAACCCTGTACCCTGCTTGTCCTAGTAACAAACACATTTAGCAGGTTAAATTCCTGTACACCCCCCCTGCTCTGTCAAAGCGCAGTTTTAGTCAGTGACGATTTTACACCCTGAAAAAGCAATTGTATATTCATACTTATTAAGTATGATTATAATTTATTTGAACTCAGAACTACACATACATAATCATTATATTTATTAAGCCTTAACACTATTGCAGATTGCCAATGAAGAATGTCTTCCAAACTTGATATGTTCTGATTGCTTTGAAAAATTAAATGATTATTATTCATATAGAAAGAAATGTAGTATAGCATATCAGACTCTCAAATCTCATTCATTAGCTGTAAAAGAAATACAACTAAGAAACAATGCAACTATAAAAGCTCAAGACGTTAATTGTAATGGACATTCTAATAATAGCAGTTTCAATAATGATGTAGCAGACCGAATTATATTTTCATTATCTGTAAATGAAAACCAACACAATAGCCCTAACCATTTGATTGAAGTTGAGGTTGCAAATTCTAATCATCTTGTGGTGAGTTATATATTATATTAGAAGTAAGATAATTGTGCCTACTGATACAAATTAGATGGACAGAAAACACATATCTCAAAGTTACACTAGCATCCAACAGTATTAAGTATTATATTATACAGATATAGAGTTCAACTAGAAACAATTATTTTCACTGATGAACAATTTCAAAGCCTTTAAAAAAAGAGAAAAAAACTATTAGCAATGCATTGCACAGTGGCATTCTTTAAAAGAGGTAAATATTCAGCAGTGGACGAATAAAGTCTGATGGCAAACAGGCTGACATGCTAGAAATGGTCAGTGTCACCTACATACTTAAAAATGAATTTATGACTAGCACTTGCTGTCTATCCTGAGACATAAGGTAGTTATTCTCTGTACCAGTAATTATACAGTCTATCTAGCCCCACTTCTCAAAACACAGTAAAGTTATTTCATAGAAGAAACAAGCATGATCATGGTGCCCACATAGAAGGGAATGCAGCAGAAAACCATCCCATCAACTTGTAAAAAATGGAAATATATTGCTACATATACACATATTTCTGGGATTTTCAATTCTTGAAGTGCCTTTTTTGTTTGTAACACTGAGGCCTCAAGGCTTGTTCAAATAAGTTTTGTTTTTATTAATTAATCGGAAATACATATTTACAGAATGGAATACCACCACAAGATGATAGTACAGTATCAGAATTATCAGAATTTTTAAAATCAATATTATTAGAATTAGGTGTAATTGAAAAGAAAAAGGAAAATTATTTACAAAGTGTGTTCATTGATAACACAATAGAGTTAGAGACCGGTGATGGATGTGAAATAACTCTGCAATTATTGGAAAGTAATGATGTAAGAATTTTATTTACTTTTTATTGTTAATCAAATTTTATAATAAGTTTTATTCATGATAAGAAACCTTATATTGTAATGAATTTAAACTTAAACTTTAATGTTATGTTATAGTTTTAGTATATTTTGATATCATTTCACATAAAATTCATTAGATTTTGATGATATTTTTCAAGAAGATAGGTGTACTCTATATTATCTGGAAGAGATATATATTATTTCAAAATACATAATTATCTTCAGGCCAGATGAGAATGATGAGAAAAACATAAGTGTTTACCTTATGTGACCTTTTACATATACCTCGACAAAAAACCTCAGTAACATAAAAAAGTCATCATCATCATTGTTGATGTGTTTTATTTCTACTCGTCGAAATCAAGGAAGAAGGATAGAATTACTCACCATCATATGCAATATTCTCATGTTCAGGTGCATAAATAAATTTAGGAAGATACATTTTCAGCAATCTGGTCAAGATCAAACCCACACAAGATCGATCATAATGTGACCAGAAATGTCAACAATATTTTATAAAATCCCATATTTTGAAATCTCTTTATTTTACAGGAGGTAATCACTTTAGGGGATCAAGGAATAATACCTAGTGTGGTTTCAAATAACATACTTTCAAATGTTATGAACGGTGGACAAGATGAAGTACAAGAGTAAGATGTACAAAATATTTTTTTCTACTCTATGTTAGTTAGTTAGCCGTTAAATCTAATTTATTATCTGTCTTATACTGTAAAGTGTAGTGTATACATAGGAGGTAACAGACTGTGGCGATTCTTAAGCAGATGGGCTCAATCTTTTCGATTAATCAATCGATTGGCGACGAAATATTGGTTACATTTCCTAGACGCTCAAAATTGAATTCGAGTGACGCCGGATCGCCTAGCAGTTAAGCCGTAAGCTTACTATAAATGATAAGTTATTAATAAATAATAATTTATTAGTGGCCGGCCCGTGTGTGGCGTGTGTGGCAAGAAGTTCGTGAGCCGTGGCGTGCTGCGACGTCACCTGCGAGTGCACACCGGCGAGCGACCCTTCGCTTGCCAAATATGCACGCGACGGTTTGCGCAGCGGGAAGTGCTAAGGAGACACGAGCTGGTTCACCAGGGTAAGCCTTTTAATGCCTACTTTCAACACTTATGAGGAAATTAGTAAATATGATAGTTTGTTTGTTCTTTGATAATTCGTGAACGGCTAAATGAACGTTCATATAAATACTTCATCATAATTTAGTGTAGATACTTTGTATCCTAGTAATATCCATTTCCTACTGAATGTCTGTTAAATCTTGAGTCCCGACAAACCGTAGGCTACAGTTGGCTATTTTTTTTTTAAATGTCCTATGCTGTGGCCCGAGGGCCTTTGAGCGAAATCGTAGCAGTGGGTGGGCAGATGGCTCACCCAAGAATAGTTGGTTAATAGCTATCTTACTGCCCCATATTCTCTTGCAATTTTGTCAGTTTTTAATATTTCATTTTTATTAAGTAAATACTGACTTTCATCCACAGAGAGTCGCCCGTTCCCGTGTAACATTTGCTCGAAGAGCTTCACGCAGCGCGCATCGCTGGCGGCGCACGTGCGCACGCACGTCCCGCCCTCCGCACGCTCGCTAGCGCTGCACCAATGCGCCGTCTGCCCCAAGATGTTCCTACACGCATCTGGTAGGTTACACAATTACATAAAGATATTAACTTATTGGCTGTATTTTCGACGTAATTTTTTGTAATAGTTTATTTATTTTATTAAGGGCCTGTTTCACAGTCTCCAGATAAGTTCCGAATAGGCTATTCACAACATATTTGACAGATAGAGTATGGAGTATCAGTCAAATATGTTGCGGAATAGCCTATTCGGAACTTATCTGGAGATTGTGAAACAGGCCCTTACTAACATATAGCAAAATCCTGGATTTTTTCACTTTTAATTCAAATTTAACATGCTTTTTATAGGACTTAGCCGACACATGAAGGAGCACAACGGGAACACGATGTGGTGCAACAAGTGCATGCGACAGTTCCGCGACCGCAGCTCGCTGTTGCGGCACCAGCGACGCACGCACGGCGCGAGCAGTCCACAAACATAGCACAGTCTCGTCCATCGACCACACAGCCTATAGACTCCTAATGTTTGATTTTTCGTATTAAATGCATTCTGGCAACTAGCTGAGGTGAGACGAAAGGGGTTGCAATGCTGTGATTAGCTAATTCAATGTTATGTGGTCGATGGTCTCGTCATATTATGATTTAAACTTAAGTAGTCTCTGGTTCAACAATGATATTGTTGTTGTTTTTGTTTTAAATAATTTGCAGATGAACGTAATTATGAGTAGCAGGGTTTCCATAGTGTAAAGAATAAAATAAAATTAATTTTATTTAGTAGTAGTTGTCAATATAAATTGCATCTTTGCTATAGTTACTTCTAAGACAACTTTTTTCCAGTATAATAGGTACATAATATTGAAATGTATAAATTTAAAAATTTTCAACTTCTAATAATAAATGGAGGTATCCACATATAGGAAAAAATGTATCTTATTAAGGTTTAATTTTCTATTTGATATGCTGCTCTGTTGCAAGGTTAAGTATTACTAAATCTTGAGTATATCAAACTGAGTTTTTAGTCTTAGCTAGTCATGTTACATTTTATACATACATATAAAACCATAAAAATCCAGACATTCATTAGATATGTATACCTCTGATCAAGATTTATATTTTTTCGTTTATTATATGGACTTTTCATGAATTCTGGGTTGACGATATAAAAACAAACCATTTTACTATAGTATGGAAACCACTCATGATTTTTGTAAGGTACATTCCAATACATGTAAAGCTAAGCTACTGTAAATATATGTAAAGCTAATCACTGATTTAGCAGAAAAAGTTAAAGGGAGTCAGACTGCAATTATGTAATGAAAATGAGTTGTAATGAAAATGAGTTATAATTTAAATGAGCTAATGTAAAGCGCAGAGATTTAATTTGACATTTGAATCAGAACAAAAATCTATGAAGTAGCAACTTTTTAACGTTTAGTTTAAAAGAATTTTGCCTTTTGTACTTTTATTTAATATTCAAGTCTAAAAGGTAATGCGATAAATGTATTTTTTTATATTTATTTACCTATATTATAATAGATATCAATTAATAGGCTTTATGCAGTGCGACGCAGACCACACACGTCACAGAGCTCGCACTAAACGCGCCTTTTAGGCTTGAATACATTTTACTGCGTCTGTGTCCGCGTCGCGACGCACTGTCTTGTCTGTGTAAGGAGAAAATAAATAAAACCCATAATTATTTACTAAAACGTTTTATTGGAAAATTTTCATCCTAGAATGAAAGGCAACGTGGTATTGTATAAATTTGAGAAATTCAAAATATGAAATAGTCGAATACTGTCGAGCGCCCCGTGAGGGCGCCACTGTACGAGGGATGACGGATGGCACTCGCGAAACAAAACACATACTAATTATTTGAAACTATATTTTTCACAATTATTCTCAAAAACCAAGTAAACGCCACCGCATTGTTACATATGGAATGCCTTTAACTCACTTAAAAATAACATTATACACATCCTATAAGCATACAATTAAATATTTTTATTTAGATTTTTATTTTGAATAGGGATTAAGAGTGTAGGCCGATCGAGTTGTGTCGTGCCGTCTCGGTACGGCAACAGAGCGGGCGTGCCCCCACCGGCCGCACTCAAGGGCGGTGTGGAGGAAACTGTTATTACGCTTGGAAATCTCTAAATTCAACTCCTATATCTAAAGTATAAATGATTATAAAAATAAATAAGGGACGTCGCCCCCTCCCTTTCACCCCCAGTATTATCAAGACGTTTCAGACGCGCGTTCCGCGTTTGAGCAAACTAGTAATAAATTGAAACCTCAAAAATATCGGTGTTTGACACGTCATTTATAGAAAACGCAAGTGAAGATTGGAAGAGATAGAAAGCTAAGTGTTAATTTATAGTGATACAACTAAGGGTCCCACAACAACTCCCATAACAGTAACATGACGGTCGAACGAACGAGAAACTATTTAACCTCAAATAAAAACAATAATAAAAAGAAGCACACAGCATTCTAATTTATGACTCAAAGATATACTCCCGATACAAATATGTATAATTATTATATAAAATTGAAACCGCTTAAAAATAATTATTATAATTAAAAATATCTGTGTGCCTTGATTTTAAACAATCAGAGTTCGGAAAACATCCTCACGTAAAATGTATACATACTCGGTTATATAGCACATTATAGTCTAAAATAAAATTACTATTAAGTAATAATAATAATCAATATTTACATTTATAGTTCCGGCGACTACGAGGGGAACCTGCGTCGCCGACTGTTTAGAGTTGCTATTCTCTTGGCGCGGTGCAGAGGTCAACGTTGCCTGGACGGTGTACACATGTTAGAACTCGTTACGACTACTTCTACTCGCCCACCAACCCAACGAAGTCTCTCTATATGACAAGTCTATACACCAAACGTTTGCGTTATTTTGGCACTGATTATCCGCGACTCCGTCAGGTTGGTCGATAACTATATCTTTCTGGCACGATCCGTGTCAGACTAAAACCGTCGACTGTTTATTGACACGTGGCATTCGAGAGGAGACAATGTGGAGATCGACTTGGATCGGTGTAAATATATTGCAATGATATTTGCAATATATTTAAACCGCATCTTCAATTAAATATAAAAATATATAAATTAGTCTCAAAACACTACGTTTTAGATATGAAACATGAATAGAATTGTCTATACTAGATCGATATATGTTCGCCGATGCCGGTGCAGTCGAAGGGTCCACAGTGTCGTCTCTCGGGCGGTGCGCGCGGCGCGGGCGTTACATGTTCTCGAACTGGTCGACGCGTCTCTTGGTGTTGCCCTTGCGGATCTCCCGCAGCGTCTTGTACTTGTCGCGTCCCTGACGCACGTTCTCGCGGTGAATCTTGTCCATGGCCGTCTCCTTCGTCTCATCCCGAGATTGAGCCAAGTCTTGTTTCAACGCCTGCAACATTATATTATAAATAAATTTACGATCAGAACTACTACGTTCTTGTAATACTATACATCTTTTTTATGTATTAAATGTGTTGCCTATTCTAAGACATGAGATGTAAAAACTTTGGAGCCAGTAATTACATTTTCTGTCCTGACTTTCTTTCCGAAACCCATCAAAGTTATTTCATGAGACAAACAATGATGTGGTACTCACGCAGACAGGAGCAACTGGGATTGTAATCCGGTAATGTTTATCGAATGTAGTGTACAATGACGTGGGCGTACCTTGAGTTGGTTGTGCAGGCGCTCGCTGCGCTCGGCGAGGGTCTTGCGGTCGGCGATGGGGTCGACTAGCTCGTCGGGCGCGCGCACCAGCTCGCCGCCGCCCGACTCGGAGCCGCCGTCGGAGCCGTCGCCCTCGCCCTCCCCCTCACCCTCCGCCTCCTCGCCGCGCTCCATCACGTGGTGGTGCTGCGGGGTGATGGCGGCCGCCAGCATCGCCTTTGCCTCGTCCTGAATGGTACAGATAACATGTATGAAGATATGTTGCAATACATAGAAAATGATAAGTTTTCATACTTAAAGAAACATCTAGATTCTAGACAATCGTGGTTTTACTAATCGGGTACAAAGAGACGAGAGATTCATAAAGAAATAGTTTGAAATGACATTTACGACTGCTTATATAAAAATCTGCTTTATAGTATCACGCACATGTCATGTTATTGGAAAAAAGAACAAAAGCTTCTCTGGCTATTGAATATGTAATTTACTGCAATACATTAGTGATTAGACTGATCTCTTGCTTTGTGCAATGCATGAAACCGTGTTTCGCTGACATGTCACGAGTAATCGATACACGGATTAAAAATAACACAGTGTCACATAGAATTATAACGATTATTGATACATAATATAAGACTCAAATTTAGTATACACCATTTCTTATGCTTTATTTTATTACAACCTACTTAAAGGAATCAGTTTCTGAACATAAACATATATAGGTATGTACGAGACGTCACAGGGTGCGTCCGTACACGCACGCACCTGCTTGCGGCGCGCCTCCTCAACCTCCTCCTGCAGGCGACGCGTCTCCGAGTCCTTGAGCTCGACCTCCTGTTGGATGCGCGACACCTCCTCTTGCTTGGTGCGGATTTCGTCTTCCAGTTTTTGGCGCTCGGCTGCCTCCATGTTCTACGACACATTAAATCCATTATTAATGGTCCTCTACATTTTAAAATAGAAACCAGATTTTCTAATACGATACAATATATTATGTACACTAAGACATTTTTTATCTTAGATAATTCTGTGCATGTTATAAAGAAAATTGCATTTTTTAGTAGATAATAGTAGTAGTAGATAGTAATACTGAGAGCCAATTGACTATGCTTTATTCATTGAGTCAGCTTGGTAGCAGACTCATTTATCAAATAAACGAATTTGAATTAAAGCACCAATCTTTTCAAAACCAGCAAAGGGTATTTAATTAGACAGCGGTTTTGACTATGAACTTATTATAATACGGTGTATTCCACATCCCCGAAGACTTCAATCATCAGACAAAAGAGCGGAATACATAGAATTAGTCCATAATTCAACTATTAAACCATCGTTTACTCATTGCGCGTGTACTCCACAGACTTTAATCTTGAGGCATGTGGCTAGTGGTGAGGCGTTACCTTGGTCTCCTCCAGGCGCTGCATCATGGCCTGCAGCTCATTCTGGCGCTGCTCCAGTTCCTCCTTAGCGGCCTGCAGCTGCTTCAGTTGCTCCTCCAGCCGGCGGATCATTTCCTGAGCCTCAATCAGGTTTGCCTGCAATTTTTTTTCATATTGAATTACTGTCATTAGCAGCGATATCACCCGGGCCATTTTGTTTTTGAGTCGATTTTTTAACAACAAGAAAACAAAATACAGTCGTTAAAATAGGACTGGAAGAAGCAAAAAAAAACCAAATTTTGCGCGTCATAATATTAGTATAAATAACAGCTCACTACTCACTACAGTAATTTTGAGAAATTGAATAGAAAAACGATTTGTTTAACATAACACAAATTAATACTATTTATATTGAAATTTTCGAAACTAGAAATTTTGAATTCGGGCAATTTACACGGAAGTTCATAGCACTATTTCTGAGATAAGAAGAATAAAAAATAGTCGCATATTGATAGCATGCGCATTACCTGCGAGCGTTCCATCTCCTCCTGCATTTGTTTGAGGCGGTCCTCGTATTCCTGCTGTTTCTTTTCCGCGCGTTCACGGGCCGCAATCTCCAGTTGCAGTTTTTCTCTGTAAATTAAATGATAATTGATTATTTTCAATACAGCAATACATTAGTACAATGTGAAATTAACTTGTAAGGCTAAATTCATAGCTAATTTTGAATAAATTATGTACCTCTGCGCTTGCTTGGCCAGTTTCTCTTCTCTCGCTTGCGCCTTCATCTGCTGCACGTCGATGGTGTCGGGCTTGCGCCGGCGCATGTACAGCTCGTGGTTGCCCATGCACAGCGCCAGGATACGCTTGTTGACGCGCACGCGCGGCGCGAAGAACACGAAGTCGGGCGCCTTCTTATCGATCGGCTTTATTATGAACTTTCTGTCGTTGAACGATATGTTCCGGATCTCGGACCACGGAAAACCGATTTTCGGTGTCAGTCTGGAAAGTGAAACATATGTAAGACATTTTCTGTTGATTATCTTTTATAGATGAATATTATGTAATATTATTATTTATTGACGACCTCTGTGACTCAATGCTTAGCACGTTAGCGCTCAAGCCCGGAGGTAGCGGGTTCGAATCGCGCCAGGGAACATAGGTCTTTACCTATGAAATTGCCGTTCTGCAGTACTGGTCATTTCAAAATAATATTTGTTTGGCTAAAAATTCTCATTTTAAATTAATTTTATTTTAAAAATATGATTTTTTTCCTCTATTGTGTAAAATTTAGTAATTAACTTGTTAGTTTAATCACAAAATTCTGCTTTATTGTCATAACACAACTTCAACGTTTTTTAATTAAATTTAGCATGTATTTAGTAAATATAGTAATAACTAAGATGTATATGATATCAGGAATCAGAATATTATTAAGAATAGAAATACTTTTGTGATCATTATTACTATTTTTAGTATAGTAGTCAGTGGCGTAACTACAGGGTGGCAAGTCGGCAAAATGCCACGGGCCCCAGCTGAAAGGTGCCCCTGGTCGGAGGAGAATTCCTACTCCCAACATTTATTATTACACATTTAGTAAAAAAAAAAGTGTGTCTTTCCTAGCATCCGATGAATTTGCCACGGGCCCCGAACGGTATAGTTACGCCACTGATAGTAGTAGTGTTTCAACATGCATACACAGTAAAGTCACGGATCACGCTTAGTATAGCGATAAATTAAGACCATTATCGAGGATCCTGTTGATGAATGAAGTTGAATCACTAACAACCTTCAATATTGACTTTGCTCTTGGCGTGTTCGCGTTTACGTTCAGCTTATTATTTACAAGCCTTGAAATTATAAATGTAAATAACCAAATTAGTCGTTGAAGAAACAACTAATTGGTGACCTTAAAGTGAAGACAAAAAATGTGTATAAAATGAGATTCAATTCGTAGAAATGAGGATGTGACGTAGCGAAGCGTGTCTGACTAAGCCATATATATATATATATATATATATATATATATATATATATATATATATATATATATATATCAATAAAAAAAAATTATCGGATATATATTTTTTTTTTGTATAATTTGAAATAAATGTAAGAAAGTTGTTATAAATGTGGATTTATATTTTTGTATAATTTGAAATAAATGTAAGAAGGTTGTTAGTGGTGCATACGATTTTCAAGGGACTGGTTTCAAAGCGCCAGGAATACAAACGAGAAATTATATTGTAGAGTTTCCTTCCTATCGTACTGCGAAAGCAACTAAGTGTGTATATGTGTATAATAGTCAGTTTTAAATAAAAGATATAGAGTTATTTGTGTAATATTTACATGTTGTTTTCTTATATTTTCGCTAATTAAGTTATTTCATTATAATTCAATTATTATAATGAACTAACTTTTACGGATTTTATTGCGGTTTATCTAGTTTTTTACAAGTTCACGGGAGGACCATGGTTGCTGTAAAGCATCTGAAACATCGGGCGTGTAAAAAATCGGTTGTCTGTAAAGTCGGTTTTATGACGATAGTTGAACGTGACAACGTCATAAGAAAATACTGATGGGCCAATTGTGCCCCTTTGTCGCTCGTTCCGCGCTCTCGCTTGCACTTAGCCTTAAATGGAACGCCTCAGCGAGGTAACGCCGAATAAGTCGATGCTTTTCGGGCGTGCAGCCGGCTCCATCGAATTATAAAACGTTGTCACGTCAAAAACCTAAATCTAGTCCAGGCAACTGAATCGTTGCCTATCCTGAGAAGTATAACGCAAGTGTTGGTGCAAACTATATGCCTGCTCTGTCATAATATGTGCGAATATTAATCTTAAAAATTACACGTTTTCGTACACAGTGATGACATTTTGATTATTAATAATCGTCGTCCTACAAAAATAGCTATCCGAAGCAGTACAAAGTCCAAGAGCGCTACATTTTTCACCTTTACCTAATTAATGTGTTATCTTATCGTGTTATCTGCTGTCATCATACGGCAAATTACTACATAACTCGATTCTGATGTAATTGTAAAAATATTTCAAATTGTTATACTATACTTCAAAGGATTGAGTTTTGACTTTTCAAATGATTTATTATTATGTAGATACTTCGTTTAGGAATTATAAATATTCATATATAGCATAAATAATTATTCCTTAGTTTAGGTATATATTTTTGTACGATTAAAAAAAAAAATTGGCAGGATAAAGGCAGGTCTATGCTCAACTATGGGCCATAACGGACTAACAATGACGATGATTGTTAGTATAGTAGAAGTAATAATAGTAGTAGCAGTAGTATTAGTAGTAGGAGTAGAAGTAGTAGTAGTAGTAGAGGTGGTTGTAGTGGTAGTAGTAAGAGAATGTCTCACTTGTCATCCTTCTCGTAGATGTTGAGCCCGAGCGCGTCGACGCCGAGCCACAGTTCGGTGTTCTTCTTGTTCCGGATCTCGAAGTAGTTGACTCCGTACATCTCCAGGTCCTGCGCTATCTTGAGGTACTCCATCATGGCATCCTCGCGCAGCATGCCGCGGTGCTCCTGCCACCAGTTCGTGATGCTCTGCTCCCACTCCTCGCGGGACATCTATGGACGAATGTTATTGATTATTTATTAGGTAAATTTTTCGGTTTTATTACAAAACCTCAAACAAGCGCGAGTTTGACCATTTGCCATTACTATCTCTCTTACCAAATTTCATGATTCAATGGGAAGTAGGTATCCTATAGGTTTTCCTACGCACCTGTACTTCTTCTAGTGAAGCGGGTGTCTATGACCACTCACCAGGTGAACGTGACTGTCCGTTTGCCTCTGTTATTCTTATATAAAAAAAGAAACGAGACTTGGGCGATTAAAAAAACGTGTGTTTCAATGTAATATGACAACAAATTAAAAGTTTTCATATATTTCCGCATTACTTTTGATTTGAGACTCATCTTCTTACCGATTTTCATAATCAAAGTCATAGTATTTATTCCATGTCAAGTGGGAAATAGGTTTTGTTTTGACAGACAGACAGATCATTAAGTGACCTGAATGCGAGTGATGAGATCACCGTTTTGTAATATTGAGGAACGGGACCGTCAATAAAGAGTGTTTACCTTGTGCTGGTCGGTGACGCGCTGCGGCAGCAGACGGTCGTTGGCGAGGAAGCTCGGCCCGTGGAGGACGGGGTTGTGGTCTCCGTGACGCGCTTGCACCGCGTACGACGCGAGCAGCACGGACGTCTCCGGCGGGCAGTAGATCTCATCTGACAGTATTGCATTCTTAACCTAGAATTAACATTAAACGCTTTGAGAACAGAGCAGCGTACAGCAGAGTACATTTTACAAATTTTATTTCAGCTAAGTTCTACATACAAAATGTATAGTATCTTTATGTATTTACACAGTAATTTCTCGCTAGGTTCCCTAAAACAATCTTCCACTAACACCATGAATCACCAATTTCGAACAATTCTGTGTCAGTTCTAAACCTCATTCTACCCGTCTGAATTCTTTGTTCTAACCCTGTCTCCATCAATGAACATTTACGACCCATATCTAGCTATTTTCATTTTATTGAGTAAAGGGCGACTGTTATAGGTGTTCAGTGGTAGTCAAATTGATCAAATCCAAAAGACTGCTATTGCAAAACTTTATTGTCACTGTAACATATTATAGAAAAGAAGAAGAATCATTTTAAAATAACGTAAACGTACACTCTCGATAATTTGTCACAACGATCAAATTACAATTCTTGTAAACGTATTACCCTATTTCCCCTGTATTGAATGTAGTACAATATTGTATTTACGTAGCGATAACGGATTCCTAACATTCGTTTTGTCACGTAATAAAAACATTTTCACTTAGCATGCAATAACCTGATGTTTTATTGAGTTTATACCGAGTAATGGAAACCAGCTTGTGTGGATCTTGGTGCAATGACAATTCTTATTAAATATCTTTTAAAGCAAGGAACTGTTCTATCTCCATTAGTATTTATTAGTAAGAATGGTATAGTCATCATTATCTTCAATTTTGTTTATCATTCCTCAACGATAGTGAAAACGAATGATAATTTCTTAAGCAAATTAAGATATTGCTTTTACGACAGTCGCACTTATGCCGATTTTAGAGTTGTAACGACAGAGATGGTCAGTCCGTCATAAAAATTGAAAACTATTTCACGCTACGAAAGTGATTTTCGACTTCCGACTGTTGAAGTTAAATCGAATTGAGCATGCCAAACTCACAAATCAAGGCAACATCGGGTTTTACCATGTCTTTTCCACTTGTCTAATGTATTATTATATGAAATATTTTTTAAATACACATTATATAATCAGATTACCATAAATATTACTCATTTTATTCTTATGGGAGTACCAAACTCTGAGCCTAAATTAATATTCACAGTTTCAATTAAAATGTAAATATTTCTCTTAGCAACATAGTTTCTTGTAGGTAAGCGGTTTTCAATTCTATCGACTATATTTATTGTTTTAAGTAGTTGTAGTATATTAATTCTAGGAAAAAAAACTTCTTCGTTTTATTTATCGAACGTTGGTTCGAAATACAGATATTGCCGCCATTTTTGTAGTCTCTACCAAGAAAAAAAAATTGTGTACGTTAAACATGAGATCATCAAATTGTACACTTACTGAAATGTATGATGAAAAATCTTTGTGACTTTTGATGTGGTATAGTAATCTTCGAAAGTTTTCACATTTATTTTAAGCTTTTCTTTTTTTTTTTTTAATAATGGATAATCTTTCACCTCTGAGTGACGGAGGTGACATAATCATCACCACAAGTCTAGCTAGGACTATCGAGCTATGTCGCACGGCTGATTCCGCGGAAAACAGCTAGTGTAGTAGGAATTAAAGCATCACAAACCTGTAGGTAGAATAGTTTGAGCGTGATCTCCTGAATGAGCTCGTCTGCAACATCTTCAGGGTAGAATTTGGCTCGGAACTTAAACTGAAGTGGGTTTTCCTTTTTCACATCTTGTTGCATCACCTACAAAACAAAGTGCAAAATAAATTAATAACACGTTTGGACATTTATTCGAAATGCTATTTGTGGATATGTATTCTACATTATCAAAACTACGGTTGGACAATTATTGTTAATTAAATTTAAAAAAAAAGTAAACTACTTTTACTGAACGCTTCTCGTGTGAATAAGCACCGCTTATGAATACGCTTTCTTTTATTTATAAATGAAAATTGTACGTTTTAACGTGAACTAACAAATCACTATATTTTACTTTTCGTACTTTGTTTTTTTTAAGTCAAATGAAATAAAATCTGACAAAACTAAACAAGCTTGGTAGTCAGTCAGTGGCGTTATCTTTCAGTACATGGCATCATACTTTTTCTCATAGTACAACGTCCAATTAAAACAAATCTCCCACCATACAGATGAGACCAGAGACAGCTGCGTCGCAAATGTTCCAGTCATTAAACTAAATTGTTATTTACGAGGGATATCCAACTTCCTTATACCAGCTCCCGGCAACACGTCTTAAGAGATTTAATTTCAAGCCATTGTAAAATATAAACTCACCACAATTAAGATGTGTCAAATTACAGAGGCGTATCTACCGTCCAAGGCAACATTTACCTCTTATATACTATTAACCTGTTGCGTTCATGACATAGATTTTATTTTCAATTTAACAAAATAGTATTTTCATTCCTTTGACTTTTGTGTTTGAAATAGGTTAGTCATCGGGTTGAGTTGAGGATTTGTGGATATAATTTAAATGATCAATTTAAATGTTGTATCTGTCCTTAAATAACGACTCCTAGATCGTCAACAAACGGTACCAAAATATTCAAACACGATAAATATAACGTTTTAATAGTATTATTGAAATCAATTAAATCACTTTGTATGCAGCTCAAATATTAAAAACGAAACATTATGACCGTGAATATCATAGCTAACATACTACACGATATGAACTGTTAGCTACGTGGTCCACGGTGGTAATATGTGCACATCTTACCCATCTGGAGAACGGTAGCGACCCTGACTTCGTTGCATGCCCAAAAGGTCCAGGGAAAGCGTTAAAAAGGCAACAATTAATTACAATTCCGTGCCAGTTTTGGGCCATACGATACAAAAATGTAGAATAGAGTGTAAATACATATTATAATATAATTATTATGGAATACTATAAAAATAAACGATGTAAGGAATATTTACACTTTGTCATTTACATATTTATTCCAGGAGTATAACATACTATCCTAAACGGGATAGAGATTTTATCCTAAAAACTTGATAGAGAACATATAATCTTACTAATTTCTGAATTAGTAAGCCTTAGCCTTAATAATAAATACATTGAATTATATAATTATAGCAACATTTACGGTACTCTGAATGAACTAAATAAAATGTAATTCTAATGAATATTTCTAAGTCTACACGATGAAGTTCAAAAAAGTAATTAATGATAATATAGAAGAATGGATTATCTCTACATATGATATTATTCTAATTGCTATTTATTATAAAGGTATGATATTAAGGCGCGGTGAATAGACAACTTTAAAATGGTTAATAGAATCAGCCGTTACTTTGCGGAAATCCATTTCAAAAAGATATAAAATTATATACATATATTACTTAGCAATATATCGCGTGAACCACGAAGTCCTTATTAGGCATGCATGCATATTATGTGTGCACTCACACACAGTCTGTAAAGACTGCGTGGTTCGCGGGATTGATTTATTTATTTATTTATTTATTAGGACCAAATACAGTTTTGCATCAATAAAGACAACAAAGAAGTACATTACAATAGTCTAATCTAGACACAATAACTAATTACATTCGGTCACAATTTTGCTAAGTAATATACAGGATGTCCCGGAAAGTAAGGATCAAACGAAACAGGGTGTTGTGCTAGGCCATTCCAAAACTTTTTCTCCCAGGACCCTCCCCTCTATCTCGTAAAGAAAAAAAAATATGGCCATTATTTAATCATATTAAAAAACATCTTCCCAAAACCTTTATTTTTTTATTTTTGGTAAAAAATTTAGAGTGTGTCTCTACACTATGTTAGCAATTTCACATCTAATTGTAACATAATGAGTGAAAGAAAAACAAATGGATTTATTTTTTTTTTCTTTACGAGATAGAGGTTCCTAAGAGAAAAAGTTTTGGAATGGCCTAGCAAAACACCCTGTTTCGTCTGATCCTTACTTTCTGGGACACCCTGTATAATTTAATATCTTTTTTTAACTTTAAAAGGTACTTGAGGAGGTGAAGCAAATGAATTGTGGGACGATTAGCTCAATGTTACTGTTGTTCTACGTAGAAATGAAAGAAAAACGAAAAGACGACGCGATGGTATGATTTTCGTTCGAATTATGTACTTATAAATATTCCATTACAATCCTTAAATAAAAATAACAGTTCCTCTTATTACCATTTAGTACATCAATGTCATTAATTTTATAAAAAAATGTTTACAAATAATACAGACACAATTGCTAGAATGTATAATGGTAAGAATAATTCTGGTTATTTTAAGATTATTATTTTTGCTATCGAGAAAACTTTTCGAAAATGTGTTTAAAATATAAATATGAAAAAACTTTTTAATTAAACCTATTTGGACTATACACCGCGTCTTAAGAACAATTTATAAATTCATAATGTAAATGCAATAAGTATGTGTATGTTTGATATATAGCGATAAAATTCTCTACATGTTAGTAAGCACCTAGTCAGACCACATCATACCGTCTATGTAGACATAGATTTCGTTCGAGTTTGCTGTCGTTATCGGCGCGTGAGTCATGTAACTTAGAAAACCCAATCCGTTTAAGTCTTAAAAGGATATTAAAATGGGATATATTTACAATACGGAATTAATATAATTAAATTAAATTAATCTAACACCTCACAGTGTTTTTATCATACTTTGTCTGAGTAACGATAAGATATTTATGTAATGACGAAATATTTATTGAATTTATATTATAATCTCAGTATTCTTTGATTTGTGAACTTGTTCTGTGTAAATTAAATTCGTATACCTATTTGGGTATTACATTTGGTTTAGTCTTTTAATTAACAACCATCTTTAGACTGTAAAAAAATATCAAAACCCGTTAAATGCAGCGATAATTTCAACAAATGTGAGTTATTTGCATACGTTGGCAAATTTGTGTAATTAAAATACAATATATTTTTCATTATGAGTGAACTATAAACCTCAATCATTATCAATAATTACTCTGTTGACATACCAACAGAGTTTATTAACCATTTAAAAGATATTACTATCGTTTATATTTTTTTTTCAATTTATTTGTTTTTATTACATTACATGAGGCAATGGAACTGGCAGTCATAACTTTATATTTATCTTGGTATGATTTTATTTTTGTTCGTAACGACTAATGCTCTTTAAGAAACTTTTCTCTCTCTAATCTTTTTATGAGTAATAATAGTTTACAGGAACAGGAATTTAATTTTAAATAATTTATTCAATAGTAAGCTTTATCTGTGCGCATCTGTCGGCCATTAGATAAGATATGCAATGCCGTAACGTACTATGAATTCGCCGAGAATATAAGCCTCGTACTTAATTTTATTTATAATCATATTAGATACGCATACCATTGCCCCTTAATATCGCATTTTCTACTTAGCTCATCAAGTGAATATAAAAGCGCATTTATTGCATTGCTTATTATATTTTATATACTGTAGTCTGTATCAGATGCTTCTTTTGTCATTATCCTTTCCGTTTAGCTTTTTCATTAAATCCATTTATATCATCCAGAAAAATATACATAAGAATACACATACAATACAGAAAGAAACTTATTTGTTTGTCTGTTTCACATTTGGATTACATTATAGTCTTCATCAGACTAGCGCGTTAAAGTCTGCTAATACTTTAAACTTTTCTAGACTCAAAAAATTATAAGTTTAATTTCATAACGATCTGTTTCTAGCTTACAAACCATTCAATTTTAGCCTTAAATATTATTTACAGTCGATAATAAATGGGGAAAAACATGATTTCTAGCTTCCATACACTTCAGCAGACCTTACCAAATCATCTGCCCTGTCATAGGCGACATCTTCATCGTTCTCGGGCGACACCATCTTCTTGACGGCAGTGGTTACACATCTTGCAGTCTTCCCCATCATACTTTCCGGCTTTCGGATAAATTTTCATATGAATCATTTTTAGACATACCGTTTATATTACTCAGTTTTCTACTTAGTTTTTGCTACTTATTTATTTATTTATTAATTTTCACATACTTATAGGATCTATATAATATAATGATCACTTATGATCTTTTTAGCAGCTAAGTTTATAATGAGGGTTCGCTACGATAATACTTAATATATAAGTTCATGAACAGTTCAGTTCTTCTATATCCTATATTCCATTCATCTTTCATTTTATATGAATTAGGATAACGTATTTCAATAGCAAATTGTTGACATTAATTTAGATGATAATCTTTAAAAACTTAACGTAACCGAGCAGAAAGTTCACCACGACGTACCTAAATATTAACATGTAATAAAATAGTTAATTTTTAACAATAGTATTCCGGCGGATCTAGGCATATGCTGTTGGTAATGTCGCGGATGCGTTATCCGTTTGCACCGACGAAACGTTTATTAAATAGTTTCTACATCATTTGACGGAATACTTGATCGTTTTCGTAATATCCCAATAAACGGTCGGTTCCGCTGAGTAAAATCTCAGTATAATCTAATGATGTATAAGCGTTAGACCTGTGCCGATTAAGCAATGCCGCGAACCGTGGGAGAGGCGAAAGTACGGTCAACGACCTAACGACCGAGATCGCTTACAATCAGCTGTTTTTTTATTATTTCTTACGTTAATCAATATTTTAATTATTTTTTGATTCCTCTGCCGACCTAAATCTGTGTTTAGGTACAACCAAAAGAAAAAAAAAACACATAATCGTCAGGCCACATTCGTTTGTAATTTGCCTAACTAACGTACAATCTTGTGCTTACTGTGTATGTAATTATATATTTTTTTTAATTTTTAGATTGTATTAGAAAGTGTATGCAGTATGTATAGATATCGTTAAAGGGCCAGATTAAGGCATTCACCTTGATACGCGTCTCACCGGGGCGCTGGGCCACACCGACGAATGTTTAGCATTCACATACCGATATACTGCGCCAACAGCTTTGTTTGTGTCGATGTAAATAATTGTGAGTGAAACTCGTAAAGCGTGCGAGACATTTCTCTTTACCATTGATGTGTACGCGCGCGTTCGACCGATTTATGTAAGGTGCGAGAAACACTCTTTTATGTTAGTGGTATAGGCAAGCTAGCGGACGAGTCGCCTGTGATCCTGAAAGTTTTGGCGCCATTAATTACCCTGCCCGTCCAACTCTCAACACAGCAAGCAGGAGTAAAAAGGCAGAATGTACCCACAACTAGGGTTGCCTGGTCGTCAAACCTAATAGCCGCACAGACCAGCTAGCTTGGAGTAGAAAGACCCAGACATTTGGGTAGAAAGACCGGACACAATACATTACTGAGGATTCTGTCTCAGTATTTATAGGTACGACAAAGAAATTGTAGGTAAAATCAAGTTTTTTTTATTTACATTTTGTTAAATTCTAGTGAGCTAATAGATCAAATCGAATGTCAAGACAGTCTTAGCCTAAGACTAATTTGGCATCGCTTGTTTGCAAAATGTAAAAAGTCTGAAAAAAGTCGGACACCGTTTATTTTGGCCGGACACGCAATCAAAAAGCCTACCTATGTCCGGCTTTATCCGGACGCCTGGCAACCCTACCCACAACTATGGCCGAGCGACACGAACGCATCCTCCACCGTTTGTTACATTGGTGAATCACCTGTTCTTTTTATTGCAAAGCGTGTGTTGAGATAACGTTTAACGACCAAGGAGGTTCGGAACTCATTCGCGTGCCGGCAAGGTCGTCTCGGGCCACGTCACACGGTACTTTCTCCGCGTCTCTCGCCACTTGTCGTCTCTACATACTCGACCCAGTTCATTTATAGCATTTTATGCAATTATACAATTATTTTCTAATGTTTGCAACTTCCAAACATCTTCTTTAGGCTTTCTAGTAGGAACAGCATATATGTAGTTTTGTTTGCCATAGTTGGCCATTATTTGTGCGCCATATAACGGTTTATTAACTACATATTGAAGTAACTATTATCCTTATCATGTCTGGATTAGTGGAATAGATTTCAAAACCTAGTATCAGGATGACACAATCCATATATTTTCCTCGAGGAAGTTTAAACTGCCTTATTGGAATGAAATACTCTTGGTTTGTATAAGGTTCATTATAAGTAGGGTTATGTAAATTATATCCACGTGAGAAACTTATAATTGTTATAAAGACATAAAAAAACGAAAATACTCGTTCTCTAAAAACCCGTCAGGCCTCAACTGATGTTTTTTTACTTTTATATAGACTAAAGTTCAAATAGTAGTAGTTTGATAATTTGATAGTAGTACCTAAAAGCTAATGATTCAAAACTTATTTCCAAAAAAATAATGAACGCTATACGCCATCTATTGTTTGACACTGTAAATATTCAACTTTAGAGTGAGTGCGTATTTATCGTAGTGTGTGTAAAATTTTATTTAAATAATTTTGAGTATATTACATTCCTACAAAATCATTCTACACTGGTTCGCTCTACCGGTAGTTAAATTCCAAAATTTATGATATTTCAATATCAGCATTCGATAAGGACACGATATTGATATGACGTGGTGTGACGTCCGTACTACCCCTTCTCCTCCAAACAACCTTCGTGGTGCGCAACCGTTGGATGTGCAGACTGCAGAGGTCACTTCCAGCTGGTCGTGGGAATGGGGTCAGGCGTATCGTCTCGCTTCGGTGACCTGAACGAGCATCGTATGTGCCGATTTGGCGAAGCCAGACAAATACGCGTCCATGACTCCGTGGGCCGAATGGCTCTTTACAACGCTCGATTATTTCCCTTACAGTAATCGGTCCATTGATGTTTTCAGAATTGTTGTATAAGTTTAAAAATGAGATCATTTGTACGCAATATATATATCGTCATTAACAGAGTTATTTTTGTATATTACTGAATCTGGTTTAATCTAATCGCGGATGTTAATTACCCTACAAGAGATTATGAGATACGATGGTTGGCGGTATAGTGATCAGTGTTTGGGCACTACTGAGTTACACACAGGGAAAAACGAATCCCTGGAAGGGCAAATAATTTGTATGATAATTGTGTTCCTGTCATTCATAAAATTTATTAAATATATTTATGTTTTACCATCGACGTTAACCGGCCTAGGGAGAACGTGCTCATTGAACATGACTTTGGTCTTGTCCAAGTTGATCCTAAGGCCCACACGTCGGAAGGATTTATTTAGACTGTGCAGCATTTCCTGGTGGATGGTACCGACGCTCTCACTAATACGTCGTGTAGAGTGCGGTTCTGCGGAGCCAGAGACCAGCTTTGGTCCTTTTAACGAAGGCCTACAGGTCGTATAGCACAGGGGCACTTCCAGTGCTCGCTGGAGTTCTACCGGCCGACCTGGAGGTCGTTCGAGCGGGGCGCATACAGGGGGTGTGAGGGGCTCGCGGGCAGGGAACGCAGGAAGAAGAAGAGCGGATTCCTCAACGACGTTGTTTCCGCTTGGCAGACCCGCTGGAGTGCGAGCGGTGACGGGAGGGAGTTGTACAGCTTCTTCCCTGAAGTTACCTCGCGCTTGGCGCGCCGTTGGATGGAACCGGATTATGTTCTCTCGCAGATTTTGACCGGTCATGGATGCTTTAAGGGTCGCCTGCACACGATGATCCTATGTGACACGTCTTTATGTTACTGCGGACACGATTGCGGTGACACGTGGACCATATTCTATGAGAGTGTGACTTGTATAGAGACGAACGTGAAGCGATGTTGGATGGAATCGACCGGACGAAGGTGGGCCCAGTCTACCACGGAGACCTGATTGCCACGGAGAACAACTTCTGCCAGCTAAGGATGTTCGCGTGGTGTTGAGTCGTCAGCCCCAGAAAGGGGGAGTGACGCTAGGGATGAATAAAAGCACTTTCGCAAGAGGGTGTGTTAGATATAGAACAATAAAAACATTGTTTATCTGTGCTCATCCACTCTAACTTTTATTTGTATCTGGCATCACTGATTTATTCACTTGTCATCTATGTCGACTTATTGCTGCACAGTGCGCATCTGCTTTTGTTAGTCTTTAATCTTTATATAGAATAGAGAAGCTACAATATAGACGTCTTTTATTTATCTAAACCCAATAGGGTGCTTTTGAACTTGTAGGGAGTGAAGAATTGTACGGGGGAAGAGAGCGTTTAAGCAGGTGAACCCCGTACATCTCCCGCGTTTCACTCCGTATACCGAGAGGTGGGTAGGAGCATGGGAAGGTTATGTGCAGCATTTCCTGCAGCCTTCCAGCGACTCGGCCAATATAACGATATCGTCGGCAAAACGAAGGCGTGAGAGATATTCGCCGTTAATGTTTAGCCACATTCTGCCCAGTTTGAAGTTTTGAAGACGTCCTCCAGAGCATTTGTGAGCAGAATCGGAGAAAGAACATCCCCCTGTCGCACTCCTCTCTTCATTATGATTCTTTTTCCCCATCATAATGAGAACCTTTTTGAATAATCTTTTTTTGACAAATCTCGGTTTAAGTATGCCGCCCTACGACTAGGGCGGCATATTCGGTATTGCACGCTAGCTAGCGGCGGGCCTGCATATTTCCGATCCATAACCCACAAGAGCTAGCTCATGTGATTGATCATAATAAAAAAAAAACAAAATTCAAGGATATATTTACTATTATTATTAAAAACTGCCATGCTACTTAATCTGAAGACAGCTCATACATAAAAATGGTGACATATATTCATAACCAATAGGCAGTTGATCGATGTTAAGATAAGCGCGGTGCGTTCCGTGACGCAACGCCGCAGAGCTCATGCCGCATGGTATTGAGGCCGTGTTTCATATGCCGCAGGCCGCGATAATCATAATTATCGCCGATGACAAAAACTAACATTCCGCGATCGCTAGAGATCGCGTGCGTGAGATCCGTCGCGCAACCGGGTTGCCATATACACAAAGGGATTCAGATATTTTGGTTCTGATAAGACGAACGCCGATAGAAAACGCGTTTTTGCTCAATATGGCCTATATGATTCGATCGATTGAATTTTATATTTGACATAATTTATATTTTTAGAAAAAATTAAAGAACAAAACGGATGACACTTTATATCTAACTACAGCGTATAAAATACTTCATTAATGAATCAATTAATGAGAATTCGATAGTAACTTGTAAGCGAAAACAGTAATATACCACCGGTTACTCATTCCGTGACGAAGTTGATGAATCAACCGAGCCGGTAAATAATATGTATATGACACTGACACAATAAGGATTCAAATAGGCATGACGTAAAGCCGAGACGGACCAAAAGGCTGTATGGCTATCTAAACACGTCTTGTGTACTATACACATTTTCATCAACGCCATATTTTAACGATGGTTAAGGCTCTTAGCCAACTTCAATTGAATTCATATGAATTCTTAATTAATAGACAACTCATGTGTTGCAAAATTTTTATATATAATTAGCGAAGCGACGAGGAAATATATCCTGTCATCGTGCAGTAATAATAGATTACGCCAGGAATTCGCTTTCACTATACGCAAACCTGTTGTCAATGTCAAATATCTGCCTTTTAGTTTAGTCACTGTGAAACGAGTTTTTAATGTAACTTGATTAGGAATTCGTCTATCAGAATGTCATTAGTTTCGGCTCAGATCACCGCCTACTGTGTTATCATACTATAGTGACTTGTGTCATGGAAAAGTACTAGCACATAGTAAAGGAAGAGCCTTTATGGGAGAGGAAAACGGACGATCTACGTTACATGAATCATCAATTGACACTAATCCTTAGTGGGCTCTGTTTTCTCTAACACATCCATTTAGAAAATTTCTTGAAATAGCCATCTCATGTCAGGCCTACATCTAAACATGCACTTTACAAAGCACTATTTGTCGTAAATATCTCGATCGATAAATGAAACACGTACATACATTTTGAAGCGCTGCACTGTTTGAATTCACTCAATGTCTATAAATAACATGTTACCATAATTTATTATCGCTTTACAATATTTTATACATTCACACCTAATGCTTTGGATTTACAACATTCTTTAAAAGAGATAGACAAGCCGACGGACCAGTCATGTTATGGTCATAATGTCAAAGAACAAAAATGCCTTCCAGCACTTTGATAAAGCGCTGATACTTTTAAACTGCTGGACCGATATTAACCAAACATACCTAACAAACACCGGGAGGAGACTATCTTTCAAATAAAAAAAACCGCAAGGAAATCGGTTCATTCGTTTGAGAGTTACGATGCCACAGACAGACACACACACAGACAGACATCGACGTCAATCTTATAACACCCCATTTTTGCGTCAGGGATTAAAAAAAAGCAGCTTTATACCACGCAAATGCATACACACTTTATTGTGGTAACTTATAATCATGTCCTCTTTATTTGAGCACTTTAAAATATGTGTCGATCATTCAAACCGCATTACTTCAGAAGATATCCAAACAATTTTCAAATAGAAATACATAATGTATGTAATAGCGAAGGTATCGCTATTATAAATATCGCGACTATTGTTATACGTTACGAGTACAAGCCGGAGACATGTGGTTACGTAAGTGTCAGACACCATGGCAAGTCATTTGCATGATAAAGTGATACTGGAGCCCGAGTGGTGCAGACGATGGCCATAATGACTTTTAATACTGGCTTGTGATAAATATTTCTCGGAAAAGTAATAAATATCATAAATGGTCATAATTTTTTATGCTGTTATTTATTCTGGAATTCATATCAGTTATATTGTTTTTATTATAACAAATATAATGCGAATATATGAGATTATAGGTAAAACTATCATTCGATCGATTTGGACTCAAAGTTTATTTGCACTTAGCGCAAATTAGGTTATTTTTCTCTAGACTTTTAAACGACAAGTAAAACATAAATATACTTATTTTAATTATATTAGTTATTACATCCAGAAACTCAAACACAATTCTAATCGCGTATTTGCCACCAGTCATTTTCCTATATGGCAGTGAGTGTAACTGATGAATATATAATAAATCAGGTAATTTATAGCAATCGATTACCATATCTCGGACAATTGTGATTACATAACGCTTTCACATTGCGCCATGTCTATTCAAATTACATAAACGCAGTTTGGCAGTAAGTAACAAGTGCATATTAAACACTATATTCAACCTTGCATTACGCTCAACCTTCGCCGTTTTCATAAATACATATGATTTAGTATCACATCTGGATTCAGTACGTAAACAGAATACGCTGGCTTTTGCTCGTTTCTCGCTACGGAATAAACGTCTTAAATCCGCTAGAAATTTTACCCACTTAAAAAGACATTGGATGAGGAGGCCTTTATTGGGCAATGGGCGTAAAAAGATTGATTATGAGAGAGCTTCAAAACATGCTGTTATAACTACAATTTCTTAAGGAGGAAGGATTTATGGGCGAACAACATCGCTGTATGAGATTGGAAGTCTGCAATTGGTTTCAGCAGATTCTATATCTTCACTTAATTTTTTAGTCTTTGCATCGGTAGTTTCTAAGGAACTCGGATTGTATATTTTTATTAAGGGTGGTGATAAACTGCTTTTAGTTATAATAGGATATAAACTCTGTGTCGTTTTTATGCCAGCCTTTGAGATTATTTTATAGTAATTATGATTATGCGTGCCTCCACAGTTCCAAGGTTACGTATTTACTTATTAATATTAAAACTAGCTATAAAGATGTTATCTAGGTAATAACGTTGCTATAAAAACTCAATGATTATTTTTAGTCTTCCATAGTGTATTTTTTTGCTATGCCTCATCAAATATATTTCTTCAATTAAATTATATTAAGGTACTACACTACTTATCTAGTTACTGTGCATGAATAAACAATGTTTCTAGTCAAAGCTAGGACAGCTATTTTGTGTTAAATAAAAAAAAAAGTTGAAATCCTGTTTTTTAAATGAACAATATTTTTTATACCTATTTGAAAAGTAGAACGCGGGGAGGAAGTTGTGAATGATGCGTTTTCTTTTGAGGAAGTTGTTGACGGTGTGTTATTTTATCGAAAAAGAGAATATGATCATCTTCAAAACATCCAGACTTATGATTACTTTAAAGTTTAAACCTATGTTGTTTCGAAAACTTTAACTTTAAAAGTTTTAATGTAATCACTTAAAATTGAATTTGAATTATAATGCAACAAACATGTAACATGTGTATAGAGTATACACGCATATATACATAATATTAGGATGTATAATCTTAATATGCAAAAATATTTCATTCAGATAGATAGCGCCATTGAATCAGTCATTCTTGAATACATTATGTACATATTATGTAGGTAATTATTTACCTAAATAACTACTTGTATGCCGTATTTCATAATTATCACGTACTATCTGCTCATGAATTTAAACGAAGTCCGAAAATGATCATAGGTATATTATGACACTACAAGAGAAGAATAACTATGCCTAATAAGTATAGAAAAAAGTTATTTTTTTTTCACATTAGGTCCTCAATCAACGGTAATTGTTTAGAGCTAATGGACTTTAATGTATAGTAATAGAGAATCAGCCGTCCAGGCTTTAATTTAATGTGTATGTCCAGCAGTAGACGAGATAACGGCAAGAATTGCCCTCTGAATGTTTGTTGAAATGAGTTGTAGACAGTTCCTAATGCGTGTAGTTATCGGATTTATGCTTTTCGGTATTTTGGCATTCGATTTCCTCACGGCACTTGCCCTGACCTTCAAGCAATATCATCAAAATCAAGTGCAAGCGCACGAGGTCAGGAGAGTGACCGAAATATACAAAGGCACGAATCGTGATCACAAATGATGTCACACGACCAATTCTGGGATGGCCAGACTCGTTTTGGTTGCATGATGTCACATAAGTGATGGTCATTGCGATTTACTCTTTCCACTTGGAGCTCACTTTTCGGTAGAACTCAAACCTGTTGGTTTTGAGGAGGACATTTCGTGATACTGGTGGCCAATGTGGTAGTGGAATTTCAAGTTGAGGTCAACTTCAAAGGTCGGCTGATCGACGACTTGACGGAAGGATTGTCCATATAGTGGACGTTATTAATCGGTTGCGTGTGGGATCAGTTGCCTAATAGAACGTGGAAGAAGCATTTATCCAGCAGTGGCCTGTGATGTAAAAGAGGCTGATGGTGCTGATAGCTAACTAACATAGAGTAATAGACAGACTTCACATAAAATATAGTCTTGAAATGTGTACGACGTACGTGTCTCCGTGGATAGTAAACATATTTCGTCATGTTTTCACCGAGAGTGAACCGAGAGATTTCACATTACCCTTGCCGAGTAATTAATACAACACGAACATGCGTGTCACAACACACAAATAAAAAAAAAACAATATCATTCCTAAATATAGATTTGTTTCACGTTACATTTGTATTTTATACGTACGTTTAAACGACACAATTCAATCTAGCAATACAGTTTGAACAAATTTTGTAGTCAAATGATTACTTTTGTTCGAAGTTGATTGAAGAAAATCTATAATTAATCAATATTCAACGTGTTGAGATTTAAAAAATAATGAAGGACATTATAGTACCACGTTAACTTAGTCTCGTGGTAGAGTTTAAGTGGCACAGAAACACGGACATAAATGGTCCGTATCCGAACCCGAAATTGACTGGTGAGAAAGCTGCAGACCTGACCTTACCACTATTCGTCTGCAAATTTCACAATTTTGAGATAATTTCGGTGAACAAACATCGTGTTATTCCATTCAGCCAGGCGAGTTTATCAGTGGAAAGTGAACGAGCGAGTACGCACAGACACGTGCTCGCAGGCCGCAGCGCGCCCGCCGCGCCGCGCGCAGCCCGCCGCCATTACAAATAGAAATCAAGAGACAACTCATTAGCGGAACTGAATGAACACTTCGGAATTTATTACATATGAGTACATTAACTTTTCTATCTATTTATATACCAACTAATGTTATAAATAAATCGTTTACTCTTCATATAAAGAATAACATTAGTATTGCAATACTTTTTCTTTTTGTGGGTGTTAAAATTTTTTAAAATATAATTATGTGTAAACGACAATATTTATTGTATGTATATGTATGAACAATTACTGCAGGATAAACACTTCAATTAGGAAGTGCCTTAGAAAGATGACATAATAAAAGTGTGAAGTACCGGTTTAGAAAATAAATAATAATAATTAATAATAAATAAACAAATAAAAAAATACTATTCAACAAACACACCGCGTGAGGTTAGCTCTATATATACCTATTATACTCATCATACAAATTATCTGCACTTGGCAGGATTTTGAACCCGCGATCGTTGCGAATTGTGACCCCGAACTGTCTAATTGTCTGACCCTCGATCAGCTGGCCGTCAGGAAGATGCGAATGTACGAAATTTAACCTCTAACGTAACGATATTTTCCTTATAATATATTGGCATTACATTGAACATTCTTAAGGCCCCATATCCAAAAGGCACAATATGTCACAGTCAACTAGCGTAATTTTCAGGCAAACTTTTTAATGCCCTATAAAATTTTATACACTCCATATTTAAGTGGTGGCATCACGCTCTAGTAATTATAGAATCGTTATTTGGAAGTGTATTTTAATTATAGTACCTACACCGTAAAAAGGCCTTAATATTTAAAAAATGCATTAAAATATAATTGTAGCAGACTTCAAGTTGATGTCCTTACAACATAAGGGTATGTGGCGATAAATCAACGAGTTGGCATTGCCGCTGTAGGTCATTGCCAGCCATGGATAAAAACAGGAAAACAATTCCTCTGTACACTAACCAAAGCAACGAAATCTCTATATACGGATAATGTTCAATGACTCATGTACAAAAACTTATTTTACGATATATCTACCTATTAAAATTATGTATAAATTAGTTATCATAATTAAATTTTCACCAGTAATTACAAACAGGCAGCAGCGGTAATTAAAACTGTATAAATATGTGTATTATACGGAATTGGAATTATAAAACTATTGGTTTAATATCAAAGTAATCTTATCCGTTGTGAATTAATACTATGAAGTGCGCGATAAAACTTTATAATAAAAATTATATGTTATCAAACAATTAGATATTTTAAATTCAGAGCACCTAATAAAATTTGTTAAATATTATTTAATGCACAACATAAAAAAAATGCAAGATTAATACTTCGGAACGTTTGTAATTGCAACTTTATAAATAATAATAAATATGTATTGTTACACAACTACAAACAGTTCAATATCAAAGAAATCCATTGAGAATTAATATTATGGAGAGCACGATTAAGTTTCTCATGAAAAATATCATCGCATATATATATTTAAAAAAAATGCAATATAAAACGCAAAAAAAAAAACGCGAACTAACCTTCTTGTAAAGTTTGATCCACGTGAGATCTCCCTTCGAGTCGGTGTACTGGAGCCCGAAGAACCAGACCTCCCTGAGGCCGATGGTCTTCACCACCTGGTCGAACAGCTGTTTGCCGGTGGTCGTCTGCTGGATCGCGAACTCCAACTCCGCGTCCATAGTCGTCACACGGACGTTCATCTACAACATAAGAACACACATTAGTATTGCACATAACGCACTTTAACACCATGTCTAAACAAGCTTTGTAAACACATTCGCTTATTAGCCCCTCACCAACTACTAGATCTACTTTAAAGCGAGATTTGTATGATAGTCGGATAGTCAAACATGCAGACGAGCCATACGATGGTAAGTGGCCTGCATCGCCCCCGACCACAAACAAGTGTACCGGAATTGGCCCAGGCCAGTCGTGCATGTGTTGCGTACCCTTAGATATTAGATCTCTGCCTGTAATTACACTGCCCAGTCCTAATCCCCCCCTTCCACCCTCTCCGAAACACAGCAAAGGTGCTTTCACGGGGGATACAAGCAGGATGGTGGTAAGCTCCCGCTGGCTCGGATAATCAGATATTATGCCGATATTGAAGGAGGAAGAGACTGCTTCCGCATTGTTTTCTTATGTTTACGCGAATTTCACTCATTCTAATGAAACAATTTTTACGGATTTTATCGCGGTTTATTTAGTTTTTTATACGGCCGACGTTTCGGATACTTTACAGCAACCATGGTTACGGGAGGAATGATTCCTCAAAATAGTCCTTGAAAAAAACTTAACAAATCGCGATGAAATCCGTAAAAGTTGCTGCATTCGATTTTTCTAATACAATCAGTATTATATGTAATAGAAGTTATGAGTTTAAGTAGCCTAGTTCTGTACAAACTTGTATTTATATTTAGCTTTCAATAAACATTTACATTAAAGTAGTGAGTTGTTCTATTGGTATAATCATTATCACAGGGAAAACAGAGTCAGAAGGACGCATTTCTTCTCATTCAGATACCACTCCACAACAAGAATAGTGTTATTTGCATTTTGTTATCTATGATTTCCACTTCTATTCAAGTTGTCATGATTCTAATAATTAGTAACTAATTTGCATCTGGCCATACTAACATAGTATATACAAGAACGGGAGAGCACCTTATTTCATAGCTATACTACACAATTAAGATTTAGGTGTATAATACATATTAGTGATGTAACGAATGTTGGATTTTTCACATTCGCGAATGCGAATGCGATTGCGAATATTTATCTTCAACATTCGCGAATGCGAATGCGAATGAGAATATTTTAAAATTTCAAAAAAAGCGCGCGTAAAATGTTTGACAGGTTTGACGTTTCGTGTCGGCCATGTTTAAATTGAACATAGCCGAGCCGATATTGGTTAATTGAATGAATTTAGTCACAGCAAGTTCATTCTAAAAGTTTTGTTTTGTTTTGAGGTTAGTTTTATGTTATTTATTAAATTTAACTGATATTTAAGAGACAAAGTGGCATAAAAACATGAGTAAAGCACACATCAGCGAAGTTTGACTTATTTTACAATATGTGATGCTGAAAATGTTAATTGCAAGTTGTGTGATAAAAAGTACTCGCGCAAAGGCAGGACCACTAGTGCTATGAGAAATCACCTGGAAGCTAAACACAAAAATGAATATGAAGAATTGAAAAAAAGAGAACATGAAAAGCAAGATGCTGCTAAAATTAATTCTTTGGCGTCCTCTTCGCGACAATGTACCAAAACTGACCTTAAGCAAATGTCTTTGAGTGATTGCGTTGAAAAAAATAAAAAGTGGGATAACAACAACACCAAGTCTTTGGTGCTGGATAATTTGATTGGCGAAATGATCGCACTGGAGGACTTACCATTTAGTTTTGTGGAATGTCTTGGATTTGTGAGATTGATTAACCAAGTATGCCCTTTATATAATTTAAAAAGTCGGCAATATTTTACTTCCTTCATTTGTGAGAAATTATACGGCAAGGTAAAAGATAAAATTCTGGAATTAATCAAATCATTTGAAAAATTAGCATTAACAACTGATATCTGGTCTGACTCTTGCTCTGGAGTGTCGCTGATAAGTTTCACTTGTCACGGAATTACCAATAATTTTGAACGAAAAATGATTGTATTGAAAGCAGAAGTATTCAATGATGGGCGACATACAGGAGAAAATATAGCGGCAAAGTTAAAAACTATGTTGTCATCATGGGGAATTCCCAAAGAAAACGTATTATGTATTGTTAGAGATGGTGGCACTAACATGAAAAAAGGTATTTCTTTATTAAGTATTAAAAACATTGATTGTTTATCGCACCAAATCCAACTTGTTGTTAAAGAAGGCCTTAAGTCACAAGAATCTATCATTGCAGCCATTAACAAATGTAAAAAGATAGCAACACATTTTCACCACTCTAATGTAGCTCAAGATGAACTTGTTAATCTACAAGAAAAGCTTAATCAACCAAAGCTAAGATAATCCAAGAGTGTGTTACGAGGTGGAATAGCACCTTTTACATGTTAGAACGCATTTTGAAAAACAAAGATTCGCTGTGCCTTTATGCTTCCACCAGCAACAAAATTTCACAACTAACTTCAGAAGAATGGATACTTGTGGAAAAATTGATTACATTGCTTCAACCTTTTGAAGAAATAACTCGAGAACTAAGTGCAGCCAATGTTTCCATATCATCTGTGATTCCGTTATTGGCCACTCTGGAAAAGGTGATTGATGAATATAATGCATCTGACGAGTGCATTAGGAACACTATACTTGTTTTAAAACAAGAAATGAGACACAGATTTTCTCACTTAGAAAACAACATATTATTTGCTACAGCAACGTTTATTGATCCTAGATACAAAACGAAATTCTTCAAAAATCCTTCAACAAAAGATCAAGTCATGAAAAATATTTTAGATTCACTTGGAGATGAGGACTTAAGTTTGCCGTCATGTTCAAAGCCAAAGCGTCCTAAAATAAGGAATCAGGATAATGAAAACTTGGGCTCCAGTACCAGTCTTTCAGAAAAATCTGTGACATTAAAAGAAACTATGAAAATGATGATGGACTCAAGTGAAAGCGAGGAAGAACTAGATAATGATATTCCAAATCCATCAGAAGTATTAATAAAAAAAAATATTAATGAATATGTTTTGGATAAACGTATTGAAAATGAAGAAGACCCACTTCTTTGGTGGAAAGTAAATAGCAACAAATACGGCATTCTTTCTCCAGTAGCCAGAGAATATTTGGTAACTCCACCCACAAGTGTCCCCAGTGAAAGAGTTTTCAGTGGAGCTGGACTACTTTACCCACCTCACCGAAACAGGCTGCACGGAGAAAGAGCCTCCAAACTTTTATTTTTAAAATTTAACATTCCATTGCTTCAATTTAATTATTAAGAATTAAAAATTACAACAAATTTAATAATTAAATAGTCAACATGTTATTAGAAAAACTATATTTTGTGTACCTTCTTACTTACTTATATATCATTATTTTTATACATAGATAAATAACTTGCCAACCAAATGTTAACATAACAAGTATTAGAAGTTTACTTTAGTTTAAAATAAAAATAATTATAATTTTGTTTTCGAAAAAAGGTTTATTTACAAATAGTTAAGTATTCGTTGTTTTGTTTTTTAAGTTTATATTTCATTCATTATAAATATATTTAATTCCTCAGATATATAAAGTGGAATGAAAAAATATACATTTAAAGCCAAAGGTTATAAATACTTAATACATTAGATATTTAAAGTTTAATAATTTTGTTTTAAGTAATTGTTTAGTTTTTTTGTAAATAGAAACTGTAAACTTTATTTAAAAATGGTAGCAAAGTAATAATATACTACTAAATAAATGCAAACCTTACATAGTTGTAACAATGCTGATTAATGTTAGATTTGATCAGATCTCTGAAGTTCTTTTTTCATAAATGAGACTTTAATTTAGAATGTAGAAGTATGATTTAATAAAAATATCTAAGTGTTATCTATTGTATTATTATTTCATATGCATGCATATAATAATTTCCTTTTTGATTATTAAAAACATTCGCTAAATATTAGCATAATTTTTGCGAATGCGATTGCGAATGCGAATATTGAAAAATATGCGGATATTCGCGAATGCGAATGCGAATGCGAATATCCGTTACATCACTAATACATATTATATAAATAAAATCAGTGACATTGCATTATATATTATAATAAATATAAAATTGTTTTTTACAGTGTTACATTCTTATAAGGGCCTGTTTTACAATCTCCAAATAAGTGCCAAATAGGCTATCGGCAACATATTAGACAGATACTCCATACTCTATCTGTCAAATATGTTGCCGATAGCCTATTCGGCACTTATCTGGAGATTGTGAAACAGGCCCTAAATGTTAAATAAACAATGCAAGTCATCATAACCGTTTGTGCCACTAATATTACGGCATTGGTAATATAGCGAAATGCACGGGGACAATCGATTCTATTATCAATGCACGCGTGAGGTCAGTGCTAGTCGGTACTCTGTACTCAGTACCGAGAACCCGTTCAGAGAAATTCAAATGAAACGAACATACATTGTTACATGGTGATTTTATCGGTTCAAATTGTTCTTCAATATCGAATAAATGTGCAGTAGACATTTACTTTATTTTACTAAGGGCCTGTTTCACAATCTCCAGTTAAGTTCCCAATAGGCTATCGGCAACATATTTGACAGATACTCCATACTCTATCTGTCAAATATGTTGCCGATAGCCTATTCGGAACTTATCTGGAGATTGTGAAACAGGCCCTAAGTACATTTTACACATGTAAAACAAGACTCACAAATCTAAACTTAGGAATCCCATCTTCGGGATCCCCGTTTTCGATCATACATAGTAAACCTATTTTTTTACCATTTTTATCCAGCATATAGATATCTATATCGCTTACTTTGCGTAACAGGGTCGTAAAGAAACTTGCATATCTGATAAGACTTTATCTTATCACAGTCTTGACTACACGAAGTTCGCCAACCTCGGCGGACTATATAAACATCAAAGCGTAAATGTCCTCGCCACATTTCGAGGAGACCCATGCTTTACAAAGGAACATGAATCGGGTTGTACATAAAGCCACATTAGATAATAGGTACTATTAAAAAAAATCTTTTCATTCATTTCGCGTTTAATGAGGAAGTTTGTAAATACATGAATGAATGAACATTTCACAGCACGAACAGACAAAGGTGAATAAAACCACCACTCTAAAAAGAGCCCAGCTCTTAGACTACAAAATACCAAAAAGAATTCAAAGAACAAAAACATTTCAGTGCCCTCCGTCAATTAAAATGAAAGGAATAAGAGGAAAGTTACAAAAATAGAATAATGTTTTGCATGTACGGTATAAATATAGCCGCTGAGCCGGTGCCAAACGGATGTGATCTTCCGGGACCGATTGTGTCATCGTTATTTACATACTGTTATTGTCAATCGTATTATAAAATACACATTTACCGATATATCATTACAACATTATACATAATCTATATTATCAACCCTATATCGTCGCCCATAATTTTATTCGTATCGAGCAAAATTATATTACCATTTGACGGGATTTCATGATCACTTGACGAGGAAAGGAAACACACACGCGAAAGAAAACCAACAAGCAACCAATCTCCTAGTGAAATGGATCAAACTGTATAAGGTACCTCTGCAGGGCTATTTCTGTAAAGTCGTTTTCGAATCTCGAAAGCGGAATCTGCGGTGATATGACATTTGTATTCTTTAAAACTCGACTCTTTATCTATGTATATCAATAAAGTTCGTTTTCGAAGTAAGCGTAAAGTGATCACTCAGGTGAAGCTCGATATCGAAATGGTTTTTACAGAATAGCGCTACTGATACGCTATTCATTATCATATCCCGCATGGTGCTGTTAATTAATCTTGTATAAGCATTAGATCGTCATTACTGTTACTTGAAAATTGTGATCGCCATATTTTATATAATTTGAATAATTTTATATATCAGTATTTATGTAATTAGATAAATTATCTAAAATGTTTATCATTTAATATATTATGTATTTCACTATTCTCAACATGCAATTTACTATATCTATTATCTATACTATTCCAATTGATAAATTTAAAAGATATAAAATACATAATATCCACTAATCTCTCTAATAATATTAATCTTATAATAAAACCTGATTATTATTTTTTTACAATTTCTTATAGTAGTTTCATAGATATCACACAGGCAAATTGGTAGTAAAACCTTCTGTTGTTAAGCCGTCGTCTTCGCCCATAAGCTCCAACAAGTTTTTGGGATACAACAATGTAATACTAGAAGCAAAATGGTAGATATTCACCCCTTTATAAATGTATCCTATTTGTATATTTACTTAGATATGTTTTCCGTTAAAATTACAATTATGATACAACTAGCCCGCGGCTTCGCCCGCGTTAGAAAATAAAAATTCCTTTATATTTGTATCTTATGTTACTTATAGTACCTCCGAGAATATGTGTACAAACTTTCATGATGATCGGTTGGCTAGTTTTCGCGTGAAAGCGTAACAAACATTCTTACATTCACATTTATAATAATTCGTAAAGTCTGAAAGATGTAGAATAAAATATATATAAATAAATGTGCAACAGAAGTGCACTCGTATTATATTGGATAGTGGATACATCACCTATAGCATACTACAAGAGAATCGAGCGAACAATAGCAAGTGGTTGATCATTAGATCGCAGACGAATAAACAATGGCCTCTGCGATACTATCGACGGTAACAATGTACTTTAGGTTCCGAGGTCGCGCATGAGCCTTCGGTCCTCCCTCATTACTCGCATTAGCCCGCATCCACCACTTATCATCAATTGTTGGCTGGTTAAACGATGCAAAAACACCAAATACACAATTCATACTATTTAAATGTGGGACCGTGTATTGTTTTTAGCAATCTATTAACATACAAGTATAACGGAATTTTATAATTTTTAATTATTCGATTCGAACATGGTTCACGTTATTATGTAGTTTAACGTAGGAGATAAAGCGAGGTTATTCCTTATTACTTTAGTGTGTGGTTGCAGACGTGTTGCTATGGTCGTCTGTAGTCACCCTAAGGCTTCGAATATTCGGTTGCTTTATGACACATAAGACTTGTAGACGCTTGCTAGTATTTAAAAGTTCACATTAATTTTCAGACCATTGAAATATTCAATAATAACTTTCGTAATAATAACTTACATTCATTATTAAAATAAATATTAAAATAGAATTTAAATGATGGTGAGATTCAATGGATTGTTGAAACCGGCATATCAAACGATCGCTGTTGTCGGAACATTGAAGAGGCTCGTTATGAAGTGGCCGCTAATCGTGGCCGGTGGACGATGAATCAGCACACCACAAGATAAGTGTGCAGCTACGACAAACGGCCTTATCGCCGACGGATGTTTATGCAAGGCTATACCAATTTAACGTTGAAAGTGCAACGGAAAATCAATTTAATGTAAAAAAAAAAATTACAACTACCTAAACTTAAAAATCATCATCAGAATCATTTGTATATTGATATAATATAACTGTATAATTAATATAATTGTGGTGGCTATAAGATTTTTTTCAAACATGTAAGAATAACAATTATAACATGTCTTTTAGTACCATTTTGGTGCCTAAATGGAATAAAAAGTCGAGAAGTAGGTTGTTATCTTTATATAAAATTAATGGTGAAAAATAAAAATTGTGATGAATCTACACGGCAAGTGATAATAAAAATACGCGATCACAATTGGTCATATAAAAGATAACTGATCATCTGCATCGCTCAAAAACGATAATCTTCACGCTGTTAACATTTCAACAAGTGTCAACAACTTCAAATATACCGCGTGTATACAAGAATATTTTGGTAAAAATATTTCTACATAGATCTCAGCGCGCACTCTCCGCAGGCGTGTGGTAAAAGCGAAGTTGTACGGAAGGCTCGCAAGAAAGATATCCATGTTCAAACGGTAGCAACCCGGCTTGCATTTTTGAAGAGATATGAATCGGCCCGAACAACTGCACTAAAGTGATATTAAAGCACCCCTAAAAAATTCTTTAGGGGTGAAAGATTTGTAACTATCGATGATAAATTATTTTTTCAAGATAGCTTATGCTTTTAAGGGTCATTCCTTGTCCCGTTTATTCGGTCCATATAGGTATTTCATAACATTACTAATTTCTTTTAAGAAGGAACATATTGTCATTGTTTTTGTAAATAAAATGTCTCGTACTAAAATGGTTTTTGAATTATATAATATGCTGTATATTATATACATATTTTTTAATTAAGAAATAGTTTTTATACATAACAACACTCGTGATTTTAAATGTCTAATATTCGAAAATCCTAGGCTTATTTAAATGAGTTACAGGCATTGTCTTTATTACTTAATATAATTATATACCTAATGTTATCGATATAATTAAAAAATCCTACAGATGTACATCTTCATACAAGATGTACAACTTCATAGCGGACGTATAATGACGAAACTAAACACAAATGACTCCATAGCCTAACGTTTAGCTTGAAGTGAAAATCTAAAGTAAGTATTATGTTTATAATATCTATTTAACATACATAAACAAGTAATAAGATCCTTCCTTACGGCAAACAATTGAAGCTTATTTGTAAACGATATACGAGTCGTTAAAAAAGTACACACAGGTGTGTCGAATAGGATAATACAATTAAAAGCAATATGGGCAACATGTCAAGGAAACAAACGCCCAAAGCATGCGGGCAAGGTTATGTGTACATTTAATTAATCCTAATGGGGAAATATTTAATAATTACCACCAAAAATACATTACCGATTCGCCAATTTTTTTATCACATTTTTTGAGATCACGTTTGCCGACTTTGAATAATTTACGAAAGAACATTTTGACGGAACGACACACTGATGAGAATTAGGTGAAGACAAGACTGACTGTTACGGGACCTTCGTTTGCTCTTATCAGTGTATCCTAATTCTGATTCACGAGCTTACACTCATAAAAGTACACTGGAGTTATTTATTATGTATAACGAGATGAGTTAGCAGTGACACACTTTGCCTTACCTATTTGACTTGCGTCATCGACTTTATTATTTGACACATTTTGCTAAAAATTTAGTTCAGTTTTCATTGAATATGTTTTGTCTGTCTTGTTTTAACACTATTGTTAGTCGTGTATGTTTATTCTAATCTTTATCGCGTGTGCGAGGTCACGATAATATTTTATGTCGCCAAGTGAAATGATGTCATAGCAAGGAGCTACAAATACACTTAAAATTCGATTTTTCATACTCCGCTACATTTAAAGATCCCAAGTTTTGGAAGTCAAAAAAGAATACCGTTTATACATGAAAAGTGATGGCGTAAATGAACATAATAAAGAATAGGTATTTGATTATTTAACTACCTAGTGACCGTGAGAGACACGGCCGCAATTTTCTATGGTTACAACTTAGTCAACTTACACCTATGTTGTTTCTAACTCAAGTGCTTCAACTATATATCCAGTTATTATATAATGAATCAGTATGTTACATTTATCACCTCGTAAAATTTCCAATGAAAGAAAGTAAAGAGGTCCTTTATTTGTCACCAATTAATTACTCACGATATCATTATAAGCGATTGGCCTGTTAGTCTAGTTGTTAGTGACCCCGAATGACAACCCGGAGGTTGTTGGTTCGATTATCATTCGATCGTTATCAATCGATCGATATATAACAAATCATGATGATTTGTTATATGTTTAGGTCTGATCTATACTATGTTTGTATTCATATATCAGTTGCCTGCTTGCCATAATATGCTCTACTTAATTTGGCATCAGATGATCGCAAGTAAGCTGTCTTAACGTATTATTAACAAACCTTTTCCGCCTACTGTTAGATAAAGAACTATTTCGTTCCCCGTTACCAAGGGCCAAGCATATTGAAGTCGACGTTCATTCGACTACAGTTTACACAAAAGGAATTTATAGTACAATATGTAATTACTTATTTATTTTTAATATACAAGAGCATTAAGAAACAAAAGTAATATAACAACATTGTTTTGAAGTAACAGGGAAAATATCACGAAATTAAGACATACCATCAAAAAATACATTTTCCATACTATTTCCACTTCCTAAACCAAATTAACTACGTTTTAACGTAAATCTTTCACGCGAAGGACACTGAGGAATATAGAACTGTTTTGATAAATCTATATGAGACGTCTCCACACAGACAGACAGAACTAATGTTCTAATAAAAAAAATCATCTGAGTTGCATCCTATAACGATATCATTAAATTCGTATTCCAAATTAGCTGTATTATATTTATGAAATTAAGATGTTCTTGCAATAGTATAAAACTCAATTTCAAAGTTTTATTGCTCAGATACACAGACATTTTAGTTGTAACCGGTTTTTTATCAAAACGTACCCAAACGTTCACCTACTTTTTTACCATTACAATTCAAATGATAAAAATGCAACGAATACGAAAAGTGACGAGAAAATTTCCCCAAATTTTAAGTTTGCTAATGAAAGCTACACACACGTTTTGCTCTCTCCGTTTTAAATAGATACTGGTTTATATTTAATTTTTGCATTTTATGAAGCTTATCTATATTATCAGTGTGATTCTGAAGCGTAAAACTCAAATGGCATCAAGATCATTGACGTCCTATAATTTTCATATTTCCTTTATAGATTTAAAAAGGAGGAGGTTAATAATTTCATCTGTTTGTTATGTGTTACCGCAAAATATTTTGATGATTTTTTACTTTTTTTGTGATTTTGTGGCCAACACAGACAGTAAATTTAGTTTATTCTTGATGATGCGTCCTTAATTCGGAGACATTGATTACCTCAATTATCGTATTCGCATTTTAATACTTGTCGATTTCATTTAGTTCTTATTTGTGGGCTTTTTTAAATTTTCTTTTAAACAATTTCATCTGACACTACCCACTACGTTAATATAATCACCAGCGATGATAATTGTCTCCTGTCAGAAGTTAATCCATTAAGTCCTGGCCTCGCTAAATTTATGCAAGAGTATTTTTTACATATTTATGATATGCAATTATCCATTTAATTATCTATTGTTAAACCATATAAAATACAATTCCTTAAATTATAGTTGTATCAATAAAGTAGATATATAATTAAAATATATTATACTGGTCTGTTCTTCGCGATTTATTCTGAAATAATAATGTTATAAATCCGGATAAATACTAAAAATGTAGAAAAATCTTATCAATGCGATTATCAAACTCTTTCTGTCCGCTGCTTGATTTGCGCTTCGAATATTGGAAACTGCGCTCTGGAGGGCTATTCTGTAAAAAACCATTTCCATATCGAGCTTCACCTGAGTGATAGAGCTCACTTTACGTCACTTTGAAAGTGAACTTTAGTGAAATAGATAGATAGTCGAGTTTTAAATAATACAAATTCGTATATTATACTCGCAATACGGATTCCACTTTCTCGATTCGAAAACAACCTTACAGTATAGCCCTACTGTAGGTTCGCTAGTCGCTACCGAGTGCAGCTTCCCCGCCATCCGCATCTATGGATTGTCCACTGCGTAATCTCGTCTAATAAAACTGTATTTTTTATTTAAATTGGACGGGCAAACTGTCTACGTCGCCCATTCACATAAATTAGTTTACTTGGAAATAGCTGAAACATCTCGTTTATGTGTTTTCCACCCTGACACGATAGTCTCGGTGCCAGTGACTACACTGCTTCTCTTATCCTTCTCTTCGAAACGAAACAAATCTGTGCCACGCGAGTAACCGGCAGGACGGTAGGACTCATGCAGCATGGAGCGAGGCATAGCTCTTAATTTATGGACATGGACACACAAATCTATGTAACATTTTGGAGGACTTTATCTGCGGAGTCTTTTCATGCCCGCATAATAACTTGTATGCACAATTACATCATAGATAACACGAGTATAATATTAGCTCGCGATTACTAACTGGCTCAAATATGCGTGAAATTACTGCCACTTTTTTATTGTCACATCATTTAGAGCATAACTAAATGTGTATTAAGACTTTATATTGATAACGGTTTGGATTTTATCGCGTTGTTTCCTTTGTAACATTGGCAGAGCTACATGGTATTGACGTAAGATATTCTACACAATTTAGTCTTAGTATTTTCCAAATATGGTACAAAGATCGTTACGACTGATAAGTTACATAATCGTTGTGTTTTAACAAACAGTTGTATACGTCTTAAGTTTTCGTGTTTGACAAAAAACACGCAAAAAGAATAATTAGCAAAAAGCTCAGCGCGATTCGTAGTTTATATCTTAAAAGTTTCTAAAGATTTAAAATCTTCTGATGATTCTTGGATCACATTCATCAAAAGATTACAAATATTAAGACGTACAAGCAGCGTTCCGTAGTTTCTCCCGCGTATTCCTCATTTCCGTGGGACTACGTGGATAAATTATAGTCTATGTGTTATTCTGATGTGTAAGCTATATTATACTAAAGTTTCATAATCCATTCAGTAGTTTTAGTGAAAGAGTAACAGACATTACTTACAAACTTTTGCATTTATAATGTTAATAGGAAGTAGGATAAACGCTAAAAAAACGCTTTGTTAAAAATGAGTAAAAATGAAGCCAATTGATAATATTATATAAGGCAAGTTTCTAACCTAATCCAATCTATCTAAAACAAACTTTTTTGTACGGACAAAGAACATTAAAGGAAGCTAACGACGATTTGAAAATGGGGGTGCGTGGAGACAGGTGCGCGGCGCAGGTGTTAGTGGCGTGGGGGGTGTCAGCAGGTTACGAACTGGTTCAGTTCGATTTACGTATGAAATTCAACGTAAAAACGAATTGTGTGTTAACATTATCGCGGATATACGTACATACAGTCCGAGTCACGATTCATTCGGGGTTTTTAAATCGTCATATTTGTAGTTAATATTGAATACGATACTTATAATTATATGATTTAAAATTTATCATCATCATCAAGATCAACGTTGGGGGGCTCTCTCGTGTCCTAGGAGATAAATGCCCCTTACTAATAAAGCCACCCACATACTTCTTATTTGAAAAACACTGCTTGAACTTTCAAAATCAAAATCGATTAATTGAATCATGAGTTTGCGTGGGCGATGCCTATAAACATGTTAATCCTGAATCTATACTAATATTACCTAATACCTATAAACGCATAGGTTGTTTGTTATGCTTTCACGCGAAAAAAAAAATCTACCGTACACACATTCTTGGAGGTTCCAGAAGTAACATAGTATACATAAAAAAATATTTTGCTAACACGGGGGTAGCCGCGGGCTACAGCTAGTTTCTTATAAATTCATTCAATATATAGAACAATAGCATATACTAACATCGAGGCTGTTTAGGTCCACTACGAAAGCAGCGAGTGAAACTGGTGAAATGCTGCCTCACGGACCGTGGCGACCGTCAAATTAAATTCAAGTACATACAGTATTAACGAGTACACCGCCGCGCCGCACCGAGTAGGTACGTAGATAGCCGTAGGTTTGACAATTTTTGATATTCAGACTTGCCTGTTGGTCTAGAGCAGTGATTTCCAAAGTGCTCGAAGGGGGTCCACGATGAGAGTGACAAAAAATAGGGGTCCATGGAAATTAATTTGGTTTCGATAGTGAAGAACTAAAATGTTGGCTTGACTTATCAATATTGTTAAGAGAAAGAGAATGTTATTATTATAATGAAATATCTTTGAACGAGCAATTCTTGAATAAAAAAAAGCTCAGCAAGGGGTCTACCTGATGCAGGAAAAGTTTGAAAGGGATCTATGAAACAAAAGAGTTTGGAAACCTTTGGTCTAGAGATTGGTGACTGCTAAACCAGCAGGTCGTGGTTTGATTCCCACCCAGAGCAAATATTGTGTGATTCGCAGTATCATTAATTGTTCCGTGTCTGAGCGTCATTTATCCATACTACGAATTTTAGAAATATATAAATATGTATTATTTGTTCGGTTACCATAATACAGCCTCTGCCTAGTTTATGATCGGTTCGCTATGCGAGTGGTTCAAATCTATGGTTATTGAATTTTATAGCGTTCCTTTTTTGCACGCCTCATAAGTCATAACTGAAGCGTTGAGGTAGTGCTCTCCTCTAGACATTAAAAAAAGCTATTTTCTCAAAACTAAATCTGATTATTTTATTTACATCGTACACATCGGGTTAATTAGGTGCACTATATCAAGTCAAATAATTGGTCCGGCACACAAAAGTATTATTTTGTTTAACATAGTTAATAACAACATTTAATTTTTTTCTTTCAGGTCTGTATTTATGGATCGGTTGTTTGTGGGGAACTTAGTCTAAAAAAAGCCTTTTTATTCTAAAGTGACACTGCGTACTTTCTATTTAATTTTTATTTCGTAAGTATCATTCGACTAACTTATTTTACTTTCGTTTTTATAAAAGTTACTAGATATGGGTAGTGTACTAATAGAGTATAGGTAAAACGAATAAATTCCACCGCACGTTTGGAATGCAAATGCCTTTGAGGAAAATAAGCAAGACACATTTGGAATAAACTCAAATGCTAAAGGGAAAATACAAACCACCTAATGATCTTGGCATTATATTGTATAATATTGATGGTACTATCAAACGAAAGCAAGCAAAATATTAGATTAAAGGCAATATAGCTTTTTATAAGGTACAATCAGGAATCTAAAATTTATTATTTGTGATGATATTTTTTTTAACCGGAATGACATACTTAGCTATAAAAGTAAACTCAAAAACTACCATTTAAGTTTCGTCAATAACAATAGATTGTAACATAAAAAAATATATTCCTGAGCGAGCAATTAAAAACACCACAAAAAATCCAGGAAACATTGAAATTTTTCACACAAAATACATTATAAATGTTAGTATGTACGTATGTTTTTTTGTCGCTATACTAACGGGATTTTGATAAGGAAAAACCTTGAAGACATCATTATATGTGTCTCTTGCTGGTTGTACTTTGCGACGAGGTTTTCGAAGCAACAATCGCAGGTACATTTAGACGTGTATTCATAAACAATATGACAATTAAAATAGCTAAACGTAGTATTACGCAATTTCAATGAGATAATATGAATAATTGTACGAATAAACTTTGATCTTGTTGAAAACGAAGGGATTTCAAAGTGCATGTAATGCATGCATAATGATTTTTAATTTTTATCACCTTGCGTTTCAATGTCCTAAAATTATATCTCTGTTCTAAACATTCTGCCACTCTCTCTAAAGAAAATTGTGAGTTTTTTTTTCGAATGGACGGACCTATTAGCTGGTGGCCTTAAATCCTTTACGTTTCATCGGAAGAGTAGATTTGCAGATGGCTCATCTCACGTGAGTGCTCACGCTTTTCTTGTAAAAAAAAAAAATAAAAAAAATATGGGACATACAGTAGGGACAAAACGACAAAAGGATTTATCAAATACTCTAACATTCAGCTAAATAAACAAGAACAATAATAAAATTTTATCCAAGACACTACTTTATTTATTTTTTTACCCTTCCGTGGAACAGATAAGTTTTATTACCGTGCAGGTATTGATATGATATCTTTCTAACGTGTTTTTATTACCTTCATACGTATATGCCCATGTAACGAAATCTTTGAACATGATTTTGACCCTTTAATCGTAGGGTTAAATCGTAATTTGGCATAGGTACCAGGGACCGATGACTGTTCAATATTTTAATTTTTACATAGCTCACCCGTTATCTTAACTAGAATTATAAGGATAGCACATCCAATGAAGGCATAACGCGCGCAAAGTAGCTATATCACTATTCACTCACACAAGCGAAGGAAAGGCAGAGTCAAAGAATTGTTTTTTTTTTAGTACAAGTATTATATGGATTAACAAAAAATATATTACTTATTGTAAAGAAGCTTGTTAAAAGCAAAGCTTAAAGCGTGTTTTTAATTCTTTTTAACTATAGTTTTTTTCCAGAAATAATCCTCATCTTAGTGTTTTGCGACAAATTATACCGTCTATATTGACTTATTCGCTGTTATTAGCTGCATTCGTATTTAATTAGGTAATTAAATCTTGGAAGTTGATTTTAACCTGCTCCTAATAATTACATTTATGACTATGGCATTTGCTGCAGTATTTTTCTTGAATTATATGTCAATAATTCTAGTAACTGGTTTCTAGAATCATGAATTGTAGGACTAGACTCTAGGTTTACGAAAAAAATGTTTGAGACTTATTATTGCAAATACGTGTGTTATTAGAATGATTGGTTCAATATCGGTTTATTACTTCCACGGAATAAATTAATTTTTGCCGTAATTACTTCAAATACATATTGTTCTATGTTTATCGCTGTAGGTACCTGCCGCAATAGTTTCTTTCCAACTTGATTGTTTAAAATTATGAATCATGTTAATGGTATGGCAAATATAGGTGTAATTGATTTCATTTTGTACTTGAATCTGACGTAATAATGTCTCATCGATGCCATCATATTATAATCTTCGTACCTGTAAGTTTATACAAATAGCATTCGCAATTTTTTCTTGAATCCAAAAATTCAAAACCCAAGCAAAAAAACAGGGCAATGCATTGCAAACAGGGACCTATGCCGTCTCTTTTTATTCGAGAACAAAGAACAAGAAAAGGGAATGAGAGACGGTTAAAACCGTTCGCGACTAGCAAAATAAATAATAAAACCTCAACCGACCCCATCTTGGAAGTTTTACGTCGTGATGACATCATCAGCCTTATGAATTGAATATACATACTAACAGGCGAATATGTTCGTTGACGATAGCTTCAAGGAAATATGTTGCTATGTGAAGAACCAAGCGCAAAAAAAAACAAAATTGAAAGTATTTTTGCAAACAGTTTAAATAAAATTGAGAGTATTTTCGCAAACTATTTAAATACTTCTCCTTCATTTACGTGGCACACTTTTGTGGAAATGCAAAATATGAATAAATTACCAAGAAGATGCCAGAGATTTGTATCATTGAAATTTGGCACTATTTGCATAAAAATCAGCAAAATTTCAATAGTTATGTCACAATTACCTGTTTTCCGCCGGCAACCATTTTGATGAATTAGTGGTAACACAAGTACAAAAGTCACGGCCACACACACTGGTTTGTTACTAAGGTATTAATTACAGGATAAGACGGCGCTTAAGCCGCGTCTGCCGGACGCGGCGATAGAGTTTGAACTGAACGGCCGTTGCGGGCCCGCGGGGATGCGCCTGCGCTGCCTCGAGGACGAAGGCTGACGCTCACCTGACGCCGTCTACAATAAGCACTACAAAACCTCGTCGGTATGTAATCAAATATTTAATACATCGGCGGCTCGATACGTTGAATGATAGCTTAGTTCCAAGTACGACAGTCAATGCAGCCGTAAAAAATATATGTGCGAGCAAATCGTGTCTCGATGTTTCAGACGACCGCCTACGGTTATGATTACTTTTTTATTACTTTTACATTTAAATCGTACAATGATCAAATCGATGACTAAAACACATGATAGCGTGGGTTACTTATGTATTTATAGTGTTTGTTTGATTATTATAATGTAATGTAAATTTATATTCATCAGAATATCTATGTCGACGCTGTGCGACAGATTCGACTTCGTAAATGAATCTGGTTCAAATAAAGTTTAATTTAATTCAAAGGATATGGATTGCATTCATGCCTCATGCATGCCTGCAATCCGTATCCTTTCTGCACTACCTTCTAAAAGAGACGTCATTCTTGTCATTCCGTACGCGGGCTCTTCCCCCGTAGTATAAGGGTTTAGAACTTAGGTAACAATTAGAATGATGAATATATCTGATGAATATATATGAGGATTTCATGTTCAAAAATTAAGCACACATGAAGCCAATTTCAGTAAAAACTACTTGAAGTTTTTACTGAAATTGGCTTTGAAATTGGAAACCCAATCATGATGTAGTACTCTAATACTACTTTCTTCATTTTCTTCTTATTTTATTGCTTTAGCAATAAAAGTTTCGTCCGTATATTATTATTATTCCTTGCTATTATTATGACGAGTTTCGTCTCTAACCTTGATGTTACGGTTAAATACGTGGTACAAACGCACTAACTCAGAATTAACCGACCATATCACATGACGTGCGAAATACGAATACATATATTCTAAGCGCCAATAACGCATTTAATAGAAGTGTTTCATGATGAAAAATTTACTACTAAAATATTTGCAAAATTATTATTTACAAAATGGTCTTCAAGTACAGAATCTTTGAAAGTAAAGTAGTTAATAGGTATACAGATAAAGTAACAATAATAGTAATAAATTATACAGATTTCCACAATCATTGAACAATGTGTTAATTTTGTTTTAGATTCCATTATCAGTTCTTGACTTTTGGACTACATTTATATAGTGTTCGATTTATAAAAAGGATTCCGACGAATTGAGTTCCTCATCCTTTTTTGGAGTCGGTTGAAAAATAGCCATTCGAGTGTTGTTGGTTTGTTGGTAGAGTTCCACATTCATTGAGGAATTCAATCGTTAGTATCTTGTGAATGTGAATTACAGATATGAATATTTAGCTCAACCTCTCTGCTAGTAATTATTACTGGTTGTCCTGTCCTTTCCGAAATAGGTACAGCGTAAACATTTGAGAGAAGAAATAAGCGAGACGATGGAATTCATTGCGAGTCACGGTACGTGGTAAGATGTTATTTTTATTTGTCCAATAAATACAAGTTTAAGGGCCTGTTTCACAATCTCCAGTTAAGTTCCCTATAGGCTATCGGCAACATATTTGACAGATACTACATACTCTATCTGTCAAATATGTTGCCGATAGCCTATTGGGAACTTAACTGGAGATTATGAAACAGGCCCTTATTGTTATCAATCTAAAATTGTGAACACTTAATTTTTTTTCATAAAAAACTGACATCGTGCCAAATATTTTTGCATTAAATATTTGTACCGACTTCTAAATTAGTGTCACTAAATAAAACAACAATTTATTTACTAGCTGGGCGCGCGATTTTGTATTCATGGACGTAGATTTGTCTGTTACTGTAAAACCCTGCACATGACTGCCAGTTAGTAGGTATAGTCCTCGCCACTTTTAAAGTCCTGCGACTAATGCCTGAACTAAATTTGACAACATTGACATCTTGACATCTGTCTGGAGTAAGAAGTTGTGATATTTTAAATTGTTTTACGTGAAATATGGAGCATATAATATAAAGTAAGGTGTAAAAATTTAAGGCCGTATAATGATCGTTAAAGTGAAATAATTTTGTGAATTAGAAAGTAAAAATTAACAACAATTAACCCCGTTAAATAATATGTTTATAAATGTCACAGCCATGACAGGTAAATTTTAGAGATGCCAGAGTCACTCATTTTTGCCTAATTTATGGTTAAAATATTATCATTAGCTCTATACCTACATTTATCTTATGATATTTTATATGAATATAAATACAAGGTAAAAGAATTAAAACCTTGTTCAGATGAATGATATTTTCAGGTGTTTCTGTAAAAAAGGTCGCATAACAAAGGAAGTAACAATGGCAGCAATTACTTCTAAGAAAATCGTCACTCCTGGCAAAAGCCAAACACATCCGAAGAAGCTTGTTTTAGATGAATTCTACTAATCGGCTATACGTAAAAAATACGAATGAAATATTTACAAAAAATATTTTTATTTTACTAAACCCTAGCAGGGAGATTTTTATTTTGCTGCTATAATTATTTTTGTCATTATTATCATACTCAGTCTTTATCAATCCACTACTGACCATAGGCCCTATAATTATTTAAAGTTTTTATTGTACTAGACTTGGTGGAAAATCATTACACTAGAAATTGGCAACATTGAGTTATGAGACCGCAGCGCCGCGTCTATCGGACTTCTAAAGTGGCGATGACTCTATAACAATTTTGACAGATTTGTCGTTGATTGAGCAGGTTAGAAATTTTATAACGACTTATCTAAGCGAAGACATAATCTATTCGTATTCACTTTGAAAAGATTTTATTTTTTATCCATCTTTTGTCATTGGAAAATAAGCAAACTAAACACAAGTTTAATTGTGTGTATGTGTGTGTGTGTTAACCTATTAAAAACCGCATTGGTGTGTCGATTCGCCATAGACAAACAGAAGTGTGCCATCCATAGGCTTAAGTCATGATTATATTCGTAAAATTTTCCCTATGCCTTCAAATGCTTACAGCCATTGTACATTCACCCCAAAATTACTCAGTATAAATCTAGTAAACCCTTTGGATAAATCAGTTTCAACTACTGTGACAAACTGGCGTGTCCGTACTATCCAATTACATATTTTTACATGGTTCTTTAGAAATCAATGTTGTATGACCGTTTTTCCTTCCTAGTAGCAATGTAGGTATACCCGATGAGGCAACAGCGTGATCAATTTTGCATTTGCGTATTGGACCAAGATGTGTTGTTAAAAGTTATTTACCGGTACCAACAGGTGCAGCTAATACCAGGGTTTCCCCCAAAAAGAAGTTATGCCTTGTAATGACGACTATCGCACGTTGTGCCGTCATCAAAATGAGATCATTATGTTGCTATTTCTGATGCAGTATAAGTTATAACCCTTTCTTGTTTGTGACGAATTAACTCGAAAACTATTGGATGGATTTAAAATTCTTTCACTCATTTTTGACGTGACAACGTTCTCTTCGATGGAGCCGGCTGCACGCACGAAAAATCATGACTCATACGGCGTTACCTCGCTCTGAGGTGTTCCATTCAAGGCTTGAAGTGCAAGTGAGAGCGCGTAACGAGCGACAAAGAGGCACAATCGGTCCTTCAGTATTTTCTTATGATGTTATCACGTTCAACTATCGTCAGTAAACCGACTTTACAGACAACCGATTTTTAAAATAACATACATTTAAAAAAAACAGAGAAACCATTGTCTATCTGGACCGATACCAAGCGAAATGTGTTTCGCAGATTTTAAAGAAGCACCAAGGTTATATCACACAAGTGTATTTGTAAGTGTTAACATATTACTCTGGCTATTTATAATGTTCAATGCGATTTTTTTAAGTAGCAGCGTGTTACTAACTTCGATCAACAGATGTCGATAAAACACGGTATACTGAAAGAACTTATCGTAAAATAAACATAAAATATAATATTTACATACCTACATGGGTTTTATAATAATCAAATATTACTTAGGTACTATATTATAAAAATAATAAAATTAAAATTCAAACATTATATTATGTTACTTACTAAAGACTATCTTTTGCGTATACAGAACTTATAAAAATATTGATGTACTAGGAGCGCCCCGCGGTCTCACCCGCGTAAATCCCGTTCCCGTGGGAGTACGAGGATAAATTATAGCCTATGTGTTATTCTGATGTAAAAGCTATATTATTGTGAAGTTTCAACGAAATCCATTCAGTAGTTTTTGCGTGAAAGAGTAATAAACATCAAACTTTCGCATTTATAATATTTTATGTGTTGATTTGAAGCTCATTTATGTGTTACTTACCCTAAGACACAAGATGTTAAGACTCAGTGCCAGTGCGTATACTATCTGTCTTTGCCATCTCTCCGAAACACAGCAAAGCTGTTTTAGCGTAGAGATAAGCAATATGGTGACGACAGTGTGAATGAAGTGAAGTGAAAGAATGAGCAACCGCAATAGATCTTTTGAGCGCATTTTATTAGCTTCACTTGTAATAGAAAATCTTGGCAATCGACATTAACATTTTATTTTTGTACATTCCGTGTTGATTTGAAGCTCGGCGTCTATGTATTTTAGATAATAATATCAATTTCATATCACCGAGCTGATATTTTAATACAGACATCACAAATCACAATTTGAAACGAGGAGATCTTATGGGCAGTTTGTACACCGTGGCGTAGGGCATCGATAATTTTATGTATTGATACTCGGCTACAATATTTCAATTATAATAAGTCATTTGTTCGTCTTACTTATCTCGTTATACAATAGGCATACCATGTCGCTAAGCAGCTTAACTAATAATAGAAATATTTAACGTTTGAGCTTGGATGTACTAAAGATCTTGCATCGGATCGGAAATGTAAATCCAAGTTAAAGTAGCCGAAGCTATGGGCCACAACAAGTACATGATATTTAGCGACGATGGTCCAGTGGTCCGGACTCGATCTGATACCGCCCCCACCCTCGTGGTGCCTTGAAATGGGTTTTTCTAAATTTCTAAGTGCATCCTGAGTATTCCTGAGACCTGGACACGAGACTATCGCTCGTTCATCGGTGAAGGAGAACATCGTGACGAACCTGCATGCCTGATGAGATTAAAAAGTCTATGAAGGTATGTGAAGTTTACCAAACCGGATTAGGCCAGCGCCTCGGTGAACTATGGTCCGATACCTCGTCTGGTTTTGAGGAGGAAACCCGTGCCCAGGAGTGGTACAGATGGGTTGCTACTTTACTTTAATTTTTTACATGATATTTATAAGTGTAAGTCTTGGTTAACATAGCCGAAGCTATGGGCAATAGCTAGTACAGTGATATATTTCTATAAAATCTAAGTTTACGCGGACGGAGCCCCGGCCAACAGCTAGTTATGAATAAGCGTGTGTATGGTGTGCGGGTGCACTGTCCACTAACCAGATAACGCGTGTCCCACTTTCTAGCTTCCTTCCTATGACACGTCCACGTCGTGTATACATCGAAGAAAATCGCCTCTTATTGCACAATTACACACCGCGTTTGGTATGTTATCTGTATTTACTTATTTAAAAAGTCCATTTCTATAACACACCTTTAAAATGTTTTTACAACTGCGCCTAAGTTTTACAACAAGAATACAATTTATTTACAAAAAAAAATAACAAAAAATATCGTGAGCTTGCAAGAGTTTGTATTGCTGGAAACAGGAACGGAAACAAATTTCTTAAATTTATATAAATACACATGACACTGTGCTCACAAGATAATATTATATTCATCATTAAAATATCTGCACTTGGCTGGATTCGAACCCAAGTCCACAGCGTTAAATGTATGACCACTTGACCAGCAGGCCATCACAAGAATTTCAGATTATTGCTGTGATACAATGATTGATTTAACAGCATCGCTTTCCTTAGTATACATATAATCTAGCAAATTATTAAAAACTGATCAGCGATTTAGTCGTGAAAACAATACACTAATAAATAAAAAATAGCTTACGGATTTATAATATCAATATAAATTAGTATGTGCGTATCGTAAGAGATAATAATAATAATATTATGCGGAACAAGGCTTGACGTTTTATATTAAAGTACGCTCGAATCCCATGCCCGAAATTATAATTTGATTACATTTAGTGGATGAGGCGCCATACCCAATTTGAGCATCAATTGATGCCTTTAGTCTTTACTCGTTTTATTAGCAGGAATAATATTGTGATCCAAGTAAGAAAAAAATTGTCGATCATAAATAGCATCAGGATAACACATAAATGAGTTGCTTGGACTAGTTCCAGGTAAATTAGCTTATGTTCATGGGTGACGTCGACCACTTGCCATCAGGTGGCATGTCTGTCAGATTGCCTATTCAACTAATATAAAAAAAAGAAGTAACAGACGTCTTGACGTTACAAAGTTATTCAATATCACTATCAACTTCAACTCTTTTATTTATGGCATCACTATAAATGGAGTCTTTAGTCTGTGACATATTATGCTGTAAATAGCTTATGCTTGACTTTTTAGTTCTATTGTTTTGATAATAGGGTAAAAATAATAGGTCTGCCTTTCTGATAGTTCCTAAAATTAGTGACATCAAATATATTAATATAACTTTTTTAACAATACAGGATTACAACAATACAGAATCTTCTCTCTAATATTTTGTATGACATTTGATTGCTCTTAGTAAAGAAAATTACCAAGTAAGGTCCTCTAAGGCTGAGCTAAGAGGGATCTAGACAACAACTTTCACATACTAAAACATGTTCACTTGTAAGTATTGCACTTTACTTATCCATAAGTTCACTTAGTTACAAGATAGTTTTTAGTTACAAGTTCAGTAACGCCTGATTTTCAAAAGGCTGATCAACGCAAAAATTAACAAATCAACTGTCAAGTCTCTTGTTCAGTGTCAAATGAGTTGCTAGAAGCATTGTTAAATTACTTAATTAGAGCTGCCTGTCAGTCAGCATAGCCACTACAGTTAAAATCTGTCAAATTTGATACTATAATTGTATGTTAACTGCCATTAACAGCCATGTGAGTTAACATACACTTTGACGAATGTTTCATAAACTGGGCATTAGAGTGAGATGAATCTCATGTTAATTTTAATGTTAGTTTCAAACAGTTACCCAAATCTGGTGTTTCTTACTGATAAACATCAGAATTATGGAACTATCAATACAAATAAGTTAAATACAATGGATTAGAAACTTGAGGAATATTAGACTATATAAAAATATTTCTACATCTGGTTTGTAATGTAAAAGAGTGAGTAACCTCTTAAATTACTATTACAAACCCAGCAATTAATTAATGATAAGTACACATTAGGAAGACATTATGTATTCATAATTAAAAGAAAATATTTCTTTTTTAATATTATGCTTTATTTTTATTTTTACCTAAATAATGATTTAATGATTACTTTATATGTTATATTATGTAAATATATGATAGTTTTGCAAATTTTATTAACAACTTTAAGATAGGACTGTTAAAGTAACATGTGATGTTGTCTCATATGCCAATTATATAACCACAACCAAAAAATCAATTTAACTTCACAAAATTCAACATGTGCAAATACATACAAACTCAAAAGGGTTTCGGTACTAGCAATTCTTTATAATAATAGCATTAGGTAAACCAGTACTTTAAACATCCTTCTTTTAATTAAATGTTCACATGAAGTGGTCACATTCGGATTTGTCATGCTTTAAAAAGTCACACAAAAATAATAATTCATTCAAAACAAAAAATATGCACTGTAAAATATCAATATTTGTGAAGTTACAGCATCAAACACCATTTATGTAGCTTAAAACTATCTTAAATCTTTTACTGTGGCACTGACAAAATTCAAGCATCCAAAAGAATAAAGCAAAAATACCAGGGTGTACATAAAATTCAAAACCACTAAGAATCTACAAAAATAATAGTAAAACTCTTAAACAGCAAACAATAACTAACCACTGTATTATCGTTTCCTTTAAAATAAAACGCTTTACTAATATATTCAAGTATCTGAAAATAAATGTTATTGTTTTGTTATTTCATAAAAAGAAATTACACCAAGTAGTCTGTAAATATTTTTCCTAGTGCTATAAAATTGTTAAAGTAGCATTAAACATGTTGTGGTATACATATCTAACAAATAATATTTCACTTAAAACTTTTTGCTTCTGACACAACATCATTTTTTATGCATTTTTTTCTTTTAAATATATATTCTTTATTATATAATAATAATACAAACAATATTTCCTATTTTCATAGTAAATTTGAAATTCATTCAAATGGTCACCTAATAGGAGAGATTAGTTGTATCTTAATTAATAAAAAGCATTGCATGAAGTGATTTTTTTTAAATAAGTTAAAAATGATTGTTTTTCAATGCCAACATATTTATCTCACTATCAGTTTTCATCTCAACAGCTGATACTTGCTATTATCCTTTTTGATGTAATACATACTTGTTATCATAGTTATTAATCAACACTTTTACTTTTAAGCTTCTATGCCTTAAAAATATATTTAGCTTACATTTACAATATTAAAAGCTATGTGAGTGTTTAAACACTCGTACAGTGATTTAATATGCTGCTTGATCACATTGCATTGGTGAAATCAGTAAAAACATGCAGCGATCGTCACTGTTTTAAAGATTACGATTTGAACAAAATGTTAAGATCGTTATATCATTTATGTAAGTATTATGATAGTAACTTACCGATTTCGGCATGTTGGCGGCTTAGGATTATTATCTGTAACACGAAACATGCGTATTATTGAATGCTATTGAATTTAATACAAGACATATTATGATTAAATAAACTTTTGACAAGTTACTTTAACGGGTATCGAATTTGATAACTTTAGATAAAACCTATGACGTGTTCGGAATGTATAGCTTAACCATTAGATTTTAATTCATTATGTATGTTTTCTTACAAAATAAATGTACGGGCGGCGATGGCAAATATGAAATCACCGGCGAGGGATTAGTTAACGTGTAGATAGTATGTGAATATCGGGAAACGGTACTGAAGGTAATAGTTACACCTTAATTAATAAAAAACTTACCCAGTAAAAAGAAGAATATCACCTAATAATCCACATAAGTAGCACAACACACATGAAGAAAGCACACACCCAAAAGAGTCACAAAAATATCGCAATGTGATGTGACAACTGCTTGCGTGACGTGGTACAGTGTTACCCTCTATTTTATTTATTTTACCTCATTTCCAAATGTATTAAAATCACTAAAATTATTATTTCCAGTAACAAACATAATATTAAAAACTTCTTAATTTTATAAACTACAACAGAAGGCTTGTTTTATTTTTAATTGAATGTAATATTTCGACCTCCGTAACAAGTTAACCCGTATAAATTTAATATAATACGTCTACATCTACACTAATATTATAAAGAGGAAAACTTTGTTTGTTTGTTTGGTTGTAACGAATAGGCTCAAAAAGTACTAGACCGATTTCAAAAATTCTTTCACCATTCGATAGCTACATTATCCACGAGTAACATAGGCTACATTTTATTCTGAAAAAAATTGGGTTCCGTAAGATATTTGGGTTTTTCGGACACGAGGTGTTTTTACACCAATCAACCAGAAAAGTTATTTATTTTGCGTACGCTGCCTAAACTATAAAAGATAGAACCATAAAATGTTCTAATTAATTGTAGATCTTATAAATATCTACAAAAAAGTCCACGACACACTATACCTATCTATGTCGAGTGAGGCACAACAACCATATTTTATTCAGAAATTTTGATTTTTTTGGACTACATTTAAACGAGTTTATTTTACTCATGCTTTTAATCCTTAAGATATGAAGCTAAAGAGTTTGTTTATTTGAACGCGCTAATCTCAGGATCTATTGGTCGGATTTTAATGAAACATTTCAGTGTTCGATAGCCCATTTATCGGTAAAGATATATCATCCCAGTAAGATCCCGTTGTAAATCTTAGTTAACGCAGGCGAAGCTGCGGGCAACAGCTAGTCTAGTAATAAATTCGTTATGTATAGCAGTTCTAAATAGCTTATGGTGGTACTCCATTAGTCAAAACATTTTAAGCCCACGACTTTCCGGTTTAGCAGTCAGGGTCTATAGCCAACGATCCAATAAATTAAACAATTTTTTTGTAATGTGTACAACTATTTAATTTTAGAAAATAAAGAAACGAGGAGCCTGAAGTAAGCTTATGTGTTGCTATTATTATTATTAATAATAATAATAATAATTTGGAAAAATAAAGGAATGAAAACATTAAAAGCAATAAATGAAAAAAAAACATTCATGATAACCTACGAAATTAAAAGTAAAAATTAAACAGAGAGAGAAGACCTTAAATTAATAAAATTGACGATTCAATTATGAAGATATTAAGCACGATTAATTATAGAGTGGGGGATAGACAGATGAGTGATGATGGTCCAGTAGATAAGGCCTCGCCCTTTTGAGGTAGAGGCTTCAAGTCCAATTCTGACTCCTTGTGGTAACTTGAAATGGGTTTTGTGTAAATTCTAAGTGCACCCTAGTCCTTAAACACAAGACCATTGTTCGCTCACCGGTGAACGAAACGAACATCATGGGGAAACCTGTCTGATGAGATAATAACTATTTGAAGGTATTCAGCACATGAAGGGTGAACTATGGCCCAATACTCATAGCTGGGCATTAACTCATTAATCCGTTAATTAACGAAGTTAACATTTTGGTTAACGGTTTAACTTTTAAATTAACTTTAAAAATGTTGACGGACACGTTAACTTCAGTTAATATGCAGAAATCCATTAATAGTTAATCCAATGCCTACTATTTACCGCACGATACCGTGGCGCGGGGCATGGCGCGAAAAATAGGTTTCGACAATTATAAAACGACAACGTGCCGGGAGGCGGGCTAATGCGAGTAACAACGATGATGAAGAGGGAAACTTTCATTTCTGTCACGCAGTCTACAGAACTTTTTTTTTGTTTTATAAGCTCACTAACGCAAGGATATAAAAATGGAATTTTACACTTATTAACAGATTAACAATGAACGTTAACTTCCGTTAATGCTTCCGAAATGTAACTCCTTAACGTTTAACGAAGCTAACTTTTTTTGTAGCGGATTAACGATTAACGAGGTTAACTATTTGATTAACGGTGCCCAGCTATGCCAATACTCTCTTTGCCTGATTTTGCGGAGGAGACCCGTCCCAAAAAAAAAAACTGACAAAATATGACAGAGGAGCGGTTAAAGTGTAGGAGTGCGCGGTTGTATTTTTGCTGTTTCCCATTAATTAATTGCTATTTCCTATTTTATTCATTCGGAGTGGTTTTCTATAGTGTTTGTTTTAAAAACGCAATATATTTATATTATGTTTAGTTGGCGAATACTGCAGAAAGTTGTTCTGGAGCAATTTTCTGTATAGGACTGTTCTGAATGTTTTGTATAGTGACTCTTCTGTCGGTTTTCTATAGTGTTTGTTTTAAAAACTTAACTCATATATTATGATCTGATTTTGGAAGTGATAGTTTATTGACGGTGTCATGAATGGCGAAGCCACGCCCCTTAGCGTTTCCCGCCGTTTCTCCATAGACTACATATATTGTTTTACGTCAGACATGACAGCATGGCTTCTGGTCTTAACCGGTAAAAAGAAACAAATGACAATTGACATTTGACATTTGGCAAATCCTCTAGGAAGCTAATATTAAAAAAGAAGAAGAAGAAGACATTTGACATTTTATATTCGATTCAACCGGGAATTGGAACTGAATTGCACTTATTTGTAACGAAAACTCTACAAATAAATTATAATACATTAAATAATAATATTGCGTATTGCATATTAAAAAGATATATAAGATGTACTTTTTAGATGATTATACTTTTAATTAATTATATGTTTATAGAAGTGAATAATGTATTAAATGCATAATCCATACATCCAATAACAATATTAAACTTCTTGTATTTAGATGATTTAGTATAATTGATAAAATAATGATATCAAGTGAAACTTCCCAAGAATAGGTTAAGTAAATATTTAAATTATAGTATTAAACAATATTATGGCAGAGTCTTTAAGAAGGTTATTACACTGGGGTCCTGCGGCAGTTTTGTGTAAGTTAAATTATTTTTTTATATGTTATAAAACTAAGTAAATTAATTACATATATAAATCTTTTACAGGTATAATAAAATTGATAACATGGTCTATGGTGCACATGATTGGTATGTGGTGGCCACCAACTGAGTCTATAGGTGGGGCTGTTCATGCTGTAATTTTCCTCTCCCTCGCTGTATCTACCCTCTACTATTTTTTACAAGCACTTCTTGTTGGACCTGGCTATGTACCTTACGGTTGGAGACCTGTAAGCATAATGTTTCAGATGTTATTATGTAATCTTGTTTGAATATATGCAAAAATAATATGATCAGTGTATTTTATGACATGTATAATATGAAAAACTGTATAGCTAAAATTATTTAAAAACAGGATATTTGCCATCTTTTTAACTTTATTTTGCAAATTGTTTTCTTATGTTTACGCAAATTTCACTCATTATAATGAAATAACTTTTACGAATTTTATTGCGGTTTATTTAGTTTTTTATGAGCCCGTTTCCGATACTTTACAGCAACCATGGTCACAGGAGGACTGAGGTGTCAGATGTCCTACTGTTACAAAGTTTTCGAAACTACCCTATGATACAACAATATTTTATTATATTATGTCCTATCTGTTTAGAAGGTGCTAACTGATACCGGTGGCTGTAAAGTATCCATAACGTTGGGCTCATATAAAACTAAATAAACCACCATAAAATCTGTAAAGGTTGTTTTATTTTGCAAAGTTTGATATTTCAACATTGTCTACAAATGTCTTGTTCATATTGTAAATATTCTGTTTTTAAATAGTTATAGTAATGTTAATGTTTTTTTTAAATAATTATTTACTACTTGTTAATGTTATATAATTTGAAGATTGTTAAGAGTAATTATTTTCAGCGACTTGAATCTGATTCTGAGCACCTGCAATTCTGCTCAACTTGTGACGGATACAAGGCACCCAGATCACACCATTGTAAAAAATGTAAGCATTATCCTATTTCTTGTTCTGTATATATCTTTTGTCTTCCACACTAACTTAATGGTGGTTAATATATACCTTTCTTATGTTGGTAAATTAAATGGTAATTAAAAAAATTCAATTAAAAACTATTGTTGAATCAAATTGACTAACATCAAAAGAACTAATTGGGAGCAATTTCTCCAGTTAATTGAAATATAATAATTTGCTGATATAGGAAAAACCATTTTTGTAATTTTGATTAAAATATTGAATCATCTAATCACTGGAGTAATTACGGATCCTGGTAGAACATTTGAGGAACAATTCATAATATTCGGTTTGATAAATTGAATATCAATACTTGACTTAATTTTGGTCAATATATTAGTGTTTTATGATTTATCCCGTAGTGTAATAGTTAGCATCAAATTTTCTTGACTATTGTTGAAATTCAAAGTAAGAAAAACTTGTGAGAAAATTTGTGTACTAAATTTTGACAGGTGGCCGCTGTGTTCTAAAGATGGATCACCACTGCCCATGGATCAATTGTTGTGTAGGCCACTTCAACCACAAATTCTTTGTCATGTTCCTGATGTCTGCTGTAATGGGTTGTTTACATGCATCAGTAGTAAGTTTGTTTAGTATTCATACACAAATCTACGGAATCTATGTAGTATGAAGTTTGATTTTTAGTAAAATGCACTGTTTTAAATATGCAGTGATTTCAGGCATTATCAGTATGTCTATATCATGCCATCAATCGTATTTGGTACTTGCACCATGGGACAGGTGAAGAGCCTCTCATCTACCTCACATTGACGACTTTGTTGCTGACGCTACTTGCTACTGGCATGGCTGTTGGAGTAGTCTTGGCAGTAGGAGCACTTCTATATTTACAAGTAATGAAAGATTTATAAAAAATATAATAATGTAAGCTATATTGTACTAAAAATATGCTTTTTTGTTCACTTTGTTCAAAAATTAACTAATTTATGTATTTATAATTTAAATTAACCCTAATGTTATCTCTGACATGAATTCTTTAAGTTAAGATGTGTAAAGTGTACGACATACTCACAACTAATGAGAGTTACTATTTTTGAAAATAGAAATTAGAATACCTATTTCAAATCAAATCAAAAATAATTAACGTAACAAAAAAGTCAGTTATTATGACTAGAGTACTCTAGTCGCGCTTAATGATATTTTACATCCGAGCGAACTAGTGAAACTCTCAGAAATCAAATTTCACTTTATTAGAGGTGAAGAAGCAGAACCAGTTTTTATTTGAGAAAAAATGCATATATAACAATTTCCTATTCAGATCCGCGGTATACTCTACAACCGTACCACCATCGAAGAATGGATTATCGAGAAAGCTGCTTGCCGTCGCCAGGAACAGGGTTTACCACCGTTGCGGTTCCCATACGACTTGGGGTTCAGCGACAACATACTTCTGTTTAGAAATGGAGACAGGCTTGATGGTATCAGTTGGGTATTGGCTTCTGGTTGTGGGGAATATGATCTCACGGTAAGATTTATTAAATGTAATTTCATACACATATTACGTTTGCTTATTATATTAACAATATTTTATGTTTTAAAGTAGGTTAAGGGTCTGATGAAGATGACGTAACCTATATTTATTTATTTCTTTTATAAGCCTGAAAATTCCCCAAGAATCTGTTTACAGTTACATCAATATGTTATAATATTTACATTTTGATTTACTAATCTTTTACATAATGGGTTAAAATAGGTTTTATACATGGGTCATGTTTGTGTAAATTAATATTTAATAAAAAAAAATATGCAATATTCTTAAAAATAGTAATAGACTATAGTAATTTTTTCTGTCTGGTCATAGTAAATCAAAATCCTCTTTTTGGTTTTCAGAAGGAGCAAAAGGCACAGAAGGTGGAGAAATTAGAGCGGTCGCGCGTGTACGTCGCACAAGTGCCTTATTCAGGGCGGTGGGTGCCGCTGCTAACGCACCCGCGTGCCGCGCTGGCCCCGCCCTGCTCGGACGAGCCCCGCCTCCCGCTGCTGCCCGGCGACGCGGTGCGCGCTACAAGACGACGCAGGTAATATTGAATAAAAATTTACCAACAATAACACCACGCTAACTTAGCCTTATGGTAAGCTTTTTAGAACTTATGTTACGGCTACTAGGAACGTTAATAAATTCAAGAAATTAATATTTTATATAAGAAATATATGTAACATACACATCCAGGTGTGGACATCTGTTTTCATAATACAAATTATATGCATAGCAGAAAATGGTAATAGACTATAGTGGTTATGAACTCGGCCTCTTGTGTGACAGGAGTTGGGTTTTTCTAAATTCCAACATTGAAAGAGAACATCGTACGAAAACCTGTATGCTTACTCATTAAAGGTCTACAAATATGTCTAAGTTTACCATCCCATTGGGATAGTGCATAGGTGAGCTATGGCCCGATACCCGTCTCGTTATATTTCGAGAAGATCCGTGCAAGATTGATGATGATGATGATAAGCAAACATGTATGTATAGGCACTGGTTGTTCGGCGAGCGCATGTCCCGTTTCACTGGATCCCGAGGGCCGCGCGGATGGTTCCCGCGGGACTGCGTGACGCCCTGCGACAAGAACAAATAACAAGACTAGACCGCAGTAACGCAATTAACTGTTAAGATGATCATTCCGTGATTACATCACTAGTCAAGGTACGAATCCAACATTCGCAGCATAACAGGAAATAATGCTGAACTATCAAGATATCAATATTCAAATTAAAAAAAAATGATTAAACATGCATTTAATCGCGTATAGGGATTACACTTACGCGCTTATACGTGTAGTTTATATTATGTACAATTTTTTATGTAATTAAATAAAACATATAAAATATTTCCCTTGTAGGGCTTGCATTGTAGCACATCAATTTTAACAAGCAATATCAATACAGATGGAAACATTAAAGTATTATGTTCTTCATATTCATAATTGAATATAATACTCGTATTCGTAAACAATACTTTGAGTCGTCACCAGCGACCGATTTAGGCTTGAAGCCGCCCTAGGCCCTGTTTATTTTGCCGCCCTTAATGCTAGAAAAAAGTAAAGTATCAACCCTTATATTATGTCCCACTGCTGGGCCAGGGCGAAATTTTAAGATTTAGTCATTTTTAGCAGCTTTGTATGCATGTGATATTCAGTAATGAAATAAAAAGTAAAGAACATCATTCGGTAAAGACTTTTAATTTCTTATATTAAAAAAAATTATCTTTAAAAAACATAATCTTATTCACAGACTGAAAAGTAAATAAAAAAGTGAATTCTTATAGGTATATTCTATAGAGAATTCTTTACAATAATTAATCCAAACTCATTTTCAAAGGCAGTCTTCTTTACTTTTTTCGTCTCTGCAATTTTGGCGCCCCTCAAATCATGCCGCCCTAGGCCCGGGCTTCACGGGCCTATACGTAAATCCAGCACTGGTCGTCACAGTACTTCCGAACGCATAGGGTCATTCAAACCAATACATATGGGTTAAATGAAATCCGCAACTGTGCGTCTGTCAAACCCATATAAAACTCAACTATTGGCACCAGGAGCGCATAGATAGAAGCGTTCTTTGCATAGTGTTGTTTCATTACTTAGCCAAGTACGATTGTTGAATATGGGTGTTAGTCATGTCAAGTACGACCTTGAGAATATCATACGGATACGTACGCAAAAGTACGTGCGCGAGTGCATTTAATACGTTTTAAAATTACACTGGCGACTGATAGCTGATAAAACTGTATTTTTAAATTGTATTAATTATACTTTTAACACTAGCTGTAGTGACCAAAACAAAGACTGCTAAATCTTCGATGAGTCTAAAAAAATATAATTTAATTAAGTAAAAAGAACGAAAGGAGAATTAGTACATCCTTATCGCTTTATTATAATAAAGATTTTGGCGTTTGAAAATCACTATAGGAATGAACAATTATATACTTGAATATATTTTTTGTGGTGCTTACCTCGCTTATAGATTTGTTCAGAATTCAGATCCCTATATTTCGGTAATAATTCAAATCGCCATGATCACAGACTGATAAACGCGATAAACACCCGAACAAATCCATATTCAAATATGAATAGTAATCGAGCAATAAATAAATGTAATATGTATGTTGAGGGCAGCGCTCTGCGGGGCTTGCTCCTCTTCTTGGCGCAGTGGACTGTAGTATTCTTCAGGATGTATCAGGACACAGGGTTTGCGTTAATTGAAACAAGATTATTTTTCAAGATGCAATTTGAGTGTGGTGTCGGGCAGAGTGACTGCTTGTTTCTTGATTGAATATTTCGAGTATATTAAATTGTCCGCCAAGCGCGCCATTCTTATAAGAATTTAACAGGTGCGTAGTGCGAAGGCGGGTGTGTGTGATTTTGAACGACCAATCAGCGTCGAGTCTGATTGGAACGTGTACTTTTATTACATTTCGTTCTAGAGCCGTGTATTTACTTGTGTATGTGTGTGTAATTGTTTGTGTATGCGTGTGTGATTGCATATACTTTATTTATTCAAATTTCAGATACAATTACAGGTTTTATAAATATAAAATGAACAATACGAAAAGGACTACAAACATAAAATAACTGATTAGACTATTATTTACAAGAACTATTCTATGAATCTAAGCTGTTATTTACAATCTCCCCCTCGTGCGCAAGCACTATAACGTTTTTAGTCCGCTGTGGTTATCACGATAAGGCGAGAGGCCGGGCGACGAAGAAAACCTGCTGCTGTTCTTATCTCCGTTATCCGAACTCGTCCATCGGGGCCTGGGTGTACTTTTACTACTTCTCCTCGAGGCCATACTCCTCTGGGCATAGTGCCGTCGCATATTAAGACGATGTCGCCGACCTTTATGTTTTTATGATGGGAATTCAACCCGGAGCGAGGCATTAAAAGAGGTCTATATTCTGCCGTCCAGCGTGCCCAGAAAGAGTCTGCTAAGGCTTGGGTGGCTTTCCACGAGTGTGCGTCACAGGGCGTGTCCTTGAATGATCCCATGGGTGATATTCCGCTCGACCGTCCGATGAGGAAGTGATTGGGTGTCAGGGCTTCTTCATCTAGATTAGGATTCACTGGGGTCAATGGCCTAGGGTTGATCACGTGTTCGGCCTCTAGTAGTAGTGTGTGGAGCACGTCGTCAGGGGGGGATTTTTCTTTGAGAGTGACTTTCAAAGCTGCCTTTACCGACCTGACCATTCTCTCCCATGCGCCGCCCATGTTAGGGGCACCGGGTGGTATCTTTTTCCAGTTGATCAGCTTTCTGGATGCGAAGTCTCTTAGGTCGTGGTCGTTGTTCTGCAATGCCTCGGTTATTTCTGTTTCAGCGCCCACGAAGTTTGTGGCATTGTCGCTGTAGATAACGGTTGGCGTGCCTCGTCGTGCCATCATTCTTCTCAGGCTCATGATCATGGAGGAAGCCGAGAGTGACGTTACTATTTCGAGATGTACAGCGCGTGTGGTGAGGCAGGTGTATAGTGCCCCCCACCTCTTTTCTTGTCTTCGCCCTACGACTACATGCATTGGCCCAAAGTAATCTACCGCCGTCGCTGTGAAGGGCGGTTCGTTATGGGTTTGCCTTTCTGCAGGTAGGTCGCCCAAGGGGATTTTTAGTGGGATCCCCCTATAGGTCCGACACCATTGGCATTTCTTGCTTATGTAGCGTATGGCGCTGCGCAGTCCGATTATATGATAACTCTGCCTCAGCTCGTTCATTACCGTCTGGTGATTGCCATGGTTGAAGGTGGCGTGGGTGTGATGTATCATCAGCTGAGTGAGGCTCTCTTTCGCATGGAGGACTGGCAGGTTGTGTCCGTCTTTGATTCTGGAGTCTAGACATAGGATGCCGTTGCGGTCGGTCTTCACGGAGAGTCTGCGGAACGGGGATGTCTTCGGTGGTCGCCGCCCAGCCTCTATCGCCGTGATATCGTCGCCGAATGAGATACGTTGGCTCCTTTTGACTAGCAATAACTCTGCTAGTTTTATATGATTTGGCGCGAGCTTTGTGCTCGCGTTTATTTTGAACAATCTGGCTTTAAACACCTCGGCAGCAAGCAGAACGGTAGCAGCAGCACGTAATAATCGCGTGTATTTCGAAAATCGTTCTATTTGAGGTAAGTATTCGTCTACATCATGCCTAATAGTTACGTGTATTTGTTTCAGAATTCTTTCTTCCCCTGAGGGGGGCAGCGGGGTCGCGGCAGGCCTTTCTTGCGGCCAAGTTGCGGGGTCGCGCCTAATGAACTCTGGACCGGAGAACCATCTGTGATTCGCGTTGAATTCCGTGGGAATGCCCTTGGTCGCGTCGTCCGCGACGTTATCCGAACTGGGTACCCATCGCCTGTTAGCCGGGGTAGTTAGGCTTTCGATTTCGGCCAGCCTATGGGCTACGAACGATTTGAAGGTGCGCGGGTCCGATTTTATCCATGCTAATACCGTTTTCGAGTCTGACCAATAATGACTCTTTAATATTTTATAATCTGACTCGCGCTTTATCGATTCGGCTAGCCTGCTACCTAATACGGCGGCTTGAAGTTCTAGACGGGGTATCGAGATGGGATTTAAAGGGGCTACCTTGGCCTTGCCGGCTATCAATCGCGACGTTTTCGAACCGTCTGATGCTGAGCTGACGAAGTATATCGCGGTCGAGTACACTTTTTCGCTTGCGTCACAGAAAACGTGTAACTCATCCTCACCAGATGGCGTGGCAGGTACGTACCTATTTACTTCTAAGTTTTTTAATAATTGTACATTTTTAATAAACGATATCCACGTTATGTGTTGTTCTTTCGCGATGGGGTCGTCCCATCCTATCCCACTACGCCATATCTCTTGTATGAGACACTTTCCGATCATCGTGATTGGTGACGCTAAGCCCAGGCGGTCGAATACTGACATGACCGCACTGGTTACCTGACGTTTGGTAGGCAGCGTGTCACCACTTATGACGTTCGCGGGTGTGCTTCTGAGATTGACGTTGAAGCCTAACGTGTCACGCGCGTGGTTCCATATGAGACCTAGGGTTCGCTCTGTATCACCCTTTCCTAACGTGGTCGAATCACTGCTGCGCATGTTTTTGACGTTACTTAATACTTCCGGTGCGTTCGATGCCCATCCGCGTAATTCGAAAGACGCGTTTAAATGTACTTTATACATATCGCTTATAATTCGCTTCGCTTCGCTTTCGGTGTCGAACGCGCCTAGATAATCGTCCATATAAAAATTGCGTACAGTGGCCTTCGCGACCTCGGGATACTCATTACCGTGATACTCTGCGTTTTTATTTTTTACATAAATGGCTGTACATGGAGAGGACGCTGCTCCGAATATGAGTGACGTCATTCGATATTCCTGTGGTGGTCCAACCCTATCCTCGCCCCTCCATAAAAATCGTAGGCTATCACGGTCCTGCTGAGCGATTTTTACTTGTAAAAACATTTCTTTAATATCGGCTACCACCGCGATTTTTCCTTCTCTAAATCTTATTAAGACACCGAATAACGACTGCAGTAAGTCAGGGCCTGTCAGGAGCGCATCGTTTAGACTCTTTCCCCCATATTTGGCGGCTGCGTCGAATACTAAACGCACTTTACCCTTTTGCGGGTGTACGACGGAGAAGTGTGGTAGGTACCAACCGCGAGGGGATGTGCCCGGGGTATTCACCCTTTCTGCGTAGCCTGCCTTTATTAAATTCTCCATTTGCTTGCCGTATTCGGTTTTTAAGCTTGGATTTTTATCTAATTTATTCTCTAAGCTATATAAACGGCTGAGGGCCTGCTTTTTATTGTCTGGCATTACTTCATTGTCTGAACGCCAAAGTAAGCCAGCTTCGAACCTATTGTCGTTTATCTTTTTGCATGTTTTATCTACAATCGCTAGGGCGCGCTGTTCAGGGTCAGACGTTGGCCGGCGCTGATCTATGCCTAGCGACTCTAGGCTAAAGAAATTTCTAATTAGATCTAACGCGGGATCGTCCGACGGCATGGGACGTATGTGGTTGACCATGGCGACCGTGTTACGCGGGCGCGCATCCTGCCCATGCAACACCCATCCTAGCTTAGTTAACGAGGCTACAGGCTGCCTTTTATTACCTACACGCAATTGCCTAGACGTGATTAAATGCCAGTTGTCCTGGTCTATCAATATGGTCGGTTTGCCCGCCTCGTAGCACAGTTCATCCTCTAATTCCGCTAGATGGCTGCACTGTCGCACTAAATCTTTACTCACCTCCTGAGGTGATATATTTAAACTTTTAATAGTACTGGCGTTCATGGTTTCTATGTTTCTATTACAAAGACCGCTAATTGACAACGTGACGTTACACGATTCTATTTCGTCTATACGGCTACCCCCTACCCCCTCTAATGACAGTAGCTGCCCGCGACCTTTGGTTATTACGCTGTCTGCCGTGTTTTGTTCGACGAGCGTCATGGTAGAGCCCTCGTCGAGCAAGGCGTATGTGGTGGCCGAACCTAATGGGCCGCTTAACTCAACCGGAATTATTTTTAGGTAGGTGTTAGACGCGTGTACGTGGTTAATTGAACTGACGTTCCCTCGCGTGGGTGTTGACGCGCTGTCGCTGCCGTGTAATAGCATGTGATGTGACGCCTCACATCCGTTTACGCCGCACGGTTTATATTTACATTTTTGCATTCGCGGATGTGAGTTATTTAAACATCTAAAACATAACGTATATTGCTTAGCCGCGTCCCATTTTTCTTTAGTGGTTAATTTTGAGAAATCGGCGCGGTCCGCGGCGCCGTGATTTCCTGCGCAGACTGCGCATTTTTTATTTGTGTCTACGGCCGATTTCTCGTCGGTTTTTGACGGGCGCGGTTTATGCATTCTCGACGTTTGTTTTTTAGCGGGATGTTTGTTTACGGTAGCGATGGTTTTGCGCGACGGGTTCGTTTCTAAATCGGAATCGTAACATGAACTATCGCTGTCTTGTGAACGGCGCATGCGCGGGTGTTCGCTATCGCGGGCTATATTCACTGCGCGCGGTTTTACGCGATTTTTCCTTTCCTCGCGTGCCGTTTCGTATGCGAACATCGCACCACACTGGTCGGCCATCACGTTTAGAAATTGAGACAGTAGTTCTAATTCGGGAGACCCGGCGCGCTCCGCCCTAAATTCGTACCACTTATATTTTAAGATTGTACTAAGTTTTTCTACGACTCGATTTACTAATTTGGGAGAATATAAATATTGCGGCTGATTTATTGACTTTATTGCCGCTACCGTGTTAGATACTTTACTCGCGAAATTACCTACGTTGCGCCGGTCTTCACTCATACGGGGCATGCGTTTGATGTTATCTAACTCGGATAAGATGAGTAATTCTGGTCGCCCGTAGCGCCTTTCTAATGTGTCCATTATTTCGTACGGATCGGATACTGTGAATAATAATGCCCTAACCGTTTCGCGAGCTGCACCACGCAGTGCTTTTCTCAGCCGCGCTACGTTTTGTACGTCGGTGAACATGTCTACGGTGTCGCTAAACACTGACTTAAATGCCATCCATTCGGCAATTGATCCGTCGAAATGAGGCAGTTCATGTATGAATTTTGGTGCCGCGGGTCTGGATGAGTTTGAATTTACCGCCTGCATGATCGCGTTGGCTAACATTGCCATGTCGTTGTTACTTCCGTTCGACTGGTCGTTATTAACGCGCGGTACATTCGAGTTGGGTGGTCGCGACGCTTGTCCCGGGACTTGGGCGTTATTTATTATTGCCGGCCTATTAGCTATACATTGTTCCGATATCCAGCCTTCTACACGTGACTCTTCTATCCTGGGCGGCCGTTCCGCGCCGTTCGAACTTTCCATTTCTATTCTGGCTATTTCTAAACGGTTTAATGCAGCCGCGGATGCTGCCCTAGCCCGTGCTAACTCGGAATTATGTAATTCTAACTCGGCTTTTAACATAGATAACCTACTGTTTGTCCTGTCCGCGGGGACATTTACTACAGTGCCCGACTCACTCCTAGCTCGATTATCTAACTCTTTATCCCTATTTTCGACTAACCTCTCTTCATTGCTGCACGTGTTGCTGCCACCGTTCGCGATTTCAGTGCTGTTGCCTTTACTCCACGTGTTCGACTCGGTCGACGTGGTTTGGCCGGTCGTCGGCGTGACGTCTGTGGAGGGTGTGGTTTTCCCTGAACGTAATACACGTACGTCTTCCATTGCGCACGAGGGGACCCTACTCCTAACACTTAAATCTAGCACTTATCACTTTCACTTTCACTTTTGTTCCTATTCTCGATGTGTCTATTGCCTATCAGCCTGGCCGGACTACTACCGCGGTGATGCCGGACCAGGAATGGGAACGCAGGAGGATAGGAAGGCGGGAACCTCCCGGCAGAGGGCGCGGAGACTCACGGGAGCATCAAAGCACAGCGGGAAAACTGCACTCGTCGTTGCGTGCCAACCTGTGGCCCCAGAGCGATTCCACACCGTACCGGCGGGGCCTGACTGATAACACCTGGGATGGTGCGTGAAGCCGTCAGTTACTTCACTATGCCTCCGTACGCTTATGATGGCCTTTAACACCGCTAGGTGGCCACGTACGTGATGATGATTGCTTCCAAGTAATTAACAGAGGTTAGGCTAAGACCAACTGTTAACACTCGCGCGTTCGTTTTTCTTTCTTGAATCACGCGCCGACTTCTTTCTTCAATCCCACACTTTCTTGCTTCAATGCTCTTGCCTGCTTCTGTCTTCAGGGATTCGGCCAAGAAGGACCACTTGTTGAGGGCAGCGCTCTGCGGGGCTTGCTCCTCTTTTTGGCGCAGTGGACTGTAGTATTCTTCAGGATGTATCAGGACACAGGGTTTGCGTTAATTGAAACAAGATTATTTTTCAAGATGCAATTTGAGTGTGGTGTCGGGCAGAGTGACTGCTTGTTTCTTGATTGAATATTTCGAGTATATTAAATTGTCCGCCAAGCGCGCCATTCTTATAAGAATTTAACAGGTGCGTAGTGCGAAGGCGGGTGTGTGTGATTTTGAACGACCAATCAGCGTCGAGTCTGATTGGAACGTGTACTTTTATTACATTTCGTTCTAGAGCCGTGTATTTACTTGTGTATGTGTGTGTAATTGTTTGTGTATGCGTGTGTGATTGCATATACTTTATTTATTCAAATTTCAGATACAATTACAGGTTTTATAAATATAAAATGAACAATACGAAAAGGACTACAAACATAAAATAACTGATTAGACTATTATTTACAAGAACTATTCTATGAATCTAAGCTGTTATTGACAATGTATATAATATAATATACATTTAATTTATACACCACCAACTATTTTCAGATGAACGGCCTTTGTCTAATCATTGTTACAATTTAAAAATCTGCAATAAGGAGCCTTTACGAAAGCAAAATTTTTATAGCAATATTAATTAACACGTTTATAAAAAACTTAGGTATATATTTGCCTTTTGTTAGAAGCCGAATTATTCGATTCTAGTTTCTAACCAATGTCAATGAATCATAATATTTATTTAGAAATTACCTCAAGAAAATTGATTTATCATATTAGTAAAAATGTATTGTATGTTATGGTCAGTAGAAACATATGACATATCAAATTTAACAGAATCTTTTATATTAAGTTACACAGCTTGATGAACGTAACTTTGTAGAAATCTCTAGAAGTTGCTTAAGAGTACATTAGAGTACGTATATACGTACAAGAGTGTATTTTAAATACATATTACCAATAAGGAAATGTGTGTATTGTAGTCTGTTGTAATAATTACAATTGATTATGTTGTATTTGTAAAAAACATTACCATTTTGTCCATGTTTCCTATATTAGTTCCTATGGTACAATCTATTTTTAAACTGTATTTTCCTTATCAAATAATCTATGGTATTCTTTTTCTATAGTTGGAAAGATTTATCTGTACAGCCAACATAAAAAAGAAATATAGATTTAAGTATACACATTTGTAATCGTATTTCTGATTCGAATTTATATGATAATTTACTTTTATGCAAAATACAAAATAAAATATCTAGATTTCAGAAACATTGTTTCATAGAATTTTTTATAATTATATTGTAACAATTTAAATTTAGAACATTGATTTTAATAATTTTACAGTTATCCTCTCTTACTTGCTTAATTTTTTTGTTTGGCTGTGCTTTTGGTACTGTATTCAGTATTCAAATAATATCATATATCACAGATTACTTATGTATAAAATTCTAATAGTATGTGCATAAGTTTGTTATAAATCTTATGCATCCACTATGGCTATGATCATAAAATTCAAATAGTAACAATATAAGATTTCTAACCATTTTAAATTTACTCTATAAATTAATAGAAGTGCTTTCATATAAATGAGTTATTTATGCAAAACAACATTTATTTATTGCTTACAACATTTCTTTGTATGTGCTTATTTATGTTTTAAGCATTTTTATACTTTGTATGAATTATTGATTCTATAAAAAAAAATCGGTTGTCTGTAAAGTCTGTTTACTGACGATAGTTGAACGTGACAATGTCATAAGAAAATACTGATGGGCCGATGTGCCTCTTTGTCGCTGGTTGCGCGCACTCGCTTGTACTTCAAGCTTTAGATGGAACGCTTCAGAGCGAGGTAACGCCGCATGAGTCATGTTTTTTCGTGCGTGCAGTCGGCTCCATCGAATTATAAGACGTTGTCACGTCAAAAATATGTCACTGTCAAAGAATGTGGGGTTCTGTTGAAAATACACTTTTAATGAAATAAAAAATTTAATGTTTGAACCAGTTTAGAAATAGAAATATAATATTATCGTTCTATCTATCATCTAGTAGATGATAGATACTTATATTATATATACTCGGACTTTTAATTCGATTCCACATTTGACATTAGCTACTGTCATTTTGTAAAATAATGATACCACATATAACAGTGTAGTGATGAACACAAAAATCGATAAACAATCGCGATTAATGTTTATGCAATCATAATATTGGTGTGCCAATTAAAGACTAAATTATTGATTTTTATTCAAATAAATACATAATTATTCATAATAATTATATATTCATTAGTAACCACTGCTTTATTTTATAAAAAGTTAATGTTTTTGTTTTTTATATTAAAACAAAACTTATAATAAGAGAGCCTAGATAGATAGTTTTCTGTATATGCAATTGATGCGTGCGCGCTCGTGCCACCTATCGCCATTTTGTTTATCTTCTCATATTCCTTCATTATCAATTTTTTAATTTATTTTACACACAATTATTAAAGAAAATTCTCAGATCCTTAATAAAATTAATGGTCATAACTAAATCCGTTCAGAAATATTTAATTTCCTGATATACTTAGTTTCTATTAAAAGTAGTAGTTATTTAGATATACTACTATAAACGAGAGGAATCGATTCGGAAACATTCCATTTCCGTATCGAATAATTTTGCAACGTCACTATTTAATACTTGTCATAACGTTGCAACACTGAAATTGTCAAATCTGGAATCGAATTAAAAGTCCGAGTATAGTACATTTAGCCGGCAAGTTGCATGGTACGTAAGAGCTCAATAATTTCATCGAAAACAGTTTTTATTTACAAGATTGTAAGCACAGATTTATAAATAAAGACAGATGGAGCATGCTGAACACGCGAGTGTCGCCACCAAAGCGAATACAAATTCAAAAGCGAACACATTCTTATAGATGTTTAGAGTACGACGCTATGTCAAGCACATGAGAGCGCTTTTGAATTTGTATTCGCTTTGAAGCGTCACTCTGGTGTTCGGCATGCATCATCTATCTTTATTTATAAATCAGTGATTGTAGGTATAATTGTTACGATAAATGTAAGGGTAAACTTCACTTTTAACATTCTATATTGTACAAATACTTAAGCTAAAGATCTCAATATTCAACATACCTACATATATTTTTGTGTTATAAACAATATAATTAATTTTATTTTTATAAAAGTTTTAAATGTATGATTGACGTATGTTTATGAAAACAAAATGAAGAAGGTTCTATTTTAATTCATAATACGTGATTTATATTATTTAAATAAATGTGTAACATGTAATGTTGTACCAAAACACAAAACTTTTAGAATTTCTGTATTGGCAACATCTAGGACTGTTTTTATCGTACATAAATAAAGTAGTGTACATTATACATATTCCAGTTTATCCACAAACTAATATCTACTAATAAATAGGATAATATCACACTGCTTTTACTAAACTTGTAAACCGTTTTTGTTATAAAAACATTTGTAATTTGTAAAAGAATCTACTTACTCAGGACTTATATAATTGACCTTATTAAAGCCTTAAATGTCTTAACATAAAATGAATATTTTTAACTGAAATTTCTTTTGCTACTAACTTTACACTATAAACTGTGTTAGTGAAATATTTAAAAAAAGTTTTATTTTTTACAACCTTTTATTTTCATGTCCTATATAATCAATATGTGATACGAATAAAGGTTGATATAAAGTGTTTGGGTTTTTTTTCAAGAAATCATCTAGGACATCATACAACGCGCGTTAGCACGTAGAAAATGCATGTAGACTGTAGTCAGTAGTTTTAAACGTCTGTTATAACCCTCAGACCGTCATTATATTGAATTCAGAGTATTTCAGTGGTAAATAACGTTGAGAATTGAGTGTTTTACAAATTCATTTCCTATTTTATGATTATTTTATAGATACTGTCGAAAAAGGGTACAAGAAAACAAAGTCAAGTGTAAAAAATTTATTGTGCATATAAAATAAATTACCAATCGTACAAATTCATTGTATCGAGCACAACTATGATATTATATATCTCTTAATAAATAAGCATCTATAAATTAAGTAGCTCCAGGCCTATTACTATCGATAAATGCGTTTTAGCAAAATAAACACGTTACAAACTTGATTCCGCTACGTGAAATGTTAAGTTTGTACTGTTAATACATTCATACATCCAGACAAGCACAATTTACTTAAATCTAAATATTAGGTAATTAATACACTGCATACAAATTATCATGGTCAGTCATATTCTACGAATTCGTTTTTTAGAAATCTATAAAAAAAGATTCTGTGGAAAATTATGTCAGATTTAAAAATCGAATGGAATTTTTATGGGTGTATTTTAATATTCATTTTCTTCGTCAAGTTCTCCTTCAGTGGAATCGACGCCTACTTCCTCGTAGTCCTTTTCGAGCGCGGCTAAATCTTCTCGGGCTTCGGAGAATTCTCCCTCCTCCATACCTTCACCAACGTACCAGTGGACGAAAGCACGCTTGGCGTACATCAAGTCAAATTTATGGTCGAGCCTGCAATTTTTTAATACTATGAATAATATACTGGTTCATTTGTAAACATATATTTTAGCTCAGTATTAATGACTGTTTACTGACAAGTGTAATGACTAGTTTTATATTAAAAACGTCTAGTTACAGTTTAATACCATCTTGTGAATCTCACTGAAAGCGAAATGGCGAGTCGTAAATATAAAGTGGGTATAATGGAGAATAGGTAATCTTACCTAGCCCATGCCTCTGCAATGGCGGTGGTGTTTGAAAGCATGCAAACGGCGCGCTGAACTTTGGCCAAGTCACCACCGGGGACCACTGTGGGTGGCTGGTAGTTGATACCCACCTACGGGAAATACAAAATCAAGTAAAAAACTAAATAACGACATTAGAACTGAGACGTAAGATAGAAAATCACAATGGTAGGATGTCCTGGCTTGCTTCTACTTGTTTCTAAAATAGAGTATAAACCCATTGTAAGAGGTAATTCCATGGGGGTTTGCAGCCTATTGATCATATAATACCGACTTACAGTGACAGATGTGCTGTCACGTTTTGTGAGTTTCCGGTGGCCCATTCTAAGGAGAGTATTTATTAGAGAGTGTTTTTTTATGTCATTACATAAAAAAACAGTGCTTAAACATAAAGCAGGATATATGAAGTGGTACCTATAATTAATATAATCATCATCATCATAAGCCTTTGTCCGTTCACTTTATCAATATAATAATTACTTTGAATCCGGTCGGGCACCAATCCACGAACTGAATCGTCCTCTTGGTCTTGATGGTAGCAATGGCTGCGTTCACGTCCTTGGGTACCACGTCGCCTCTGTTAATAATTCAGAATTATTACGTTACAATTGTTAATATGTTAAGCCAGCTTACTAAGTGAATTATAAGCGTAACAGATTATAAAGTATTTAAAATAATTAAAAACGCGATTTAACTTGGATGCACTGAAGATAGCCAAAACCGGTAGGTATGGACACGTCATAAAGCGTTACGTATACAGGATGCCCAACGGCGGATCCACTGGGGTCATGGGGGTCATAACCCCCCCCCCCCTGGGCTGGTTCCAGAACTAAGGTGGACCACTAATTGAACATTAGTTCAGTCAAAAGTCAAGACTTGACCACGACTATGTGACCCCCCCCCTGGTACCAAAGCTGGATCGCCCTTGAGGATGCCCCGAAGAGTATGGATCAAACGAAACAAGGTGTTTTGCTAGGCCAATTCAAAACATTTTCTCCCAGGAACCTCCCCTCTATATCGTAAAAAAAAACACCATGTATAACTATGTAAAACAGGGATGCTGGCAAGTAAACTAACACTGATTTAAGGCTGTTTGTTTTACATTAATGTAAAAAACACACCTGTACAACATGCAGCACGCCATGTATTTGCCGTGTCGTGGATCGCACTTGACCAGCTGAAACACACATTAAATCATGTTGCATAAATTGTAATTATTTCATTATTTATTTACAAAATGTCAGTATTTAATTTAATCAGTACAAAAACTATTCATATCTATAGCAAGTTACAGTAAAACAAAGTCAAGAATGAGTACTTAGTGTGATATTAATAATGTATTAAGTATGAATTTAATCAATAAATTAAGTAAGTTGGAGCGGTGGTAGGGACTCGGGCACTGATAGCGATCTCATCTGCATTGCGCTACCGTCTCGTACCATACAATATCATTGGAATGAAGGTACGGTATAGAAAAACAATTCTTTCTGGCATTGACATAGTGCCTATTGCCGCGTGAAACAAAGTCTTTAAGTAGGTATGCGAATTTTTTAACAACATATAATTTGCAAGTGCTTTGTGAGCGACGATGGTTCAGTGGATATTGGCTCGGCCTCTCGAGTGAGAGGTCCAAGGTCGATAATGACCCTCTGTGGTGCCTTGAAATGGTTTTTATACATTTCTACGTTAACCTAAACATGAGAAAATCGCTCGCTCACCGGTGTAGGAAACATTATGAGGAAACCTCCATGCCTAATGATAGAAAGTTTAGAGCTGTGTGAAGTTCGGCAACCCGCATTTGGCCAGAGAATTATAATAAAACCACTTTTACAGAAATACGAAAGAATCTTGGTCGTCCTGTGACTCTGGTTCTGGTAAAGTATCCGAAACGTTGGGCATGTAAAAATTTCAGTAACGATTATATCAGTGAAAGTAGTTTTTTCCACTATAATGAGTGAAATTTGTGTGAACATTACAAATATTACAACCAACGACTTTTTCTAAGTTCGCTGGTTACAACTGTACTTAATAAAAAAATAAAAATTTGATGTTCGCTTATTTTATGACGTTAGCAGCAGTCACTACCTGATTGGCGGGTTCGAAGCAGGCGTTGGTTATTTCAGCGACAGTGAGTTGTTCGTGGTAAGCCTTCTCGGCGGAGATGACGGGCGCGTACGTGGCGAGAGGGAAGTGGATGCGGGGGTACGGCACCAGGTTGGTCTGGAACTCTGTCAGGTCCACGTTGAGGGCCCCGTCGAACCGCAGAGACGCGGTGATGGAGGAGACAATCTGCGAAAACGTCGGGAAATCAGTTAAGAATTCTACATATAAGCTCAGGGGTGCCCCGACGTAAATGAAATTACAATTGATAGAAGTTTCACATCGATAGATGGCCCCATGCAAAGATTCTGCCACGAGTAAGATTCGCGCCATAGATCAGAAATATTGACTCCAAAGTTATGTATTACAAAGTTAACTAACATTTGCATGAGTAAAGATATTTTAGTAAGCTTTATTAATCACATCGATGACGAAACAAACTTATTAGACTTATTTTATATTTTGTAAATCTAATTGCATAAATTGTTTCGTGTAATTATTTCGTGATTTTGCGTAGGCAATTTTTACCAACAAGTACTCTTACAAGGTACAGAAAATATTTCGATTACCATAGACCATGCGAATGGGACTGTGTAATTCTTGTAAAAAATATGAAACGCTTTTTTTATTTTTTCATATTTAGGTTTCATATTTATATTTTATTGAAACGATTTACGTTCTTAATCGAAGTAGGACAAATAATTGCATACACATGATTTTCTAAACCCATAAAAAAGTATCAAGTACCTGTCCAATAAGTCTGTTGAGGTTTGTGTATGTTGGTCGCTCTATATCGAGGTTTCTGCGGCAGATGTCGTAGATGGCCTCGTTGTCGACCATGAAGGCGCAGTCCGAGTGCTCCAGGGTAGTGTGGGTGGTCAGGATGGAGTTGTAGGGCTCCACAACTGCGGTGGATACCTGAGGAAAAGATACAACTTATTATGATCTATCCCGGATCTATACAAATCCCGTGACTTTCAACGCTGTTCATATAAATGCTGAACGGAAGTCATCCCCTAAGTTTTTTTCTCAGGATCCATCGAGAGATCAGCTCAAACGAGTTTTTTTTTCCCTTTTTCACTTTTTACTGACTACTCCTTTTGACGAATTTCAAGTGTAAGTATATGTAGTGTAGTGTAGCAAGTTGCTACCTACGAAAAAAATATACATATTTTGATTTGATTTGATCCAAAGATTGCTCTTTATTTACATCCATGTTTAAACGGGTTTTTAATAATGATAGGTTTGTGACAAAAATTATTTTAAAATCTATTACTAATAATGAATATTTCTATTAATATTTCTAGAACCTACGCTACCTGATCAATAAGCTCCTGAGATTTGCGCGTTCAAACAATAAACTCTTCAGCTTACTATAATAATACACTTATTAGTATAAGAGGAGAAGATACCTGTGGCGCTGGGTAGATGGAGAACTCTAGTTTGGACTTCTTGCCGTAGTCCACAGACAGGCGCTCCATCAACAGAGAGGTGAATCCAGAGCCAGTACCTCCGCCGAATGAGTGGAATACGAGGAAGCCCTGGGTAAGCAAAGGTAAATTTTAGCAATTGAATTTGGATTTTAAAATTTGAATATTAGGTCATATATTTACATTTGTGTACATGTTTATTGCGTAAGGGTATACAATAATCAAAACAAACCAGCTCCCCTAGACAAGTGGCACAAACGCTAAACGAATAGAATAGAATACTTATTGTATGAGAATGACACCATATTATGTCAAATTACATGTGTGCTAGTGTCATTTCCAGAATAAAATACTATTCTATTCATTTAGCGTTTGGGCCACTTGTCTAAGGGGGCTGCTTAGAATCTGTTTATCCTCTATTACTCGCGGCTTTTTTAGTTTTTTATTTATGTCGAGGGCATATAAATATTTTATAAGTAATAAAATATTCAATGAACTATCTACGCACTCGAAACATGTCTTCTTATGGTATTCACACAGGACTCAGATATAATGCTATGCAGGTGCCCAATAAAGAGTCTTATAAACAATAATTATTGAAATGAAAATCTCAAAAATCTGTCAAAAATTATATGAGCTCCTGATCAATTCTCTAACATATGTCTATAATTACCTGGAGTCCTGTGCACTGGTCAGCCAGTTTCCTGATCCTGTCGAGGACGACGTCGACGATCTCCTTGCCGATGGTGTAGTGTCCACGCGCATAGTTGTTGGCTGCGTCTTCCTTGCCAGTGATAAGCTGTTCTGGATGAAACAGCTGCCGGTAGGTGCCCGTGCGGACCTCATCTGCAAGTTCAAACTGAATTTAATGTATGTTCTAAATAAGATCATGTAATAGGCCTTTTACGTGGCCACATCATTATCCTTGTCAGCCTTTATTCTGTCATATCCATTCCAAGAATTCGCCTCATTCCCGCACTATCTTGAGCAATAAACTTGTTTTTTTTATAATATAATAATAATAATAATATCTATGGACGTAATAACTAGTGTTTTATTACTTGCTCTGTGACCATTATTATTACAAATCGATAATCATTTATTATTTAAAAAAAATCCCATGTTATTGATTTATCGACAATATAAAATTCTATCAATACCACATTCAAGATTGTTATGGTTGTGAACATTGGTAATATAAAAATCACAAAATCGCTATAAGTGGTTGGAGTATAACAATTGTTGTAAAAATCTCGTAGAACACAAAGCGCGTAGCTGTAGCACATAAAATCGAATCTTAAAAACATTCAGAATAAACATTTAATCAAATATGTACAGGATGCAGAACAGCAAAACTAACTCCTTGTTAAAACCATCAAGTGGTCCTAATGAACACTTGCACTTATCTTAACGGATGAGTAATATCATTAATACATATTTTATAGCACTACCCCGCTCAGAAATAAACGACAAATCGCAGCTGCAGCATTTTAAGTGGTCTCGAAGGTTATATGGATGTTCAGTCGCAATTTGAATTGATAGCGACAGAACTACCAAAGCTTAAATAATCCTGTCGAATAAATCGAATTCACCGGTGATGATAAAAGTCAAATATTTAGCAATGTATGCTGTGAAGATCATTCAACAATAAGGTATAGAAATTTAGTACGGGCACTCATTTAGAAGCACCATAATTGGAGCCAGAAATGGCTCCAAACGCCGGGATGTGCATTGCATTAAATGTCAAAGTACGTGTCTCAAGAATAAAAAATAATCATAACGATTTGTGGAATTAAATTGTGTCACGAGTCACGACACATCTGAAAAACAAAAGTAGTGTGCTAATAGCATAACTTTTCTCAGGTAAGCTTTTAATATTTCACAGTAAATTGTTTAGATATAACAATTAAGCTATAAGGGTTTAAATGCTCGGTTTTGCCAAACTGTGGTTTTTTATCGATTTTATTGTCCTAAGTTATTACTTAGTCCAGAAGTAAAATTATACTCTTAAATTGTAATTGGCATCTTAATAATTAAAAGCGACGGCATATTGACTGGCGCACGAAATAATTACAGCTATTATAATCAATGACCTGACAGACAGTTTTAATAAGCATTAATTAGACAAGGATGGATAGTTAACCTGATATAGAGTGTGTGATTGTGATAGTAAGGTGAAGGCCTAATGGTGATGGTTGAGTGACATATCTTCTTTTTCAATCAAATAGAAGCTATTAGATGACAGATTTTGTAAGAAATGTAGCAAAATTTAAAGATTGATAAGAAAATTTTAAGATAGACAGGATAATAAATGTTTTTTTTTTAATTTCTACGTGCATCAGAACATGAGACCATTGCTTGCTCACTGATGAAGGAAAACGTTGCGAGGAAACCTGCTTGTCTGATGAAGTAAAAAGAATACAAACCACTAATGGAATATAAGCCATTAGTGGATAGTATAGGAGTGGAAGAAGGCAAGTGTTAAAACCAAGAGCAGTAAGGCGTGTGATCATATTTCGCATTATCCCCGCTTACAAAACAATCCTATTAACTTCACCCATCCACCATACATAATCCTTTTACACCGAACATTCTAGCATTATGCATAAACAAGACATTTTGACCTTCAACAATTCTTTAAATTCAATAACTTTTAGAAAGGACGTTGTTTTTGGTGTTTTAATAAGTGTTTTATATTTATTTTAGTCGTAGGTACACAAATTCGTGATTATTTTACAGATTTCCTAACTTAATCCATACAACTTTTGATTTGTCGTGTTATGTTCAACATCATCATGGAAATGATTTATTGCCTTGGGAAGTTAATGACAAGAGATTACTTGAATCTCTTAAGTTTTCTCTTATTCTCTCTTATTGACATGATAAAATTCGGTCTCCTCATGATTATAACATTCTTAATGTATGTATATAGTAGTCTTAAAATATTTATTTGAAGTTTTTTAAGATACTCATAATAATATGTTCAATATTGTATATTTTTTTTTTACTTTACATAAAGTTAGATTGTCATTTCGATAGCTTTGATTGAATTTACACAAGCGTTTCGTAATATTTTTGAGATTGTCTTGTTAAATACATATTAATTAGTCATTTATAAAACTTTTATTACATATGCGGCTAAAGCTTTCGTTCTCATTAGTCTAGTATTACAGTTAGTTTTACATTAGTCACGAGTTTTTATTTCTGAAGTCGCGAGGGACTAACGAGCGACTGATAGCATTACAGACAGCTTCGCGCTCAATTGAACCGCATCCTTTACCATTTATACCTACAGTTCTATTTCTAATTATAATAAAATGGAAAAATTTATACGCTATTGTTATAATTTGTATCATAATTAGGTGAAGTTTTGGCTCTACATATGTTTAAAAGAAAGCTAAAGTGGAAATACATATATACCAAAAAGTTTTATAATTAAGGAATTATAATAAAATTATTATATACAAATGTATAAAATCAAAAGTTGAGGTGGGAAAAAAAGAAAGAAAGAACATTTCGTAGAGGTATAGTCTCTGAGTTTGTGACGTTATAGGGGGTAGTCTCTGACTCTACTGAACCGAATTAGGACATTCTTTTACCGATAGAAGGCTATGTTATTTGTGAAACATTTTGTGTGTTTCAAATTATAATGATAGCTATCGGGGTAGCACAAGGGATAAAAATAGATATACGAAACCTGAAAGTTTTATCTTGAAACTTACGTTGCATATTATTAACAACAACGTAAGCTTAAATACGACTTATCTATATTATTAAATTAGTAACTAGTAACGTCCAGGCAGACGAAGTGCTGGTTGCGAGTGACGGAGGATCTGTGGGGGGGCGTGGGGGATTCATTAAATTAGGCCTATTTTCAGTAGCGAACGGATAAGGGCTAAATATGATGATGATGATGAATGATGATAGGAACAGGAATAGTCGCCACGGTCCGTCGGATGGTCGCCGGTCACACGATATGCCATGACGTCATCAGTGGAGGCTCTGTCCGAACGGCTATAACATTTATTGATCACTACAAACTATTATGTAATAACCATACGGTCTACTTATCATCATCATCATCAGCATTTATCCGTCCACTGCTGAACATAGGCCTCCCTCAATCAACGCCAAGACGACCGATCCCTTGCTACTCGGCTTAGACTAATTTCAAATTCAGATCAAATTTAGTCGCCTGGATTGACTGTTAATATCGTGGGTTCGATTCTTTTGACATATTTGAAGGGTATAGAAGTTGCTAATAAGTTTGTGAACTCCAAAAAAAAAATATTATTATTACATGAAAAGGCTTGAGATAACCTCGGAGTAGAAAGAAAAGGCTTGATAAAAATGAGCCTATAAGATAACCTATATGTCTAGGTTTCGGGCTTCTATTTTGTTTTTCAAACGTAATGACGCTCGCGCGCTAATGATAGGATACGCGGGTTCGATGCCCGTTGATAGTACATTAGCTGAAATTGTGTTAAATATTTTTTGTGTCTTTGTACATTAAATAGAACGTTTATAAGCCTATGAAAGTTATAAAACAATAATTAGCTTAGTGTATTGACACACGTATGTGCAGTACAATATAAACACCATCATTAAACTAAAGCTTCACTTGGTAGCTGAGTCTCATAACTTAAATTGTTTGGCAGAAATGCCTGCTTTAACCAAGCTGCATATTTTTTTCTATAATGTATGCATGCTGTAAAGGGATGCTTTAGTAGCAGAGGGACATATGCCTTACATGTCCCATTACTGAGCACGGGTCTCCTCCTCGAAATACATACTTTACTTTTTTACATGCAAAACTTTCTAAAACTAACTTCATTTCGGTCGGAGAAATTGTTCTTAATAAAAAATGATTGATTTAAGCTAGAATACATAATAACTACAACTGAATTTAAATCTTACCGACTACTGTTGGCTCGAGGTCCACGAAGACTGCTCTGGGCACGTGCTTGCCCGCACCGGTCTCGCTGAAGAAGGTGTTGAAGGAGTCATCTCCTCCGCCCAGGGTCTTGTCGGAGGGCATCTGACCGTCAGGCTGGATGCCATGCTCGAGACAGTACAGCTCCCAGCAAGCGTTCCCGATTTGGACTCCGGCTTGGCCGATGTGGACTGAGATGCATTCCCTCTGAGAACGTGAAATATGTATATTAGGGAATGTAGTTTTATCTATACTAATAATATAATATTATAAAGAGGAAAGATTTGATTGTTTGTTTGTACTGAATAGGCTCCGAAACTACTTGACCGATTTGAAAAATTCTTTCACTGTTGGGAAGCTACACTATACCCGGTAAACTAGGTAGGCTATATTAAATTTTCAAAAAGCTAGTTTTAAATCTTAGTTGACGCAGGCGAAGCTGCGTGCTACAGCTAGTTATAATATATTTTGTACGTATTAGTAATTTGTATCACATTGGTATACATGAGTAGAAAATATTATATAAGTCATTATACTCGCGGCTCGATATGATGGCCGTTTTGACACATTAAAATAGTGATGTAAATGTCAAATTATTCTCGAAAAAAAAAATCAAATCTGTAAGTTTTTATTGCAAGTAGTACCTGGTTACATACTTTTGATAAAACTATATCACAATCGTAGTGCGCTCACAGTTTGTACTTTTCTATGTAACGTCAGGCCGAAACTGCATTGTTTTGCATTGAACATTGACGCAAGTTTGCCGGAGGTAGTAGTTGTGTTGGTCAGCAATTCTACTAATTCTTCTATGTCACGATCGTATTAGATTACATTTTTAAAAATTTTGATTTTCAAAAAAGAAATGCTGAGTTGTGTGGTAAACAGTTACCCTAATAATTATTATATTATAAAATTAAAAATAAATGTTCGCGGGACCCTAATATGTAAAGTTTATAAAGAAATTAAATAAATAAATTTTGTTTCATAAAATCACAATTTATAAATCTGTGCCTAAAATTATACATTCGATAATTTTATGATTAACTGCACGTCACTATTGACAGTAAAGAACAGCAATTTTCTCCTTCAAATTTGATTATTATAATTATGGAACTTCATGAGCGGACAAACGTCAAAACGGCCTTCTTATCGTGCCGCGACTAGTGCACTTTAATATAAACTAGCTGTTACCCGCAGCTTCGCCCGCGTGAATCTAAGATTTACGGATTTATCATGTCTGATGATGATCATTTTCTATTTTATAATAATTACATACTAAGTTTTTGTATTAAAATGGATATAATATGTTATCTTGAAAATAAAGACTTATATCCCTTCGCAGATTTTTGTAGGCATATTTAGGATACTATTATTATAATATTATGTTGATCATATTACGTCTGGCAGAGTTAATACACTACGGCCTTAGACACCAAATAACCGCCCGTGCGAATCACGCCAACACGATTTATTTTCTTGTGCATTATTTTGATTTTGTCATATCTCCTAAAGTATTCATTTAATTTGCATGATGTAAAGGGCAAAAATAATCTTCATGAAATGCTCAAGCTAATTAATTGATTAAAAATGATAAGTATTTATATCGTATTTGTGTAAATAACTTTTAAACTATCGCGTTATAATTGCCCATTTTTTTAAAGTATTAAATGGATATAGTATGATATCCCTAAGAGATAGACATATGCCATCGCGGACTTTTTTGTAGACCTATTTAAGATACATAATTCCACCATACATTATTTTGTTATATCTCAAACGGTTTAGGCAGCGTTTTCGTTGAAAACTCCCAGACGGCCTATTTTTTTCCGACACCTCCAACAATTATTGTTATATCTTAGCTAATGTATATAAAAATTTAATAAATTGTGTACATAAACCTTCCTCTTGAATTGTCCTATCCATTAAAAAAAACCGCATTACAATCCGTTGCGTAGTTTTAAAGATTTAAGCGTACAAAGGGATATAGGGACAGAAAAAGCGACTTTGTTTTATAATATGTAGTGATGTGACGTGAGACGTCGAAGCTTAGTGTATAGTCCTCGCCACTTTTAAAGTCCTGCGACTAATGCCTGAACTAAATTTGACAAGATTGACATCTTGACATCTGTCTGGAGTAAGAAGTTGTGATATTTTAAATTGTTTAACGTGAAATATGGAGCATATAATATAAAGTAAGGTGTAAAAATTGAAGGCCGTATAATGATCGTTAAAGTGAAATAATTTTGTGAATTAGAAAGTAAAAAAAAAACAATAATTAACCCCGTTAAATAATATGTTTATAAATGTCACTGCCATGACAGGTAAATTGTAGAGATGCCAGAGTCACTCATTTTTGCCTAATTTATGGTTAAAATATTATCATTAACTCTATGTATACCTACATTTATCTTATGATATTTTATATGAATATAATTACAAGGTAAAAGAATTAAAACCTTGCTTAGATGAATTATTTTTTTTGGTGTTTCTGTAAAAAAGGTCGAATAACAAAAGAAGTAACAACGGCAGCAATTACTTCTGAGAAAATCGTCACCCCTGGCAAAAGCCGAACACAATCGAAGAAGTTTGTTTTAGATAAATTCTACTTATCGGTTATACGTAAAAAATACAACGAAATATAAAAAAGAAATGTTTTATTTTACTAAAACCTGGCAGGAAGATTTTTATTTTGCTGCTATAATTATTTTTGTCATTATTATCATCATCAGTCCTTATCAATGCACTACTGACCATAGGCACTATAATTATTTAAAAAAAATTTGTAGTAGACTTGGTGAAAAAACATTACAATAGAAATTGGCAACATTGAGTTATGAGATCGCAGCGCCGCGTCTATCGGACTTCTAAAGTGGCGATGACTCTACAGTAAATTTAAAAAGACTTTAAATTTTTTTAAAAGAACAATCATTTCATAGTCGACGTAGCGTTAGCTTTAAATACTTTTTGGAAGACTGCACTGAGAGTATCGCCTAGGCCCTAATGTAATAGATTTAAAAAAATAATCATCATTTCTATCGGTAAATCGCCGTAGGTAAATCTATGTGAACGCAAAGCTGAAGGAAACAGCAGGTCTATCAATAAAATTTATGTAAAATACTAGAACCAAAAATATAGACGTTGAATTACATTTTATTATCATGTGAATTTTACGAGATTTAAGATTTTATCGGAGTCGCTGTAAAGTGCCTGAAACGACGCGACGTACAAATTTTAATAAACAATAAAATTAGTATAAAAGACGATTTATAGCGAACGCCGTGTGTGCTATTCTAATTTGCCAGAAAACAGACGGAGGTAATTGTATGAAATTGACGATTCACTCGGGAATAATTACAACGTGCCACGAACAATATAATTCATTCTTTACACTATAGTACTGACTACTGACACCTATATTCAGTAGCACCCTTATTGCCAACAAAATAAATGAGTCTACAATTTAAGGGTAGGTAATTAAGTGTATGAAAGAATTATTGAAATTGTACTTTATTCATTTTGGAAACAGAAGTCATGGTGCATAATATAAAGTAAGTTAGTAATTTTTCATTCAAAAATAAAAATTCAACACAACATTTTATTACTAAAACATATTTGCTCCTGACTTTATGTCCCTCAAAGTCACTTTACAATTACTTATTATAGGAATATTAGGTACATAATATAATGACTACTATCAACTATGGCGCCAACAATTCCCAAATCGCATTGCGAATCAATAAATACTTGGATATTGTCAATACCTATAGTACTTTTAAAATCGATCTAAATGTGCGTGACTTATTACGGCTGACATGGAAAGATATAATCAGTAGTTCGGCGAGCTCGGGTCGGTGACATCGATGCCATCATCATACTAGTCTAGATTGTATTTAGGTTTTATATGCCCTATGCCTTTACGCTCTGAGCGAAAGGTACCGATCCAGTTATACCTGCCCATTTCGGATGCAAAGCAGCATGGCATTACCTCTACAAGTTTTTAGGCAGGATTAAGGAAAAGCTCTACTAAAAAGAAAGCAAAATAAAATCGAGGAACAAGCATGTGGAATCAATACACAATAGTCATATTTCGATGATAGGAAAATTATGTATATTCTAAAATTAAATTAGTGTATGGAAAAGTTAAAAAAGCAATGAGTTGAACACATGGATAAAACATATATAAAATAGTAGCTAGCAAAGAATATAACAAAGTTTCTTTCCCTAGTTTAATTTTGACTTAAGTCTTTCAGATCGACTCAAATTTTTTTATATAAAAAATATATTTTTTTATAGAAGAATGGGCAAACAGACAGACTACCAACGGTTTACTTATAAAAAAATATAGTGGTAATGGATAAGCTACATCCCAAAACACCTGATACCAGACGATTTCCAGATTCGTTATAATATTTAAATTTAAGATTTGAGAATGTTACTTGTAACATTCTCAAATCTTGGGCCATGAATCCATGATATTGATCAAAGTTCCCACTTCCAAGTTGCTCAAAGATATTCAAATTGATTAATATCTATTTTCTAAAAGTCTAATACTAACTTTTTGCCTAAATAATAAGGCAAACTGAATTAGATGAGGTTCTTATGAGTTCCTCTTTTATCATTAGCATACAGGAATGTGGTGGCGACTTGTTCCAGCAATGGTTCATTGGTTTTCACGGAGCTCTGAGATCAAGATGGCCGAGAGTCTTTTGTTTAAAATTACTGATCCGCTATATCCGTTACAAATCATTATTATGAATCTTAATAATCAGAAACTTTCCTTATAAATGTTAAATAATTATGATTCAAATATTATGATCAGTGTTTAGTATATTATTATTTTTACATTTTCGTAGTAAGTAATCAAAAATTCTGCTTGTACTTGAAAACTAAGTTTAGTCTCAGCTAAATAATTTTATCAAATCATTATAAATGTAGGTCACGTTGTGGGAAGGAGGTATTAATTAATTATACAAAGCGACAAAATGTGTAACTTTAATACAACTTAATGTTATAATAATATGAATAATCTAAACCTACGCAGTACACACTCGAAATTACTGCTAATGTTATACTAATTTGACTGTATTACTAAAGTTTAATAATGTTAAGTTATAATTAATACAATATGCTGGACATAATAAAGTTCGTGTCGATTGCGATAAGAATTTAAAATCTTAAAACATAGTCAAAATATTTTTATATAAAACTTTCATTTCTAATTAAATTAAACAAAAATAGAGCAATGTCAAAGCTTAGAAAGTTTCTTTATTTTCTTTCTTACGTAATTTTTTTTAGTTTATTTTTTGTCTGTCTGTGTTAATGTCAATTTAATTTTTAATTACTTACACAATGAAGTTTTCACAAGTCTTCATGAGTAAGGAGTTTCCGGCAGATATTGAAAACTCTTTCAGCTCAATGTTCTACATCTAGCGTGCTGGCAACCCCAAGTTAATAGCGTTTGATTGATGCTATTGTACCCGGTACCATCTTGTACCATACTTTAATACGTTCACAGCTTACGCGGAAAGCTTTTCTAGGATAATGATTTGTAAAAATATCACTTTTATTTTCCTATTTGTAGGTGAATTAAATATGAATATATACCAATAATGATTAATTGTTTAGTATTTTTGAAAAATTGCACATAGTTTATAGCTTCATCATCCTTATGTTTTTCTTTATCTCGTTTGCATTATATTTCATTTTGCCTAGGTGTTTTAGTTCAGAAGTAACTAAACCGACTGCTTTTAATTATTCCTGCTCTTGATTTGATCTTAAATATATTTATGTATGTAGGTAAGCTGATCTGAAAACTAGTAAAGTTCGTGGCCGATATATCGTCCGTATTCTTATCCCTTGAATCCAAGAAATTTAGGCCTTGCCTTTTTGTTACAAGAACGATATTATATATTATAATATTACATATCTCTATCATCATTCAAACGAAGTTGACCATCGCATGACGAAGAACAATTACGTATCAAAAATATTTTTATAATAACTAAAATGTAAGGGAACTACTAAATATTTTATTGTTCTTTAAACAAGATCTGATTATAATTACTATAATTTGGGTCATACAAAATTATAATGACTCAATGACACTGTATTTCATTGTAGTGGTATATCATTCGTTTTATCCGGGTAATTGTAAGCCTATTTGCAAGAGACTTACTAATTACCATACATAACTTTTGAGTAAATATGTTTTTTAAATACTGTACAAGAAAAAAAATGCGATCACTTTTTGCCATGTAGTATAATTATTTATCTACTTGTTATCATTATCATTATCACCTTTCTTGTCATGCATTTTAGCGGATATCATAATCAATGTGAAAGAACATCTTCTGTTCCTTCACATTGATTAATTATTATATAATTATTTAATCAACAAAAGCACTAAAAAAATGTTGTATTCTATTGGAGGCTTGTTTATTACCTACCAAACGATTAAGTTTGGTTTTCATTATTAATAATGTAGCTTATTGCGCAGCTGGTATCCTAAGCCTTAAAAGTACTAAAGGTATTATAGTATATACATATAGGCCATATTAGTCACCAAATAAGCGTTATATTAATAAGGTTTCTTGATGATACAGACTCATTTCCGGCAGCCCGACCGGCCGGGAAGTGACCACTCGATAGGGAGGGAGCAAGAGACACCCTCGTATAGAGTGACAGAATTCTGGCAACATTGCGTGTTTAATTTGCGTTAGCTTGTAACGTAGGTTTTCATTACAGTTTTTAATAAGTTTGCAGTTTTGTGGGAACTATTTAAATAGCATTCGTCACAAATCGTGTACCAACGATTAAACAGCATTGGTACAGAATTTAGCCACACTTTATTTTAAAATATAGGGGGTTTAGCTTAACAGGACAATTTAAGGAAGTTTTAAAGGTATTTTTGGTTAATTTGAATTAAGGAAAAAACGATATTACGAATACTCTTAGTTAGGTAGGTACTTGTAAATGAAAAAGGAATTGCTAAACCCGAATTTATGAGGAATGTGTCACCAATACATTATTGTTATTAAAAGCAAACGGCAAGTTATTTAAAATCTGCAATAAAATAAGGAATTAGGTATAACAGTATACTTAGTAATCCTTGATGATTATTTTAAATAAGTATTATGCATCATGTATTAGCTATCATATGCACAGATACTATTTCTATGATCATAAGTCTATTCGCAACAGATTGCAATACAATATCTCAATCAAAGTTTACACTTCACACTAATAGAAAAGCGACTTATATCTTTGGTCATTAAAATACCATAGTCAAAACCTTAAAAGTAACTTTATTTTTCAAGTGAGTAGTATTCCTGGTTTAGTTGACCAATGACGTCGACTGACAAAAATGGCGGTGATTCCTAGTCTATATTCTATATTAACTCAATATCGTTAATTTCATGGTCATTTCTTCGATTCCGTTCATTGTACCGTCTGACCATTATATCAAGATTGCAAGACGGTCGTTGAACCTCTTAATTTCTTCAGTTGAATCGCAACAAAAACTACGATAAAAACGTCACAACTTATTCGAACGCGCAAGCCTGTGCACTTATTTTATTAAGATTATGTATGAACGATAAGATTTTTTGAGAAAAATCTAAAAAAAAAGCATTCATAATTAATTCATATTTTGATTTCCTTGCCTAAATATTATTTCCACACGCCTTTTATTTGTGTTAAACTAAGTATAAAAAAAGGTGTGTGTGCGATTCACACACGATAGAAGTAAAACACACGTTAAATACTCAAATAATTGAATACAATCAAGTAATAAACAATTTGCAATATACATACACACCGACATTTGCTCTCTCGCTCTTTTGTTTTTGTGTCTCTTACCTGTCGTTTTTTCCGTTGCACCCGGTTTGAGATCACAACGATTCTAAAGAAGTTTCACTTCAAAATTGTAAAAAAGTTACTTATTACATTTAATATTTGAATTTAGTCTTTTAGTTTCTTTTATCATGTGATATTTGATTTGAGTATACATATATGGGAAATATGGTCCTACGTCTTCTAAGCGAGACACTGTTTAGATCTCTAGGTAGGTCGTGAGGCTGTGAAAGAGAATAGAATTATAAAGTTTTAAATAATAAGCCTGTCATGCATAATTGTTTAAAGCTCTAAAATATTTGGGAATTAAAAAAAAAATTGCCATTTGTAGAACGTGGATGGAGACACATACATGGATTACATGTATGTGTTTCTTTATGTAGTTGTAGCACAGGCAAAAGTACTCGATTTGCAGTTCAATTTTCAAATTCAAAACAGCGTGTCCCTCAAAGACAAAGGCGAATGATTGGTATAGCCGCGGGGCTTCTAATTAGTGAGCTGAATATTATTTCCTCTAACAAGGGAGCACTAAAAGTAAAAAAAGGCGGCAAACAAAAACTCCATTGTCCGACTGCCATAAGCGGATAGCTACCATTGTTATTGGCGGTAGACGGTAGTTATTACAGTAACATATACATAAATAAACATAAAATAAAATGTTAATATTTTTAATTATATATACAATACTTAAGAATTTTTACCAACAAGCTTGTCTTAGTTTCAGACTTACATTGAGTTCTATAGCTAAGCTCTTTACTTTAGATTTTCTTTTTCTTTACTTTTGTAGTTGCTAATAATACAGATTACTGAAAGTTATGTGGTTAGACGTAGCCAATTCTACATGTATTAATCAACAATATGAATGCTTTTGTTCAATAGTCAACATGAAACTTGAGTTTTACACATTACAAATTTTCCCGTTGTACAAATCTTTAAAGATATATATTTTGTGTACATAAACCTTTGTACTCTATCCTTTTTTCGTCCCCAACTGTTGTTGGCAGGCAGCTCAGATAAAATTTTAATAAGTCTAGACACGACATCCCTAAAATCACCCTCCTGTTATGTAGAGGGGTGGTCAGTACCTAGGTTTTAATTTGAAAAAGGGGTTCCTGTCAGGGATCATGCTTCGTGTGTGTATTTTTGGGACTATAATATTCTGTAAGGCATGAAAGTATCTGTTTGATGGCTTAATTAAATTTTTGTTATTGTTTTTACTTTAAGGTAGTGTTTCGTGATATGGCCCTATTAGATGCGAGTGGCGAGACATAGGCCGTGTTAGCGTTCATTGATTGAGACCTAATTCAGAAGTGCACTTATAAAGGCTCATAATGATATGTTGATATTACCATATTAATTCAATAATCACTAAATCTATAGCTTTGTCTAGGTATTGTACCTACCTACTATTACCGAGTTAGATGTAGATTTTGCAGCTTTTCAAATTCTACGTAGTGGAGAATAAAGAGAGATGGCAAAACACCATAAAAAGATTTTCGAACATAATCGTTGTCTTCAATTCTGGGGAGAGGAAGGTACATTCTACAGGCTATGTATTTCTGGATCGTTCGATAGACCCTCAGACTTGGATAGGAAATGGTTCATATAATATCTCACGTGGTTGAAAACAAAAAACAAAACACAGTCATTGGACGTTCTTAGGGCCTGTTTCACCACTTCCTGATAAGTGCCGGATAGGCTATCCGCAACATATTTGACAGATACTCCATACTCTATCTGTCAAACTTAGCTGTCAAATATGTTGTGGATAGCCTATCCGGCACTTATCAGGAAGTGGTGAAACGGGCCCTTAGAGTAATAAAGTACCATATATTGATCATGACTTTGTATATGGACGTTACATGTGGCTCTTGTGGTGTCGCGTTTCAGAAGGGTGACGTAACAGTTCTCCCAGTGACTCAGCTGACATGTTTGGCCACCAAATACGATGGGGCTATTTACCTCCCTAATAGCTTTAAAATACAAACATCATAGTTATCACTTTTAGTATGAAATAAAACGACGTGTGTAACTGTCAATATGTAAGCCTTTGTAAAGCTTTTTCAAAACAAAATTTCCTATACCATTTTACAAATCTAAAACTATAATGTACATTGTACATTATAGTTTTAGATTTTCGTACGTTCAAAAGCATATATACGGTCGAATTGAGAAACGTCTCCTTCCTTGAAGTCGTTTAAAAAGTATAGATAAACGCCATAATTTCTCGTATAAAATTTCGTACACGTCAATGTTATTTCATCCAAAATGAGGCATTGAGATTATAAAAGATACGAGATAATTAAACATTTATCATTGTACAAAGGAAGTTATGTTTTAATTTATAATTAAATTGTTTGTCTTAAGTAAGGTATATACCGTCTCTACCTCTATATATATAGAATACGGTAGTATAAATTTAAGCAGTAAAAAAGTTGCAAAAGCAACAAACATATTCCAGATTGTAATAGAAGTTGAAACTTGAAGTTGAAAGAAGTCTTAAGGTGTGTGTGAGGACTGTCTGAAGTTGTTCTATAGCTAGTTGTTCTATAGCTGTTCATGTATGGGGGTCTAATAACCATTAGTTTCTAGAACACTCCCTGCTTATGTAGACATTTTGGTGTTTGTTTTATTTACTGTTTTCGGTACAGTTACGCATTTTTGTAAGATTCACGTATTCACACTATTCTGTGAAATACCTACAATGTTGTTTCTAGACGAAATTGTTATTTTACAAGTCAAAATTATAGTTCATTAAAATCATATTTCCTATTAAAGATAGTATAACTTTTCTCCTAATAAAAGAACAATGGAAGAAGAAACTGCTATATATTATTAATTTGATTGTATATGGCTGCTCCTGTTGATGAATGTTAGTCACATTATTGAAAATCAGATCGAGTTTCGTGTATAAATTAATCATCTCAAGACCTCCATTTTCGTTTTAATGACTAACAGTTTTAAGAATCGTGCGGCCTGCTCTTCCTCTTGTGTAAATATAGTGCATTATTTATCCATATTCTTTCCTTTCGTAGAGTTCAATTTAATACTCCCTACCGAGAACTGTGACCATATGTGAACGCTGTTCAAATAATATCACAATAATATGAGTATTGGGGTCGTATGCTAAATATTTTATTGAATAAACTTTAGTTTGTTTAATATGTTATAAAACCTTCTGACCAAAATGTAGGCAACAACTGCAACAATAACAACACAAATAATCTAATAAACATAATTAACGCATTAGTATTATTATAACATTTTACAGATATTAGGTACCTACTTATATGTAGGCATAGTTTACATTGTATACCCATGTAATAACTAAATTATTAATATTAAAAGCAATTGAAACTTAACCCATGATATCTTTAATAAATCTAGAGGTCGCAAAGCAATTTACATATAATAGCATTTCTGCAAACCCTCTTTATTTAATCTATACCAAATTTAAGATTTAGCCGTTTTGCACAATTTAAAGAGATCCTCATAAAAAGAGGTGCAAAGTTTTTACTTCATGTTCTTTACAGATTTTTGCTATGTAAGTGTAAATGCGCAAAAAGACTATTATATCCTCCCCATACGTCACAATTATCAGTCAGTAACTTTTCAAAAAAAAGTTCTGATTGAAGATTTTGCAGAAGTTTATTTGGTTTCATTTATGTGAGTCGTCCGGCAATTTTTATTACCATTTTAATAAACCAATGAGTAATGCACGCCACCCCTGATCATTTTAATTATATTCCGTGGCCAGGGAGTGGTTTTTGAATTGAGTGTGGTCACGCACTTAATGACATGACCAATATATACGTATTTTCAAATGTAACGTTTCGATCATCTTGAATTCTAGGTCCAGGAGGGAAGGGAATCAAACGTAAATAATTATCAGTAAATTCTAATGAATACAGAAAAAGGAATGTCAAGATTAGACTTAAGTTTCCAAATAATATTTCTTAAAAATGAATTATTACAATTATTTTATTTCATGTTTGTTTTAGAAACTTTAGAACAAATATTCAATAATTAAACGTAGATTTTTTAGGGTACATTAAATTATTTAATAAATTATATTTTTGGGCCTACCCATAAAATCTAAAATATCTCTTCTATCTAATCTAAAATTATATATCTAATATAAATTTTGCTGATTTTTAGGAACACGATGTTCATAAATATCATTTGCTCATCTTTTATGAAAATTGATTTATACTAACAAAGCAGTAATTAGTTGTAATACTGTCGTAATTAATATTTATCATAATGTACTGTTATAGTTAACAACGACTGCATCGGTTTCGTGTCGCTAAGGAAATTGCTATAACGGATCATTTGTTACAATCTAAAGGCTTAGTTCCACTTCATCAGGGTTGTCTACTAAAACCTTAGTATTATCTAATATTATATACTTATATTATAAAGAGGAAAGATTTGATAGTTTGTTTGAATTGAATAGGCTCCGAAACTACTTGACCGATTTGAAAAATACTTTACTGTTGGTAAGCTACACAATCCCCGGTGAACATAGGCTATTTTAAATTTTCAAAAAAGTTAAGGACCAGTTTTAAATCTTAATTGACGCAGGCGAGGCTCCGTGCAACACCGAGTTCTATATAAGAAAAATTTCGTGTATATTGCAAAATATTATTTTATGTAAAAAAGCTCAATTTATGTATAATATTTATTACTAATTAACGATACGATCGATAGTTATTTATTCTGAGACTGTGGTCTTAAGTATGATAAATACATATTGTAATATGGATACTAGAAATAAAAATATCGGAAAACATTCTGGTCATAAATACATATTATATAGCATACCAAAGACGGTGTATTGACATATTTTTTACATACTTTAATTATTTTTGTGTCAAATTTTTGTTTGTGACCTTCTTTGACTGTCTGTATGCTCTTGGCAAGATTCCCAGCCCATTATACCATCAATAACCACGAACAAGCGATAACAGCTAGCAGCCCTATCATATATGGAAAGTAGAGATGTCAAGAGCAAACAACGTAAATTATAATCATTAGAATATTTTTTAGTTCCGCTCAGCCCGATGTTCCGATCGAGCGGAACTTTTCATTCAACACATTATTCCGTGCCAGTTAACAATTTACCCGCTATCATAGAAATTATATTTGGAATATTTATATCCTTAATAATATCGTCAGGATATGCGCGTTAGATTTTTCATTAGATTCTAAATAAATAAAAAATTCAAAATAAACATTTTAATTACTGAAATTATTTAAAACTCTCGTAAATTATGATCGAGATTCGTGAAAATTTTAGTATGCGCATCAGGATTAAGGCTGCCCTGCCACATATGACACCATAAAACCTCTTTATATCTATCGTACAGCTTTAGAGTTTTCTAAAGTGAAGTAGAGTACGAGTTGCTAAGGTTTATGCCAAGGGTGAAATGTTGAGAACTTTTAATTCGCCTATCAAAATTACGTTAACATTTTACTAGTATGTATTATAATTGCAAAAGTTTGTAATCTAACCCATTCACGCAAAAACTACTGAATGTATTTTCATGAAACCTTACCCATAAAATAGCTTATATAAAAGAATATTTATCTATAATTTATCCCAGTAATCTCACGGGAACAAGGGCGAAACCGCAGGGAACTGCTAGTACTTTCACATTTAGTAATTTAATAAGTATTTAATTTAATTAGTAATTTATTGATCATAGTTAACAGCTGTTGCTGGCTATACCACTTTAAACCGTTAAAGTTATCAGAACTTTATTGTCGATGCAATATTATTATCTTTTAAATTGCCCGGTTTCTAAAGTACAGTTCTAGTTAAGTTGTAACCGCAAATGCGTTTCAGTCGTTATCAATAAGATGTATTTTACTAAAATAATTCTTATTATTCTCATTATACTTTATATAATTCCAATCATAGCTAATAATAACAAATATTTTCGACAATCCAAACTCTTTTTTTTTAATGAAATCTTTTTCGGACCATTCTAGGGCCTTGGGTAGGTGCACTGGCGTGTGTGGGGACTCGCATCGGGTGCACTACCCCACTAAACCTGGTTCTCCAGGCAACGGGAAACCCTCAGTGACAGACTGGTCCCGGCAATCCAAACTCCTTACCTGGTCTTTTTTAAGCTTATAACAACTGTTTTTATGTTGATTTTATACAATACTAGTAATATTATAGTACTATGAACTATAGTTATTTTATCCGACGGTGGTTAGGCAGAGATCCACTACAGGTACAAACCCGACGCCATGAAGCCGTGGAAGTCACACTCCATGGCTACCGGGGGGCAACCCCCCACTTACTATATCACTGGATGATACCAACCGGCCTACCCCACTTCCGACGAAGCATTAGGGCAAGTTATTTTGCTGTAGCTCAACGTGCTATGGAGCGTGCCATGCTGGGTGTTTCTTTGGCAGATAGGATTCGAAACGAATGCAGGTCCGCGTTGGATGCGAGTAGCAAGGGATCGGTCATCTTGGCGTTCATTGAGGCAGGCCTATGTTCAGCAGTGGACGAATAAAGGCTGATGATGATGATGATGATGATGATGATGATGATGATGATGATGATGATGATGATGATGATGAACTATAACAGTTGATATTTTGGTGAAGTCAAACAAAATTATACCAAATAAATATTTACAGCATTTTTTTTATTTAATTTGTTTTGCAAAATTGGCACTGATATCTTGCATTTCATTTAAATCGTGTTTTTATCGGTTGAACTCATATCGAATTCATTTTTGGATTGCCCCTCTAAACTATTAAATTGCCCCCCTGTGGGGGCGTGAACCTAACGTTGGGAAACACCGTACTAGACTATAATCATCATAACTACCATCTCCCATCCATCGTTGGAGATAAGCCTCTAACAGACTGCTCGTCTAAATTATAAGAGTTCGATGAACCGGCAAACGCTTTGGACGTAATCCTGCCTCTTGACTATCAATAGGTATAAATGAGCGATCAGCTGTATAAGTAGTTTCCCATAATGCGGCATTGTAATGCAAGCTAAGAGCGCGAGTACACCCATTCCCTCACGAATATGCTAACGTCGATGTTCTAATTCCAATGAAAGCTAATATTGATTTCATTACTTGATAAAGTATATTAATGAAATGATTTATATTAGAGCCTATATTATAAAGCTAATATATATACTTTTTACGTACTAAACAATTTTTACGTATTAAATAAGTAAAAGTAAATTATTAATATCTTTTTGTGGAAAAGTACGGATGTTTGTCACATCAAAATTACGGAGCGGATTTTGATGAAACTTGGCAGTGTTGTAGCTTATCTTTCACCAATTACTGACTAGCTTTTGCTCGCGACCTCGTCCCCGTGTATTTTAGGCATTTGACATGATACTTCTCCCCTTATCTTTGCATACGCAGATCATTTTATTTGTAATCAGGACTTTCTATACCAATTTCAATACTGCTTATTACAGTAATGAGAAAATTTTCTTACAATCTTTACCCCTCCATTTTTTACCCCACTAGGGTAGGGAATTTTGTCAATTTAACCTTCACAGATAATTTTTGATATAATTCGAGACCTTCGATACTCATTTTCATACTTGTAAGTCCAGAAATGAGTAATTTCCATATAAATTTTACGCGCCTATTTCACCCCTCCAGAGCTGCAGTGCTATTCCGTAAGAAACGCAGCGCTGTCGCAATGCTGTGACAGCGCTGTGAATTCAACTTGGTATTCACTAAGCTTGTCAAACCATATCAAACACCCTAGCAACGTCAACGCTGTGCGCCGAGACGAGCTCGTCGCGGCGCACAGCCTGGAAAATGACTCTTACAGAATCAGGGGGCTGTTACCGTTGTATTTCTAAAAATCCTTTCTTAGTGCTCACTTCTGTCATAAAATGAGCCCCTGTACCAAACTTCAAGTTCCCTGGTACAATAGATTTGATTGATCGTTGATTTATAAGTCTGCAAGGCTCTACTCCCTTTATACATATAATATATAGATTGATATACGCTACAAAAATAATTATTATCATTCTTAATGTCTAAGTTAATGATATTATGTTGTGTTTAAAAGTTAGCTATAGAATATAGATAAAGCTAACTCTTTATAAATTCAATATAAGTATAAAATAACTCTTTTGATGTAGAATTTAAAAGGAACGAACGTAGCAGACACGATAGGGCTAACTGCCATCCATAAACTCCTCCTATTAAAAAGATAAGAGCTTTCGACTCCCTCTTTAATTTTGGTACTATGTTGTATGGGTAGTATAGTATATTTCGTTATATGAGTTGTATATTTCACTTTATATCCTCTAAACTCTGGGAGTTATTGGGTTTACCTTCGAACCATTACTTAATTTGATCATTTTATATCAAATAAATTATGGGAACTGAAGTTCGAAAAAAATAGAAAGCGTATAGTAATCAGATATACAACCGTAAATATTCATTGATTAATTAAAAAAAAGCACAGAATTACAGGCAAAATTAGTTTGAAACTTATGTTAATAAATAGCTTGTATATGATTTCTTATGGCAATAAGTAGAAAAATAATTTAAAAAGTAAAATTCTAATCATAAATAACATTTACAAATCTTAGGTATTTCTATAACAGCCATGTCAAGTGTTAATGTTCGACAGCTGTTTTTCCTTTATACTTATTTTTATCTTTGAAACGTAATTAGTCATACGTTGTGTATTTGACCTAGATTAACTAGGTTTCCTTTTCTATCTTAACCTTAAGTCCTAATTGGATGTAGTGACTCATATACGTGTGATATATATGTTATAGAAGATCATCAACATTAAAATCCTACTATTAGTGCTTTTAGTTCACTTAAGCTTCGATAGAAGAAGAAACGATACCACTATATAGTTTCTTTTTTTGTTATTTTATTTTATTACGATTCTATATAGTTAGACAACGACTGATCCTCAGAATGTGGATCTCACTTTAAACTGTATAGAGACCAACATTATTTATAGCATGTTGTTTCGGAAACGGATAAATTTCGCGATTAATGTTTTGTATCTTTAGTACCGGCAAATGCTACATTAAATTAGTTAGCCATATAAGTGGTCACATTCCATCAGTCGAGACAGTGGCCAGACGCAATCATAAAAATCGAAAGAAATATTTTGTACAAATATTAAAATTGTCAAATGATTCATGGAATTATTAATGCCATAAAAATATTATTTGCGGTCCTAAATAAAAGGAAAATCTGGTAATTGCTTCTACGCACAGTTACCAGCGCAGAAATTTGAGGAATTATATTTTTTTTTCGTTGAAAATAAAATTGTCAACGAGAGAATATTATGTGCAATGATTGTAAATATTGCATCGACCCAAAATATATCGATTGAATCTCCGTGTACTGACAATTCTGCTTGTTAAATTGTTTATTTATTTATTTATTTAATAATTTATTTAGACTATAAACATTCTGGTTTTTGAATTTCTTTCATAATTTTAATTTTACGAAGAGGTACCGATTTAATCGATATTATATAAAATGTATGTGTATATTTACATAATAATGGAGTATGTTGTAAATTAGGCTTAGATTTTTCATATTAAAAGGAAAAATAGCGATTGTATACAATTATAATTATAATCTATTTAATTATTTCAAACTATCTCAAATGTAATATCGAAGCGTAGACATAGCATTATAAACGAGAAGCACTGCAGTCTTTATCGCATTGGGTTTGAGTGGCTGAACTAAATATTTTGTAATAAGACAAAATATTTTATTTTCATTAAATAATTTATTAGTCGTTATAGCATCAATCGAGTCTACAGCTAGCTTCAAAGCTCAGCTTACAAAGACAATCTTGCGAGCTTATACGAGCTATTCTTTTCAAAATTTTACAGTAGATTTTACATATTATAAATCGTTATCAGTCAATTAATCTGACTAAAACATCTTATCCTCGAGGTCTGTTACCATGAAATCTTAAACGGCAACAAGAACCATACTAATATTCTTTAATAACTTTATAAATGCTTACTTTGAAAATACATATTCAATTTCAGTTCGTACTTCGTTCCTGAAATATGAATGGGACAGAAATTCCATATTCATTAGATTGTGGAAAACTTGACATGCTGCCAGCCCATTCATCGTAGGCTTTTACAAGAGATTTTGCCCTAGGATATTTAGAATATGATTAATTATTATATTAGCCATATACCCTCGCCTCTCAAGCATAATTATATTAATTATATAATATTTGGTACAACATTAAGAATATATAATTCAAACGCTTCATAAATTATTTCAGTAAAGTAAGGTTTGTTACTTAAATTTGTGCATTATTGATATTCCGACAATGTATAATCCGAAAATCTATAAACATAATACTTAAATAATCTATAGAATACCTAAAACCTGTAATATATAAAATAATGGCGGTTAACATTAAGTTAGGATTTATTTCGTGAAATACATATTATATAGATTTAATTTTACATAAAACCGTTGGACCAGCATGTACTCTATTATATACAATCCTATAGGAATAACTAGAAATTGTATTCATCAGGTACATATAGAGTATGTAATGGACAATAAATATTACTCATACTTCAGGACATAATATTTCATACATTGTCTGGACGCCTTAGTCCTACTCTTCGGTTTACTGTTCTATAAATTTCCCGGGCATTGTAGGCAGGTATTATAACCTGAATTACTATATATTTTACTATTTACTTTTTATTGACTATTTCTTTTGACTTATTTTAAGTGTACAAGTGGTACAAGTAGTTACTTACGAAATAAAGATATTTTGATTTGATTTGATTATACAGATTTTCGGTAGCATCGATATATTATTTTATTTGTGTATATTCATATCGTTGTAAAATTTGTCATGCATCATATCACAAAGATCTAGCCCTTGAAACCTAATTGTTGCAACCCTTTGCGAAGTAGCCCTTGTTTAGTCTAGGGTTTTACCCTTCAATTTACATAAAACTATTATAGGCCTTCTAGTGAAGGGAATTTAGTACCTACGTAGAGTTTGTAAAACCTTAGTTTATATCAACTTTTTTTATTTTGTTTGTTTGAACGGTTTTAGCAAGAAAAGTGTGATATGTCTATATCACACTTTTCTTGCTAACACAGCTTATTTCTTCAATCTATAGCATGTTCAATGGACTAATTTGAATTTTTGTCATAATATTACGTCGCTTAGTTCTTATTTTATTTTAAAAAACAAGCTTTAAGATGTGTATTTACAATATTGTTCGTGAAATTCAAACGGCAAAAATGTGATTTTGATAAGGATTTTTTTAATGGTGACCTAATCTTTAAAAACTAATTTCTATGATTCTTTGTATTAAAAAGTATGTATACATTTTTTTTATAAATTATTTGTCTTGAAGTTAGCATCTTTCCTATAAAAATAATGGGTAAGGTTTGTATGTCTAATATACCTACAAATCTTAGTAAAGCAATGTTTAGGGGTAAGGTAAGTTGAAATACTTGAAATATGTATACTTATATCAAGTTTGTTAATTATATTCAATAGTTAAAATATATTTTTTTTATAGTTAAAATATAATTTATTCCTACTATTTAATGTTGAATAATTTTATAAAGAAAGTATTTGCGATATTTTTTTATAATTATTATTTTAGAGTAATTTTTTGGCAAATAATTTAGCTTTCTTTTACGTAGGTACTTAACTTTCAAGATTTGAGAGCAAAGCATTTATTAATAATATTAAAAAAAATGACATACCATGATGACGATATGTTCCTTAAGACGAAGGGGAGTGAGGAGTGTGGCGTGGCGTGTTCGTTAGGCAACGCACCGGGCCGGACTGATGGGGAGGAACCATCTCCAGCGCTTATATAACTGGGTGTAGCGCATTACTTATTCTGGTTATTCATTATTTAAACATAGACACCATACATTTTCAACCACCTTTTTTGAAACTCACTACGGAGTACGGATATGTAATTCCTAGAGTCGATTTTTTCTTCAAGCTAAATATAAATTATAACTATATAAAATTAGCCGTTGCTCGCGCCTAAGCCCGCGTTAGCAAAAAATATCCTATGTTACTTCTAGTACCTCCGAGAATATATATGAGTATAAAGTTTTCGCGTGAAAGTGTAACAAACATCCCTACTTTCACATTTATAATATTAAGTAAGGATTAGAGATTTGACTCTATCATGTCAATAATATCTACTCTGTATCTAGATGCAGGTTTAGGACATATATATCAGTCATTGACAATGTTTACGAAACGATATTTCGTAGGTACAAAAGCAGTTTTAGAAGTAGTATTTTTCTACATGTAGACTGCATGTAGAAAAATAAAAAATCAATAATGAAGTTACCTATTCAATACCAAATTAGCTTATTTATTATGTAATGCAATTATCACATTTTCTTGAACTTCATAAAAATCGGTTGATATTTATTTGGAAGGTTATGCTGCACGAAAATAGTGATATATTCAACTTTTTTAATATTATTTTTGCTAAAGATATTACTGAAAGGCATTACCTTCAGCCAGGCAAAGGCATAACCATATTGAAAAATAAGAAATACTCAATCAAATTCTCCTAATTTAAAAATAGTAAAAAAGCGATATCATTGCGTTGTCGTTCTTATGCACAATAATAATACCGCACATTCACCGCGCCAGTAGAGTGTCCAGAACTTCAGGCAACCATGTCTTAGGGTTCCGTCATTAACAGTTGAAAATCCTTACGATGTAACATAATAATCGTGGCTGTCTGTCTCAACAACTACTATAGAACGCGAGACTTCAATAGAAACATTGTTATATTAGCAAAGAGAAAAAATCAATGAAAAATATAATAATCGTCATTGTAACAGTTCAATACTATTATTTATTTTTAAAAAATATCTATATAGTATGGCACTACATCAATAGCGTGGTCGATAATAGCATATCTGAACTATATTATAAACATCATCAACTTTTAACTGCCCACTGATGAACATAGGCCTCCCTCAATAAACACCAAGATTGCCGAGCCATTCGCATTCAACGAGCTAGCCACTGCACAGTGATCGTCTTCCTACTTGGTTTCGTATTGGGCTCACCACGTGTTTGGTTAATGGCCGACCGACTCTTCGTCTACGGAAAAGCCTCCTCCGCTCTTAAAAATTATTGGCTAGTTTTCCCGAGTGTGTGATCTGCCAATTCAACATACTAATTCTTTGCGTTAGGTATATCGGCTACATCAGCTCAAATGCTACAATAAAATAGAAATAAATTGAGAGACACATGATTCCATCTAATTATATATTATTCTATTTCTGCCGAAAAATATGAGACTGAAAAATATTATTACTTTCTTTCAAAGAAAAGCCCCTTCCCTTGAAGAAAGTTTTTTACATAAAAAGCTAGAACCATTGATGCGTCGGTGTGACTCAGACATGGTCGATTTTTTATACTGTTTAAATCTGTGACAATGACTAATACAACTTATAATTTGTGAGTAATCTAGACTGTAGACTAATCTAAAGATTTGTATTAAGGCTATATAAAGATTTGTTATGAGATCTGATATCCTCGATATTATGTAAATACAAATTATTGTCTACGAAACAAATATAAATGTATTGAACATATTAGCATTACATTTAATAAATGAATAATATGTTTCCATTGTTACCCATTTGTGCCTACTGTTGAATAATAAGAACTCCTATATTATAGTATTTACTTTCATTTATGGAATTTTGATAACAATGGGCGCGCGGTTAGTATAGTCAATCTACACTAATATTATAAAGAGGAAAACTTTGTTTGTTTGTTCGTTTGGTTGGTTGTAACGAATAGGCTCAAAAAGTACTGGACCGATTTCAAAAATTCTTTCACCATTCGAAAGCTACATTATCCACGAGTAACATAGGCTACATTTTATTCTGAAAAAGATATTTGGGTTTTTCGGACACAAGGTGTAAAAAATCAACCAGAAAAGTTACTTATTTTGCGTACGCTGCCTAAACTATAAAAGATAGAACCATAAAATGTTCTAATTAATTGTAGATCTTATAAATATCTACAAAAAAGTCCACGACACACTATACCTATCTATGTCGAGTGAGGCACAACAACCACCAATCATACATTGATGTACCCATGATAGATATAGTGATTTTTTTGGACTAAATTTAAACGAGTTTATTTTACTCATACTTTTAATCCTTAAGATATGAAGCTAAAGAGTTTGTTTATTTGAACGCGCTAATCTCAGGAACTATCGGTCGGATTTTAATGAAACATTTCAGTGTTCGATAGCCCATTTATCGGTAAAGATATATCATCCCGCTAAGATCCCGTTGTAAATCTTAGTTAACGCAGGCGAAGCTGCGGGCAACAGCTAGTTAAAGATATAATTATACGAATTTATCAACAAATCAACCGCTCGACAACCAAATCAAAGATATTAAGTCAAAATCCTGTCTTTCATGGTCTTCTGCTGTCAACGACAGGACAGTTGACTGTCCATGCTGGCAAGCCTCCCGTAGTATACCGTCTTTTACTACAATTAACTGTATGGAATGGAGTCTCTGGTAAGATTTATTTCCAATCGATAATGAATTGATACAACATAAATGATAAGGACAATCCAATTAAGAAAATTCAACGTTACTTTTTCGGAGATAGGTACTGTATTGTAATGCTATACTTTCGGAGCATAATGTATGGTATGTAAATATTTGGTGGTGTAGCGTCCCAGCTCTCTGCCGCAATAAAAGTAAATAAAATTAAATAAAAAAAAAACTAAATTAAATTAAATTTGGCCAAAGCTCGTATTCGAGTGTGCACAAATGCCGTGTACAAATTGGCTGTGCATAAGTTCGGTGCCTGCATGTTATATTTAGTGTGCATACTCATTTATTACAAAATATTTTGTGGGATTTGCAGAATATTGCGAACAAGGGGTTAAAAAAACCTCCGAATAGTCTTAGTAGGTAGAGACCCAAACCTAAAAGTATCTGAACTGAAATAATTATATTAAGTCAGTACAGATAAAGTACAGGTGAAGAACAACATAGCTATCGGAAGCCACTATCACTGTATGTGGAAATGAAAGAGAAAAGTCGCCGAGATGAAACGACGTTTCGTTCGAATCATATATATATAATATTATATCTTATTTTTATCGATAAATAAAAACAACATTTCCCCCTTATTATATTAAAACATCACTGTTATTAATTTTCGAATCTGTTTAAAAAAACTACTGCTTTGTAGTTACTATTCTGGATAAAACGCTAGTAATTTCAATTTAGAAATTTCACACAAACAAAACTATGCTGTATTATAAAATAGTCCGTTGTGGTCACCCTAGTCACAGGGATGAAAGTAAGCTAAGAGCAAGGGAGCAAGGGACCTCAACCTTGACCCTCGGGGTCTGTTTTAGGGCGAACATGTACCGACACGTACGTAGGCAGTTATTTTATTACTAAGGTATACTCACTACTTTTTATACTTTTTAATTTACTAAAAATAAGGAAGGAAATCGGTTCAATTGTTTGGAATAGCAATGTTGTTTCACGATAATTCAAAGACACAAGAAAAAATAAAAAGTCGAAACTAAATCCAAATTTCTGAAATCAAATTCTAAACCAAAAGCTTTTGGATACCTATGGTGTTCAGCTTATTTGGACATTTTACAATGTTAATAAAGCGCGTGAACTGTTGGTTGACGTTTGTATTATGACTTTATACCAAATATGGTAGTTTAGGTGCCACTTATATAACATAAAGCTAGCAATAGTTTCCTACATTGAAACAGCAATTGCAACAAAAATGCGTTATCAACTACTTACCTATTTTTTTGGAATACAGCTAACCTTCGGAGCAATAGAAAGGAAGTTATTACAAGGATCTTATTAACTCAAACAGCCGAGTTCCTCCTTGCTGTAACTTTTTGTAAAACTTTCTGTGAGATTTTTTTTTAAATAAGATCCCTTGTCTGATCTGGGCAGTGCTCAAAATAAGATGTAGGTAAATAAAGGTTTAAAATCGTGTTTAATGATTACGTTTATTTAATGACAACAGACTTAAATTCATTGTCTTGTAAAACCAGGCAATTTAAAAATCGATTTTCGGTAGAATAGTGGCCTTATAAGTACTAAAACAACTTGAACTCCCACATATAATAAAACGATCAATTAGTTCTCGTTGGGCATGGAACTAGACATATGTGGCAAATCGATTGAACATCGATTCAAAATAAATAGTAATTGCGCCATCTGTTCCTTTGCGCAAGCCACCTACAGCTTTAAATTTATGGTACTTAAGTTGTATTTTACTTTATATGGTTCAATAAAAGCTAGTTTTGTTTTTTCTTTGTTTAGTGTGTGAAAATGGATGCAAAACGATTTGGATTTTATATCTATAATTCCAATTTTGTACCTTTTTAGTAGATACGTTTTAAGCTACGTCTCGTATACAACGAGAGCACTGTCTTGCTTGGCTTATCTTTATTTCCTTTTTTCTTTTGTTTCAGGACTGGTCAGATATAAATATCTTGCACAGGTAAACCGTGTAAGTAACTTTGTGACATTCTTTTTAATGCGATCATCTTTGTTGCTCAAGTTGTACATTTTTAATAAAACAGATTAAATGTGAAATCTCTGATACATAAAATTTGTTTTGTTTGTGGCTTCTTTCCCAACTCATATGCTATAGTTGAAATAAATGGATATAGATTGCCGATCCCAAATCTCTGCCTACTTCCTCGCCTTAATCTAAGTCATTGCACATAATCGTGAGACTATTGAATATATTTGTATTGTCTACGCCCGGGCTCGGCTTCTTAATGATCCGTAAAAACATCGAGCGTATAACTGTATAGAGTAGTTCAAAAATAGAAAATGGTATTTGTCACTGACGTAATTGCAATCCACCTATCAGTGATCTGTGTGTACGTCAAATCAGCCAATCATCTATCAACGGCCATCAGCCGGCAGAGTGCACTTTGTACATGCGTCCATATCACGATAATGACTATCTGAAATAATACAGAAATACATTCTTGAAGAAATACAGTCTGTGCTTGTTGTTATTATGGCATCCGTATAAACCAAATCTTTATTTCACCTTGTCAATATAGCTTTGATGGAAAAATATTGAGAGCTGGCTTGGTTGAGGCTAAGGAGAACTAAGAGGTTAGCTAGTTACTTTCTTGTCTGTTTTTGAGGAGACAGCAGTGCAATTAAACACTCGTTATATTATATAATATTTATAGTTAAGTGAAAATTAAATTTTCCTGAAAACTTAAAAACGGTCCACTTTTTGATACTTCAGCGGCATGGAGGGTAGAGGTAAGGAGTACCATCTCATATGGGGATATAGTATAAAAAGTGTCCAGCTGTATGCTATAAATAACAGTTCAAAAACCATCCGCAATGGCGCTGGTGTAGGAAAAGGGTATAGTATTGGTATACATATTAATGTGTGTGTGCGTGATTTTTGGCGCATACAGTACGTTCAAAAGTTTACCCTTTTGCAACTGTGGCGCCACCCTTATTTAACGCTTTTCGACGGATAATTTTCATACACAGAGATGACACTCCTTACCTCTACCCTCCATATTCAGCGGGGGCGTTTCCTCCTTATACAAATCAAATACCTCAGATTTTATTATAAAAGGATAAAAATTCTCGGTCATAGAATTTTATGGAGACAGACTTTTTTGTTTTCTTAGCTCCTTGAGTAACATGGACTAAAGTCTGGAAAAGAAAAGCGTCGACAACGTTAGGGCTGTAGCATTTTTTTCAGATTTTAAGACCTTTTGCGTATAGACCTAGTAAACTAAGTAAGGTAACTACGTAGATGAAGTTTTATCATGTTATTTTTCATTATAATATATTCTCAAGATGGGATAGGATAAGGAATGGGATAGGAAAACACGATGAGTAAAAATTAACCCGATAAGTTTTCATTGTAACTAGTGTTAATTTTGTCTTTTATTTGCTTATAATTCCGAAACTCGAATATGTAAAATACTTCGAAATTTTCAGAAAATATTTCGTAAGAAAAATAATTAGAAAAATTATGCTATTTATTTGCGTTGTTTATTTAATTTGGTTTATTTACTTTCGGGGCCTATGGCTGCATACGTCTTTCTGTTCATCAGCGGCGCCACTGTCTTCGTCGTCTCTCTTTTTTACATAAAAGCTATCTCATCGAATCTATGTTAAATGGGCTGAGCGAGCGTAGAAATTATTTTCGGGTGCTTCGTATTAATTATTTTGTTAAAATCTTATTATATTCAGATAGAAATCAAATTCTCAAATATTCCAAAACAGACATGTAAAATCCATAGATATATTAAGAACAATATCAGTGGTAAAATCGGTCATTTTATTCAAGACCATTTCAAATACTACGCGTTTTAGCGTTGTGAGATTTTGCTCATATTTTTATGTCAGGCACTTAATAAAGGAGGCAGAATAGTTGCGATGTAGAAGTAAAAAAAATCAGTCGTATTTTAAAATCACATATATTAGCACTCATTTGTTACGAAAAACTTAGATTTAGCAATTTTAGACATAAAGGAAAGTTACAATTTTATGTACTATAATAGAAATCAAATAAGAGTAAATACAAGAGAACATCGAGACTTTACAGTACTCATAAGAATATATAAAAATAATTTAAAAACAATATACAACTTCATTTTTATTTAGGGTACATAAGCTATTGAGATTATGGTTAATATGTTATTTATGTTTGTACAAATAATAAAGTATAGTAGTAGTAATTATACAATATTGTTTGTACATTACACACTTAACCTAAAGAACCTTATATAAATCTCTAATAATAAAATTGAGCATATACATAAAATTTTGAGCAATTTTCAATCCAAAGTTCAGAAGAGGTATTTCTTATTTACGATTGCATTGGCAGCGAATTCACATTAACATATAAATATCATATATTAAATTAAAATAATAGACAAACCTATTTACTAGAGCATCCGACTAGCGTGGGACTAGTCAGCCAACCATGAGTCTACTAATTTTTACCGATCATCGAAACTTTGGTACAATTCTACCTTTAAGGTAATAGGTACCTACGTCATTTTACTAATAAGGTAAAGCATTTTATGAATAACAAGCTAAATTAATTCAAGTTAAGCTACGGAAAACAGTTTTCCTTTTTTTATTTCGATAGTTTATTCTATCTATTCTAGTATTTAGAATTTCAGTAGGCACATAATATGACCACTTTAAATTCACACTTTCACAGATTATACGATATTATATAACTGCACGAAAACAAATTACTTTAGTTATTACTTCAGAAATTTGCCGCATAAAAAATTGTAGTAATGTTATGGTCATCTACAGCACAGGCAAACCTAATGTAGGGACCAGTAGGGCTACTCTGTAAGGTCGTTTCGAATCTCGAAAGCGGAATCCGCTGTGATATGACGAGTTTGACGAATTTGTGTTCTTTAAAACTCGACTATCTATCTATATCAATAAAGTTCGCTTTCGAAGTGATCGTAAAGTGAGCTCTATCAGGCGAAGCTCGATATCGAAATGGTTTTTACAGAATAGCCCCACTAAAAATAATATGTAAGTAAAATAAATGATTTTTATTTTTATTATTAAAGTGAACATCACAAATTCAAAATAACTATCTAGCATCTACATTAATTTTTAATCTTAATGTTAATATTTCTATGTACAATTCAGCTAATAATTACAATAAGTTTTACATTAATTAAATAATTAAATAGTTGTCTAACGATTTACAGAGTTATTACATTAACCATTATTTAAGATCCAGAGACATAGCTAAGGATGTTCATAATGAGGTATTTAAAATTATATTTACAAAACTATTTGTACTAGATTAATATTTTTGTCACAAAAAAGATTTTTAAATGTGGTATACTTACTATGTCAATAGTTAAGTAACATTTTAATTTGTAACTTAATCAGCGGCGTATCAGTTATAGTTATATCTTAAAATACTTTATCGAATAAATATTCCAAGTTATCAAGAATACAATTAAATAGAATCACATATTTATAAAAAAAAAACTGAAAACAAAGAACGGGGGATCCCATTGAAACTTTTAAATTAATTTATTAATCCTAAATTTATTTATTGTCACGTGACTGTCGCGCCATCTTGATGTCCAGTTTTGAAAAACGTCTTGGAGTTTTTGTTAGTGAATATGAAAGGTGCATTCATTGAAGGGCATTTGAAGGAATGCATCAGCACAGGAGGAACGTTGTCCGACTTATTGCCCACTGGCTCCAGGAGATTGTTCCAGAGAAGATTTGCAGCTGAAAGATAAAACATATGCTAAATAATCTGTAGTCTTGGAATTCATTGAGGGGCCTATGTTCAGCAGTGGACGAATAAAGACTGATGATATAAGAATAAAATCAGAATAAAAGTAACAACCCTTTATGTCCCACTGCTGGGCACAGGTCTCCTCCTCGAAATCAGGCGAGGCGGGTAATTGGCCATAGTTCACCGATGCGCTGGCCCAGTGCGGGTCGGTGAACTTCACATACCTTGGAAGACTTTCAATCTCATCAGGCATGCAGGTTTCCTCACGATGTTTTCCTTCACTGGTGAGCGAACGATGGTCACTTAGAAATAAGATATATCCATTTCAAGGCACACACTTTGTCAGGATCGAACCCGAAACCTCTCGCGTAAGATGCTTAGTCCATCCACCACTGGACCAACGTCGCTTTTTTTTAAAGAATAAAATCAGAATACAGAAGTATTATTATTGAAAAAACAAAACAGAACGGGTAATCCCTGATGTAAATATATGAAATTAAAATTTGAACAATTCTAACACAAGGATTTGCACAGCAATTATTGTTATGGGACTAAACTCAAATACGAACACTCCTTCCTTTTTTTTACGCACGAAAGTAAATTAAGCTATCTCATTGAATTATTTTATTTTCGTATCGTTCGTCTTAATATTGGTTAATTTAAGGCTAAGAATCATTTTGACTTGTAATGTATTTATTTTGGCGTTCAGTCCAGCCGTGAACGGGGAAAGGTTGGTAATGATGATGAATATGAAACTCACCTAATGCGTGTCCCTTCTGCGAGAAGTGGAAGCAGTCGTGCGTGATGTAAGACTGGTGGATGACCAGCGGCAGCGGCTCGCGTGGAGGCATGGGCGCGTTGAACAGCTTCATGAATGGCTGGATCACCACCGTGAAGTCGTCGCGGGTGTCGTACCGACCGCTCTCCACCTGCGAGAGGAAATAAGAAGGACTTTCATCGGCGTTGTTATTACACGCATAAGCTGCTCTCCATCGTGAGAAAAATAAGAGGGAGTTTCATCAACGTTGGTACTATCATATATATCACTCTCCATATGAGAGGAAACATCTTTAAGCGCGGTCCATCAACGACGACAACACAATAACCTTCGCCATTTTAAAATGTTATGAAAGAGGTTTTTATGTATAATAAACTGATTCCGACCTTATCTACTGTTTACTTGAGCAATCACGATTTACCCTCGTGTAGTTCTCAAGTTTTTGGTATAAAGTATGATAATTATTTCGTGATTGATAATTTTGGTCTAACAAAACATTGTAGAGTGATATTTTGTTTAGAAGAAAATTGAACTTCATTTAAGAGGCACTAAGTTCAAAACTGACAAATAAAATTAATAGCGTCTATGAAAATATCGTACGTACGTACGTAGTAACATGAGAAACGAACATTATAATTAGTAGGTATCTTTTAAACGCAGGCTTTAATCGACTTGCAATAACACAACACTATGTAATACGAGTTACCAGTTAATATGACAGTGAATGTGAATTGTAGTTACCAATGCAGTCTCCGCAGCTTGGTAGAGCCTGGCCTGTCGCACCAGGTCGTGCAGCTCGTTGCCGCCATTGTGGAAGCAGCGGCAAAACAGCGGGTGCATCAGCCGGCACATCACCGGCCGCAGCACGCGCACTGACACCGACACGTCTGCACAGACGAAACTCATCAAATATATTTTAAAAAATCCAATAGGACTATGCCTTTGGCCTTTCGGCTTATAAAGCTACATCACCTAAAAAATATGTTAGCAAAAGTACCTATAAGCGATTCTTAAATATATATATATTTGTATATAAACGAACTAACAGTTCCTAGTGGTAAGTGGTCATTTACATCCATAGACAGCTGTTTGTGGCCTTTTATGTCTCATATTAACAGCTGGTTACTGCTGGTACATGGTGAGGAAAATCCGTAGGTATACAAAAGGTGTCTTAATTGCCAGCAGCTCACCTTCTTCCGATGAAGCTCTCTAAAGGCCTTAAGGCCACAAGCATAGCCCGATGCGAAATAAAGTTACACGCGAGCGGCCAGCGCGGAGCGCCTTTGGGGTTAAGCTTTTACCAGCGGTCGTTGTTTTTTTGAAATTAGATTATTTATAAAAGTCGAAGGCTCACTACTATATCTAGAAGAAACTAGAGCTAAACTTTACTGACGGCAGAGTTATAACTCAGCGAAGTTTCCCTTTGAAAAAATATTTTCACACAGAATTTATTGGATTTAAAGTTTTCTCTCAATGATGAAATCAAATTTCCTTGAATATTACTTAAGCAACAGATGAAAGACCTATTAGAGAAAAATCTAGAAAATCCATGATAATCTCGCGCTATGTTGGATTTCTCACGCTCAAATTACGTTATGATTTTATCATTGGTACATTCCATGTACCTTATGCTATTTTTACATCATGCATATGTATATTCAAGAGGAATTTCATTAAAAAATAAATAATTAAGTTAGATTCGTTGATGATGTTCGATAAGACAGTGTCTTACCTAGAACTGGTATTAAATTTATAATAGTGCGTGGTAAATGTGTATGGAAATAATCGAGCGCCCTGGCGAGTTTCCTGGCGTGTGCTGTGGGCGACCAGGAGACCGGGGACAGGCAGGACGCGGAGCACAGGTCGTTGGCTCCGAGGAACACGGTGATCATTTTCCAGTCCCGCAGCACATCGATGTCGGGTGATGATCGGATGCGGGCGACTAGAATCTGAAAGTTAAATTCAATCAATAAATGTCAATTATTACACCTCGATAACCCAATCTTATGGTGAATCCATGAGAATTTTTTTGACGAGTAATTTTTAGCATACGAGTAGACTCTACCGGATACAATCTAGTTCGCCTGCATAATAAGTAACAGAACCTTACACATTTTTTTTATTTTACATAATAAGTCAGCACCTACTGATAGGACCTATATATTTTATAACACATAAGTCTTATACTAATATATAAAACTGAAGAGTTTATATGAACGCGCTAATCTCAGGAACCGTCGGTTTTGAAAAAAACTTTCAGTGTTCGAAAGCCCATTTGTCGAGGACGTCTAAACTATAGGATGTATATCATCCCGCTAAGATGATGTTGCGATCTTATCTTACGCAGGTAAAGCTACGGGCAACAGCTACTATGTTTATTAATATAAATCGTGTAAAATAGGGCCTATAATAGAGACATGTTGATTAAAAAATATGTTTATTCGTTACGGGGTTTATTAATAACATTATTGTGTCGATATTAATACACATCTACGACCCCGCAAAGATCATGTGAATCTAACACGCGACCTCTGCTACACGCAGACCCCGGTCCACTCACCAGTCGATTACACCGGCTGACCGTCAAATCGTTAGCAGCTATCTAGCCAATGTCTAGGTCAGTCAGATGGCATGAACGCTTGTGGCGTCGAAAACTTGTTCTCACATTACACCAAATAGATATCTATTTTAAGATCTATAGATATTACAAAAGCAATTTCCTTTTGGACGTTCAAATTTAAAATTCTGAAGAAAGGCTTTGTAAAGTATGTTACGGAAACGTATTTTTGGTTTTGGAAGTAAATTGGCTTGAACGCCAGGTATTATACATTCGTGCGTTATATACATTTTTTTTTTTGTTCTAATTGAGTTAAAAGGCCAATAGATCGAAAAGCTCTAGAAAGAGCGATAATTTCGTCGGGTTTAAGACCGTATTTACAAAAAAAAGAATGCATAGAACAGATGCAATTATGATTGTCCCTAGCTTTGCGGGGAATTAAATGGTGATATGGGGTTCGAAAAGGTTCCTACTTACTAAAAGTCTTATTATTAACATAAATCAGCAATTAGACACCACGGCGCGCGGCGGCTTGTCACCCTCTACAATCTCATTCGCTTATTAGACCTCTTCATCAGTCTGGTAATGCAATGGATGCCTTTATGCTAATTCCTAGTCAATATCATTTTTGGTTGCGTTATGAAAAAAATATTTAAAACTAGCTGTTACCCGCAGCTTCGCCCGCGTGAATCTAAGATTTACGGATTTATCATGTCTGATGATGATCATTTTCTATTTTATAATAATTACGTACTAAGTTTTTGTATTAAAATGGATATAATATGTTATCTTGAAAATAAAGACTTATATCCCTTCGCAGATTTTTGTAGGCTTATTTAGGATACTATTATTATAATATTATTCCACCATAATATTATGTTGATCATATTACGTCTACCAGAGTTAATACACTACGACCTTAGACACCAGACAACCGCCCGTGCGAATCACGCCAACACGATTTATTTTCTTGTGCATTATTTTGATTTTGCCCTATCTCCTAAAGTATTCATTTAATTTGCATGATGTAAAGGGGAAAAATAATCTTTATGAAATGCTCAAGCTAATTAATTGATTGAAAATGATAAGTATTCATATCGTATTTGTGTAAATAACTTTTAAACTATCGCGTTATAATTGCCCATTTTTTTAAAGTATTAAATGGATATAGTATGATATCCCTAAGAGATAGACATATGCCATCGCGGACTTTTTTGTAGACCTATTTGAGATACATAATTCCACCATACATTATTTTGTTATATCTCAAGCGGTTTAGGCAGCGTTTTCGTTGAAAACTCCCAGACGGCCTATTTTTTTCCGACACCTCCTACAATTATTGTTATATCTTAGCTAATGTATATAAAAACTTAATAAATTGTGTACATAAACCTTCCTCTTGAATTGTCCTATCCATTAAAAAAAACCGCATTACAATCCGTTGCGTAGTTTTAAAGATTTAAGCGTACAAAGGGATATAGGGACAGAAAAAGCGACTTTGTTTTATAATATGTAGTGAAATCACAAATGTAATCTGCATATCGCCTGTATGTAGTTAACTCGGATAGGCTCCTAGACCTATTACTCGCACTCAGTAGTGCACTACCCTCACTTACGCCATCAGGCGCAGGCCCCGGAGAAGGCCCAACTAGTTATAAGTGGGAAGTGCCCGACCGTCACAAAGCAGTCCCTGCTACGTCGTGCTTGAACTGGACCAGGTTCCCATTCCTGCCTAGCAAGAACACAGAGCAATACCTCTGTAGTGACAGGAGGCGCATTAAGTGCGCTTTATACAAGCCCCAGTTGGTTTTCCTGGGGCTTATCCTGAATATCATCCAGATCTGTTATCCAAGGTAAGCCAAGGAACTGTCACGTGGCTCGTATGTTCATTAAAGCTACAGTTCATTGATGTTCCATTCAAATGTCCCCCTAATTATTGCGGTGACCTTTTAAAGCTTTCTACTTATTAACCTTAAATTTTCGAACATTATCAGAAGCGGTAAACCAACCATTAAATAAATTAAGGTGACCAAATTAACCTACGCAGACATATTATATAATGTACTTGTATCGTAAAACTTGTATTCATAAAAAGGGTTTTACTTAATTATTTTATTGCAACCCAATTAAGTAGATATATGACTCAATGAATCTATCTTGATTTTCTTGATAAGAAACGGACGCAGTGGCCTTACATATTTCATTTCAGTCATACTGTTTTTGTCTAAGTTTGTAAAATAACTAACCTTCGCTTGCTTATAAGCATCCTGATCAGACGCTACGGGGAAAGCGACATTCAGTCTAGCGTTCTTCGTCAGCCACTCTCCCGTCCCGGTCGAGTAGCCCCGAAGATGAGGATTATACTCCTTCAATATATTTGGTAATGTCAAAAACTCGCGCCAAGTGCTGTCACCACCTGGAAATAACAAATTGTCTAGTCATGCTTTTTTTCTCATGCCGTCATCAGCACAAATTTACAGCGAATATATTGTTTAAGAAGTAAAGGAAAAGTATCAACCCTTATAATATGTCCCACTGCTGGGCACAGGTCTCCTCCTCGAAATCAGGCGAGGAGGGTTAATGGGCCACCTTGAGGCCTTAGTTCACCGATGCGCTGGCCCAATGCAGGTTGATAAACTTCACATGCCTTCAAAGAATCTCATCAGGTATGCAGGTTTCCTCACGATGTTTTCTTGAACCGGTGAGTGAACGATGGTCTCGTGTTTGAGGTGCACTTAGAAATTTAGAAAAACCCATTTGAAGGCACACACACTTGGGGGTCAGAATCGAACTCGGTAGCTCTGGCATAAGAGGCCGAGTCCACCCACCACTGGACCATCGTCGCTTTTAAGGAGTACCTGCCTCTTATTTTTTTAAGTGAAAACTTAAATTAATAATGATTTGAAGCCAGTCACAGTACAAGCTCTATTCTTCGCTTCTAAATAAATTACATACTCATACTAGGTACATACATACCTATACTAGGTTGTAAATTGTACCTGCACACCACGAAACTCCGCGATGTTCGACAATAGCTCCAAGCGCGAACTCCTCGAGCGCGCCGCTGCCGGCCACCAGCGAGTCTCCTATCGCGGCCACTACGTCGATATCCCCAGGTCTTAGCTGGTGCACCGACGTGGGCACCTCCTTGCTCCGGCCCCATGGGATAGTGTCTTGGCATGGGAATGGAGTGGATTGGGAGAACGCTCGCTGCCGTCGAACGTTAGACTTGCGAGCTGGGTAATGAATATCGAACTGAAACAAAAAATAACAATAATTAGTAATTTGTTGCTCTTTTAGCTACGTTCAGTTTTCCCCACCATGGCTCAGGCCTTGTCGTGGCGGTGGGGCTCAGTAGCCCAGGGTGACCCCAACACCTTGGGCGAAGCGAATTGAGCCGAGGGGGCTCTTTGTATCCCTCTTTTAAGAAGAGGGGACAAAAGAGCAGGGGGCAAGGGGTGAGGATGGGAATCTCATCTCATCGTACTGTCCCGACGTTGGGAGTGGTTGTTCTGTGGTGCGGAACAACCGCTCTGTGGAGGTGGCGTCGGTCCCCTAAGGGACTAACTAGCCGTCGAGGTGCCCTGTTGCTTGTAGATCTGGGGCACCTCACCAAAGGCGGCAGTGGTGGCACTCGCCGGGTTTTAGTGGGTAGAACTGTGTCCACTTACCATCTTTCGGACGCAGCGAGTCCCACATACCTGCCTGGGGAGACCCACTCCCCTGCGGGATGCGTCAGTGCATTTCCCGGCGTAAAAGAAAAAAAAAGCTACGTTCAGTTTTAATTAAAAATCCATCCTTTTATCTCTTAAAAACCTTCGTATTGATTAAATCGAATAGTATTAGTTATTAGTACATAATAGTAGTAGGTATATAATTGTAGGTATGGTTAGTTTTTTTAACTTAAAAAATAAGTTAGTTTTTTGAAATTTACGCAGACAAAGATGCGGTCAGCTAGTATATTATATAAATATGAATCGGGAATGCCGACCAGGTGACCTAGATTCAAAATTGGCGAACGAGTGACGCGCGAACAAATCGCTGCTCATAATTCATTAAACGGTTAATGAGAAAGCGTAGTGCGCACACGCAGCATTTCAATGAGTTTTATAACGCATAGCAATCAGGGATGGCGATGTTGTAAACTGTTACACCTTATTTAAATTATGATATAATAAAACACTTAACGATAATGTTTTAGAGTTATCCGTTTAAAAGTCATTGAGCAAATACGCGTTAACTATATTAGGCATGTATTGTATAAATAAAACTAAAATTACTTTTAATATTTAATTTGTATATGTTTGTGTTATTGGGAAAAGTTGATTTGATTGCAGGACCTCAACACAATTACGAAAACAGTAATTACATTTTAATACCTCAAAAAAGCAGTTTCATTTAAACTACAAATAAAAAACACCATTATATAAATTAACGCAAGACTCTTCTGATCAGAGATCTGGTAAATACATGTATGATCTTACAAAAAAGCGTTAGCGTCTGCAATTGTTAAAAATAAATCTTATTAAAAAATACCTATTAGGCTATTTCAAGGCAATTCTACTCTAAGATTTTGGCAACCCTACGCTAATATAAGTAAATTGTACGTTAGATGTATTTTAAGTAAAATTGCCGTTAAAAGCCGTATATAAGTATATAATTTCACAACACTTAAGATTAACTTATCTTTTTTAAATAACAAAAATAAAGTAAGACGATAATATGATTTCCATGTGTTAAAATTAATGTTATTAATTTATTAAAGTATCAACACACAAAACTCTTTTACTCAAAAATTTATATTTAAAACGTCCATTAAATTATTTATTTGTATATCTCACTAAGAGAGATTTAAGCACTCTTTTTTTTAAATATTGTCTACGTTGTTTTTGAATGAAACCATGATTGTCCTTTGTATAGTATTTTATAGTCTATATAATCATAATATATTAAAGCAACAAGGATAAGATTTCATATTCTCTCACAGTTTGAGTGTGATATAAAAATTTCTCACGTTGACAAAAACGTTATGTTCCCAAAGAAATATTAATGTACCAATATCTGTTTCTTAAACGTGTCGTCAGCTTATTGTCATATATTATGTATTAACTGGAAGCGTGAGATCGAGAAAATAAATTGATTCACTGTTACCAACGCGTGTTTAAAATTATACTACAACAATGTTAATTATTGGTCGATATAACTTCGAGAGGGAAATCGATAGGAGGCTTCAATTAGGAATGGGCAGCATTCAGAAAGTTTCGTCATATTCTCACGTCGTCTATACCGCAGTTTGATGATGAAAGTCTTCAACCAATGCGTTCTCCCCGTGATGACCTACGGGGCAGTAACGTGGCCTCTTAATTTACGACTGGTCCGAAAGTTTGCCGTAGCTCAGCTTAGTTAGCTAAAGCTAACTGGGCTCTGACTGGCTTTAAGTGATTATTAACCAGTGATTATTTCAGTACGTATCCGTACATAGCAATGAATATAATTTAATTTGACGACCTCTGTGGCTCAGTAGTTAGCGCGTTGTTGCACAAGCCGGAGGTAGCGAGTTCGAATCTCGCCAGGGAACATAAAAAAGTTTCTGTGTTCCTGGGTCATGGATGTGTATTAAATATGTGTATTATATAATAAAAAATATTAATTTAAAAAGTATTAAATATATGTATTTTCGTTGTCTGGTACCCGTAACACAAGTCTCTTCAAGAACTTAGCACGGGACCAGATTGACGTGATGTAAAAGCGTCCATAGATATTATTATTATTATTATTATATATGATGCGGTTACATAATCCGATATATCTTGGACCTTTCATCTACTACGACTATGACTAGTCATAGTCACAGTTAGACACTCAGGATAACGGATGGCCGATGTGCCAATGAGGTTCAAGAGTGGAGGCCGCGTTTAGGTAGACGATGTGTTGGTCGGTTATTAAACAGGTGGGAAGACCGGCTCCGTGCAGTGGCAGGTCCGTGTTGGATATGAGGGGCAAGGGATCGGTCGTCTTGGCGTTCATTGAGAGAGACCTACGATCAGCAGTGGACAGATAAAGGATGATGATGACAAAATATGTTAATTTGTATAACAAATTATTAACATATTTTGTCATCATCATCCTTTATTCAGTCGAATTGGGACGTCACGACGGGGGTGGTACCCCTCGCTCACGTAATATCGGCGTAAAGTAACAATTATGCTGTCGCGTTGCATGCGGTTTGTGAGTTTCCGGTGGCCCATTGTGGTATAGGGGATAGAGAAAAGGAAGGCAACGCATCTGCGTAACGTCTGGTTGTGTGGATATGAATTTGCGTCGATAGTCGCCAAAAGGCTTCAACTGTTCGTTTGCTCTCCTATGCTATAAAAAAAAATGAAGAGTACAAGTATCACATTTTATATTTAAAATAATTTCACTTTGATCAACTAAAAGATAGGATCGAACTTATACTAAAAATTTTATACTCGTAACTACGGAATACTGCAGTTAATATGTGATAAATGTAGCGACGAAGAAATAATATTACATAAATATATTATAACAATGAACTAGATGGGTGGCCAGCTGTAGATTATTTTATAATTAGGATGAGTACTTACAAAGAAACTATTTAATATTTCACATTTCTAAACGTTTTTAAATCACTTATACAATGTATAAAGATTTCCGCTGACGAAACTTAAAGTGGTCGTTTTATTTCGTAGATATATTCATAAGTAGAGGGATATAATACCTATACTGTTAAGAAACAACGAAAAATGAAGCTTAATTTAACTGTAATTAAACTACATTTTTACTAAATTTTTCATAGTTCATTATGATTCGTGCATAAGAAAAAGCAAGCTGAAGAATGTTTTCTTTCAAAAGGTTGGTAGTCCTATGTGCTATGATTTTTTTGCATTAAACTCCCTAATGATTATTATGGGACTTTTATTAGAGGAAAGAAAGGCGTAGAAATTATTTTCAAAGAAACAAAATAAAATTGTGTATATATATAATAATAATCTCTCTCCAATCCTCCTCTCTCTAATCTCCATTTTATTTAAATAAAGTTTAAGTACTTATGTTAAAGAAGAAATGTATTTGAATTTCTTGTTCCTTTTTAATTTTTTTTGTTACTGTACAAACATTATATTATACCAAATTCGAGTACAACATAATATTATGAAAGGAACACAGAATATTAAAATATCCAACGTGAATGGATAATAGAGTCTGACATAGATAGGTATATCAACAATTGGTCTCTATTAATCAATAAAAACATATTAAGCCAAATATCTTAATTCATGAGACAGAAATTAACAAAACATTAGTGATAACATTCATACATAAAACATGTTTCTTTTTTGCTTTCACTGAATTCTTTCTTTGAGTATGAGATAATTTCTTGTAAATTGTATCATCATGTGTTACTTCACACACATTAAGTTTTTTTAAAATATAAATCTTAACAAAAAAAAACATTATTCATCATAATTTCAAAGTTTCTTATATATCGCCCTCGTATTTTGACCCCATTTCTTCTTATTTCTAGACCCCTTCCTATTACCCATCTGTTAGGACCAATCAATAGTAAACGCTTTCGTGCAAATTGCAAAATATAAAAAACTAGCTGTTGCCCGCAGCTTCGCCTGCCTAAGATTTACAACGGGATCTTAGTACGCGAAATAACATTTTTTACACCTTGTGTCCGAAAAACCAAAATATCTTACGGAACCCTATTTTTGTCAGAATAAAATTTAGCCTATGTTACTCGTGGATATGTAGCATCCGAATGGTGAAAGAATTTTTGAAATCGGTCCAGTACTTTTTGAGCCTATTCATTACAAACATACAAACATACAAAAATAGGTACAAATCTTTCCTCTTTATAATATTAGTATAGATATAGATAAAGTCGTTTATAATCGGGATGTATGGAATAAAAGGATCGGAAGTCTTGGCGTTTATTAAGGGAGGCCTATGTTCAACGGCAGACGGATAAAGGCTGATGATGATGATGATAAATGATAATTTTAACACACGAAATATAGTCGGTTATAATGACCTGCCTCAGTAAAATGCAAGTTAACCAAATGGAAAACAAGAAGTTCATTCATGCTTGTGACATATGATATTGTAATTTTGACCCTAATGCTCGTAATAGGCGAGGCCGATTTTTATCTACAGACACAAAATTTTATATTGTATTGTGACAATTTAAATGAATATCATTATAGAATAGAAAACAATTTAAAAATAAATCAAAACTTTTTTCATGTTTCAAAGTAATATCTGTGGTAATATAGTTTTTATTTAATAGTCAATATTTTTGAAACCAAAAGAATATTAAAAAGTGTGTTATGAAAAAAAAAAGATATTCAGGCACAAAATTTAGATTCTTTACTGTGTCAGATGTACCACCAGAAAAAAGGGGAGGACAGGCAGTTCAATAACTTGCACAGAGGCTAGTGGGCTATTGTATATATGTATATTGTATATATGTGCTAGTCTCAGGTTCATTGTTGTTGTGTATGGACGAAGCTCACTGCGTGCCATCATGTGGCTGATGACTTGTCTGCTGATTTGTCTATGTAACTAACATTAAAAAAACAGAAGTACATATTCAGGGGTAGCTTCCATACCCTTTCCAATAGTTGAACCCTGAAAATGTATACATTGCGGTCGTCTGAAACATGATCTATATTGTGTAATACGTTATAATACGTAACTTAACTATTATCGCAAATTACGTGCGTGCTTTGTCATAATAATACTCTAATTTACGTTTTTACTGGTGTATACAATATCCCGCGAGGAACGGCTGGTTACCAAGAGGCTAGTGCGATTCGTCGTGACGACCCGATAATTAATGAATCATAAAAATATTAATACTTTCTCTAGGGCTTGGATAAGATACCGAAATTCTTTATCGTCTCTGAGTGATCAATAACAATTTCCTAGCCAATGAGATATAGAAAATTATATATAGAAAATTAACATTGTCTACCAACTTGCGGTAATAATAACGATTGATCACTAGTCTAAGCCACCTTAATATTGTAATGTACTCTTGAATAAAAAATATTCGATATTTAAAGGTTCATAAACTGTATGGGAGGACTGTGTTGGAGAATGAGGTATAGGTAAGTCTGCAAGTATTGCCGAAATGAATTTATTCATGTTCATTTCATAAATTCTTATTACCCGCTTACTATCACATGATTCTGAAGCCAGTTTGCTAATAACAACTAATAAAAAACATAGTAAACACTCCTTTAGGCCAAGTCAGACATAAATTTTATCAGCATTAACATAACCGACACGTTTGTTTATACATTGTTAAAGCCATTCTTAAAAGACAAGGGCGTTTCTGGGCTCATAAAACAGTGGCATAAAACCGCAAAGTTATGTAACAGAACCTTTCAATACAACAAACGCTAATAAAACACCATTTGAAGCGTGTGGCTAAGTGTTCGATGATCATTGTTTCGAACGAAAGTCGCTTACGTGCGAGATGAAACTTATTTGGAATTCCGAGTTATGTCTAGGTATTGGGTTCGAACACTTTTTTTTCATTTACGCGTGGAAATGCTTATTAGGCATCCCGCAGGGAGTGGGTCACCCCAGGCGGGTATGTGGGACTCGCTGCGCCCCGAAAGCTGGCAAGTGGACGCAGCTCTACCCACTAAAACCCGGCGAGTGCCACCAGTGCCGCCTTTGGTGAGGTGCCCCGGATCTACAAGCAACAGGGCACCTCGACGGCTACACAGTCCCTCAGAGGACGGGCGCCACCTCCACAGATAAATTTAAAAGACCTATTTTATGGCTCCCGGTCAGGATCGAACCCAGACTTTACATAGGGCCTATACCCAATAGATTATCGTCACCACAGTCCACATCACATACATAAATGTCTATATAAAGTTTTTATTATTTTTATCTATATGTAGCAACTGTGGAGCTAACCATAGAATAAGGACAAAGAGACAACATTATTTTTTAATTTTATTGAAGAAGCTTTTTTTAATTTTGGAATTTTTTTATCGGACCGACCAAATACTCTTTTCTTGTCTTGTAAGAATTAACATGTGAAAGTTGAAACAATTGTTATCCTGGATATAACAATTGTTCTGTTACTTATATATTTTTTTTCTGAAAATCCTGTTACTTATATATTTTTTTGATTATATAATAAGCATAGTATTGATGTTACCATTGAGTCATCGTATACACAATACATAGTGAAGTGTTTCCGCTATAAAAAGTATTTCTAAAGAAGGTTAAATAAATTAACACTAGTTTAAGGTTAATGTAAACGTTAGAAATTTTCAAGACATGATAATTTACATTATTTTTTTATGTTTAAGATTTGTGCGAATAGTTTATAGAAAGTTATTTTATCGATAGATAGACACACCTGGGGAATAAATTATGCGCCCCAGGCTCTTCTTATGTAATTCAACAATATGCAATTTATCGTTACGTACGAGTCATCCGCCAAAGAACAAAACGATACATCATCACAAGGTTTACCGGTGGTAAAGGGACACTATGCCAAGCTCCCGGCTGCAACGATACCAGTTACAGACATCTTGCTTTATTCTCCCGTGAGACAGCTTAGCTGTGTTTCGGAGAAAAGGGCAAGACAGGCAGTATACTTTAATTGGCACCGAGACTAGTTTATGTTCATGGGCGATGTCGACCGGTTGCCATCAAGTGGTATGTCTGGCAGTTTGCCTATCCAGTTAACAAAAAAAAATCTTTTTTTAAGACTTTTACGCCTAGGCCTTCAAACAAAAATCAACAAAAATAAATAAGTCAAAGCTCTCAAAGGCGACATAATTATTGGCCACTGCGATCGTTTGGCTAAATTTGATGAACGATTAATTTAGGGAGGCAATGTCTTGTTTGACGGTTTCAGTAGAAAGCTGAAGTTGACTCAAATTTGGGGTCATGCAGCCGTATTATTTATGCAGATTTAGAAAATTTTACGCTGGTTTATTTTGTAATCGTACGTAATGTTTTTATTTTACATAGAAAGTTATGTAAAGATTCTGCGGTTGTTCTGTGAGACGTGGAGATCACGAAGTGTGTCATAAGCCAAATCATTGGTTTGACCTGGGTTACGCGTTTTAAAACAATGCTTAATAATACACTTTTCTGATTTTCACACGGTAATTTTCATCGGTGATCTGTGAATTTGTTTAGTTATGGGAAAATAGAAAATTTCGATCTAGAATAAAAGATAGGAATTCTCTTATTCAATTTTCAACTTTGATTCGCTAAAGGGTCAAATTAATTCAATTTCTAGCAACACAACGGAATAATTTCCGGTTACACGTCAACTACACCGTTCACGATTTTTGAGTGAAGCCACCGTTCCTAAAACTATTTTTTTTTTTAATTATTTTAAGAGAGAGATCCACTGTCAGTTCAATGGTCAATTTTTTTATATTAAATTTTTTATCTTACGCGAATAACAAACTCCCCTGACAAAATTAAATCACATCTGTTTTAACAGTGCTTTAATTAATTTGAAAAAAGTTTTTTTTTTCGTTTTTCTAGTTGTCTTGTATTTATTTATTTTTCTTTATTTGGAAAACATAAGATTCAGTGCCTAATTTATGTAGCTTATAATCTAATAAAATATCTAGGCACCAATTACACGTTTTCACTGGTTGAAACTAAAATGTTTGTTCTTTAGTGTTTTAGTAGGTTCCCCTTTTTTCGTCTTGCAGTGTTTAAGTTTGAAGAATTACCTAAGGTTAGTCCACCTTTTATTTTTTCTTTTTAGTTGTTACGTCTACGCGACTGTAATGTTAGCAAAAGGTCACACGTCTGCGACTTAAACAATTATTCCATTGAAATCATATGTAGGTTCTCCGGAGATTATATTGACCATTACCTTCCATATATTCTAAGTGATGAAATGTTCAACCTGGAGATTTCCTTCACCTGAATGTTACTATAATATTTATTATACATAATACCTGCCCTACTGTCATCATTATGTAAAACTACGAAGTTGCTTTACTACATTTTGTGCATTGGATTCTGTCACGGACGCGCAATTTAAAACAACTTCCTACCATACTTTTCCCTTAAACATGTGACATGGTTTTAAAAGGCGGATCTTTTAATTTACGTGAGCTTTGTAACTAGTTGTTGCTTATCTCGACATATCCGCAATTGTTGCTCGCTTAACGCAAAATTTTGTGTTATGATTTTTTGGCAGCTAAATATAGGTAGGTGCTAATGCTTTAAAATATTATGATGTATTATTAACGTAAAATAGTGTTGATTCGCGAATTTGACTATACTGGTAAATGTCACGATAGTGCAGAAAGTCGTAAAATAATTAGGTCAGTTATCAAGATAAATGCATCGAGACGGAGAAATGGTTACGACATATTCTGTAAAAAGAAGCAACAGGTTGTGTGACGTAATAAAACCGGTAAAATACGCTTAAAAATGTCGCCCCGGCTGTGTCCAAAAGGCAACCTCAATTTATGAGTTTGTCTTATTATAGTGTTTTAAACAAACTTACATTGTTTTTTTAACGACTCATACTTTGTGTGATTAAGCTTTAACTGTTTATTTTGAGCTTAAGTAATTTCGATTTCAGATGTTACTTATTTTAAAATAGCTGCTTTTTAATTAATTAAATTCAACTTATTAGATCTGTAATATCTTATCGTTCATTGATTGAGGCTTATGTTCAGCGGTCGACGGATAAAGGCTGATGATGATTATAAATGCAATAGAGGGTGGGCATGGAATTATCATGACTTTATCAAAAGTTTTGTGGTATATTTCAGTCCATAAAATTAAGCTTTATAACTTAAGTATGGTTCAAGAGTGAATGCGAGTGGTAAGGGATCAGTCGTCTAGGCTGATGATGATGATGATAGTGCAATCCCAGAACGTTAATCCATAAATTCATGTAAAACTTTGTACTGAGATGATTAATAGATGGTATATCTTCAACTTTGAAAAAATTCATACACATTTGATATTTCTTTAACTCAGTATTCCTATCAGATGACCCGCGATGGTTTTGAATGGCCCAATAATCATTACTATCCCTATTAAACACAGACCAACCTTCACACCCGTCGTAAAAACAATGTCGCACGCGTGACAACGATTTGTAAACAGTCGTGATAGAGAACGCATCTTGAATGTAAAATGCTCTTAACAAAGAGAACTGTACTTTTAAGCAAAGGCAGATCTTCGACAGTGTCTGCGAGAGTCAGTCCAATTTGCATTCGGGTAGTAGGGAGATGTAGTCCTTGTGGCGGTTGTTATAAGAACATTGCAATAAAGTACTACAGAATAAGCAATTTTTACATATCATTTGGTCTGAAGTTGGCTAGTGGTGACGTCATAAAATTAAGCTAACTTCAATGTGGATTTGCTCGTATCTAAAACAACTCTTACTAGCGGTGTGTTGGACACGGTAAATTTTGCTGTAGAATGTGGATATTCAAGCAATACATAATTAATATACTTAGAACTGTCGACTGTGGCTTTTGCGGTTACAATTAGGAGAAATTAATACGGCATGACTAAGTACTTCTGCACCATAATGTCTTATAGCAGAAATGTAGTTCTTACATATAGTGTCTTTATAATATAGGAATATTTCAGATTTAGAAATAAGACTGAAAACTCGCCAAATTTTCTAGAGAGGACTGACTCAAAAGATTAGTTTTTTTTTTTTTTATATCAACAATTTTTTTCAAACTTTATATTGTTTTGTTTTATAAACTCTATGTAAAGTTTATGATTATAATATGGACGTCGGACGATACCTTGTATATTATATTATACTATATTTGTACATATGCAGTATATACATATAAAAATAATCGATCTTATATTGTATCGCAAGCATATTATTTTTTCGAAATATTTGACTCGGGGGTTTTCATTTTTCAACTTGATTGTGTTATCATTTTTGATATAGGAACCGAAAGATCTTCATAATTAAAACGCAGTCATCATTCTACTTTTCTCTCTAACGATAAACGGTATTATGGTAAATGGCTATGGTAACCTAGGAAATGGTTAATAAAAAGCGTCTCACAAGTATATTCAAACAAGGCACGTATATCGAGATAACATTCAGGCCCTAGCCGTAACGAAACTACATTTTATTACGTAAAATAATAGACACGTTTTATTGAATAGCTCACGAACAGACCGCACTTATATTTTTGTTTTGACAATATTTGCTGAGGGAATTATTCATGTCGAAATTGACCTTTTGTCGCCAATTAATATGGCCTATGTGGCAATACTAGTCAGGTCGTTGCTTTGAATCACACCGGAGGGTGTTTGTGTTTATTTTATACATAGTATTTATGGCATATTAGTGATTATGACGACCTCTGTGGCTCAGTGGTTAGCGCGTTGGCGCTTAAGCCCGGAGGTCGCGGATTCGAATCTCGCCAGGGAACAAAAAAGTTTCTGTGTTCCTGGGTCGTGGATGTGTATTAAATATGTGTATTATATAATAAAAATCTTAAATATATGTATTAATATAAAAAAGTATTAAATATATGTATTTCCGATGTCTGGTACCCGTAACACAAGTCTCTTCGAGAACTTACCACGGGACCAGATTGACGTAGTGTGAAAGCGTTCATAGATATTATTATTATTATTCCTACTTCTTTCTAATATTATAAACGCGAAAGTTTGTAAGTAAGTATGGATGTTTGTTACTGTTTCACGTACAAACAACTGAATGGATTTTAATGAAACTTTACAATAATATAGCGTATACGTCAGAATAACACATCGGGTATAATTTATGCCTGTACTCCCACGGCAACGGGAAGTACGCGGGTGAAACCGCGGGGCGCTACTAGTATGCAATAATCACAGGTTAATTAATTATAACAGTAATACATCTGCTAGTGTTTTTTTTAAATAATAAGTAATTCTGTCTTATTGCTCTCTGTCTGTCAAGCGCAGTAACAGCTCATATAACTATTTAATTGTACATGCACGTAAATACCTTTAAATTTAAGTTGAAACGATTCAACTTTTTATTAAGCCAGTCACATAAAAAGTCAAATCTAACCAAATTTACAAAAAAAAAAAAACGAGTTGTGCAAATTCACTTGCAAGTTTCAACATAACAGGACGAAACGCTGTAACCGCCCTAATAAATATGAAAGTAGCTCCAAGGCTAGCATTCTGTCCGAATATCATAAATCTTTAGGTACAAGGTTTCTTCAAAGCAATCAGGATGTATCCGAATAGCTTACTAAGAATGTTGAGTCACGTCTAAGAAATACGGATAGACTACGACCGAAATGACATAGAAATTCAAATTTAGAAAATCCATATGCACGCGCAATGCATATATGCATCGAAAAAGACCTTCCAAATTTAAATAAGCGTGTAAGTAAAGTATCCGGTTGTATTCAAACAGTATATAAACACTACGTTATAAGAGACGGGAGTGCCATACAAATAGAGTAAATTCTAATAAGTATGAAACGGGAGCGAAAACAATCTTGTCAATATGAAGACGAAGTACAAACCGCCTAAATTCGAATACCGTCAATTACATACTGCTTTGTAGATGTCGATATTTTTTCAAATTTGACGGGTTATAAATTCACCCCCGTTTCATAGAATCGTTTTATTCCTTGAAGTGGCGCCGGGCCGGTTGTATTTTTTGCGATTCTGCAGTGACTGCAGTGCATAATTATTTTGCTTCATATTGTGAACGCATACAATTTAGCCCAACGTGACGTAAGCCTGATAAATAAGGTGAGCGTGCCGCAGCCTGCGAACCGGTGCTGAGTTACGGAGTCGGGTTGACCAGGATGTGCACTGTACTAGAAGTACTATAATCTGATATCAACTACTGTAATCAACCATAACTCAGCATATTTATTTTTGAATCGATACTTGTATTATAATAACTACATATATGAATAATAATAATAATAATATCTATGGAAGCTTTTACACCACGTCAATCTGGTCCCGTGCTAAGTTTCCGAATAACTTGTGTTACGGGTACCAGACAACGGAAATACATAATATTATATTTGATACGTTTTATATTAATACATATATTTAAGATTTTTATTATATAATACACATATTTAATACACATCCATGACCCAGGAACATAGAAAACTTTTTGTTCCATGGCGAGATTCGAACCCGCTACCTCCGGGCTTAAGCACCAACGCATTGAGCCAAGGAGGTCGTCAAAAACATAACTAAAAAAAGTGGTAAATAAACATAAGTAGGTACTGACGAATTGAACACCTCCTCTTTCTTTTAACGTCGGCTAAAAATGGGAATAGTAGGTTTATTTTTTCTTCCGTTCTTTTTCCGAGAAAAAAGTGAATAAACATTCAATAATAATTAAATACTGACATTACCAGCGACTCAAACACGTTAAATTGTACAGCCAGATATTTCGGATGATACCAGCAAATAATAAACTTACATGCATACATTTATTTCAAATATAACATTGACTTTATAAGATAAATATTATACATAGCATCTGAATTAAATTTAAAAAAAATATTCCAAAGAGTTAAGTTAAAAAAATCAGCACAAATGTTGCAATTCATGCCCATGACCCGTGTCTATACCATATTTATCATACTCGTTTGACCTCGCAGTGGGGTAAATCATTTATTGCCATAAATTAAAAAAAATAGAAGGCCAATCTTCCCATCATGGTGATTCTTTACTTTGATCACAGATGTCAAGGATAATCTAGTTTCCCTAATATCCGTGTTGAAATCGCTTGCTCAACTTATAAGGTGAGGTGATTAGACATAAAAATTCTCTGCTACATTTACTCGGAAAAATGTATGTAGCCCTTCGATAGATATCTATGAAGTAAACGTTTACTGCACATTTTTATTCTTTAGATAATCATAAATAATAAACGGGAAATGAATTTATACGTTTCACAGGAACGTTTAAAATATTGTACAAAGTGAAAATACTAAAAATTAAATATATTATATGACTATTTTTTTTAATATCAAAAAACCGAGTCAAGCTTTGGTACGGAGAACTGTGAAAATAATGGCAACAATTAAAAATAAAACAAGTAAAGCCGACTGTGAGACAATAATCTTATTTAAGCTTCTGGCTAAATCATTTACTCTGTTGCAATTCTGTTTTTATAAATAAGTTAATCGTTCAAAAAATATTACCTAATAGTGTTTTAAATAATATGAAATTGCCGAATCGAGTTTTAAATAAACTAATAGGAGGCTGAATGTTGCGACACCGATTGTATCTTTGGACGAGTAGTAAATATTAATGCACTCGTTTTGTAAACCTCAAGGTTAGAAAAGTAATAAAAATTCACGATACAAATTATGATTCATGTGTTACAACATCTTCTTTGAAGGTTTAAAACGCGATTGCGATTTTTTTTGCATACTGTACTTTCTAGGAGTCCTAAGGACATAAAGATTCATATTACGAAATAAGTACAGCAAAATTCGATGTTTCAAGAAGTAGATAAACTGACAGAAAAACCATATTATGTTTAGTGGAAATTAAATTGTGCGAGTTTGTGTAGGACTCACTACCATAGCCAGGCCTTTGACTGACTTATATCAGTCGTGGGGATTGGCACCATAGTAGAATGTCTATCTTAGATGAAGCCAGAGATACAAACTGACTCTTACTCTTGCCAAAACAAAAGAAAAATATTTCATTCATTATTCAAATCAGCGGAGTGTACATTGCAGATCGCGGCACGGAGCAATCAGTTCGTTAAAACCTCAGTAACAATTATTATGATTGTACAATCCTAAACTTGACTTAGCTCAACGACCTTCAATACAATCTAACCTAGTCTAAATGCTAATTAGCTATAATATAGATGTTAAAACAAGATATCAAATTCACGGTTATTAAATTATTGTTGCGATTTCGTGTTTGATATAAAACGTCTGTCAGTGCGTCTTAGCTGTCGAATGCCGTGACGACAATCGGCAAGACGCTGTTAATTGTCATATCGGGATGCCCCAATAGGCCACTCACAGATTTATAAATAAAGACAGATGGAGCATGCTGAACACGTGAGTGACGCCACCAAAGCGAATACAAACAAAAGCGAACACAATCTAATAGACGTTTAGAGTACGACGCTATGTCAAGCACTTGAGAGCGTTTTTGAATTTGTATTCGCTTTGAAGCGTCACTCGGGTATTCGGCATGCTCTATCTGTCTTTATTTATAAATCTGTGAGGCTACCGCTCTTGACTCCTACATTATTTGTTTGAGCTAGCTTTCAGTATCGTTTATTTTTTATCAATTCTTATTATTATTTATCTACACTCTAGGATATAGTGTAGAAATTTAATTGCTCTATTCAAAAGCTTTTGATTAGTTAACAGCCCTACCGCTCTTTTCGATGCCGATTACGCGTTGACCTATAAACGTCATTGTTTGTTGAATGTATGAAAGTGCAGTTATTGTATGCAATCAGATAAAAGATTGTTTCTTTGCCGCTTAAACATAATCTTTTTAAAGCATATAAAATCATTATAAAGTTGTTAAGTATGTTTATTGGCAAAAATTCTGGATGTTATGGTCTATAATTATTAACCATCGAAGGAGCTTTATTACGTTATTAATTTTTAGGAAATTATATAAATATTTGAAGCGATAGGAATATTGCGCTACGCTGCGCCCCATCTGCGTAAAACAATTTTGCTTGTAACTATCATATAATTTTGCTGTGTCAGAAAAAAGGGGAGGAGGGCTTATGTTTGAACGTCCTAAGATAGACATCGCAGGAGTTGTCTCAAATATGTATTATTTATCACTCGTAGGAACTCACAGGACACATATTATCTTTGCATGAGCTGACCAATTAATAACCATAAGATGGCTCGTGTGGACTCTCTTTAAAAAATATATAATCTATCTAGTATCAGCGTTGCAATCCAACTTGGTAATGCGGCTAGCGTTTTGGGAACGTTCCCAGCCGACGGCGATCTCGGACCCATATTTCATTTGTAATTAATACTTTTGCACATAGTTAATTTTAGTTTTTATTTATTTGTTTTATTTAATTTTAATAAATATATATGTAATTAATAAAATTATAATAAATTAAAACTATATTATTATATTTAGGGCCTGTTTCACAATCTCCAGTTAAGTGCCCAATAGGCTATCGGCAACATATTAGACAGATATTTGACAGATACTCCATACTCTATCTGTCAAATATGTTGCCTATAGCCTATTGGGAACTTAACTGGAGATTGTGGAACAGGCCCTAATTATTCCTTATCTAATAAATGAATTAACTTATTAAAAAAATCCATCCAGCTAGCATAAAACACATATCTCTACGCTCATCTTAATAAAGTTTCCATAGAATGTAAATGTTGATTATGTGAACTCTATGATTTAGCGTGCTATTTCAAAATTATTTAAAAATGGACAAACAGTATTATATAAATGGAACTTTTTATTTATATCATATTTTCCTACGTTGGTCATGCTCTTAGCCAGTATTATAATATCGGTTCCAGCAAAGTTCTTTATGTATTCAAGGGCGGATCTAGGGGTCATGAAGGTCACGACCTCGCCCTGTCATTATCTAAAGACAATAGAATTTAGTCAACTTTTAACTTAATTGATTTAGATATTTACAATTTTACATGTTTAATATCTGGACGACCATACTCTCTAATAAAAATGCGTTGAATTTAATTTATATGTATATTAATATTTTACTCATTATCCTTCCTATTATATAGTAACACGACGTAAACTCGGCGTGGTATTGACATTCAATCATTAGTAGTATGAAGAACAAGGATGTTAGGTCATTGACCCCTCAGCCATCTGCAGCACACATCTGTACCATCTAAGTGGACAGGCCATATAAATTATCATAAACATATAATTTGATCACGATAGTTACATAATTGATACATTTACTTCGGAACGCATAGAATTAATATCAGATGATATCTACGGTACCCACCAACTTATTTGTTTCCCCTGGAAACAGCTTTGCTGTCTTTCGAAGGGAAGGGCAAGATGAACAGTGTCATGTCTGGCATCTCAATTCTCAAACTCTATATGTGTTGGTTATCCTTAGACATTATAATTGTTAGCCTCAGCTAACATATTATAATGGCTAAGGATAACCAACACATATAGAGTTGCCTGGGCCAGTTCTATGTAAGCTCGGTTATCTTTATGCATGACGTCAACTATTTACTATCAAGTGGCACATCTGCCAGTTTGCTTATCTAAATAATATTTTTAAAAAATCAATTTGCTCTATTTAAATCTATATTAACTAAGTTTTGCTCTAAATTTCACTTGCACCAAACAAGGAAAAAAATAATAATGTTTATTGTGATGAATCATATATAATTTCGAAGCATCTCCTATACGAAAAAAACAAATTTTAAAACTTCTATGAGAATAAAATTCATTAAAAATCATAATAGTATTTAATTACGCATTAACGTTTTATTACAGAATTTACGGAGGTTGCTGTCCATCATTAGCTATAAAGCCTCCTTTGTGCACCGTGTCAAGGCTATAATTTTATTATATTGATGTTACAAAATTCTATGCAAATACACAATTAATTACAAACATTAGTCCTTTCACTCATTCCTATATGCGTGAAGCCTTGGCTACTTATGCTACACAATACTCTGTAATCCATAAAATGTTTTTTTATTATCTAGAATGTAGACTCTTATTTCGAAGGTCACGCTAAATTTCACAACTATAAATGGGATATCTTTATCATTATCCTTTATCCTATATTTTATACTTGAATTCATGATCAGATTTTGATATCTGAAAAAGAGATAATGTCCTAAAGATAATATATATAAAATTCATTAGCATTCTGAATACAACTGCAAATATGTTATCAATAAACTCATTTCTGTATCTAATTTATAAACTTTCCAAATTAAAAGGTAGGTCAAACTATCTTTACCTCAAGTGGTTCGAATTTTAACTACTGATAGTTGTAGTAATTATATCATTGAACTAGTTGTTGCCCGCGAACCTGCGTTAACTAAGATCTACAAGGCATCTTAGCGGGATGATGTATAGCCTAAATCCTTCCTCAATAAATGCGCTATCTAAAACTGAAACAATCTTTCAAATCCGACCGTTACCGTATTCGGCGTTATAATAACGACCAAAATAGTTCATGAGATTAGCGCGTTCAAACAAATAAAATAATATTAATTAAGTATATAAGATTACACTCGACGACGTTAACATGTTTGTAGACAACTTTTACGGATTTTATCGCTATTTATTGGTCCAACCATGGTCTCATGATTTTGCTATAAAATATCCGAAACGTCGAGCATCGAGCGTTTAAAAATCACAATAAACCATGACAAAGTTCGTAAAAGTTGTTTCATTATAATGAATGAATATCGCGTAAACAATATATAAATTTAAAGTTACAAAACGCGCAGCATTTCTGATACTTTAACTTTAAGTACAAACAACAAAGTACTATATAGCTGCCGGTCTGTGATTATATTTTATAATGTTACACGGCCTATTGGCTATGGCTAAATGTGACTATTAATTCTCCTATCGGATTATCATAATTCATATAACGTGTAAATCAATTTTACGCGTCCTAGAATTTTGTACGTTTGGTAAACAATAATTAAATAAATGTACTGACGGTACATTCAATCAGTTAAATAAATGTGACTAGAAATGACAAAAATCCAAATAAGTTTGACCCCCTTTTTTACCCCTTTTACCCATTTAACCCTTAAAGGGCTGAATTTCTAAAAGTCCTTTCTTAGTGCTCATTTATATAATAAAAGGAATCCATGTAAAAAATGTCTGTTTCTAGGTATCAGTGCTTTCGGTTGTCCGTTGATAGATAAAAGTAAAGACCGGGGTTTGCAATTTATATAGATATGTATAAAAAAATAATAGCGAAGTAATAACAATAAATTAACGTTTTCGACTCCAATTGTGTCCATTTTGATATAGTTTATTGTTAAAATGAAATAATAGAATTAACATCACCTAGTAAATCATCAAATTATAAAAACAGCGAATAATAAAACATAAATCATAATATGAGACGAATAAGTATGTAATATTTTTCATTCATAATATAATACCCATTGCGTAAATAAGCATGTCGGATCTCCGAAGGCGGCGCGCCGACTGTCGTGAACTTTTACACTTGCAAAAGCTTTACTGAAGTTGTAATGATTTTATTGAATAATAAACTATATGATGTACTCACCTAAATTATATATAATTTTTAAATACACAATTTTTAGATAATATATTTATCTTGAACATTATTTTTTGTTACAGCTATTTTTGTTAATGTACGTTAAAAAAAATTGGGAAGATATTTGAGATTCATAATGGTTTTTATCGATAATATTTATAAATATATACGGTAAGTTTGAGCGAGTTATTTTTTATACCATGGCATATTTTTTTACCCACCAAGTCATTGCTGATGAAGCTGACATTGTAGGCCACCACCTCGTTCAGCAGCAACAATAAACCCACCAACTGCATGATGACCACATCACGGAACACAAACACACACAATTTTTTAAAGATGTAAGACCATTTTGAATCACTCTATAATTTTTTTCACGAATCGATAATTATATCGATTTTGGCGGGATTTTTTTATTTGTGGTGACCGCGTAGACGCGAGTTGCCTCTGTCAATGTTAGCGCATGCGCGCAAGTGCGCCGCGCGTAAGCCGTTGCTCAACAGCATATCACTAGATACGATGGGTTCCCCCGCCTCTTGTCAATGATGGATTGTCAGTGATGTGATGATCGACGGACCCTTAGACGGACATGGTAACCGGATTAGGTGATCGCTTTAACTTTCGAAAACGTGTTTAGCTTTGAGTAGCCGATGTGTCTAGTGATTGAGCTACTGCGGACAAGCTTAATTAATATTTTGTCATGCTTAATTAACCTTGAAAACATGCACTTATCACTAATAAGAACCGACCACTTATACTGTCTGCACATTTTAATACAAATAAATTTTAAAAAATCTTAGAAGATTCCATATATTGGAGACAATACAAACTTTACATAATCTCACACATTCTGAGCAATTTCAGAACTCTATTATAACACACTACAAAAGTTAACCAACAGTGGATTCATACATATATTTGCAGAAGAAGTGCTAAAAATATTGTTAGAAATGTACCTAATAGGTCATGACAATATGGGGAAAACCGATATATTTTTGGCAAAGATTTATCTATCATACATTTTTTCGGCTTACCTCCGTATAAAAACTCCTTTAATTGAAAATTTGAATGTAAGTCCCGAAGCTATGCTATTTAGTACTCAAATTGATGACAGAGAAACGTTCGTTCAGTTCGTCACTCGTAGCTGGTTTATAGAACTAACGTACATAATATTCATGGTGAGCGCATTTAGCATTACTATAATAGCTCGTCTTGTCTAGTTCTCTATGTACACTACTACAAAACTAAGCATATTAATGGTTTTTATGGCCTTAGTGCAAAACGCGTGTCTACTCTTACTATTGCTGACTACTGCTTTTTCTTTCACCAAACAATGAACCGGCATCCATCTTGTCGCGTTCCCGGCTGCATGGCTACCACCATCTTGCTGGTTTTGCTTGAAACAGCTTTTTTTTTGGACTCAAGGGCAAGACAAGAAGGATAGACAACTAATGATTTTTTCTGGGGCTAGTTCCAGTAGTATCAGTCATTTTCATTCCAGAATAGATGGAGTCGGATTATTCGGAGTGGTAGTTGATCATGCAAGCAGTTATATATAAATCTAGGTCAGTTAAGTAGGTATATACATAAATATTACGTCACAGCAGATATCTCTCAATCTCAATGGGATGCGAGGCATTTCATTGTTAAGGCATATAATACTTAATGGTCGCCATGGTAAGTCATACCCACATCTGAATGATGTGTGACAGTGAATAGACGTGTTATACGAGGTCAATTGAAATGTCAACTCTTTATAACCTAACCCCCACGCGGACTGAAACAAAATGCAATTTGAAACTTAATTCAAATGTTGACACTATCTCTACGCGCCATTGTATTTTAGCAATTCTTACATCACCACATTGGGAATAAAATAATTGTTTTCTTTAATTTTGGAGATGCTTCATTTTTGACTAGTTCTTGGAAGCAATAAACACAATAGGCAAAAGAAAAATCTTTGTTTTTTTTTTCATATTTATCGTTCAGTGATAACGCAGCCTTAAAGGTGGTGAAACACATTTTTTAATCAGATCTTCTACATCTAAACAAACAAACATTACAATCTTGCAATATTAGGACTGATCAAAGCTATTGCGGAGGACTTGTGCGCATTATTTAGTTTAATAATAATCAACATTGTCTGATGAACTAAGATTACGAATATCGGTCGGATCACTTTATATTTTCTATAAAAACAAAGATGGTTATACAATAAACGCAGGCACAATTACTCAGCATTCACGTTGTTAATGTACAACGTGAGATACGTTACGTTGGTACGTGATGGGCACACCGATTGACTACATCAAGCCTCTGCTGCGGACGAGGTCACCTATATACGAGCTTATCTCTATACTAATATTGGTTGTATCAGGAAAGTTCATAATATACAGAAGTGTTACCATAAAACCACTTTATACGGATTTTATCGTTGTTTATTCGGAGAATAGCCCTCCCGTGACCGTGAATGCTGTAAAGTATCAGTATCGGGCATGTAATAAACTAGTCTTAATAAACCGAAATAATATTTGAAAAAAATTGTTTCGTTATAATTACTGAAATTTGCGTAAACATTAAAAAAATATATGGAATATAGGCTAGGTGCAGTACCTACTGTCATGGGGAATCGCTGATTTGAATTAATGGTTAGCTGTTAGATAAACATAATTTAACCTAGGTTAAGTATTTGTCCCACTGCTGAGCACGGGTCTCCTCCTCGAAATCAGGCGAAGAGGGTGATGGGCCATAGTTCACCGCGCTGGCCCAGTGCGGGTTGGTGAACTTCACATACCTTCAAAGACTTTCAACCTCATCAGGCATTCCTCACGATGTTTTCCTTAACCGGTGAGTGAGCGATGGTCTCGTGTTTGGGGTGCATTTAGAAATTTAGAAAAACCCCATACAAGTCACACACGGGGGGTCAGGATCAAACCCGGTCGAACAGCGATTGCACAACAATGTGTAAGACGTTTGCAATTTTAGCATCTACTTAAAATTCAGTGAATAAATAATATAAGACACCAATGATAAAACGACAGGTATAAAAACGGGATGTTCAAATACAACATTAATATTTGTCATTGTGTCATGAGAATACTCCTATATACTCACTTAAATCTTTGTACAAGTTGTAAAAATATAAAACAACAAAAAACATATTCAAACTATTTTAAACTGTAGAGCAATCATATTTATAAAATTTGTTAAAACTCTGAAAAAACCTCCTAGCATCCAACGAGTGAAATACTTCACTAACCTAAGCGAAGTTGCAAAATTTGACCATTATTTACTACACGATTTCGCGCTTAACTATAGTCATAGGCATAAAATGTCGTGACTCGTGGCCATAATGGAAGTAAACTAAAATTAACAAACAAATGACAGTACAATGAATTCTAAAATCAACTTTTGCACATTTTTTTTTACTATGAAGGTTAGACGCAAGGAGCACTCTATCTCTGTTTATGACGAAGACGAATCCGTTGAAAAGCTTTAAATAAAGGCGACATTAGCAATAGGTGTTGCCTTTTTAAAGGCGCGTAGAGGTAGACGCAAACTCAAGCCACATCTTATCTACAGTAGAATCGTTATGGACAATTTTTAAGCTGTTATTTACAGCTAATGAATTAACACTTTTAATTTTTATCTCCATATGATCAATAGCAGATACTCTTTATCTTTACACTCCATAATTGTGTGTTAAAGGGTTCAAAATTTCACCCTATTAAGATTAAGTGCGGAACCCAATTGCGTAGCGTATAAATGCGCATTGTCGTTAATATTCATGGCCGTGTCATCATCATGAGCTCGCGCCAAGTGTGTCAAGGAACTTTCATCCGGAGTGAATGTTGTTTCTATTTCTTTTTATTAATATTAAGAATATCTTCAAAAATATATTAATAATTTATCTGTAGGCTTTGTGTTTACATAATATTCAAATTTTTCATTTTATACGCTTTTAAGATTTTTTATAATAATGGTATTTTGAAACAACTCACGGATATGTTATTAATTATAGATAAACTAGCTGTCCCGACAGACCTCGTTCTGCCAAAAGTACAAAAACATCTCCTGGTCCCAAAAAGGTTGTGGGTACTGGGACCGTACCACAACTTTTTGGTTTAGCAGCCATAGTCACTAACTACTAGATCAATAGGCTAGTCGATTTATTTTTATTCTTGACTTATCTCGATTGAATGTATAATAATATGTATTTGTTTGCGTGTAAATTTTTGTTGTCGATGTTTTTAATACCTAGATGCTCTGTAAGATCCAATGTTATCATTTGCATTGATACTAAAAGCTACTGTTTTTGTTCTGTAAAACATAAAATTATATTTTAAATGTCTTTGGAATAGATTGAGAACCTCAAGAATACAAAAACTAAACGAAAATATTTATTTATAATTAAAATATTCAGTCACTTTTATAAAAAGCTATAGAAATCTTATTCATATTTATTTTTATGTAATATATAGATAATAAGCAGATCAAGTAGCTGCTGCAATGACGTAATGAATTCGTGTTGAAAATACACTGTGAAATATATTTTATGTGTTACGACAAGAAGGCTACCGTCCGAGTTCTAAAGTGAAAATCACTAAAAGTGCTAATGCCCCTACAACCTCCTTTTATTCCAAACCAATACGACTTCTTGAAGGTCCCTAAATCTTCAAAAAGAGACCCTAAGCCAACCGGCTTGCCTCACATCCGATGAAGCATTAAGGGCACTAGAGCCATTAGCATAGCTCTAAATAAAATAAAAAAAGAGTCAGAGACTTACTTAGTTCAGAGGCCGGCAACGTACCCGCTAATCCTTTTGTGTAGCACGTGTTTAAGGATGCCACTGACCATTTACCACCAAATAAAATACCAAAAAATAAAGGTTTTAATGGCAGGGGACCGGTCTCATGCGCCTAAGACCCCGTTCGCACAAGCGCCGTTATAAGGAGCGTTAGACAAGCGTTTGAAAGACCAATGGATATCCATGTATTAGTCGCGTTTTTTTATCAAGGACTGTTGGATTTTCGACTTTCGAATTGCATTGTCTTTGATCGCGTTCGTTTTCTCATTCAAATATTTCTTGTACATGCCAATTACAGAAAAAATGCCCAAATGCCTATCATTTTCATAGCAAACATAGTTGACACAGCAAAAAATGTTTTTTTTTCTTTTTAGCTTAACTTTTGACGAAGTTTTAATATTTGTAATTAAAGTATTCGTAAAGAATTACCAATCACACCATACAATATAATTATACCATTCCATACCATACAAGTATATATGTAGCATTTAAAAAGCTGATGCAACAATATGCTTGGCGACGGACTCTTATTCTTAATTTCGAGGCGAGAACCGGTGTACAAAAGTGAGACATAAAAGGCCTGAATTAGTTAACTAACGCATTCGAAAACTTTACTGTGGCGAAAAAAGTTGTAAAACCTTGAATAACGAAAGCAAACTCGTGTGAATTGGGACACACTGAATGCCGGGGTAAAACCTTCGGTTCTCATTAGGGTTTCCGTTCTAGATTAGTTTTCTAATAGCCCTTAGATTTTTTTTAAACAATTTAGGTAGACACAAATCTATCGGTCATGAAGAGCAACATAATAGATTTATAAAATTGGATAAGATTGGAATTTTCAAACGAATATTATACACTTTTTTTTCTTTTCTTCGTAGGATAGCTAACAGCATGCATATTATGACATTAATACTTTAAACTGTATATTTATAAATCTGTGCTTTAAACATAGATATAAAAAAGCTATTTTGAACGCGTCTATTGTATATTGTAGGCATTTGTTGGAATCGTTGGAATGGAATATTCTATAGTTAATTTGCTATTAATAATTGTAAATATGAGAAGAGAGAAGAAGAATTTTAGCATTGGACGGAAAAGATGAAGATGAAGTCTCTTAAGTTTATTTTTTTTAATGGCTTATGTTAAAAAAATGTTTTTACTTTCTTAAGCTTCAATCACTTCGGTTACTCTGATGAAGTTAGCGAAGAAGATAGCGTTTAACGGCGGCCGTTCTAAATTCGATTGATCTTCGGCAAAAACGCGTTTCCGATACTCGTCCATCGTATGCGTGTGACATTATGAATAAATAAATATTGAACAATCACATGCTGATAGCAATGTTGCGTGCTATGTATATCTTGTTACATAAACAATAAATAATATGACGGATATAAGCTAAAGAAATACATAATATTGCAAACTATAAACACATCCGTAACACATATACATTAATCATGACAAAACTAAACGAGAGATTTGAACCAATGACACTCGTGAATAGACAATAGTATCCGCTACTTTGATATTACGCCACAATCTCCACCTAAAAAATACACGACCATCTAGCAGCAAGCGAGATAAATAGGGACCGGACATCAGCTTAAAAAACTTTTTTAACCTTTAGTCTAGTTAGAACCACCCATGCCAAAACAGGTTACTTATTTAATAAAAAAATAAATTTGTATTTAATTTATTTTATTCTATTCTATATCATCATCAACATCATCATTATCGTCAGTCTTTATCTGTCCACTGCTGAACAAAGGCCTCCTTAAATAAACGCCAAGACGGGCGAACCCTTGCCTCTCGCATTCTATACGGACGCTGCCACTGCACGGAGATCGTTTTCCCACTCGGTTAATGGCCAATCAACACTTTGCCTTGACGTGGCCTCCTCTTAGAACCATAGTATTATTAAAATCCCTTTAAACCTACAAGATATACTATTTTAACTAAAATAATAAAGATAAAGTTGGGGTAATTCAACACATAAAGAATTAGCATTTAAAGCACAAAAGAGATGTATCAGATCTATGTTTAAACTTCATTATACTGATAGTTGCAAGCCATTTTTTAAGAAATATAGGATTCTAACACTTCCGTCACTATACATTTTGGAAAGCGCTATGTTTGTTAAAAATAATAGTAATTTATTTAGTCGTATCTCTGATATTGTAATTCGAAATAGAAGAGATAACAGTAGAATATGTTTACAAAAATGTAAAACAACATTAATGAATAAAAGTATATATTGTATGGCTCCGAAGATCTTTAATAAATTACCAATGACTTGGAGAAACTTAAATGCCGACAAATTTAAGAAAAATATAATAAATTTACTTTTGGACCGGGTGTATTATAATGTTACTGACTTTTTAAATGATAAAATTCCATAATTTATATAAGTACTTACTCTATAATTTGACATTTTTCTATCTTGACTTTAGTAAAATAATATTTTAAATTGTGTTAAATATTCTATAATATGACTTAGACTGATTGTGTACCTAATATTGACTTTGCAACATATTTGTAAGCCTAAAAGGCAGACCATAGAGAAACATTTAATTAATATTCAAACTGTACCATCATTTCACCTATGTGTCACAAATAAATATATATTATTATTATATTATTATTATTATTATTAATATTATAAAGTTCAAATCAGAAAATTAAGTTTGCCTTTGAAACCCCGATTATTGTGGAGAATAAGAATAATTACATAGCACTGTTGCCAATGTTTTTTTTTTCAATTACAATAAAAAGAAAATGCGCGCGGATCTAAACCTACTTGTTAAAAATACTATCTAAAGACATCTTCGGACACTAATTGTTTATCGATATAAAGACGGTAAATCGGCAACGGTATATCTAAAACTGTGAAGCGTTAGCGATGTTTATTAAATAATTAATTACATAACCAATTTGTCTCGTGCATTCTTTACCTAATCAATTTAATTGGCTCGATGTAAACTAGGCCAATATTGCACGGCATGAGGCACAAAAACAAACAACGCTTGTAAGTGCTCCAAACTGCATTATCCCACCAATAGGTAAAATTATGAAGACTAAGGAAGTATATAAGTTCTGTGTTATAAATATTACTGTAATTACTTTATTAAACGTCACATGTTACGTTAATACGTCACACGTGCAAGCTCGGCTTTACAAGTAGTGGGTAAGTGATTATCAATGCCTGCAAAATGAAAAGTTGTGTGCGCTTTCTACCTTCCATCGGTCTATGGGTATCTTTTGAGGCTTGAAAAGGAAAAATATATTAAAATCAAGAAATACGGTCTGGCGTGATTCGACTCTAAGCTAACCTTATTTAGAGCAGGTAGATTTATTACCGGTGGGAGGGATATGCTGTTTCTTCCGTAAGACAGCTTTGCTGTATTTGGGAGAGAAGGATAAGACAGGCAGTCTATTTACTGGCACTGAGTTCTACTAGATTTTGTTGATGGGTGTAGTCAACCACTTAACATTGGCACGTCTGCCAGTTTCCCTATCCAAGTAAAATAAAAAAAGAAATTCAAGTAGGCCGAAAGTATCACGGCCAGAAGAATCGGTATCAGTGGAGACTGGAGCTCCATATTTCTGAATCATCTAAAAACAACGTAGGCACGTTTTTATAGTGAAAAAATTGAGCTCAAAAACATTTATCGACTTTGAATAAAGAATGTAGAGCAGTGTTTAAACTCACTTTTATACTCACGAAAATATGCGAATAAATGCCTATGACAGGACAGTAAGGCCAGTAATGCAACCGTCAGCCTCAAAAGAAACGAGTATCTTCCAAACTGGTACAATTTGGCAATAGAGGTGAAATAGAGCATTCCGAAATCAAGTTATTTATTAGTCATACAAAGTTAACTCTTTAATACCTGTCACATATACATGTCCATGTAGGCAAATGCATGTATTCGTTCTTGATGAATAAAAAATAATTAAAACTTACCATAGGAACAAATATAAGAGTTCTACAATTGCCCATTTTGTGATTTGCAGTTTATACATACATACCTGGGGTTCTTTGGTCGAGCAGTGATCGTCTTTTGCCTTACACTAAAAATATTACTAAAGTCCTTTAGAAACATCTTCCTTCTTTTCCTATCATTCGATTTAGGATTATTGTAGCTCCTTTAAAAATATTATGTGCCGTCTTGAGTTTTATAAAACAAAAGAAAAAATTGTGTCATGGATCAAATTAAATTTGGCTTATAGTAGACATCATGTCACTTAGCTAAATAATTGTCAGCAAAGCTTTTTCAGCGAGAGCAAAGACAAGGCGAAATCAAAAATATTTCTTGAAGTGTAAAGATATTATATTATATATTACACTTACATACGAAATTTTTCTTGCGTGAGTTAATTTAGCGGGTCAATCGGTCCAATTAACATAATTTTATTTGTTACTTAATATATAGACTAAACATGAAACGTGCGTTGGACAAATAAAAGTTTGTTCAAAATTATTAAAAAGTGTTTAAAATATGTATAAAATAACCAATTTTTATAACTTCTGCTTAAACGATTTCTTTTTTGTTTAAAATGGTGAAAAATAATTAAACTGCTTTTAATTGTATGTGCGATAACTAATTGAATCCAAAATAGTATCTAAAATATATAAGTATTGTTTATAAGCAATACAACACAAACATTGAACAGGATTTTTACCCACTTTAAGATGTCAGATTAAATTGAACTTATTGCACACTTTTTAAGGTCCAATTATAAGATAAACTTTTTTTTTATTATAATTTATTTTTACCAAAGCTTGTAATAATAAAGAAAAGCATCTGCAGGTACCATATTAGTTTAAAAAAAATTGTAGGTCTTTAAATAATCTACATAATATGTGTTATACCTTAAACGATTTCATCACATCCTGTATTCCAGGTTTAATCGGCAATTACATATTTCGTCACAGCAATTAGCATGTCGCCGAAGACGCATCACCTCGCGTCGCCCAAATCATGAATTCCTTTCTAAAACATTTTGACCCATCGGCCTTTCGTTCTTCGAGTGTGCGGTCGTCAACTGCCACTTTAAAGTGCTAATACAGTTTAGCATAGCACGGTCTAAAGCACACGCAAAGATACAGACGTCGTAACATGTCTTTAAGACAATATTTATATTATATCAGCAGCGCCTTGCGACTTCGCTCGCGTACATGCTATTCCAGTAGGTATACTTAGATAAATATAAAGTCCGTGTTATTTTGATGTGTAAGCTATATAATAATAATATCTATGGACGCTTTTACACCACGTCAATCTGGTCCCATGCTAAGTTCTCTAAGAGACTTGTGTTACGGGTACCAGATAACGGAAATACATATATTTAATACTTTTTATATTAATACTTATACTTAAGATTTTTATTATATAATACACATATTTAATACACATCCATGACCCAGGAACACAGAAACTTTTTTGTGTTCCCTGGCGAGATTCAAACCCGCTACCTCCGGCTTGTGCGCCAACGCGCTAACCACTGAGCCACAGAGGTCGTCAAATTATTTTATTTATATATTTTTATGAAGTTTCATAAAAAATCATTTAGTAGTTTTTTAGCGTGAACTGAAATATTTTATTTAACGGGGTAACCTTTGGTAACATTCAAACAACCTTATTTCGGATAATGGGTATAGATTTTTTTCAAAAGAAAGTTTTTTTTTAATGTATAAGTTACAAAGAAGGAATAATAATAAAGGTACAATCATAATACGTTTATTTTCTACCCTCCTAATGTACAAAATGTACTGTGAACAGTGATTATTGTCCCCGTCACTAAATGACAAATAAAAAAAAAATTTAACATAGTTCATATTATTATTTTATACACACATGAGCCGTATATATAGTGGTAAGGTCAACAAAAAAATTACATCACTCGAATTCGTAACGATAAAGTGTATATACAAATATTTGTCTCAGATGTAGAGTCTCAAGATGAAAGTTACGACACACATTTCGAAAGAAAAGCAAAAGTCAAAAGTTATATGACCCTAAGAATCGATGCCGCGTTCACCTTTACAGCAAATTATCTTAAAACCAAAAAAGTAATCGTTATGGGTTTTTGATGTGTAAAGGAACCCTTTTAATTTCATCACATCCGTCTGTACGTTTGACCTTTCTACTTGACCTTATAAAGCGGTCTTTTTGTGTTATCTTTGATGATCTTTCCTTTGTATGAACTTTTTCATATTCGTATACGTGCATTAAGTGCAAAGAATAACATACAGCCAAACATCAATACTGGCACAGATGTGTTATGTAAAAGCGGCCAAGCGTGAGCCTGTCTCCGACATCGAGTGCTCTGTATCATGCTCACATAAGTGGATTATGTGTATCTATATTCTAAATATTGATTTTGATTGGTCACCTGATACGACATGACTTGTTTATAAAAAATATCATAGAGGGAAAGATTGATGGAAAAAGAGGAAGAGGTAGACCGAGAAGGAGTTATATGCAACAAATAAAGGAGAAGGTACAGGTTATGTCGTATCAGGAGGTGAAGGTGTTGGCGGAGAGGAGGAATGAGTGGCGAATACTCCACCGACAAGAGCAAAGCTCTTAAATAGAGAGAGATATATATATTCTAAGCGGGATCTAATATTATAAACGGGGTATAATTATTGATCGAAGACGGGAAAGTTTGCGAGAATGTATGGATTTATGTTTGTTACTCTTTCACGAAAAATTACAATAACATAGCGTACACATCAGAATAACACATAGGCTATAATTTATCCGCATGGTGCCACCAGAAAAGGAAGCTAATACAAATAAATATATTCACTGTCGCAATAATTTTTAACGTTTTCTTTTTAATATAGGGTTCTTGGTGAGAACCTAATGTTGAGGGGAGGATCTGTCAGTTCCTCCACCCACATCCCGAAAGCTTACGGCAAAACCTAATGGCTGCGCTACCTCCGGTCTTTGAACAGAAGGTGCACCGCAAGCGCAAACCCCTCACCTCTTCGTGCTTATTTCTGTCGAATATTATTATAGCGATACTCGGGAACAACCAGTGCTGGGCGAAATATCACATAGTCTTTTAACAGGCCGTGTGTAGCCAGAAATTTAGAACCTGTAAAGGGTTCGCGTATTTAGAAAGAGACTTTTTTAAACCAAACTGTGAAAACAAAATCTCACATGGGCAGCACCTACATAATATACAACGCTGGTATGCGAAGATACAGGACATTGAAGGCAAAAAATATTATCATTTTTTTTAATAGAATACGGGACAAACTGACAGACGGTACACCTGATGGTAAGTGATAGCTACTTTACTCTATGGCTACATCCACAGACATAAGTAATGACTAATAAGCATGCTTTATGTTTCACGTTTTAGATTACGTAGACATGAGATATCATAAAACAGTTTTATATATAAATATTTTTTTATCAAAACAAATTTAATTGGCAAAATACTGAGGCCTTAAAAAATCATGAAAGAAAATTTTAATGATATTTTAAGGTAAATCCGGAAGGCACCTGTGGGTGTGAAATTTGTCTACAGAAAAATATGTTCTTTCATAATTTACTCGACTCTGTAACATCTATCTTGACGCAAAACAAAAAAACACATTTTATAATGTTGAAATCGGAACATTGATTTATAATTTACACGAAAAGCTTTTTTGAAACCATTCATGGTTGGGCGCAATTTATTCACTTGTCATCACGCAGCTTATTCTAATAATATTGTGACACTTTATATTATATAATAGCATATCCATAGCGCCTCTGACAGCATGATTTTTAACACAAGCACAAAGGTCAGTGACCGACATGTCAGACATTTTGGTACTCAAAAAATAGTTTGTAATCTTCCGTCTGCAAACTGGAAGATCAACTTTTTTACATAAATAGGGTTAAGTGAATAATTATCTTTATGTTGTTGTTAGTTTACTCGATAATCATGTTAGAAGTTTTCACCAAAACTTTTGAACTAAATAATTATGTAACGCGTTGATTAATTGCATTATATGGAAACCTTTTATGAATTTATACGAATGCGTGTAATGTATACGCCCTAGTACTTTAAAACTTCTCAAAAATTAAAAATAATAATGTAATACTTTATCGTCTTTGCCACCAACGCCCGGGTTTCTGAAACGTTGGTCAAAGTGTATGTCAACTAACATGGATTACGATTCTAGAGTCAAAGTTGATAGGTTTTCGTTGTAGTTGTTATGTCAACTGTCAGGCTGATCAAAATTAAGTAATTTAACCATGCTCTAGCAACGCATTTGACACTTAACGAGAGACTTGATAGTTAATTTGGTAATTTTTGCGTTGATCAGCCTTTCGGAAACCGGCCGTTTATAGTAGTTGGCGTACGTATAGTCAAGAAGCGTGGACTTGCGTGGTGTATCTGGAATATGCTTACGAGTAGTTACGAGTCACGTTCAATTTAAGTTACTAATTTTGAATATAGAATACTGAGCGTTACTTCCCTCAGAAAAAATCTGTGTTATCCTCTAGTCACACTCACACCTGTAGGGCTATTCTGTAAAAAACCATTTCGATATCGAACTTCACCTAAGTGATAGAGTTCACTTACCCTCACTTCGAAAGCTAACTTTATTGATATAGATAGATACTCGAGTTTTAAAGAATACAAATTCGTCAAATACATCATATCACCGCGGATTCCGCTTTCGAGATTCGAAAACGACCTTACAGAATAGCCCTACAATTTTCTTCAACAACTGAAAAATTTTTGTTATTAATGTTATACCCATATGCACTGATAATATTGTAATTAAAATATATAGTACCATCGAGATTAAGAAGAGAGAGAAAATTTTTAACATTCTTATTTTTATAATAAAACAACTTTTACGGATTTTATCGCGGTTTATTTAGTTTTTTAATTCTTATTTTTTCGCCAAAACTCAGCTGTTTCGGAAAGTAGGTCAAGATTTTGTTGTGTAAATTACTGATGTGAGGCGGTAAAGTTACGCTCAATAGTTCCAGGTGTGATCGTAAATATTTCACGGACGATCACTTACTCAGATTACTCGTCTTCCTTTTTTTTTCTTTAACGCCGAGAAATGCACGGACGCATCCCGCAGGGGAGTGTGTCGCCCCAGGCGGGTATGTGGGACTCGCTGCGCCCAAAAGCTGGTAAATGGACGCAGCTGTACCCATTAAAACCAGGCGCGTGCCACTAATGCCGCCTTTGGTGGGGTGCCCCGGATCTACTAGCACAGGGCACCTCGACGGCTAGTCAGCCCCTCTGGGGACCGACACCACCTCCACAGAGGGGTTGCCCCGCACCACAAAACAACTCCTTCCACAGTCAGGACAGTACAATGAGGTTCCTATCCTCACCCCTAGCCCTCTGCTCTTTTGCCCCACTTCTTATAAGAGTATCCCTCTTAGAGCCCCCTTGGCTCAATTAGCTTCGCCCAAGATTTTGGGCTCACTCTAGGCTACTGAGCCCCACCGCCAAACAAGCCTTGAACCATGGTGGGGAGATAACGCTTCTTCCTGTGTGAACCGATATAAGAATAACTTTATTTAATATCCCTAGTTTTCATACAATTTTTAATATTTTTATAGAATTCAAATCTTCCATCAATGAAACGAAATTTTGAGTAGAGACTATGACTGAAAAAACTACATTTCTACAGTTTTTAATGTCAAAATTATTTTCGAACTGATATTTATTTTGAGAAGACTTGTCTAAGTTCACTGCAAACTACAAATCTAAAAAAAAGACGGAGATTAAAAAAAACTCGAGTTTTAATTAATCATGACTAGCGGAGCATGGCTGCAGCATATAAGATTTAAAATTATTATGATTGTTTTAACAATCAAGATTATTTAAAACGGGAAATTTATCATAATTTCACTTTTGATTATCGAAGCTCAATATTTTGATTTTTGACTTTATCGACGAATGTCTTATTGAAGAGACCGCACAACAGATCCGAGGCTTAAAAAGTTTTCATTGCTTTTTATTTTAGTTTATAGTAAAAATAGCACACATGCGACATGAGGCAATAGGCCAGTTAGCTGTTTGACAATAAGAAGATCAAGCACAATCCGTCGATTACAAGTTACAACGTACGGTAGTGCTCGAGAAAATTCGCCTACTGCTCTACAAAAGATATGGCAACATTTACGAAGTCGCAAAAAGTTCACGTACGATCGTCATTAGTAATTAATACTGGTGACATAATTGTGGCCGCTGTCGCAATAAATTACGCCATTGGAAAGCAGCCCAACACGTCAACGGTTCCTGATGTAGGCCCATAAAAGAATTAAAAATCGGTGTTGCTACTCTACGTGCATAAATACAACATTTACACCGACTAGTGCCGTACACTTGCAATTTTAGTAACCATATCAGTCTATCGGAATATGGGCTTTAAATAAATCTAGTTAAGATTTCTATTGATTTGCTTGACTTTAGTAATTAGATTACCTACCTAATATAATATTGATTGGATAGGTCAACGGGGAGACGAGCCACATAATGGTTAGTGGTCAACATCGCCCATGTACACAAACTGCCTATCCTGAAAAAAGATGTTAAGTATCTGGGTCAGTAATTACACTGCCTGTTGTGACCTTCTATCCAAAATACAGCAAAGCTGCTTGACGGAAAAAACAAGCAGGATTGTTGTAGTCATGTAGATAGAACGCGGTACAACTCATCCCTCCCACTGGCAATAATGTTAAGTAATTAATTAATCAAATTTAAATTGATCATGTGACGAAAACATCGTCCATAAAGAACACATAATATATTAGAGTATTATTTATTTACATATTCATATTATATTTATACTTTCTGCATCAACAACAGAAACAGTGTAGATAACTTACTCCTGGCAACACTCAAAGACGCAAAGGTTAGTATTCATACAGTACAAGCCTGCGTGTGATGAATTGTCCTGCAAATTTTACTCGATTTGACATGATTGGATCGCGTATGGCCTACTAACGAAATTTGGGCTTAGAAATGAATAACAATTAACGTGTCGCATACATAATATATTAACACCATGTCGCAGTCGTATATTACATTCGACAAACATTCAGAATTTTAATTTTGAATGTTTGGAAATTAACAACTTAAAATTTGTATCAGAGAACTCGTGCTTAGAAGCGATTCATCATACGAAACATTTTAATTAGATGCTTACACTAGATTTAACAGAACATATACTAATTAAAATAATGTCCAATAATAATATTATGTCGGGATAACTTAGACGCCACCTCCACAAAAGGGTTGCCCCACACCACAGAACAACCCCTCCCAACGTCTGGACAGTACAATGAGGTGAGGTTCCCATCCTCACCCCTTGCCCCCTGCTCTTTTGTCCCCTCTTCTTATAAGAGGGGTACAAAGATCCCGCTCGGCTCAATTCGCTTCGCCCAAGGTGTTGGGGTCACCCTGGGCTACTGAGCGCCGCCGCCACGACAAGGCCTGAACCGTGGTGGCAACACACGGCCATCTGATACTAAATTAGGCAGAGCTTTTTTTAACGACTAGACGAATAATATATATTTATATATTTACTATTATAGTCCAGTGGTGGGTGGACTCGGCCTCTTATGCGAAAGGTTACGGGTTCGATCCTGACCCCCGTGTGTGCCTTGTGATGGGTTTTTCTAAATTTCTAATTACACCCCAAGCACGAGACCATCGTTCGCTTACATGTGAAGGAAATCATCATGAGGAAACCTGCATGCCTGATAAGATTGAAAATCTTTGAAAGTATGTGAAGTTCACCAACCCGCATTGGGGCCAGTGCATCGGTGAACTATGGCCAATTACCCTCCTCGCCTGATTTCGGGGGGAAGACCCTTGCCCAGTAGTGTGACATAATAATATTTATAAGAGTTATTTAAATACAAACATTTGTCTTGGTTGGTAATCGAACCCATTACCTTTCGGCTTACATGTAAAAATAATTGATATCTTTCAGAAATACTGTGTCGCGCTCCCGGCTCCCAGCTGACAGTTATCACCTTACTGTTTATTTCGCCTGTAAAACAGCATTACTTGCAGGTCAGGCACAAGACACTCAATTACTGTCACAGACACATATTATTTATGTCTTGGGATATAATAGACACCATAATTATAATATGAATGAGTTATCTGGGCTACTCGGGGGTTGTTTTTGTTCACGTTCATGGATTCAATTAATGTTCAACTTGTTTATATTCATGGATTCAGGATCATGCGCTGTCTACCATCGTGCGTTACCATTATGTAGGTAATTAGGTATTAAGGATTATCTAATTTCTTTTTATAATATGTTATGTATTTTTATTGTAATTATTTATCTCATTTATAAAAAGGTATTAGTTCCCTAACTTAGAATAAGCCTTAATTTTATGTTGAATCATCTTACCGTCTTAATAAATCAACATGATCAAGCTACAGCACGAGGACACGCTTCCTTGCAAAATTTGTACACTTAAACAGTTTGAAGGACCTCTTCAGTAATATGGAAACGATGCGTACAATATTATATTGTGATCAATCATTGACTATGAGTATCTTGTTTATTGATGAGGCAAAATGAACACGTCTACAAGATTTTAGTAGTGAGTCAAGCATGATACTAACTCGGTCAGCTCATTCCTATCTACAATCTTGGCTACTACAACTATATTTCTCCTCTGCTCTGACTCCTCGTTGGTACCTTGTAGCTTAAAAAATCTAGCAGCCCGCTAGTTTTCCATTCATTAATAATTATAAATAATAATAAATAAAATCTTCATTTCTTTTACAATTTAGTTTTTGTAGACAAGTTTCTTCTTCTTTCTAGTTCTATACTTATCAATATTTAATTATGTGGTTTTGATTTGTCTTTTTTTAGTATTGTGTATTTAAAATAAAGTTTTCTGACAGAGAGTAATTTACTTTCATTGTATAGACTATAGGACATATTTTGTAATTAATAGGGATGTTGACTAATTTTTTTAATTGATTTTATTTGATAGATATACTATAGACAAACACGAAAAAAAGACTTTTGTAAAGAAATATGTCCAATTTTAACAAAAAATTAAATAAAGAAAAATAGTTTTTAAAATTGCCCTTGAAACGCTCCAAGCGTCATTACGTCACACACCGCATTCAGAGCTCGCGCTATGTTAGGGGAGTTATGACAGTTTGTACTTAACTCAATGTTCAGTGACGTCATCGCCTTATACGCGTTTGCAGTCACGTGATAATGCATGATAAATAACGCATTTTAAATTAATTTTCTAAATTTTAAGACAAATAAGTAGACTTTTAAAATGTTATTTTACGTTTTCAAATACTGTATTTAATATGTAAAACATAACTTTACATGAATTTGTAATATGTGTCATCATCCCGTTTGTCTCTTACTAATTATACTAACCGTTGCCCACAGCCTCGCCTGCGTTCACTAAGATTTACAACGGCATTTTAGCGGGATGATATTATTGCCTTATAGCCTTTCTCGATGAATGGCTATCTAACACTAAAATAATTATTAAAATCCGATTGTTCCTGAGATTAGCGCGTTCAAACAAACAATCTCTTATCTTTATATCTTAATATAGTAATAGGAATATTGTATAAAGCTGAAGAGTTTGTAGTTTCAGTATAACCCCTCCTCTGCCTTCCGGCCCCGGAACTCCAGCGCGTCACGGCGTGGCGTAGCCACGAAATAATTTTATTTCAATTTTATTAAACTCATAATATCTTTCGAATGGAATGCCCGATTTTAATAAACTAAAAAGTACAGGTACTTAAACAGTCTTGTTTGAGAAATCATTTATTTAGGTAAAGCTAAATTAAAGGTTACTAAACTAAGGTTAAATTTTTAAATATTAATAAAAAGTACGTAATTATAGTGACATAACTACAATAGTTAGATACATACATACTATCGCGATTTTTTTTGTATATTATTGATATATTCTTTAGTGACATAACTGCAATAGTAAGATACTATCGTGAATTTTTTTGTATATTCTTTAATATTGTGGAACATTTTCTTGTTCTATGATCAATATATATATACTTATATATACTAGCGGACTCGACAGACTTCGTTCTGTCAAAACAATTAATTTGCAATAAATAAAATTGCAATCTCAAATTTGAGAAATAAACTATCCTATCTTTTAAGTTGGAGAAAAGCACACATTTTAAAAGAAAAAACATTAAAATCGGTTAAGTGGTTTAGGAGTCCATTGAGGACAAACATTGTGACACGAGATTTATATATAATAATGTGATTAGTTGGTAAATATTATATTGTGTTGGATTGTTCTGGATTGACGGATTTGGAAGTGATAATTGCTTATGGTAACGTGAAAGGCAAAGTCTCGCCCCATGGCATTTCCCGTCATTTCTCCAAATTACAGACTAAAGATTGTTTCTCCATCTTCTTTGAAAATGTTGTTTCCTTGAATATTTTAACTACCTCGTGGCTGATAGTTTACAAACTAATTAGTCCCTTAAAAATAAAACACCTGTGTGACGTGCTGACTCAGGTTAAAGTCAGCTGTCAGGGCCCAGGGGAGATGGAATGGTGGGAAACGTCAAGCTATGGTTGTATTTTTTCTGTTTTCCGTTAATTAATTATTTTTTCCAATTTTATTATTTCAGAGTAGTTTACTATGTACTTGTGTTTGTTTTAAAAACGCAATCTGTTTATATTGTGATTGGTTCGCGAATGCTGCGGAAAATTGTTTTAGGGCTGTTTTCCGTATGGGACTGCTTTAGAGGTATTATATAGTGACTGTTCTGGTGGTTTTCTATAGTGTTTGTCTTCAAAACTCGGTCCATATATTATAATGTGATTGGTTCGCAAATATTGTGGCGGACTGTTTCGGTATGGATGGATTTGGGGTTTGTAGTTGATTGATGGTGACATAAAGGACCCCCCCCCCCTTGGTGTTTCCCGTCATTCCTTCTTCTTCACACAAAATATATGTTGGTTAGGTCAGACATGGCAGCATGGTCTCTGGTCTTAGTCGGTTCCGACAGGAACAAATATACGAAAAAAAATCAGCCGTCAGATCAAATGTCATTATTGTCAAACGCACAGACTACTTGTCAAACGTCATTAATTAATTTGTTGGTAGTTATTTTTCCTATATTTTAATATTTATATCAAACCTAAATATCAGCAGCATACGAAATAGTTAATTAGGATTAATATTTAAAGGCAATATGGCGTATTTAACTCAACCGGATTACGTTAAATATGTATGTTCGTGTGGTCAACTAAAACCAATTACAAATCTTTATTTCTGTCGTCATTGCTTGAAAATAAGATGCGGTTTTTGTATTTGTCATGAGGTAAGAAGAATCAATTATAAAATATATCAACAAAAAAACACTTTCAATTGTTCATCACAGATATTGTTAAGTATATCTATTAAAACCACTCCCCTCACTGTACCTATTACAACAAAAATAGGGCAAAGTTCTCAACACAATTAGCATTCATTCACAATACTCACTGCAATACAATAAACCCATGTATTGTATAATTATTAATAGAATTGACATGAGCACAACTTTTTAAACATTACATATAATACTATCTTTGTTGACCTCAATCCATTGGAATGAGTTATCTTACCAAGTAGCAATTTAGGCATATTTTCAAATCAAAAATGGCTTACTTTTATTTACAGGTTGACTCCCACTACTGTGCAAATTGTTTAGAAAACATGCCATCATCTGAAGCCAGGTTGAAGAAAAACAGGTGCAGCAGCTGTTTTGACTGCCCTAGCTGCTTCCACACCCTTTCCACCAGGGCCACACTAGTACAACCAAGGCAAGACTCTTCTGGTGATGCTAAAGTGGAGAACAAACAGGCTAAGAAAATGTATTACTTGTCTTGTTTTAATTGCCGCTGGAGTTCCAGAGATGTTGGTATTCCAGATCAACCAGTTGGTATGTAGATTTTATTGCGCTTATATGTTTATTGATGGACTTATAATCATTATTGGGCAAAATGAAAACCAGCCAGAAACAAAATATATAGTTTTATCTTTGCCTCACATAAATTTAATTATAAGTTGCAGTGAATGTTTCAAGTGATATAGCTTTAATTTTATAGCTTCAGGTGGTTGGCCAGAAAGAATCAATCCATATGCAGCCAGGGTAAACCAACTCCTTGATTTTTATAAAGCAATAGCTCAACAGGAGAAACAAGAAAAATTGGATAGAGAAAGAAAGAAGTTTGCAATTAGGGGAAAATATATTACACTTACTGTAAGTTTTGTGTTACTTTTTATTTCTTATCTATACCCATATATTTCAAAAAGGATATTTGATAAAGTTATGTATTTATATCTTATTACTGGGCATGTATGTTCCTGGACAGAATCATGTTCCTTTTACTAAACATTTGCAGGATAAGACTGGACTAACTGGTGCTATGGCTCGTAATATAGCAGGCCTACCGTCTAGTGAAAGCTCTTCACTGGCAATTGCTAATTTTGTCCCAAGTCAAGCTAGTGCTGAGGTTGAAGAACTACCAGAAGAGTATTACACTAAAGAGGTTAACCTTAAACAAGGTTTGTATATATTTTCACAACACAGATTTATGATTATTAAAAAATATACATCACTTACAATAATATTAAATATTTGTCATAGGAATATTACCATGATTTATGCTGCTCTCATCAAAAATTCATATGTAAACATAATTGTACCCAGTCACACTTTTGTTTTAAATTTGATAAATTTTTAAGATGCAGCACACTCAACTAGATTTTTTCACAGTGACTTCAATGCCTCAAAGATTAGCAGCTCCTGAATGGCAACCTTCCAATGCTGCGCGACTGCATCCCTTAGCACGTGCTCTCAGTGTCAAGCGCAGCCAGCGGTGTAGAAATTGTGACCACAACCTCACTAAACCAGAGTACAACCCTGGCTCCATCAAGTTTAAGATTGAGCTGCTCGCTTTGTATGTTGACCATATTTTAAATGTTATAATTAACTAGTTATTCCTTGGAGGTGAAAATTTTTATGGTAATTAAAGATACATGATTGTAAAATGTCAAGTAATTTGACCAAAATAATAATAATAGATTAATAGCTATTTTGGGGAAACAAATTTACAAAAATAGACCCATTGATCACGTGACAATAAACGCGAAATCGCGCTTACTGTCACGTGAGCTCAAGATTTCACGGTCCGCAATGCACAGTTTGACCCTTGTTGACATTTTTGTTTTAACAGTGGAGGTTCAAAAATTATATTATAGTATTTGTAATACATAATATTTAGAACTCATTATACACAAAATTTTTTTACTGAACTATTAATTTAGAAAATTAACTCAACCAAAAAATGTTTGTTGTGCACCTTCTGACGTCACGCGCGACGCTATTAAAGATTTAGAGCGAAAATGTCAAAAAGTTTAAAGTAACGTAAAAATAACATACAACACTGGTTTTTACACCCCCGATAGCTTAGCACCTAATAAGTCTAGGTTACCTAAGAATGTCATAACCGATCCTGTTGATAAAATCACAGAACTGTTAAAGCGCGACGCTGAAGCGCGACGTAAGCTACAACACACACTCAGACATAACACAGCCGGTGTTAGGCACACATTCACACCGCATGGGCCCCGGGGTCGTATGCGACGTCGAACCCTACACTCCGTTGACCAGTTGATCCGGATCAACCGCGACAGCATAGGCTCAGATCAGCTACGAGTCGACACCAATATAGACCGTGTAATCACCGATAGCACTCTGCTATCGGCAGCTTGCTCGGGTCCCGCGCTTGACCCGCCTCCCCCGCTACCGGGGGAGGGGAGGGCCGGCCCTCACGATAGGTTTCTAACGTCACCCGTTCCAAACCAGTCGACCGTAGCTGACCAAGTTAGGTACAAACCCGACGCCATGAACATGGCGGGGGGCAACCCCCCAAATTTTTAACGTCATAGGATGATCCAACCGGATCACCCCATTTCCGATGACGCATAACGGTCACTAGGACCATTAGCATAGATCCAACCGAAAAAAAAAAAAAAAAAAAAAAAAAAAAAAACTGGTTTTTACAACGAAATATTCATATTTTGGCTTAATTGATAAAACCTACGGAATATTTTAAAATTACTTTCCAAATATTGTCAGCTACCGTATTATTCCCATATCTCTGATAAATTATTGTGTAAAAATATACTGCTTTTAAAATTATTTAACATAATATATTAAACAATAATTACAGCTATCATGTACCAGAAGTGAAAATAATATCATACGAGTCTGTGAAAGCTGGTGCAACAACAAGCCTACTGCTTAAACTTGCTAACCCCACTGCTCATGAGATGCAGCTGCGACTGCTACTACCCAAGGATGTGCCACCAAAGGAAGAGACTGAACCAACTCTTGACAAGTCACTTGAGAAGTCTCTTAGTCTAGAAAAGGTAAAGTACATAATATGTATAACATGTATAAAAATCTTAAACCATTATAATAAAACTATTCAAACACAACCATCAATAAAACAGAAACCATAGTCATGTGTGCAATGAAGAATCAGACGTCGTAATACTCGTCACTCGTCGTAAATATAATATTATTTTTAAGGACACGTCATGGACTAAAGTTATAGAGCGGGAGGCGGTTCTGCCAAACACGAGCCGCTTGTTAGCGCCAGACATGAGCTTTACGCTTGCACAACGCGATGATGCCGCCGAATATGATGACGACACGCATCATGACACTAGCGAGTGAGTATATAATGGACCATTTACACTTCTAAGTGTTCCATATCAAACAAAAAACACATTTATTGATAAACTTGTCACCTTTGAGCGGATATAACAGCAATTTTTTATTATCAAAAACAAGCTATCAATAAAGCTGTGATACTAAATCTTTGTTTGACATAATATTATAAAAAAATATGTATATCAAAGCTATTTTCATCTTCTTCCTGTAAATGGTGATGATGTTTGATCAATGCATCCTTTGTTTTAGTATAATTCTATGGAGGAAGTCAAACAAGCTTGCCCTCCGGCTGCAGGTTCAAACGGATACTACAGCTAAAGCAGGAGAGCCAGCGCAGGTGGCTCTTGCGCTGGAATACTCGTACCGCAACACTGTACCACCTGCTGCTAACGCGCCTCCGCGTACTGACCACACACTCTATGCTGTGCTGCTACTAGAGCTTGGGACGGTAGCGGAGTAGTACTGCAAAATCATGTACTTAAGTATTTATTAACATAATGAAAATAATATTTCTAACTAAAGCTAAAGTTATTTTGATAAGTGCTTCCCCCCTTAAAAAGAGAACTCCTGAGAAAATGTTAAACTAAACAGAAGAATATTCTTTTTTTATGCTCGACTCGGCTTTCTGGAAACATTACAGCAAACATTGTCAGGGGGCGGACTCAGTCCTCCTGTGACCATGTTTGGTAATAAAATCTGTAAAAGTTGTTTTATCATAATGAGTGAAATTCGCGTAAACATTAGAAAATAATGAATATTTACCTGATATCTAACATAATGGCTAATGCATTTAATTTTATTTCTATAGTTTTTTTTTACATTATTGCTTTAATTTTTTTTATCAAATATAGTAGACTAATAATATTGCTATAAGCAAAACTTACAAAAGTATGCTAGTGACCTGGTCAAAGGCAGAGATTTAGAGTATGCTAAGAAACTATTGAAATGCATCCTTATTTGAGACAGTATATATTTAAAAATCTAATCCCTAACAGGTAAAGCCATAGGAACAGCTAGATTTGAATAAGTGAATTGTAATCTAAATGCATGTTATGCACACTTCTAAAACCATTTAAGGTATAATGTACAATACTAATGGTTGAAGTAAATATATGCACTAAAATTAAAGTAACACCCTACTTTATAACCGCTAAACATTATAACCAACAAGGCGAAATCTCGAAATAATTTATACATATATATCTCTATCATAAATGCTTCATAAAAGCTTCAGTTATAAAAATATAAGTTTGCAACATAGGGTCATCGCGGGCGACGGCCACTTATGATAAGGAGCCGATTGGCCTATCTAACTAACATAAAAAATATATATTAATGCTTATAATATGTATTATAATATCATATGTATTTTTCATTATTCATATAATATTTTTGTAAAGTGATATTAAATTATTACTCTTATATGTAGTTGCACCTGCCTTATATTATTTTATAGAATTATTTCCATTACCCAAAGGTTACATGGAAGAAATCGCTTTTCAGCGATAAAGTCGCCTTTATGTTCGCATGCTTATTTTTGTTTTGTTATTTTGTCATTCACTTATGTTGTAGTAATGTGTGCACAATAAAGTATATTCATTCATTCATTCATATTAATGTCACAATAAAAAAAATTAAAAAAAAAATTAACAACAGGCAAAAGTTAAATTTTATCGCATAATGGCAGCAAGATGTTTGAGATGTAATGTATTTAACATCCCAACCTCATTTAACATCTTACTATGTATATTTTTTTATCTTAGTACAGCTCTCAGTTATCTATCTATAATGGATTTATAAAATTAGAGTGTCTGTTTGTAATATTAAAATAACCACTTTCTACTAAATGCATATTGATGTATACAGTGTACATACGAAAATAATATTTTTGTGTCTGTTTGTATTAGCTAATCTCTAAAACGAATGGACCAATTTTGATTGGACTTCCATTGACAGACAGCTGAATCTAAATGAAGATGGGCGATGTTGTAGTCAACAAGCAAGCAAGTTTAAAATATTAACAGGAAACCAAAAAATGTTAGGAACCTTATCTTGAAAAATTAGATTCTGCAAATATAATATATGCTTGTTAATGTGTAAGATATTATAGTATTAGGAGTATTTATAGTAATTATGTAGCAAGTCTGTCATATTATAATAAGTAAATATATAATTATTATAACTATTAATTTAGAGTATGCTTTAAAGTGACAAAGACTCCTATCTCATACTTATTTAAGCTTTTAAAAATATTTATTAAACATTTTTTTATTGCTATGATTTATTTTTATTGACCCAAATCTTCATTACAATTAAAAAAGGAGAAATACATTACTTAAACTTAAAATGTGTATACAATAAACCATAGGAATTACAAAATATAAAAAAAAAATTGTACCTATAAGTGGCTATAACATAAAAAGTTTTTAGTAGACTTATATTGTTAGTGAAATTATTAAATTGAATAATGCATTATGTTTTTAAAAAACAAAATAACATCTCCTTTTATACTTTCTTCATTTTCCAACATATTATAATAATGTGTAGGAATAAAATTCAAATATACAAAGAATAAATTTTATTTAAACTGTTATGTTTAAAATATCACATTAAGTCAGTCTGTAAAACAACAAAAAAAAAACAGATCCCTCTACTTATATATTATGTATCATGTAAAATTTCCCTTTATATGTTATTTTTTATGCAAAATTTCCCAACATAAAATAAAACCACATTACTTAGTACAATCATGACCAACTTGAGTTTTGGCTGAAAAAATTACATCATTTATACCTACCCCATCATAACTGCTTCCAACTAATGATAATGGCAAATTTCTACTATTAATGTATTCCCTTATTTTGTCTACCCTGTCATAATGTCCAACTATATATTGTGGTATGCATTTTTGTAAAATATTCACATTATATGCAGACACTTTTTCATCTATTTTAAGAATTGAGTTTATTTCCTTCATAGCTATTTTATAAAGCTCTTCCTTAGTGATATTAGGGCCAAACTTTTCATTAAACCATCTGCCACCTAACATTACAGTTAAAACTGTGCCATTTTGATCTGGAATGCAGCAGGAATCAAATACTACACCAAGTATCGGTGAATTCTCCAAAGGTGGCACTAAGAATCCAAATGCTGGTGTTATTAAGGGTTTCTGTGTTGAAAAATATAGGTTGACAATGCCCACAGTAACAAATGGAATCTCATTAAGATACTGTGCAAGATCAGGGTGTTGTTTTTCAATAAGCTTTGCTAAGACATGTGAAGGTATAGAGGAGTAAACATGGTTTGCAGAGAGAACTTCTCCATTATTCTTCTTTAACTTAACCAAACTTGAATCAACAAATTCTATCTCTTCCACTTTGCTCTTCAACTGTATATCAATATCATTACTTTTAAGATGATCTCTCAAAGTTGTAGGAAATATTTCTAGGCCTCCTTTTAATGAATACACATTCCATTTCTCTTCTTGGGCCTTTCTTGCTAAGTCACTCATCTCAAGTTCAGTATCATTTTTATTTTTAAACAGTGACTTTATCATTCCTTTTATTACCCCACCATCATTTTGTTCATATTCAAAAAGGGTTTTCATCAAAAATTTTACGGATATTTCCTTTGCATCACCAGCACATATGCCACAGATCATTGGGGAAACTGCATAGTCAGCTATTTCTTTACCAAACCTTCGCTCCACAAAATTATAAATAGAATCTTCTTGTAGAGACTTTTGAGGTTGTTTCAAGTCATTTAATGCTGCATATATAAGTGGTTTAGTGAATGGTTCATTCTTCTGAAATACACCTTTCAAGCTTGAAGGTAAAAGATATAAATTCTTATTGACATATATCATGCGATTTTTGGCAGCTGGATGGTCAGGTTTTATAGCAGATATATGTTCACTGAGACCTAAATCTTGTAGCATATTCAATGTGTTTAGACCGGTTACACCTTTCGGTCGAATTGTGCGTGGACCCTGTTCGAATAAATAATCTTTAGTTCTGATAGATTTAATCCAACCACCACAATAATCGGTAGCTTCCAGAAGGCAAATTTTTAAATTGTTATTGTTGTATAAATTATTTTTTAACAGATAATAACCCGTTGATAAGCCGCCTAATCCGCCGCCAAGTATAGCAGCCATTGTTTTATATAAGATTCGGGTATGAAATTTAAGAAAGACTAACACTATTAAAATATGTTTGTCTGTAAAATCTGCTGACTGTAAATATTTAGCATTTTCGCTATGAATGGCTATGAAATACTTCTTCAATCTTCAAATATTTAACTTTGACGTTTTCGGTTTGACATTTGACAGTTGACTCGCCAGTCGCCGATTAAAAGAAGAAGAAGATTAGTGAAGGGCGAAATGATACCAGTTTACAACTTTACTAGAAATGAAGTGATGGTGATCCCAAAAAAGGAGACGGTCCAAAATTGTATGGGACGTTGGTGTACTTTTGTACACGTAATGATATGAAGGAAAATAAATATTCAAACAGTTTTTATATGTTGATATCCATAAATTCTTTTCAATATCAGCGTTAGCATAATTTAATATTTCTAAGATATGCAACACTAGATGATATAACAATGGCGTATGATTTTTTTCTTTGGCGTTTATGGCTATAAATCTATGTCTAAATAAAAAGTCCAAGTCGTCACAATATCCACAAAAATGCAAGAAACACATTCACGAGTTGACAACTTCATAACAAAGCTTGAAATAAATACTAAAAGTTACGAAAGTACCATGAGTGACGCCATTTTTCAATAATGACGTTAAAGTAACAGCCGCCATCTTTGTGTGGAATAGCTAATATTTGAAAAACTTGATATTTTTTTCAATTTTTTGCACGTAACTTATTACGATAAACTAATTTATTTTATTTTTAATGAAATCTATGTATTTTTATTTATTTATAGTATACTGTACAAGACTAGACCAGAAATGGACCGTCTCCTTTAATGTAACTTTTCTATTCTATAAAAAAAAAACAATTTTTATTCAACAGTGATTTTTTTAATGACTTATTTCCTCTTCTTGTTTCCTTTATTATGTAAATAAAAATTAATGAATACACCGAAAAAGCTGTTTTTTTAAGTGGTAACTTCTTTAGCGGCGTTGAGCACTTTTGTGGGATGTGTAAAAACTGAAACACGCGTCAGGACACGTGGGCTGATCGAAAATTCGTAAGACGGTTGGAGAGCAGTGTTGTAACATCGAAATCTATTTATCGAACAATCGATTGTTTTCTTTCAATTGTCGATATTTTTTAATCGATTGTAAGGGTTTCGATTAATAAAAAAAAAAGATTTTTTAAAAATCTTATTTCATAAAAAGTTGCTTAAAAAAATCAAAGTATGACAAACACAAAACAACTTTTGATGCTGTCTTTCATAGAGTAATTTGATACTACGGAAACTGTCTTTATTAGGCATTTAAATAGGTTCGAATCAAAACTGTTCGTTTCTTACTTCAGCTATCATAAACCTATCGTATCAGTTTTAGAGATTGGCGATGATGGTTCTGGTAATAATGATATAATTTGTTTTTTCTGAGAGATAAATTTTTTAATGTAACAATGTATTTTAACGTAATATAAATTGTAATGTTTGTATACGATAGCGTAATAAATAAATATTGTATTCTACCACATAAATACTTTTATATTGATAATATAAGCAATTCGTTCAAAATTATTCCCTATATAACTATTCCAAAAAATCAAAAATGCACAACGTTGATAATCAAGTTTCCACTTCTGCCGGCACTCCCGGAATGCAACCCGCCTTTTTTTTTTTAGTTTGGTATGTCATACAGTACAACAAAATTTATTATATGATGTCTCATCAAAGCTACCCACTATCAAAGAATTCAGACGTAGGTATATAGCAGAACAGTTCTTATAGGCTCTTTGAGGACAAACTTTCTGTGACGCAGACGTCCGCTTGGCGGAGTGACGAGAAGGCTTTCGGGTATAATGTATATATTATATTCTGATACGAAAAGGACACCGCGATGTCTCCAGCATATGAGCCTACGAGAGCGAGCGAGTGCGAACTAAGCCTCCGGGGACATGTCCCCAATAAAGTCTGCACATAAAGTACTTAAGAACTGCTCTTCTATATATTACGTCTGAATTCTTTTCCACTATTTATGACATCATCTTCATCCACTGCTGGGACCTGTCTCCTAGGTATTTGAAATCCGGCAGGGAAAGTGTTGAGCTACAGGCATGAGTAAATTCTCTAAAGTCTATATAAATAAAATTATCAATAAGTCACATGATAACAAACACAAATTAGAGCGCATAATGTCATACTATCAAATGTTACCAAACGCTACCGACTACCGTCTACCCAAGAGATAATTCTTTATGGTCTATATATTTTAAAGGCCTTGTAAGATTTTTCATAGTTTGTATTGCAATGATTCTGTATCTTGTTGCAGTTTGTGTGCTTATACTGTAATTACAATGTTATAGATTTATCTGTGGTTCATACCCAGGTTGAAATACATCTGAAAATAAAAGATTTTTTTTTAGGATAGGAAAAAGCACCTGCATACCCTCTGGTTATGTGGATGTTAATGGGCGTCGATAGACGCAAGGCTTCGATTGTTCGTTTGCCAGCTTCTATGCTATAAAAAAAGAGCGTTCCAGTCTTTTAAATATGAGCATCCTCTTTTTTTGATGATCTCTACAGATATCATGGGTGGCAGCTAATTCCTTATATTGGGGGTGCGAGGTAAAAAATCGGGTTGTAGTGGATTTCCTACTAATATTATAAACGCGAAAGTTAGTATGAATGTATGGATGCTTGTTACTTTTTCACGCAAAAATAACTATATGGATTTTGATAAAACCTTGCAATAATATACAGAATAGCACAAATGCTATAATTTATACCTATACTTCCACGGGAATGGGAAGGACGCGGGTGAAACCGAGAGGCGCTGTTTCTTGAAATATATCACCAGAAAAATGTTACAAAACCAAACCACATTTAAATGTTATCACTCTAGCTACAATATCCTTTAACTTCGAGTTTCGGGTTATATAATAAGATTAACGCTATCCTTTTAGGGCGTCATGAGGCATGAATCGTGAAATAGGGAATAGGGACGCAGTTGTGGTGTCGCGGGCTGATAATGAATTTCAATTTCATACCTATTGCACTCTCATCGCGCCATTGATGAGACACATCGAACACAGGAAATGTATAGAGTTGCTATTATCTTGTATAATGTTTATAAAATTATTAATTACTGTTGTCCGCAACTTTGCCCGCCTTAACTTAGATTTATGTATCTGGCTTGATGATGATTATTTTATAGCCTAAGTTCCTGAATAATATTGAATAAGCTAGCTGAAGTCGCAGCGAACACAAAAAGGAAAACGGATGGATGATGAGCCAATAAAGTACGCGGGTGGAGGCCGCGTTTTATAAGTAGACTGAAGTAGACGAAGTGTTGATTAGCCACGGAGATCGTCTTTCCATCTACCGGTGCAGAAGCCGTGTTTGATGTCAGTGGCACGTGAGTGGGCCCGTTCCTCTTGGCGTTAATTTAGTTCTTTATTCAATCTTTATCCGTCCACTACTAAACATAGGCCACCCTATGTTATCTACCTGTTAGTGAAGGTACCTCCCGTTAAAATCTGCCCATCCGTTTCAGCGATTAGCTTGAACAAACAGACAGACATCATTCATATGCATAAAGTGAAAAGCTGTGAATTTGAAATTACCATTTAAGTTTATTTTTTGTATCTAATTATAGACTAATTAATACTTATTGAAACCACCTATGTTTTTAGACGGGCTTTCTCTGTGAAACACCTACCCATGAAGCAAAAGGGTCAATTGTAAATATTAATAGATATAATTCATATCTCATAGTACATAATTAGTTATTAGTTAATTAATATACATGTATTTCATATTTTCAAAACAATCAATAATGATCAGTGTAGCTCTTTAATTTTAACTTATTTTTTTATTTCGAAATATGAATTAAAAACCAAAAATGGGAATACTTACATTTTAATTTTAAAGTCTCTTCTATTATTTTTTGTAACAGCTCAATGACAGTGGGAGGCTATATAAGCCTCTTTAAGCTCACTATCCTTTTATTTCGACCCGGGACTCGATATGGTACCCGCAAGTCTAAACTCCAAAAGCGATGGAGTTGCGAAGTTATGCGAGAAAAAAATTAAAGCAGCAGAAATTAAATTAAATAAAATAGTTAGTAAAATCGATAATCTCAAGTTAAATGATTCATTTGTTTCTAACTTAGAATTACCGGTCGGTAGAAAGAAGTTACGTTTAAAGTATAATTGTTACGGTGTTTTGATTAGTATTCTGATTTCTGGGTTTGTTTGGATATACTCATATACATCAACATCGGTAAGTATTACTTTTTTTTTATTTAACGCCGGGAAATACACTTAGACATCCCGCGTGGGTCTTCCCAGGCGGGATGCCGGTGGCTCGCTGCGCCCGAAAGATGATAAGTGGACGCAGCTCTACCCACTAAAACCCGGCGAGTGCCACCAATACCGCCTTTGGTAAGACAACAGGGCACCTCGACGGCTAGTCAGTACATAAGGGGACCGACGCCACCTCCACAGAGAGGTTGCCGCGCATTATAGAACAATCCCTTTCAACGTCGGGACAGTACAATAAGGCAAGGTTCCCGTCCTCGCCCCTTGCCCCCTGCTCTTTTGTCCCCTCTTCTTATAAGAGGGGTACAAAGACCTCCCTCGGCTCAATTCGCTTCGCCCAAGATGCTGGCTCACCCTAGGCTACGGAACCGCCACGACAAGGCCTGAACCAAGGTGGGGAATGGAAAGAGGCCTTTCACGATGGGCTAATATTATTACTCGCTATCGGGATATTTTGGGTTGCATCCAGGATATTTAGAAAACGAATACGCCATCTTTGCATAATCCTCTTTTCTCATCCAAGTGTTTCATTAATTCTTAGCTATAATTATACAATCCCTGTAATGTATTTTGTCCTGATTCAGAACTGCATTCTAGAGGTACCTTCTAACGTGAAATCATTATTTCGAGCCCCCGAGGACTGCTCCATGTGCATAGGGGTTGATAACGTCACCCGCCTTTCTGGAGTCAGCGCGGAAGAGTTTGAGAATAATTATGCTTACACCACCATACCTGTCATCGTCACCGATGCTACCACCGACTGGAGGGCTATGAAGGTAAATATACTCACTTGCCGAGTCGCATGTATATTTGAGAACGAACAATGAATTAGCTTTAATACTAAAACTATAAAAAGTGAGTAAATAATTTAAAATCACTTAACAAGGCGATAATTAGCTTGAGGATTTTCAAATTTTATGAGCTATGTATTTGTGATGTAATGTAGGTACTATATCGGATTTTAGGAATATCCTTACTAATATTATAAATGTGAAAGTAGGGATGTTTGTTACGCTTTCATGTGAAAACTACTCAATCATCGTGAAACTTTGTACGCATATTCTCAGAGGTACTAGAAGTACCATAGGATACATGAAGTTTTTTTTTTTTTTTGATATTTTGCTAAAGCGAGCAACAGCTAGTTTGGAATAAAAATTCTAGTGTTAATAATCGCGCCTTAGCAGCAAAATCTTACTGTCTCATGGAGACCCGTAATGGCAAATGGCAGGCCTGTTTGACATGATACTAATAGACAGTGGCGTAACTATACCATCTGGGGCCCGTGGCAAATTTTTTGGGATGGGGCTCTTTGGCGTCCTAGTAAAAAGAGTTTGTGGTTTATTAAAATTAAATTCGAACGTGACTATTTTTAAGTCCCGTTAAAGTTTTGAAAACATGTTAGGTTATTTCTGAGCCCGTGGCCTCTTGAGCCGGGGCCCTTTTAGGTCAGGAGCCCATGGCATTTTGCCACCCCTGCCACCTTGTAGTTACGCCACTGCTAATAGATGTTCCACATCTGGGCGAGTCTTAGAGCAACGCGGTCCTCCGTCCTCCTTACGGAGTCGTAGACCGTGATGCTCTAAGGGGCGAGTGGCGTACCGTGACAACTTAACATACATATCAAATATTATTAACACATTTTTTTCAGGATTTCAATTTTCAATTTTTCGCAAACTTTTACCGTTACGGCAAAATGGGTAAGAAGACGAACGATTGCTTTTATTTCGCTTACAAGTCTGGACTGAATTCTCTGGACGAAGTGTTTAATATGGACGATAAAAGAGCCAACCTCTCTGGTGACCCGTGGTACGTGGGCTGGAGCACCTGCTACGACGAAGAGACGAGGAACCTCAGGAGCTATTACAACAGGCCCTACTTCTTACCACGGACGGCGGAAAGTGACATGGTCGATTGGATATTCATGGGTGGCCCTGGACAGGGCGCGCATATGCATGTAAGTTATCAGATTAAATATAGGCGTAGGCGTTCATTGAAGCAGGCCTATGTTTAGCAGTAGACGGATAAAGGCAGATAAAGATGATGATGTTGAACCTCAATACAGGGGGCAGTGAGGGGCAGTAATAAGCAAGCTACATCACTAGTGGTATAATTAGAATATTCATAAATGTCTAGATATACCGATTCGCAAAATTCGAATTTTCACCGTTTTAAATTGCTTATAAAATTACCTTTTAAGTAATTAAGTATTCATATTAATTATGTTACACTCACTAGATAAGTCATCTTCAACACAATGCCGTCTGGTTTTCTTGCGCACGAATGGAGACATCACGTGATGACCTCAAGAATAGTGCATGAGTGTAGCTTTGTAGTACAATCATCAACAGCCGTATTTAATGCCTACAACAAAACTTGCAGGTAGATTCTGTGCGTCACATGTCGTGGCAGGCGCAAATCCGGGGTCGGAAGCAATGGGAGCTAGCACCACCCCCCGAGTGCCTGTACCAGTGCACTTGGATCAAGTTTACCGTTGAACCGGGAGAAATATGTAAGTATAGAATCAAGTAAAACATAAAAACATTCACTTAATTCAAGTTTTTGTTGTTTAAGTACTTACGTAAAAATATTCGATATAATAAGAAGTAAGAACATACGGAAGAAACATTTTTGAAAAAATTAAATATGAATTTATCCGGGACGATTCTTTTGTATATTCTGTATGTAGCTTATTGAAAGAGTAATAATTTATAGATGATAGATTTTGTCATTACAATTTACAGTGATTAGTCGCTTTAACCTTTCTTCCAAAACACATACCAGAGGAAAGAAACAATTGCATCGTGATCTATAGGTCAAAACCCAACTGTTATAATAAACACTACGAATTATTTAAAACTTTTATATTCTATGCAACCTATTGCGTACCAACCTAATAACTAATGCCCAATTAGGCCTCTGCCTCGAATTTAGCGGGCAGCGGGGCGGCGGCGGTGGCGGCGGCGGTGGCGGCGCGGGTGACATAGACCCGCGCCGCTCCCGCTACGCTTTTATTAGCTTCACCTGTATGTTTGTATGTTTGTAATCGACTCCTTTGAGCTCGATTTTGTCCTACTTTGAACGATCAGATTTAATTCAAACTTTGCACACCTGTCAAAGACCAAAGACAATGCAATAATTCGATTACAAAATCCGATTATCACAATTAGATTGGCCAGGATTAATTAATTCCTTTCCGCATCCTTTGCATGCGAGTAAGAGAGATAGAGATAGTGCGTGAACACGGAGAGACTCGGAGAGACTTGTAATGCGTGTTTTTTTTTAGTTTTTTAAACTATTATTTATTTCGAGAACCGTTCCATTTGATTTTTACGCAAAGAGCCTGCCATTCCCGCGCCGACACCGCCACCGCCCCGCTGCCCGCTAAATTCGAGACAGAGGCCTTAGCGTAGTCGACTTCCAGGGGGAAGGCTACAGTGTAGGGCTATTCTGTAAAAAAACATTTCGATATCGAGCTTCACCTGAGTGATAGAGCTCACTTTACGTCACTCCGAAAGTGAACTTTATTGACATAAAGAGTCGAGTTTTATCGAATACTAATTCGCCAAATTCGTCTTATCACCACGGATTCTGCTTTCGAGATTCGAAAACGTGTTATAGAATAGCCCTACAGTATTTTTTTTTTACTACCTTCACAGTGGTGGTCGATACAAATCGCTGGTACCACAGGACGAGCGTGCTGCCTGGAGACATCAGCATCACCATTGGCGCGGAGTATGATTAATTATTTATTAACAAATTCAAACATTCGGTACACTACGTAGTTTGTAATAAATATTATATTCCAAATCGTATTTTATCGATTTTGTAATAAACTTAATAAGCGAAAATTTATTTATTTATTAAAATTGTAGTAAGCTAATACTATAAAAGTGTATACTATTATAACATGACGCTAGGCACACACGTAAGGGGTGTTGGAAAATACTTGCGCAGATAATAGACTTGTACAAGTTTCGAAAAAAAAAACCCGTTCCCGATCCCAGACTTATGTAAAGTTACGTTTGCACAACGCGTGTGGAACTTGAACGTGTGCGACGCCCGACGTCATTGCGTAAGCAATGCTGCCAACTGTACAAGGTTCCTCATACCAGAGATAAAAAGCGTGCTTTTTATTATCTTTGTCTAGAAATGCGAGATTTGTGGTCTGTTGTACGAGGTACGAGGAAACATCCAGGATAGTAATTAGTACGTATGCTCGAGATTTTATTAAAAGACATTTTATAGAATGATTTACTGTTCCCAACATTTTAGTGTTATTGAGAATATAAATAAAACAAGAATATGTGCTAGGAAAAAAAATCTTTATTTACGTTGAAGCTACCTTGTTATATATGAAGCACAGCTCGATTATATCTTTGGATTTTTGTGTAGAGAGAGCCTCGAAACCAAATTTACAAAAAGCTTTAAGTACACTTGAACTTATAAAAAGGGCTATAAAATCAATATAAAAACATCTCCTCACATCACTTGTTTAAATCACTTTATAATAAATTATTGTAACGCAAGTGCTTGTATGCTATTTTATCAATAGGCTATTGCATAAATTAATATATCTTTTCATTCTAATATACATTATATAATTCAAGGGAAATCTATGTTGTATTAAGAAGCTGTTTGGCTTCAGCTATATTTGATCTTATTTATATTTTTTCATTTTGCTAAATCTATACAAGATAAATACATTAACATTAAGAGAATATTTAACTATATTTTTTTTTCTAATAAAACAGTCTAAATAGCGAAAATTTCCATGATTACGGTCACCGGTATTATATTATTATTTTAAAAAGACAGGATAGAACCAACCGTAATAATTTTATTCTAACATAGGCACTATATCCGAATGTCTTGTCCACGTTTGTGCGTCAAACGGAATAATTTTAAAAAAAGAATACGTTTTACTTTTTTTGTGAATACAACATGACTAATACAATATTTGCTACTATAATATTATATTGATAGAATGCAATGTGATGAATTGAACAGCGATACAATAGCTACATGCACGTCGCTACGAACTATCGCTCTACTCCTCGGGCTGGCCGGCAGAGTCGAGGATAACTTCGAACGAGAATGGCTGGAACAGGTAGCCCTCACCAGCGTAGAATTTGCTCTGGAACTCAACCCTGAAAAAATATTGATCATTATTAAAGATCTTCTTGAAATATAACTAAAACCATCGGGTATAAACATCGAAAATATACTATATTATATCACATGTTTTTTTCAGTTAATGTTTCTGAGATGAGTAGAGCGGCTTTAAAACAGAAACAACTTAAAATAAATAGAATGAAAATATACTTCCTTAGTGACAAAGCTAAATATGCAAAAACAGTTTTGGTTTTTTATTTATTTGGTATCATCATCATCATCATCATCATCAGCCTGCGGCAGTCCACTGCTGGACATAGGCCTCTCCCAAGGCACGCCACTTTTCTCTGTCTTGAGCTTTGAGTATCCAGTTGCTGCCAGCAGCTGCCATTTGGTAGCATTTGTTTAAATCAAACTCTTTAGCATATTAAAATAAACTTATAACATTCTTTAAACCTTTAAATACAATTTATTTATTAAAACAATTATGTTAGGTGTATAAGATATCGGTCATCGCCCTATTTGGTAGTAAACGTACCAGTGCAGCCGGAGCGTATGCAGGAAGGCGGACAGCCCCTCCATGAGCACCAGGATGGACACGGATATGGCGGCCCAACCCGCGAATACCACGTACAGGAAGATGCCGCCCTGGATCCCGGACACCATCAGACCTGAAATGGTTAAATCATATTACATGCATCGCATTGACATTTATTAATGTTCTGCATACAAAATACATTCTGCTGTAACTTTTTAAATTTCGTATATGCACAAAGAAATATTTATTAATTCACTATATGGAATATTCGTTAATGAAAAATCGTACTATGACACCGGAAAGGAAAATTTATTATTTCACTATAAGGCACAATATGGAATATCGGTTAGTAAAAAATTGTACATGACACCGTTAATTGACCGTCCACTTTGATTATCATGAGCGTATCCGTAGAGCTTACCTTTTCTCAGCAGCATGTTCCAGGCGACCTCCGCGAGCTGCGCGTGCGCCAGCGACAGCGCCCACAGCCGCAGGTACGACGCCGTGTGCGACACGCTGCCCAGCACGTACTCGATCGTGTGGATGGCCTGCACACAACATTATAATATAAACCTTTTTCAATCCGACCGATCTGAGTGACGGAAACTCTTATATTAACTAGGACTGACTATACGGCATGGTAGGAACATTTTATAATGTATTGAACAAGGTGATAAGTGAGCATGTGCCTAGACGTAAGTTACGAACCATGACATATCCTGTATGGTTTTCTACAGACCTAATACGCCTTTTAAAAGAAAAAGAGAGGTTAAGACAAAAATTTCTCAAATTTAATAACCCCCGTGATCGATATGAATTTGAAATCATACGAAACCGTTGTGGGAAGCTCCTTAAAATTTGTAAAAGAAAGTATATTGAAACTGTTGAGAGCAGCATTAAAAACAATCCTCGAGTTTTTTGGAGTTACATTAAAAGCAAAAAAAGTGCCTCACACACTGTACCTTCAACGATGAAATGTGATCACATAACAGTAACAGGCGGTGAAAACATCGCAAACTTATTCGCATCCCATTTTAGCTCGGTGTATAAAACTAACATAAATGTATTTGACACCAGAGATCCTAATTCACATAGCTCTGAGGGCCAGTATTCTTGTAAATTGTTTCGTATAACTCTCACCGAGACAAATATACTTATTAAATTAAGAAAAATGAATCCCAATAAAGGTGCTGGCCCTGACAACATACCGCCTCTATTTATAAAAAGGTGCGCCTCAACACTTGCTTATCCACTTAAAATTATATTTAACATGTCTTTGGAAACTGGTGTTTTCCCAGATGTTTGGAAAAGAGCACGAATAGTGCCAATCCTAAAAAAAGGAGATAATGGCGACGTTAGTAACTACAGACCAATATCAATACTATCTTCTTTCGCAAAGGTATTTGAGTCAGTTGTTTGTGCGATATTAACAAATCATACGAGGTCCTTGATTTGCACCCAACAGCACGGCTTCCAAGAGAAAAAATCGGTCACAACAAACCTAATTTCCTACCTTACCCCTATTTTGCATGGAATTGACAATAAGCAGCAGATAGATGCAGTCTACACTGACTTTGCAAGTGCTTTTGATATGGTTGACCACCAAATTTTAATTCAAAAGTTACATGACCAGTATGGAATATGTGATAAGCAGCTGAAATGGCTTGCATCATATCTCGGGGAACGAAGGCAATTTGTAGTTGTGAATGGATACGAATCTAAAGAATACACAGCAGCTTCGGGGGTGCCCCAGGGCTCTCATTTGGGGCCTATATTATTCTTACTGTTCATAAATGATATCGTGAAAAGTGTGCATCATTGTAACTGTTCTCTGTTTGCCGATGATATGAAGATATCGCGACAAATTAATACACTGAATGACTCACTTCTATTGCAATCGGATCTTGATCGTATTTCTATATGGTGTCTTAAAAATAAAATGAAACTGAATGCTGCTAAATGTCAACATATCCAATTTACGAAAAAGAGAAAGGTATTAATAACTCAATATTTCGTAGACGGTATTAAAATTTCACTTGCTCCGAAGATACGTGATCTAGGTGTTGTATTGGACTCTCAACTAAGCTTTGTACCGCATTATAACTATATGATCAATAAAGCTGCTAATGTAATGGGTTTCATTAGGCGTAATACAAAGGAGTTCAGATCTGTCGAAGCTAAGATACTTTTATATAAAAATTGTGTACGCAGCATATTGGAATTTGGTAGTGTCATTTGGAATCCTGACTACGCAGTTCATTCTCAACGAATCGAGTCCCTACAGCGGTCATTCACAAGACATTTAGCATTTGTCACCCCTAACATCAATAACAGATGTTCATACGATGAGAGATTAAGGTTATTTGGCATGAATTCTCTGTCGCAGCGTAGAAAAATGTTGGACCTGGTGTTTCTCCGGAAGCTTGTTGGGGGAACTTCATCATGCCCGGATCTCTTAGAGCGCATAGAAATCTGTGTCCCTAAAGTAAATGCACGCATTAAATGCAAATCGTTTTTCAATGTCCCCAAATACAAGACCAATCTTGGTAAAAATAGTCCCATTGTAAGGCTTATTACCACCTACAATAACTATTGCAAATTGTTTAATCTTGATATATTCCATGACCACTCAACATCATTCAGGAAAAAAATTCTGGCAACTTAAGACTGACATGTGTATGTACTTGTCTTTTCTAATTTTCCGTAATATAATAAACCAATTGACTGTTGAATTGACACTCTTACTTGACTTGACTTAGGTATTACATATTTATTAACTTAGGACTATTATTGTAATGTTGTTATTTCATCAATAATTTGTAATTTTATAATAAAATCAACTATTTGTCATTTCATGGACTTGTTATGTCGCGGTATTAAGAATAATGTTGTGCATGTCTGTAATAAATGTAAGCACTATCTATCGTTTGACAAATGAAATAATAATGTATCGTGTTTATATTGTTGATATGCCGAAATAAATAAATAAATAAATAAATACGGAAATCGTTTTGTTATATATTCAAAATATTAAATCTAAATCGATGCATATCTCAACCATTGAATATAGTATAGAATATGTAAAAAAAAGAGGAATCTCAAGTCTTTACTAATTAGTTTTTATTAAGAAGAACCACACACACTGTACTGACTATTTATTTGACGTTTTTCAAGTATTACTCATTTTTATTTGTATGTAATAATAAGATATAAGAATTAGCTGAGTTAAATGCAACTTAGGAAGAATCTAATCCCACTATCTACACTACATTTCACCTTATGAGGAAAAGGTATGCATACAATCCCAGTACTAATTTATTTATGATGGGGAGATAGAGACGGTGAGGGTGGGGTGTTACCTGGTGGATGAAGACCTCGGAGATCTCCTCGTCGTGGTGCGCGGAGGCGGGCACGGGCGCGCCGCCCGCCGACCCGTTCTCTGCCGCGGCCTCGATACTCTGGTGGCCTTGGCTCTGGGGACAGACACACATCTTTACAAAATCATGTCTAGACACACAGACACCTTGAAATTTTAATAATTGTTTTCTTGCGGCAGAACGTTTTGCCATAGGGAGTTCTTTCGAAGCATAGAAAAGTTAATAAATAATGACGATTTATATCTAAAATAAACATCAACTCGAAAAAATGGAAACAATAGCAGCACTAGAAGTAACTTGTATGTATGTACTTGTAAAATGTACTACTCGCGTCGCATGAGCCGTCGCGACAAAAAGGGGAATTACCGACCATCTAGATCTAGATGCTGAGAATATTTGGCTCATTAAAAAATATGTGTTTGCGATTCACACACGATAGAAGTGAAACACACATTATGCTCAAATACAAGCAAGTATTAAACAGTGTGCAATATACATACACACCGACATTTGCTCTCTCGCTCTTTTGTATTTGTGTCTCTTACCTGTCGTTTTTTCCGTTACATCCGGTTTGATATCACAACGATTCTAAGGAAGTCACTTCAAAAAAAATTGGGTTTTTGGTCACAAGAAAAAAAGTTGAAACTGATTAGTAAAAGCAGATGTGCTGCAGTAAAAATACCTATGCTTTCGGTAAGATTTTATAACTAGCATACGGGTCTATATATACCTAAACTTGTTGTCATGTTAGTGACAACATGAATGTTCACATTTTTAACTTAAGATTTATTTAACGATATCCTAAATATAGCACTTACAGCACGCTTCTTTTGTTCCTTCATGATGTAGTAGGGCTTGCCGAACAACATGACGGGCACACACAGCAGCGCGAAAATAACGAAGAACTGCGGAACAAATTTAGTTGATTAATAAAAGTTTATATACTCACAGTCCACTACTATTACAGGCTGTAGCATCCATTACTAATAAAACTGCTAATTCATAAGCAGACATGCCCCTCTAGACAACCATACACTTTATGTGTCTTAATAAACGTTCTTAAAAAATTTGCAGCAACCCTATGGAGTTAGCGAGTAAACGCAAAAAAATAGAATTGAGCGTTTGCCACTTGTCTAGGGGTGCTGGAATGTTACTGGCTGGTAACAATCCTTAACTGACAGGAGTCGTCAGGTATTTTTATGCTTTTCTGATAAATTACGGGTTCGGGGTCTTAAAGAGTCTGTAAACTCTTTTTTATGATATACTTATGATTATGGTAGATCATAAAAAAAAATGTTTTCTGATGGTTACGCGAACTTTATTCCGTGACTACGGTTGCTATAAAATATCCGAAGCGTCGGGCATGCAAAAAACTTAATAAGCCTCGATAAAATCATTTTTTATTATAATGTCATAGAACGATTAAAGAAACTGATATCGGTGTAATTTGCTTGCCACGTAAATCTAATCTAATTAAAAAAGGAATATAATAATACGCGATTTCAAAATTCTACGAATATTATAAACGCGAAAATTTGTAAGTATGGGTTTGTTACTCTTTCACGTAAAAACTCCTGAATGGGTTTTAATGAAACTTTGCAATAATATAGCTTATACATCTGAATAACACATAAGACTATAATTTATCCCCGTACTCCCACGGGAATGGGAAGTACGCGAGTGAAACCGCGGGGCGCTCCTAGTTATCCTTAAAATATTGATAATATTTGAAACGTGCGTGTTATCGGTGGTGGGTCGTACCTTCTGCAGGCCCATCTGGCCGGCGTACATGGTCTCGTCGCACTGCGGCCGCGTGTTCTCGTCCGTCTTGAACAGCATCATGTTGATAAACGTGATCAGGATGGACGGCGCACAGAACGCGCTGCGCTTCACGAATTCTGAAACGATCGATATTGCATCATTAATATCAATGCGTCTTTATTGGGTTTTCCGTTTCTCAAAATGGCGCAACGAAACCCTTAAACCCTTGTCCCGTCTCATCGAGCATATTATAACTTCATAGAGAAGTAATGTGAGTTTGTAACAGCAATTCAACCAATCAGCGATCGTTGTGGATGTCCCACTGTCCAATCATCCATCAACGGCTATCGGTCGGCCAATCAGAGTGCTGAACTGTCTGTGCTGAAGAGTTAGTCTATAGTAAAGCTTTAGCTAAGCTCTCTCTTCCTTGACACAAAGTCGAATTTTCTATGTAATATCTGACTTGTGACTGTGGTAATTGATCTTCGAACAAAGCTAGGTGTCGGGGTCAGTTCGTTGTTTTAACGGTCGTACAAACGAATCTTTTTCATTGTAGTAGGTGCTATTAAGAATGATTTTGTGAGGCGTTCATTTTATTAATTTTCTACAATTGTACATACCGGGCTCTTGGCTGCCAAAATGTCCGGGGTTGGGTCCGTAGGAGGTCCACTTGATGAACATGAGCAGAACCATGTAGAAGAACAACAACGTGAGGAACAAGATCTGAGGGACGAACTCGGTGTAGATGCTGACGCGTCGCTTGAAGTACCTGTAAGAAACACATAATAATAATAAACTATTTTGCCATAGCCTGGAACATAATCACTAAAAAAAGTTAAATCAATAATTTTGTCGAACAATTAACATTTACTGGTGAAAGTATTTATTATATACTAGCTGTTACCCGCGGCTTCGCCCGCGTCATTTTAGATTTACGGATTTATCATGTCTGATATTATGTCATTTTCTATTTTAATAATGACTAAGTTTTTGTATTAAAATGGATATATTATATGTTATCTTGAACATAAGAAACTTTCTGTATTTCTGTATGCATATAATGTACTATTTAGGATACTATTATTACACTGCCCGTTCAAATCACGGCCACACGATTTATTTTCTTGCGTATAATTTTGGGTTAAGGTTCAAGAGTAGAGGCCGCGTTCAGGTAGACGAAGTGTTGGTCGGCCATTAACCAGATGGGAAGACGATATCCGTGCAGTGGCACGTCCGCGTTGGATGCGAGTAGCAAGGGATCGTTCGTCTTGGCGTTCATTGAGGGAGGCCTAGGTTCAGCAGTGGACGGATAGAGGCTGATGATGATGATGATGATGTATAATTTTGATTTTGCCATATCTCTTAAAGTATTTATATAATTTACATGATGTAAAGGACAAAAATAATCTTCATAAAGTGCTCAAGCTTCAAGTGCATTAATTTAAAATGATAAGGATTTATACCTTATTTGTGTAAATAGCCCTATAATTGCCCATTTTTTTAAAGTATTAAATGATAGACATATGCCATCGCGAACTTTTTTGTAGGCCTATTTAAGAAACACAATTCCACCATATATTATTTTGTTATATAGGGATTGGCAGCGTTTTCGTTGAAAACTTCCAGGCGGCCTATTTTTTTCCGACACGTCCAACAATTATTGTTATATCTTAGCCGATGTAGATGAAAACTTAATTAATTATATACGTAAACCTTCCTCTTGAATTGTCCTATCTATTAAAAAAAACGCATCAAAATCCGTTGCGTAGTTTTAAAGGTTTAAGCGTACAAAGAGATATAGGGACTGAAAAAGCGACTTTGTTTTATAATATGTAGTGATGATACATCTTAAAAATCTTAAATATTTTAGGTTATGTTTCATTGGTTAATGTTATTGAATTATTTTACCATTGTATGTTTTGTATCTATTATGGGAAATTCCCCGGAGCTACATTCCCATAGGACTGAGTAACAAAGTGTCAGAAATCAATAGATTATGTGTTTTACGAAGGACATAGTCGTATGGCTTCTGGTCTTAGCTGGTTCCAACAGGAACAAATTAAAAAAAAACGAAGGGAAAAATATGTCATCCAATAATGAAATCCGTAAAAAGAAGTCAAATATTGGTAAAATGTAAAAAATTTAAATTATTGATTTTCTTCAAATAATTATTAGATAATACATCTTAAAAATCTCAAATATTTTAGGGTATGTTTCATTGGTATTAATGTTATTGAATTATTTTACCATTGTTTGTTTTGTATCTATTATGGGAAATTCCCCGGAGCTACATTCCCCAAAACTGAGTAACAAAGTGTCAGAAATCATTAGATTCTGTATTTTATGACAGACATAGTCGTATGGCTTCTGGTCTTAGCTGGTTCCAACAGGAACAAATTAAAAAAAACGGAGGGTAAAATATGTCATCCAATAATGAAATCCGTAAAAAGTAGTCAATTGAATTACAAATAATAATTGGTTTTGTTTGGTGGCTTTTATCAAACCCTAGAATATATTGGTAAAATGTAAAGAAATAAAATAATTGTTTTTCTTCAAATAATCATTAGATAATACATCTTAAAAATCTCAAATATTTTAGGGTATGTTTCATTGGTATCAATGTTATTGAATTATTTTACCATTGTTTGTTTTGTATCTATTATGGGAAATTCCTCGGAGCTACATTCCCATAGGACTGAGTAACAAAGCGTCAGAAATTAATAGATTCTGCATTTTACGACAGACATAGTCGTATGGCTTCTGGTCTTAGCTGGTTCCAACAGGAACAAATTAAAAAAAACGGAGGTAAAAATATGTCATGTAATAATGAAATCCGTAAAAAGTAGTCAATTGAGTTACAAATAATAACTGGTTTCGTTTGGTGGCTTTTATCTAACCCTAGAATATATTGGTAAAATGTAAAGAAATAAAATCATTGTTTATCTTCAAATGATTATTAAATAATACATCTTAAAAATCTCAAATATTTTAGGGTATGTTTCATTGGTATTAATGTTATTGAATTATTTTACCATTGTTTGTTTTGTATCTATTATGGGAAATTCCCCGGAGCTTCATTCCCATAGGACTGAGTAACAAAGTGTCAGAAATCAATAGATTCTGTATTTTACGACAGACATAGTCGTATGGCTTCTGGTCTTAGCTGGTTCCAACAGGAACAAATTAAAAAAACGGAGGAAAAAATATGTCATGCAATAATGAAATCCGTAAAAAGTAGTCAATTGAGTTACAAATAATAACTGGTTTCGTTTGGTGGCTTTTACCTAACCCTAGAATATATTGGTAAAATGTAAAGAAATAAAATAATTGTTTTTCTTCACATGAAATTTCTAGACGCTTCAAAAATATTAAATAATATTTCGCCATTGTCCTTTCCATACAAACTTTCATCCCCTATTTAAACCCCCCTAAGCCTTTTTTTATCAACAAAAGGTAGCCTATGTCCTTTCCCAAGCTCTAATCTATCTCTGTTCCAAGTTTTATCAAAATCGGTTCAGTGGTTTAGTCGTGAAAGCGTAACAGACAGACAGACAGACAGACAGACAGACAGAGTTACTTTCGCATTTATAATATTAGTAAGGATTTTTATATAATGACTAGTATTAAAGGCTATATACATCTATACTTGTAAACAAAGGATAGATTAGAAAAGAAATAATAGAATAGAAAATTAGAATAAAGAAAGTTTGAATATCTGAGTGTAAATAATGAATAATTTAAATAGTATAATACTCACAAGTGATTCCATAGAGACATGCACACTCCAAACAACATGTGGAACACACCAATGATGATGGAGATCTTCATCTTGTACGCGTTCATGAAAATAATCTTATTTGCCTCAGCCAGCTGTTAACAAACTTCCCATTGTTAGCCATAAATTCATCAGAAAAAATACACAAAGATTATCAAATACATTCTGTTAAATCTAAATCTTCAATGGCTACAAATATTATTACCAGTCATTATCACCCACACCATCGTTGAATGAATACTATAAAAAGACGTGTGGCACTCGGGGACTGCCGCGGTAATGCTATTGCATAGCATTTTGTATCAACTTATGCAATTATAATTATTTATTTATTTTAATTATTAATGCAGTATTTCTTTTTCTTTGATATTAATTCAAGTTACACTTTTTGAGCGTGGTGACCGATAAGAAAACATTTTTTTTTCCTTTATTAAATAAATAAAAAAATATAAATATTTTAAACAATATTAACTAATATTGTTTAAAATATTTTTATTATTTTACAATACATGTGTTATATTTTATTGTTATTCGTGCGAGCTTCGTAGTGTCGTACAATACGTCTAGTTGCAAGCACACAAACACCGTGTCGAAGACTGCCGAAAAGAAACGACGTTAGACGATGCATGGCCTTCAAGCCACACCTCCGTGCCCGTCGGAGTGGGGAGCGTTAGGTTTTTTTTTCGTTACGGAATTTCTGGACTCGGTCCCCGCGCTCAAGGCCCGCGATAGAAGCTATGCAATAGCTTAAAAACATCGTGAGGAAACCTGCCTGCCGGATGAGATTTAGGGTCGGTTGTTTCAAATCATCTGTTAACTTAAGACTTCGTTAAATTTTGACGTCTGTTAAAAACAATGCTCTTTGGTCACTAACGTTCGTTACCGCCATCTTTAACGATTACATATTCGTTAAAGTCAGTCGATGCAACCCGCCCTAAGTCATGAAGGTGTGTTAAATTCACCGCCCCGCATTGGGCCAGCGCATTAGTTAACTGTTGCCCCTCGCTTGATTTCTAGGAATCTCGTGCCCAGCAGTGGTAATAAAAGGGATTAATGTTAATCGTACCTGCCACACGGGGTCGATTCCGAAGGGGTAGGGGGTCTGCGTGTAGTCCTCGGAGTCGGGGTTGAGCTGCAACGTCTTGTGGTCCCGGAGGTCGGACGCGTTGTAGTTGTTGCGCCACGACGAGCCGAATATGTTGAGACTCTTGGAGAATATGTCGTTGTATATGAGACCCGTGTACATCGAGAACAGACCCATGAGCAGGATGATGTAGCGACCGCCGAAAAAGATGTTCCATATCTGAAAATATGACATGCTTAATTAACGGTCCAAAAATTCAATATATTGTGTATTTGTATCATGTATTTACAGTATAATAAGAAATGGCTATAAATGGGATGTGGAAATGTGTCATCAAAAAGCATATATACGGTCGAATTGAGAATCATCTCCTTCCTTGAAGTCGTTTAAAAAGGAAAAATCTTTTTTTTTTATTTACGTCCTTATTCCTTAACAATAACGTTCGATTTTCAAAACAGAGGTTTCGCGCTTATGAAATGGCAGAATGCGCGCATCGCGAAGTCGTAAAAATTTATTAACAGAGACCATCCTCACAATAATTGTTCTCAGAACTTTTTAAGCAAAATTGGATCGAGACACTATGCGATCGCGCGGTATCTGGGGTATATTTGATCGATGGTTTAAGTACTCACTTCGCTGTCGATCTTCTTGGCCTGCAGCGGCTTCTCCTTGTAGCACATCCAGAAGCCGAAGGCCGCCATGAGCGCGCCGTGGCCGAGGTCGCCGAACATCACCGCGAACAGGAACGGGAACGTGATTATCGTGTACGGCGCTGCGGGGCGAGGAACGTGATCAAACGCGAGACACACATACATACAAACAACCGTCACACATTGAGTAGATACCAAAATTGTCAAATTTCTCATTTTATTATAGTGCAATTACAATAATATCACTAAGAACGAGCCAGTGGTTGGAAAACTTTACAGCAACCATGTCCTCCCGTGACCATTTGTGTAGAAGAGTATGAGTTATTGGTTTTAAGTGTTAATTGTCAGTAGTAATGTCAACTTATATTTACAGTCAAATACTATGCATACTGTTCTTTGCATACAAAAATCACCGAGCACGACGACGACACTACAGCTTTTATCCAACCACTAGCAGCTCAACGCGGTTTCACCTGCGTACTTCCCATTCCCGTGGCAGTACGGTCATAAATTATACCCGATGTGTTATTCTGATATATAAGCTATATTATAAAGTTTCATTCAAATCCGTTCAGTAGTTTTAACGTGAAAGAGTAACAAACATCCATCTATCTGTCCATCCTTCCAAACTTTCACGTGAATAATAATATATTACATTGTTACAAGCATACTGATATCACATATAAAATACATGAAAGTCTAGTTTTATGTACTCTCTGTATATCAATGTGTGTGTCAGCGCGAATATAAAACACACTCACCCGGATTAACCTCCCTGTAGGTGGCGACACCGTACGCGTAGATGAGGTTCTGGAAGGCGGAGGTGAACTTGTTGGTGCGGTTGTAGGTGGGCGGGTCCTCCAGCGTCTCCATGCGGTTCAGGATCGGCGGCACGCTGCTGCCGCTGCGCTCCTGCAACCATCACCACATTTAGGATACCGTTCTTTAGAATGAGGAAAACGATCGTCCGTTTCGCCTGTCTCTGTCTAATCCCTACTAATATTATAAACTCGAAAGTAACTCTGTCTGTCTGTTACGCTTTCACGCCTATAGTAGTAGTGACACCTGATTTTTATAAATTTTAGTACACATAATATAAACCAGAGTTTGAGAAAGGACATAGGCTATTTGTTATCGGAAAAAAAGGCTTGGAGAGGTTTGTTTGAACGCGCTAGTCTCAGAAACTATTGGTGGGATTTGAATGATTCTTTCAGTGTTAGATAGCCTATTAATCGAGAAAGGCTGTAAGGTATATACCATCCCGCCAAGTCGCCGTTATAAATCATAGTTAACGCAGGCGGAGCTGCGGGCAACAGCTTGTTTAGATTATAAACTTATATGGGGTCTGTTTATATGGAATCAATAAAGCCAATGTCAAAACTAAAACCTTCTCATGTTACAATATGACATTCTCTCTACCAATCAGAATCTATGAACCCGTTGATATAGCATCAAAACTGTAACAAGATAATTACATCCTACTAGGGAGGCCTATGTTCAGCAGTGGACGGATAAATGCTGATGATGATGATCTACTAAGACCCAAGATTTTAAAAGAGGATTTGAGTGATTTGGTAGCTATTACATATATAAAAAAACATAACCACTCCAGACTCCGCATGTAAATCTAAGTTACCGCCAGCGATGCGGTACATCTAATACCATATAAACGTACCGTGCCCTTCCTTAAGGCCAGCTGGATGGTCTCCATGTCCAGGACGGGCACCCAGCACTCGGCGATGAGACACTTCTGCGTCACGTCCAGGTTGAACAGGTTGAGGGTGTGGTAGATGGCCTTGATCTTGCGCACCTTCACGAACCAGTTCTTGATGTTTTTGGCCGCAGCCACCAACACCCGGTGCCTGTGGTCTTGGGTTTGGCCAAGGACCTAAAATATATTAATATGGTTAGTTTGGAGCTGAGCTAGGCTAGATTTAGCTTACTCGATATATTTATTTAGCTTTATTGTATTCTTATCCCATCTTATTAGATGACAACCACGGTGATAATTGGTATATTTTCAATCAAAGATCATATTATATTTATGCATCTAGAATTTGATTGGAGGCTCCATGACGCGTCGTGGCATTTCTATACCAATGGTGTTTCATAATTCATTCACTTGTTATAAATAATTATGGAAATTGTTCTTCTAAATTGAGATCGGCAGATTCGAATGCAATGCCCGTATCATTTTAAGAGATAATTGGATTAATCCCACCAAATTAGGATTTTTTTCATAAATAATTAGATAAACAACTGATCAGAAAGTGGACACGCTTTAAATAAGTCTCAACTCTAGAGGTTATACAATCGCCTAGATTGTATATAACCTAATCTTATTAAGGAAAATCATTATCAATGTTAGAATAAATATTCAATTATTATAACAGAATATAATATATGTCCACTATATCGTGCCAAGGCTGTGTGTACAACCATAAACCCGTCCGCCATGTGACACGTAATTACGACGATAAAATTGGTGATCACACGCCGAGATAATCGCAAAAAGGCCGACGTAATGACCCGCGCTAAAACATCATTACCTAAATACATACGATACGATCGCTCAAGAGTTTTGATGACAGTCAACATTATTTGAAGGTGGCTTCGGGTCTTACCTAAATACATATTATGTAGATGCATCTATTATAGTTTGACATGAAATCCGAGTATAACTTATTACATATTAATTAATTTTAAATATCTCATTCGAGAGTACATATATTTCTAATCTCAGTCTTTGATTAAATGTGGACGGTGGAAACTGGACGGTCATTCCTTATTGTATTTTTGTTTATCGGGGCGTTTGCAATAAGTTTAGTTTACAAGCTATTGAAATGTTTGACAACAAATAGCATGACTCTGTCTACTTTTTAAAAATATAATATGTCCTGTGCTCTTTTTAAGAGCTTTAACCCTATTTAATATCTTCCTCCAAATTAGCCTACGCTAGTTTTTACCTTGTACTTACACTTTTTACAATACTAAAGATGTTCTAAATTATACTCGAGGCCTTAAACATTTCTCAAATGATTTACCGTATTAAGATCCTCAATCCTCGTCATGACCCCCATGGCCATCTCCCGGCGGTCTGCGGGCGCCTCCGGGCACGGGTAGAGCGTCGCGCGGAAGCCCTCGCATATCTTCTTCACGCGCGTCTTCAACTGGTCTCCTTGGAAGAATATGATGAACACCGACTTGTACACCTCATCCGACTGTAACCAAATTATTACACGAGATTATAATATGATAAATGTACTATTACACCAAAGATACAGAAGTACATACGCGTATCTTTCTTTACCCACGATGGAGTGTTCATAAAAGTATTCAGAAAAAATAAATAGAAACTACTTTCTCACGGAATTAACATTTGGATTTAATTTTTTTTTTAATATTTTAAGAATAACATGTATGTATAACATCCTACTATTATATTATGAACGCGAAAATTTGTGAGTATGGATGTATGTTACTCATTCACGTAAAAACTACCGAATGGATTTTTATGAAACTTTACAATGACATAGCTTATACATCAGTGATCAGCCCCTTGATTCTGTAAGAGTCACGTCTCGGCGGACAGTGTTGACGTTGCTAGGGTGTTTGATATGGTTTGACAAGCTTAGTGAATACCAAGTTGAATTCACAGGGCTGTCACAGTGTTACGACAGCGCTGCGTTTCTTACAGAATAGCACTGCAGAATAACACATAGGCTATAATTTATCACCGTACTTCCACCCGAATTGGAAGTACGTGGGACGCTGCTAGTAATGTAGTAAAAGGCGATCGATTGCTAAGAATAAAAAGGTGGAGTTCTAGAAGCAGTTTTAGTTTGTGGTCAAACAGTACGTGTTTTAGAACTGCTAAGCAGTATTTATCTCTATTGGACAGGATCACTTAGAAGGTAACATGATCGCCCACTTTGGAGGAGTCTAGGTCATATATTGTAACGATTTTAAAGTTTGTCGTTCGTCATATTACCGTCAGCTACACAAACATTTATCGGGCAATCCGTCATCTCCGCGTGAAAGGAGTGTCAAGGATGTATACGTTTACAATGCGTCGTAAACGGTCGAACCTTGAAATGTATCTATTATTCTGGCTAAAATACATGAAACGCAAAATTTTATTTCCAAAGCTAATTTTACTATCGCATTTTCATAGCTTGTGTTTGTTTACATCGATAGACGTGTTGATATATTAGATGTATTAATAAATTCGCCATTTTAAAAGTTACACTGCTGTTTTTAAATTCCAGTACCTGGTTGACCGAGCATTTGCTCGGTACCCTTAGTAAAATACGATGAAATTTTTCTTCCAAAAAAAAGATCTTAAAAAAAATTTAAAAACAAAATCGGGCTGGAGATTCGAACCAGGCTCGATGGGATTTATCTGCCTAATTTCCCACTAAGCTAACATGACATAAGTACTAATTGACAGCGAAATTTACGTTTGCATTCTAATCATATTTTATCGTTGCCCAAAACACGGATAAAAAAAGTTTTCTAAAAATCTATTCTAGCTAGATCGATTTATCGCCATTTTTAACCCATGTATACAAAATTTCATGAAAATCGTTGGAGCCGTTTCCGAGATTCAGATTCTATATATATATATATACAAGAATTGCTCGTTTAAAGGTATAAGATTATAGCTACGTATTTTCATTTACAGATTTGTGTAGACTTCGGTATACTCACAAGAAGTATTACACTAGTTACTTAATTCTTATGAAAGCAGATAACATTTACTTGTTTTGTATCGGTATTGTTCGATTATACTCTCATTGCTAATTATCGAAATTTATTTAGAATATTCTGGTAGCATATTATTGAACTATAAGGCTAATTAAGGATTTCAAGTAGCGATTAGATTAATACTGATTTGCAGGTCACTTACCGATGTGGGATCTTCCAATGGTGTATCGATCTCCGCCTGTCTGAGGAACACATTTCCTCTGCAGGCCCTCCATAGCATTCGTTCGAAGGCGGGGATCCTCTCGCGAAGTATCACGCCGGCCACGAAGCTAATAATAAGGACACGTTTAGTGGAGATATTGGGCATCCTTCCATATTATTACCACTAGCAACTTTTCAAAGGGCTTTCCTTTTGTCTCTGTTCTTTTTTTAAATAAAGCCTTAGTACTAGGCATTGACTCTATCTATATACATTAGAATATGATTTGGGAAAGGATGGCCTTTTGAAAAAAGTATTTTTATATACACCTACTTACACCAAATAAGTTTATGAAAATAAAACCAAGGATACAACATAGAAACCAATGAATACCTTTTTATAAAGTATCTACTAAAATAGAAATAAATTTGCATATATTTAAAGCAAATTCAATGTTAATGATAAAATTGTAGTGTTATATTTTACAGTTTTTGTAAAATGTGTAAGAAAAGATTATTATAATCGATTCAGTAAATTTATTTAAAAAAAAAATTATTTATTTTTAAAAAAAGTAGGCTTTTTTTAAATAAATCCTAGCATCCAATCATAATATATATTTTTGTATTTATAATAATTTATTTAGGTGTAATAATAATGTAATAATGGCTGTATTATACTCTGCAATAACAATATTTTTTATGGATCTATTCTTAGAAAATTACAGTAGTGCGGCCACTGTAATTTTACGCGTTAATATTAATAAGTCAATCATTGCGTTTACGCATCTCTTACACGCAATGTACTCAAAATACAGCCATTATGGGTGAACACAATTTAATTTATATTATTTCTAACACTGGGACACCGTTATCGCCGGTAACTTCGCCAAATAACATCACAATCTCAGACTTAATAAAAAAAAATATTAAGTCTAAGATCAAAATATATTAATATTTTATTTCGAATTCAAAATGGTGTAATGATTTTACGTTTTGTTTCTTGATAAGTAGCTAAACCTCTATTTGGCTATGACATTTTGTTTTTTGGCGTAGTTGTGGACATCGGCGGCGTCCCTGCGAACATTATGCATTACAGTTTGTAGACCAGATATATTTTATTCCAATAGCAAGTAGGTATAGCATATTTACAAAAGTATTCCGGTAATCTCAATGTTTCTCAACATATGACGTATTGTTCAAGAATTATTCAGTCAATACGCCGTAAAGGAAATTTATTTACAAACTGCACATTATGTGGAGACAATGGTTCGGTTGTTTCACTTAATACAAAAACGAGTGCGATTTTATAAACCACAACTTATTTATTATGAGTATCGATATGTTTGCGAGGTGAAATATACCATAGAGCTCTATACAATACCAAGTAATAGAAATGAATAGATAATGTGGAATAATAGAATATTTTATAGCACATACGGACACGCGGCACTTCGGATACCAAGACGTATATAAGATGAAGCAAAACTATTCTTTAGATAACATTTTCACTACTCTGGAACTACGTTCTGTCGTTATAAAATTGCTGCTAATTTGTGCATAATTGATCTGAAATCTCAATCGATACTTAGTCCGCCGAATGAATATTTTTTTAATGTCATTTTAAAAAGACCGACGACACTTTTTTTTTCGAAAGTACCTATGCTGTTGGCCTTAAGGCCTTAAAGCTTCATCGGAAAAGTAGATGAGCAGATGGCACATCTAAGAATAATGGGCTACTAATAGTTTTAGAAGATAAGTATTTACCACCTCTCATATCACAATCTGAGTGTCTAAGCATCCAGATTAGAACTCGAGAAGTTACGTGTCGCCTCAACGTTTATATACTGGGAATTAGGGCAAGAGAAACATGGAAATTATCAAAGTCTATTCAGTAACTTGTAGACCAATCTTTACCTATTTCTAATACATATTGCAATGATTTTGCCAGACTTTATGCTAACAAACGCTATCTTTCTCGTTCCGCGTGGCCCACTTCTATGTCAGCAAATTAACTCTTAAAAATTTCAATCATAAAAACAACACATATAGAGATAATGATAGCCCGCTACTGACATTGAAAGAATATCTTATCAAAGCGAAAGTTAATAGTAAATCACATTTTTTTCCACTGTGAATTACGTGATAAGGCGTAACATTCGTAATGAGTTTTCTATCGGAGATAACAATCGTGAAGGATGAGGTCTGTTATGTAACCGCGACGTCACGACTATCTGTAATTAATTATATCATCTCTTGTAAAATTATCGATCTCGATGGTTTCACAATCGCGATTTTAGCCGAAAAAGAACCTTCTAGTGCCCAGATTCTTCGGCAAAAACGCTCGTTTTCAAAAAATAAGCTGAAACCTATATTGTGTGACATTATATCAATTTGACACAAGTATTATTTCTTTTTTTATTAGTTGGCAAACTGACAGACGGCCACTTGTTGGTCGACGTCGCATATGAACATAAACTATTTTTTTTTCCTTTTCCGAGACATAGGGTGTTAAGACTCGGTGCCAGTAATTATTGCCGAAGGCGTCGCCTCGGGGCGCTCCCGGAAGCCCAAATTTTCACATTAGGTATATTTGAAATATCATTCTATTCTTGGCTATAAATTGACATTAATAGATACACATTACTTACATTTTTTATAGTCTAGTCGACCGAAAACACTACAATTATGGGGCATTTTAACAAGACACTTTCAATGTTCTACAGTGTCATAAAATAATGTTAGGCCACAGTTTTACAACTCCCGTAACTGTGACTAACAAGTTTTTCGTGACTATAAATTTTACTACACATACCACGACACACAAGTGTATTAAATAGTTTAAACAATGTCTGAGAGATCGGCTATATGTTATGTATGTATACTTTATTGTTATTTAGCTCGTTTCAATGGCGTAAATGTTAATAAAAAGGAAGAAATATCCTGAGGAAACCTGATGATGAGATTAAGTCTTTGAATTAGCTGATGAACTATGGACAATACCCTCCTCGTCTGATCTCGAGGAGACCCGCGCGGCTATAGGGTAATAGGACGATGATGATGAAATGTAAACTTAATGAACTTGTAAAAAATGCTCGAGTCATGAAAAAAATACACATAATGGTACCGGGTTTTCCTGCTTCGACTTTTAAAAATCTGTGTGGGTTTTTATACATCGTGTTCTTCGAATTGTTTTTATACGATATTCTAAAGTGGATGCTTACATGATTTCGTACTCAGTAAAATAATAAAAACAATACTTAGAATATAAACATATTTCTTTAAAATTCCTATACGCCTCATGACTTTAAATGAGAAATTCTTATATTAATAAGTATAAAAATATATATTTAAACAAAAAACACTAACTGTAAAATATTAGGTTATCTCGGAAAAATCTGTATTCAGGTTAATTATTTCAAAATGTAACTGATTGAATGTACCGTAGGTCCTTGATGAAAATTCATATTTTAGCCATTTCATTGTAGTGGCTATTTTAAAATGGATTCAGGCGTCTTATTGGTGTGGTCTAGTAGTAGTTATTGAAAAAGGGGAACAAGTTTACAACGTTGATAATAAAAGTTTAAACTTCCCAGACATAAAATACCAAAGTTTATCAAAGATAAATGTGGGTTTTGTTATTTACAAACAAACAACAACAAAGTAAACAAAGTAAAAGTAAGTTCTTCAAAACTTAAATGTTGTATGAAATTTTAAAATACAATTTCATAGCAATAAAAAAAAAAAAAAAAAAAAAAAAAAACAGCATCAGCATATTTTTCCCATTGAATTACTAAATATCCTTATTATTATTTGTTCATCATATTAGGCTCTACCCCTGACTAACGTTCTGTGTTTTCCGTTTATTATGTACTTTCCCATAATTGGCCTGTCAATGAATTTAGAATGAGTGTTAATTTATTTAGCAAATACATTTTCGGTCATTGTATACACAATGAATGGACGGCAACAATAGTTCAGACCTTCAGATTGAATGTGAAAACCTACAGAAATAATAGAATGTCATTTATACTTTAGAATATTATCTAGTAAAATCATTTAAAGTTGTCACCAAGGCACGTAAAAAAAAAAAAATATTATGTGATACTTAATAAATTATAATAAATACGTGTATGTTATTAGCTTACTGAAAAAAAAGGCAATTTACTGAATAAATATTGGTAAAATTTTATCAAGTAACTGATTATTTTTGTAAACGAACTAGAGTAGTAGTAGCTTTCAGAACTAGAGTAGTAGTAATTGTCAGCCCTATGCTATGCTCATCTTTTATTATATTAGACAAAGAAACTATAAAATAACTTTGAAATAAAGATACCAACGAGCCTATAGAATTTACAGAAAGAATTAAACAGTTCAATAAAGCTATATAATCCAAAATTAATTCCACGAACTGGAGAAAACTAATTCACATTTCATCCATTTGTCTTTTATTTGACTGCCAAAAAATCTAGTTTATTTCTCACAACCGACAAAGCTAAAACATAATACATGTATTATGTCAATTTGTTATTTTCAAAAGGACAACGCACAAAGCCATGACCAAACGACAAATGTATCTCTTTAAGAAATAATAGCTCGTCTCTATTGTTCAGTATAGTTAAGAGTGATATATTATGATTACGCACATTGCAAGGTCTATCATAGTAACCGGTTGTACCCACTAGAATACTTCAAAACCTTAAATTAACACTGATCGCTGTGGTAAATTTCACAAATAAAACAAAAAATCATATTCTGAAATGTCAAAGAAATGAAATATTATCGTCAAAGGCAATTTCGTCTTTTCTTTTTGTAGGTCGATGGCGACTCCATGCAGCATATTATGCTCTTACCTACTTGAAACTCTCTTGTGCACATTTACCTATGTTATTATTTTTTATAACGCAGCGAAATCCTATAAAGATGTAGACAGGATCTTCGGGTAGATCCTGACCCTATGTGGTATTTACACCTAGGAGTGGGAGTGCCTACCCAAATTAAAATCATTGCGACAGATTCTTATCGCTTTTTGTGGCTCTCGGATCTGCAAGCAACAGCACACCTTAGCGACAGACTGGCCCAACGAAGACCAGACCACTCCTTGTAAGGGTGGACTGCCCAGCCACCACTAAGCAGTCCCGTGACGTCGTGCCATACTGGGTCAGGTTCCCAACCTGAACTCGACACGAGTACAGGGGTGTTACTGGAGACGCATTAGCGATATTCGTCACCTACGGGGATACGCCTCGTCACTGAACTCCTTCTGAGACATTACTGCCTCGCAGTAGGAGACCACCGCCATCCAGAACTTGTCGTCACAGAGCATCGATGATGATGCTCAGCAGAAACAAGTCCCCTCCGATGACTGATGTCGGATCGCGACGTAGCGCCGCCCATCTTGGTACACCTTGCGGGTGTGCTGGGCCGAGTTCACTGCAATGCACAATCTTGACTCACTGTCACCGGCCTGTGGGTCGTACGGCACATAATATCACCAAAGCAACCATGACTGATGAGTACCTGTCTCAGATGGAAGGTGAGTGGTTTGCGCTTACGGTGCATCCTCTATGTTATTCTTGTTTAATGTACAGCTAATTACAATAAATAATACAACATTGCAATGTGCAAAATATAATACATATTTCCAAATTTGCCTGTTGAATGATATAGCAATACTAAAAATATAATACATATCTATCAATGGAAAATAACAGGAGTGATTAGGACTGTCGTTGCTCATGTATTTTTTTTTATTTATACAGGAAAACTATTGGTAAACATGTATGACCTGTTAGTCATATGTTTTGTAAGGAAACTAGAGGAAAATCGGGTTTTGCATATTATCATCTTTCTCGTTCTTAGCTTCTCTAAGATTTTTTAAATGATTAAGGGCTAAAAAGCTATAAAAATAATAATCTTATAATTAATGCAACACATCATAACCAAGAATTGTTATTTGGCAACAATTTATGGATTACACTGCAACTAATTACTAAATTAAAGACTGATTAAATAAATTAGTTTCATAATCGATATATCCTAGTCTTGTGCATCATTAAATTATTATATTTTTATTTTCAATAACCAGATTTTTTGGTTTTTTTTTTCATCAAAGCTGTTGCAGATAGGACTATTCGAGTACAAGCACTTCCAATCAGCGTGCTTAATGATGACCCTCCAGTTATAAACATGCTGACACTTTCAATTAATTAGGTATAACAATACTCTCATAAAATATTTAATCATGTATGTTCAAACGTTATCATTAAAACAGCTTCTATATTTATGGTACTCAAATGTGAGTCATATTATATTCATAAAAGGTCTACAATCGTTTTATATCTGAATCAAGCGGAAACTGTAAGTATTTATTCACATATGTTCATATCGTCAGTCGTCACGCTGACAGATGACTAACCCGCCTGACGATGCTCAAGCAAATAATCACAGTAATCATTTCTACCACTTTATGATATCCTAGTACATACTTCCAAAAACATACATTTGTATCTTCATGGTTTTGAATTTATCGTTATCGCAATAGAAGTCCCGAAGACTGTCAACTAACTCTTGACAGCCGTGAGAATCCGGCAGAGCAAGCAACCAGGCATCTAAGCTAACATTTAGCAGAAACCTGGCATATATGTATGATGTAGCAAAACATTATCGAGAAAACAATATGAAATTGTTGTCGTGTGTTCATGCATTATATGATATAAAATACAGTATAGACATAGTAACCGAAATAAGCGTATTAAGTAACGTTTAAAGTAATATTCTCGACACAAAATGATTTATAAGGTAATTCCCATATCGTATCATAAGCTCGTCTGGTTTATTTTGGATTTCCTCAATCATATGCCACTTCTCAACCAAAATGAAGCTCTATTTGATGGACATTAATGATAAGTTTCGAATAAAACTTACCAAATTTGTTTATTTAAAGTATTTTCAAATGTACGACTTTTGCATTTGAGTGCAAATTAGTTTGTTTTCTCGCAAACTATAGGGGCGTTTCACCTTGGCACCATACCAAGTGAATGTCTGGGCTGTTAATATTCCGACTGGGTTAATACGCGAGGTTCCAGACTACAGAGATATGATGTCAATACATAAAGTTATGTAACGACAAGAAAAAAGAAACCAGTATTATTTTTAGTATCAACTAAGCTTACATGCCGTCAACATCATTGCATATTTCCTTTTTGTGGTTTAGAAGTTTTTTATACCTAATTGTATTCGGAGGTCAAAAACTGAATAGTCGTTTGGTTAGTTCCCAGAGCTGGGTTCAAATCCCGTCTGGAAAGTGGAATGTACAAAGAATTTGTGGTATTTTATTATTGTATGCTACCTACAATACATAAAAATTGTTTTATCTAGCCCCTATGTCATATCTATAGTTTAACGTGATGAGAATATTTTCAAAAGTAAATTGTTTACGTATAAATTATTAATAATATTAATATATACTATTATATAATAATATTTACGTCACTACTTCTTTTTTCCTTATCTAGACATTTTTTTATAAAAAAATTTTTTACGAATTAGAATTCCGATGCAGTAGTCGTTCAGTGATACATTTTCGATGAAGACATTAATCAATATGGTTCAATAAAGAATTCTCCGTTGGTACTGTATAAAGAAATTAATAATGAGCACTGCCCTTGTGAAAATTTCTAAACATAAGCAAGAAATAACGAAGTGGTTTTTTTTCGCGTCCGCGGCGACTGCAAGCCCACAGCTTCTGAAGAATGTACATAATACATATGAAAAAAATATTAAGCACATATCACGACGTGTTTTACGCCCAGGCCATGCGGAAAACTAGAAGAATCGCGCGGGCCGTGGCAACGTTTGTCGATAATGCCTTTAACCGCTTTGCAGAACCGGTCAAATAAACGGTCTCGTGAGTTTAGAAATAAAACCGAAGTTCCATCTCCGCGACGGACGCGGGTGAAAACCGCTTCGTGAGTTCTTAATTTCACCAACCGCTGTCTCCACTTCATATAAATTGTAAAATTCGTTCAGATGATTTTTTAATACATTTCAAATTAAAAAAATGAAGCATGTACAATGACTGGAAAGTAAAAGTTTATTTAATTTTAATAATCATTGCGGATACGAAAATAAGTGCAAAACAAATAACAAGTAACATGTGTGACATGTGTATAAATGTAACATGTTCTTGAAATACGGAAAAATGAAAAAAAATCAACATTGGGAATTACGAAGCAAAGCCTATGTTATCTTAAAACAAACAAAATAAAATGTAATGTCAACTATTTATACGCCACCGTATTGTGTTAACTGTAAAGTGTTAAGTTATAAAAAACTCTTTATTACATAAAATCGGTAAGCGATGAACAAATATTGTCAAAGAAGACATTAAAATTTATAACTATATATATACTACCTATATAAAATCACTGACGACAATAACACAGGAAGTTACGGAACATAGATCACATCACCAATGCAGTTTACAATATGAATAATAAAAGCTATCCTGGAAACAAAAGTTAAAAATATTTTGCTATCGTAGATAAACAAAACCAAATTGCGGAGAAATTATAAGACAATTCAAAGTAAGAATTCTGAAGAAAGAATATACGGATCAAGCAAATAACAGACTATTACTGCACATTAGATACCAATTGACATAACACTGAAAATGTATCAGTCACGAACGCAAAGGTAAACGTCCGCGAACACAAACAAACCGTTAGTAGACCAAAATATTGTACTAACGGTGATGCTATGATGGGGTTACGTTAAAATAAATCTTGTCACATTAGTGTAATTGTTTGGTCATTAAACATATTTTAACTCCGAGCTACTGTGCGTATTTGTGAAACAGATAATGTCAGAATATTAAACTTTAGCTTCAAGATAAAAAATAAATAAATAATTGTGCAGCTTTTTTTTTAATTTGCTGAATCAATGAGAAGACATGAATCAACCACCAGCCAGGCTAGTTTTATGTACATAGAAACAAACTACATTATGATGACAGGAACCTATGGAATTGATATTAAAATGATTCTTGCGGAATAAATTATGGAATCAAGGTAACACATTATTTGACAAAGTCACGTCAAAGTTATCCTATATTCTTTGAAATACGTTCCGGACGAATATCTCCACTGATATCATCAATCAATAACCAAAAAACTAAAGCAAAAACTCTGCTATAAATGGTATCCTCTAATAAAACTCCTTAGCAATACATACGTAGATTAATTTTGTTTGATAATAATATGGTATTGTCTATATTTTGATTGATATCAAATGCTACTTTATCTCGATATATTATGATTTCATCGCAATCACTTCACCATCAAACAAGGAAAGACGATAAATCTTCACGAATCAAAAAAGTGATCACCATGCATGTGCTTGATTCCCTAACATTTATAAAGATTTCGAAAATCAAACGGAAAATATGGGTATATGTTTAAACGGAAAATACCACAAAGTGGGTCAATATATTTTTTTTGAAAGATTCAAACTAAAATTACTAAAAAATACCAAACTGTCCGTTAAAAAAATAAAATAATAAATTTAAAAAAATCACTTCAATATGAGATCGCATTGAAAGGGGATTATGTGTAATATAAAAGTGGTCTTGTGAGACTATTAACGTATCGCAAATATCGCAATGCATATAAAACTACTAAAGAATTTCACTGTTTACAAAACAATAAAGAAACTATTAAAAATCACGACGTCAAAAATATAACAAAGTCCTTCATAGTATAAAAGAACATAAGAAAAGAACTGTGTACATGTGCTATTTAAAGCGATTTTAAAATTGCTTGTGTTATTAATACTAGCTCTTGGAGACTCTACAATAGCGCTGCAAATAACATAGGAAACAACTGAACTCTTATCATACACAACGATACATCCACTAGCGTAGGATATCGATATAATTTATACAGAGTTTTATTGAGATGACACATGTGACATGTAGTTATGTTTGTATAAAAGAAAACGGGTGCGTCGTCGTTTTAATTGTTAATCACAATAATTGCACTCAAAAATATATTTTATAAATATCATCTGAACGAATAGTACAATAAACTTATAAATATAAAATTAATATCTAAGACACTCGTACTAAGACGCTGTTAGAATCGATTTTAAAGAAAGTCGATTTGTTGTTTTGCAATGGCACTGTTTCCATACTATGCATTATACCGTGAACAGAATAATAATCAAGTTGAAAGCAAGGTAAACATGTCATCGCGAAACACAAAATACTTCCAGCATTTACAAAATTCGCACCTATTCCATTATCTATTCTTGAAGTCCAAAGTACCTTAACATAATGCAAGACGGTCAGCGGACACTTGCTAGAGCGAAGTGTTAAAAAGCAATGTATACCGTTAGAATGCTAAGGTAGAAATGAAAACCCATTGAATTGAAACCATTTCAAAAATATTACATACACTGAATTCAAAATCTTTCAAGAAACATACGTTTATGTATGTATATAAAAATATTTTATGAAGAAGTAGTTTCAATTCGAAAGAAACAGAAATAGTATAGATATCCATCACCAATATTAGCCCCACAAACACTACTACCAGCTACGTTAAATGTGTGCATTACTAACCAAGGCAGGAATTCCAGGGATTCTTGTTTATCCCGAAAACTAGAGAATAAATTAAGCAAACATTTTAGTATTGTTATCTTTTAATATTAAAAAATTAACAGACAAATCATTGTATTGAAAATTGATTTCTCTATTAACATCATTATTTAAAAGCTAAAATGCTACATGACGTATATCTGTCATCTTATGTACATGCATCAGTTCTTGAGATATCATTCCAGTTATTGATTACTCAAGTGGCCTATTAGTCATTTCGTTTGTCGTCAACTACTGGATCGTGAACTACGTCAAAATTTTTATATACAAGTTTTACGTCACTGTCATAATTTACAAATTATTAATCACGTTAAAATATGTCAGATATTCACGTGCGACATACATCAGTGTCAACATTTACTATAGAGAAAATCAATTTGCAAAACGCAAACATTGACACTTGATAAAATGTTGTTCATCAAATAATAAAAGTGTCAAGCTAATGTTCATTTGATGAATTAGACCTACGTTCATGAAAGAGCATGATCTTTTGGGATCAATCAGTCTTGTACCTAAAACACCAATTAGTTGGTATATACAACCAAGATGCAACTTCTTTACCTCATATTACAATACTTTTAATTTTATTTACTTTAATCGTTGGCGAATTAAATCTTATAATATTAAAAGCTATATTTGAATGATGGTAGAATTTATAATACTTGGGCGCACGCTTTCATTGCATCTATGTTGTACATATTTCGAATCGGTCAGACTAGTGCTGTATGTACACAAGCATACATACCCTAATTGGACTTGTCCGATCTGTTTGTTCGGATCGTCGGATATCAGGGCGCGCGTCATGGATTCAGTGGGATTGGCACCGCCCTCGTGCTAGCAGACAAACAAAGATGTAGACAGACAAACATCACCCAGATGACGTCACAAATCAAAGCGTACCCATTGTATGATATTCCAGCGTACTTCAGCTTAATAGACTCATTGCTTGTTGTAGTAAAAAAATAGCGCCAACGCGTCTGCAATGTTCTTTATGGTGCATAATTTATCTACTACGTATCAATAAAGCATTTTCAATGTTAGTTTATAGTTTATAATTATTCTACTTTATAGAGTTTATTCATTGCGGTGATAAATATTACCTACTTTTACATAAATATACACAATTCGTGAACTATGCTAAGGACATGATTAAAAACGCATAAAACGCATGCAGAAATGAAAATACAAAAGCATGAACGATAAATTAAAATACACGTATAAAGAAAGATTTACCAAGAAGAATGGACTTCAAAAATAAATGACGTTCAGAAACGTTGTTAGTTAAAACTCACTCAGGCAGCCGTTGATTAACACTCGATAGGATTTGACTAGACCTATAAGCTTCGTATTAGGACGGAAAATTAAAGGGTGACTTCGGTGCTACGGTAAGCCTTCATTCCATCACACAAGAAGTAAAGAGTTGTTATTTTGAAAATATACTATAAACCGACGAACTCCAATGCTTGCCTGAGTGGTGAGCGGTTGACTCCCGATTCAGCGTCACAGTACAAGCGCTGCAAAAATAATGTCTCTCTATGACTTGCTTTGACTCTTACATCATACATCCCTAAAACAGTGCAACAAAAAAAGAGTCAACGCATGTCGGAGAGCGTTTAAAGTTAATCAGCATACCCCAGTTTGAGCGCTTGCCCTCCCGCCATGAGTCCCTCCTCACCCAGGAGTGTCACTTGCTCTTCTTCTCGCGACGGGTCCGCCATCTTGTGCACAAAAGCGCCAAAATGGCGCCAAGGTAAATAACGGTACAATGTCAATGTCACATTCTCGGCAGTAAAATAATTTTACCGCCGAATGGCTGACCAATTAAAAAAAACTATTATGTACCCATTACGGATTTTCGAATATTTTGGGCACGATAAAAATTGCAACTGAATTGAATGTGGGATAGTATAATGTGATATTGGCTTTGTAGGTGTATTTTAGGTGTGTAAGACTGTATCAAATCATAAGGTACGAGTTTTGTATTGATCGTCAAGTTTGAAAGAAGACCCACGACCTCGATTAAAATAGGAAATGTTAACGATTTTAAACAGACATTCTGTGCAAGTGTGTTAAGTAGGTATAATATTATAGTTATCACAAACATCTCTTTTATATCTTTTACTCCTTTAATTTCATATAAATTATTAATACTAATATAAATTGATATAGAAAAAAAAACAAAGAAAACAAAACAATGAAGATGAATTAAAGAACGATAAGTATTGTTTTTTCGAACTGGAGCTAGTTTTTTTCTACAACAGCAGTTTGTAACAAGCTTCCCAATCAGAATTGAATTCGGCTTACATTTCTCAGAATCTTAAATCATAATCGTCATAAAACAGCGCCCGTAGACGAGAAAATCATTTTTACGAGGTTTAAAATTTACGTTCATCTGATTTTCCATCTAAACTTACAAGGACACAAATTATCTTATCAGACGATTAATTTATAATACTAAACGTGGTTGCTTACGTAAACAACGATTACCATATAGATTAAAATATACGCTTCGATATATTTACTTATCGACGATTATTTTTAAATCATGTGACTTTGTAACAAATTGGTTTGTAATATGAGACAGTAACATGAATACCACTTACTTCATCGAAGAATACTTGCGTTTTTCTTAGAATGTGCTTAAGTTCTGTGAGCTCTAAATAGTTTCTCTTCAGAGCCTCGGCGTTTTGGTTCACTTCGCGCAATTCATTTTCAAGTTTCTCGAAGGTAGCCTAAATTACATAAAACCATATGAGAAAAACTTGTCATATTCAAAAAACAATCTCTTAAATTCAATCATATTTTATTATCACATATAATTGGGATAGAAAAAAATTAATAAAAATCAAAATATTTATAAGCTACATACTGCAATACAGTAATAATCTCGCAAATATAAAGCTTACATAAATGATTGTGACTTTTTACCAAATATTTTCGTGAATAAATAATAAATATTTTATATTAACCCTTAAGTTTGTGAGAAAAGTCAATTTAAATTTAAGTATTTACACGGAAACACAGAGCTAACATTCTATGGTAAAAGTATTTGCCTGCCCATTAATTCTAAATAATGATTCTGAACTCATTATGTCAATGATCCGAACCGAATCTATTACATTATAAAGTCTTTCAATCTATTTTCTAAAAAGAAAGTAATTTAGTAAGTGTTGACAGTATACGAGAATACGTTTTTTATTTGACATTTTAAGGCGCGGTCTTAGCTCAAAACTCACAAAACGGGGTTTTTTTGACGCTCCAGTACGAGGCAACCCAATGAATATAACTAATGCAAAAAATACAGACCATAGAAAAGGGTCTAAAGAAAATGTGTACGGTAATATAATATTAAATATTTGTTTAATATATCCAATAAAAAAATCGTAATTTCCTTCTCAAAAATAAACTAAGACGTTGGAGTTCTCTGTATTTTCAGCGGTAACAACATATTTTTTTGTAAGAATATAATTAGAATATGATTTTATGAAGAATTCGTCCCAAAAGATATTGAATTTAATGCGTATATTCTGAGTTATTAAAGAAAAACCCGCAAATTAAATGTTTATTTACAACATGGTTACACTTCTGCTTTGCAATTTTTAACCTTATTCAATGTGTGGTAAATGTAGCATTAGATTACGCGGTCATGTTCAGTTCTCGGGCGACCCCCGAGCTGATAGGTCCTGTTACGGACGGTCTTCTTGTGACATAAAACTTTGTGGTTTATATGTAAATTGTAAAAAATTATTGGAATATTTGGGAAAGTATAGGATGGATAATAAGGCTATAATGTTTTTTTGTTGAAATATACGATATTGTGTAATTTGAGTAATTGCACAAACATAACATTCTAAATCCAAAAACATATTGTGGCATTCTATTTATATGCGCATAGAATACATATTTGAATGCGCTAGGTGCAAGCGTGGTTTGTCTGCTACGTCGATCGACCGTATCGGTCATGGCTTGCATAGTAAACGTAACATGAACGACTAATATTTTGTATAATATCATGTTTTCTTTTTAAGATCAACAAAACGAATCATCATCATCCTTTATCCGTCCACTGCTGAACATAGGCCCCTTCTAATGATTGCCAAGACGACCGATCTACCGATCTCTTGCCACTCGAATACAACAAGAACAATATACCATCATCATCATCAGCCTTTATCCGTCCACTGCTGAACTTAGACCTCTCCTAATGAACGCCAAGACGACCGATCTACCGATCTCTTGCCACTCGAATACAACAAGAACAATATACCATCATCATTATCATCCTTTATCCGTCCACAGCTGACAAAATACAAAATATTCAATAAACCAAATTTGATACTTAGCAATCATTTTTTACCACAATAAATTTTTATGGAATTGGTTTATTTCACATAAGTACATAGGTAGACGAAATGTTGGTTGATCATTTTAACCAGGTGGGAAGACGTCCTCTCTCGACGTTTGCTCACTTATCATCATCATCATCAGCCTAAATCCGTCCACTGCCGAACATAGGCCTCCCTCAATGAACGCCAAGACGGCCGATCCCGTGCTACTCTGATCAGGCAGCAGTGCCGTCGATGCGACTTCATCATCATCTGCGATTGTCAATCCGCCTGCTCAGCGTGGCAGTTATGAGCAAAGGCGAATTACAGATAACAGCTTACTTACATATAATAATTGTTAGTAAAAACCACACATCTTTAGTAGTGAAGTGTTTGCTCACTCATCATCATCATCATCATCAGCTTAAATCCGTCCACTGCTAAACATAGGCCCCTTCTAATGATTGCCAAGACGACCGATCTACCGATCTCTTGCCACTCGAATACAACAAGAACAATATACCATCATCATCATCAGCCTTTATCCGTCCACTGCTGAACTTAGACCTTTCCTAATGAACGCCAAGACGGCCGATCCCGTGCTACTCTGGGCAGCAGTGCCATCGATGCGACTTCATCATCATCTGCGACTGTCAATCCGCCTGCTCAGCGTGGCAGTTATGAGCAAAGGCGAATTACAGATAACAGCTTACTTACATATAATTATTGTAAGTAAAAATTATACATCTTTAGTAGTGAAGTGTTTGCTCACTCATCATCATCATCATCATCAGCTTAAATCCGTCCACTGCTAAACATAGGCCCCTTCTAATGATTGCCAAGACGACCGATCTACCGATCTCTTGCCACTCGAATACAACAAGAACAATATACCATCATCATCATCAGCCTTTATCCGTCCACTGCTGAACTTAGACCTTTCCTAATGAACGCCAAGACGGCCGATCCCGTGCTACTCTGGGCAGCAGTGCCATCGATGCGACTTCATCATCATCTGCGACTGTCAATCCGCCTGCTCAGCGTGGCAGTTATGAGCAAAGGTGAATTACAGATATCAGTTTACTTACATATAATTATTGTAAGTAAAAATTATACATCTTTAGTAGTGAAGTGTTTGCTCACTCATCATCATCATCATCATCATCATCAGTTTAAATCCGTCCACTGCTGAACATAGGCCCCTTCTAATGATTGCCAAGACGACCGATCTACTGATCTCTTGCCACTCGAATACAACAAGAACAATATACCATCATCATCATCAGCCTTTATCCGTCCACTGCTGAACTTAGACCTCTCCTATTATGAACGCCAAGACGGCCGATCCCGTGCTACTCTGATCAAGCAGCAGTGCCGTCGATGCGACTTCATCATCATCTGCGATTGTCAATCCGCCTGCTCAGCGTGGCAGTTATGAGCAAAGGCGAATTACAGATAACAGCTTACTTACATATAATAATTGTTAGTAAAAACCACACATCTTTAGTAGTGAAGTGTTTGCTCACTCATCATCATCATCATCATCAGCTTAAATCCGTCCACTGCTAAACATAGGCCCCTTCTAATGATTGCCAAGACGACCGATCTACCGATCTCTTGCCACTCGAATACAACAAGAACAATATACCATCATCATCATCAGCCTTTATCCGTCCACTGCTGAACTTAGACCTTTCCTAATGAACGCCAAGACGGCCGATCCCGTGCTACTCTGGGCAGCAGTGCCATCGATGCGACTTCATCATCATCTGCGACTGTCAATCCGCCTGCTCAGCGTGGCAGTTATGAGCAAAGGTGAATTACAGATATCAGTTTACTTACATATAATTATTGTAAGTAAAAATTATACATCTTTAGTAGTGAAGTGTTTGCTCACTCATCATCATCATCATCATCATCATCATCATCAGTTTAAATCCGTCCACTGCTGAACATAGGCCCCTTCTAATGATTGCCAAGACGACCGATCTACTGATCTCTTGCCACTCGAATACAACAAGAACAATATACCATCATCATCATCAGCCTTTATCCGTCCACTGCTGAACTTAGACCTCTCCTATTATGAACGCCAAGACGGCCGATCCCGTGCTACTCTGATCAGGCAGCAGTGCCATCGATGCGACTTTGTCATCATCTGCGACTGCGACTGCCGATGGAGGATTCAATTAGGATGGGCAGCATTTAGGAAGCTTCGCCATATTCTCACGTCGTCTATACCGCAGAGTTTGAAGACGAAAGTCTTCAACCGATGCGTTCTCCCCGTAATGACCTACGGGGCCGAAACGTGGCCTCTTAATTTACGACTGGTCCGCAAGTTTGCCGTAGCTCAACGTGCTGTGGAGCGTGCTATGCTGGGTGTTTCTTTGGCAGATAGGATTCGAAACGAAGACCTTCACCAGAGAACTAAAGTTACCGATATCACGCGAAGAATAAGCACGTTGAAGTGGCAATGGGCTGGTCACGCACTCAGAAGAACGGATGGCCGATGGGCCGTTAAGGTTCAAAAGTGGAGGCTGCGCTTAGGTAGACGAAGTGTTGGTCGGCCATTGACCAGATGGGAAGACGATCTCCGTGCAGTGGCAGGTCCGCGTTGGATGCGAGTAGCAAGGGATCGGTCGTCTTGGCGTTCGTTGAGGGAGGCCTATGTTCAGCAGTGGACGGCTAATCATCATCGGTTGAAGACTTTCGTCTTCAAACTCTGCGGTATAGACGACGTGAGAATATGGCGAAGCTATCTAAATGCTGCCCATCCTAATTGAATCGTCCTATCGGCTTATTTAGGATACTATTATTATATATTCCACCATACTTTAATAATATTATTACACCTATCAGAGTTGATACACCATGGCCTTAGACATCAGACCATGGGCGTAGCCAGCTTTGGGCTCAACGTGGGGCAACAAAGGGGTTTTTTTAATTAAGCCGTTTGGGCTGCATCTATGCCAATTTGTTAATCTATAAATTTTGAGGGTTTTCGGACCCGCTTTTTGTTTTGATTTATTGATTGATTTGACATAATAACAAAACAAAAATTATGATTGTTGTTAATATTAGAAAAAAATATTTTATGTTTAATTAGGCAGCCTATAGGTGCCAGGGTGGGGCAAGCGCCCCAGCTTGCCCCAGTGTGGCTACGCCCATGCACCAGACAACCGCCAGTTCGAATCATGGCCACGCGATTTATTTTCTTGTGCATTAATTTGATTTTGCCATATCTCCTAAAGTATTCATTTAATTTGCATGATGTAAAGGGCAAAAATAATCTTCATGAAGTGCAGATGCCAATTTACTCATTTAAAATGGGATTCATACCGTATTTGTGTAAATAACTTTCAAACTATCACGTTATAGTTGCCCATTTTTTTAAGTATTAAATGGATATAGTATAATATTCCTAAGAGATAGACATATGTCATCGCGGACTTTTTTGTAGGCCTATTTAAGATATACAATTCCACCATTCATTATTTTGTTATATCTCAAAGGGTTTAGGCAGCGTTTTCGTTGAAAACTCCCAGACGGCCTATTTTTTCCGACACCTCCAACAATTATAGTTATAACTTAGATAATGTATATGTCGCAGTCATCTGGTTGAATCAGTCATTTGATTGTATCACTAGCGCGTTAATTAAATGACGACATTTAATTGAATGACTAGGCCGAACGTTGATTGAAAAAGCGTCGCTCATCGTCCAACTAGATAGCGGATTGTAACATAGCCTTTTGAACAGAGCGGACGTAAAATCAGTCAGATGATTGTAATTTAGTTCATTTTTTCCCACCGCGGCGTTAGTAGTCACTAAAACAAACTTGGCGTAAAACAGCTAGAAACTGATCCTATGATTATAATTTTTTTGTTTTTTTTTACCTAAACTTTCATTTCACAAGGTGACAAAGACTTAAGTTAAAAACTTTCTGGAGTCATAGAGACTTCCATATTTTAATAGATTACTTTTAAAAAAATATCATATATTTTTATCCTATGATAAGACTTTGACTATGATAAGACCAATATAAAATCATAATGTTCATTGCTCATTTTTGTTATGTAAAGGAAGCTACCTTTTGAGTTGCGAACTTATGGTCACTCTAAAAACATTACAAAGTCAATGCTAAATGACGTTCAGTCAAGGCGTTAAACGTCACATTCAACAACTTGACGAGTTGTCCTTTAGTTATTCAATTAAATGTCGTCATTTAATTAACGCGTTAGTGATACAATCAAATGACTGATTCAACCAGATGACTGCGACATATATAAAAACTTAATAAATTATGTACATAAACCTTCCTCTTGAATTGTCCTATCCATGAAAAAAAAACCGCTTCAAAATCCGTTGCGTAGTTTTAAAGATTTAAGCGGTTTTTTTTAATAATATGTAGTGATATGAGTAGGAAATGTCTGATTACTTTGTAAAAAAAATAATTTTATTTTTTGTTTTATTTAACTAATGATTGTAACTATCTATTATAAACATAAAAGTGTATGCATTTATGCTGGTGGTTACGCTTTTTTATTTTGAATATAACACCCATGTTTACTCTGCTCGTTGCGTATAACAATGCATCTTTCTGTGAGCAAAAATGGTTGATGGCGCGTGTGTGTGTGTTACCGTATCGCGCGTAGATATGCGGTTGTGTGAGTGAAATCGCAATTTTAAATCGTACTAAGACCGCGCCTTAAAGCAAAGTAATAAGTTAAATATTTGGAACACATAATATGGAAGGCGTTACGATAAACAAGATATGAAAACTAGGACACCTATAATACTAAATACGTGAAATCAGTCGGACACATGTTCATACTAGAACTACGCTTATATTCTAGAGCAGAGGTTCCCAAACTCTTTTGTTACCTAGACCACTTTCAAAATTTTTATGCATCAGATGGACCCCTTGCTGAGCTTTTTTTTTAAGAATTGGTCGTTTAAAGATATTAGTTATAATAGTATTTTATATAAATTCTCTTAACAAAATATTGATAGCAAGGCGAAGTCAAGCCAACGTTTTGGTTCTTCACTATCGAAACCAAATTAATTTTTTTACGATTATGGACCCCCATTTTTTGTCACGCTCATCGTGGACTTCCTTCGAGTCTTCCGTGGACCCCTGGGGGTCCACCTGGACCATTTTTTGTATGTTTATCATCAAACTACAGGACCAATTTGAAAAATTCTTTCACCATTAGAAAGCTTAATTTTACCCTTTAGCTTTTAATAATCATCAGCAGCCGGAATATTATGTATGTTATACGTGCGATGCTGCGCGTTACAGCTAGTATTATAATATAAACGTATTCGATTTCAATCTTGAAATCTCTTTCAAGTGACGGCAGATAATCATGGACACTTAAATCTTTCGCGATAAGACACGGATGATATATTTTCTCACGGTCTTTCGAAAGAATGACTTTAAATAAAACCGATATTAATAAGCACCAGCATTTATTGTATTTTTATGTTGTTAAGTGTCAAATTATATACAATAATTAACGAATAAACATACAAGAATATCGCGAAATGGCATTTTTTTTCTCTTAGTAAAAACATAGGATAATCCAACTTGTAAAAGATTTAAGATTTTATAATCACAACTTATATGTATAACTTACTAGCTGTTGCCCGCAGCTTCGTCTGCTTTAACTTAGATTTACAACGGCATCTTATTGGGATGACATAGCCTTCGCTTATAGGCTATATACAGCCTTCTTCGATAAATGGACTATCTAACACTAAAATAATCTTTTAAATACGATCAATAGTTCCTAAGATTAAAGAGTTCAAACAAACAAACTCTTTAGCTTTATATACTAGTATTAGATACCTGTAAGGACAAAAGTTTAGTTCTGTAACCCTTTTAGCCTATAGTTGGGATATTTACCTCAAGGTCTATCATCTCCCTGGGCTGTGGTGCTTCAGGACACTCTCCGGGTATCTCCAGCATTGGGATGTCATCACGCCTGATCTCTTTCTCGAGATAACGAAGCTTGCGCTCCATTTCATCACAGCGGCGGACTTCATTGACGAATTTGCGTTGAAACGCGTTTACGTCTGGATTTAACTGAATAGGAAAAATAAAACATGTAGACTGCAGTTGAGCCGGAAATTGTTATCAGGCAAGAATTAAATCTATCCTCTTCATCATTATCAACTATTATCTGTCAACCGGTGGGATGACTGTGCCGCGCTCCCTGCTGAATGGGTACGGCCATCTTGCTAGCATACCCCGTGAAACAATTATACTGCATTATGAAGCAAGACAGACATCTTACGTTAGGATAGGCAATATATAAATAAGTTATTAGGGCTAGTCCCAGGTAAACAAGGCTATTTTCATTGACAACATCAACCACTTACCATCAGATGACACATCTGTCAGTTTGTTTATCCACTGACATAATAAAACTACTAAGAAAGGCCTCTTTCAATGTATGCCAAGATGGCTGATCATCACATTTTATGGGGATATGCAGCCAGCATGGAAATTGTAAGCTCATCTAGTTTTATTATCCTGTTGTTTTGAATGTGGCAACCGCTCCATATCTCTATTAACTCATGGATCATTGGTTCTTTGGCATATTATGTTTAATTAATCTATTATAAAATAGTCTTAATTGTATAGTTTTGTAAAGTTTCAGATTTATGGGCTGTTAGAACTGGTGGTGAATAGTAGAGGGCAAAAGAGAAGAAGATCAGTAGAAAATAAGAAACACTGTGGAAGTTGCAATAACATAGGAATTTCTCATCTCTATTTGGTAAAATTTCAATTAATTTGTACTTCAAAATGTTATATACTATTTGTATTCAAATCATTATTCACTGTCTTTCTTTTCAATATTACATACATCTGATCATTATTTTTTTACTTTTACTTGATTTAATCATTTCTACTAGCAACTCCCTGGGGTTCATGTGTGTACTTTCCGTACTCAGGTATCGGTATAAATTATAGCCTCAAAATAACACATTTTGATGCATAAGCCATAACATCACTAAGTTTCATCAAAATCAATATATGAAGGCTATGTTTAGGATTGATAGATGACTGATGATAATTAAAATAAATATTTTAACAACTCCTATATCATTCCTTTGAAGTAAAATTTTCTAAACCAAAATTATTAATAGGTATTTTTAAAATGTAATCTTGATAACAGTACAAAATTATCAATTGATAATATTAATAAGGAGTGTCATAATCATTTATAATTGATCTAGTCACATGAATTGATTAATTATATTTCAATTGTTCCCGTAAATTATAATTCATTCATGTATGGAAAATGAAATTATCAGGTCATATTTAAAATGGAAATAATTATTAAATAGTAGATCGTTATTATTTATACAGTACAAGTCTTTAAATACTAAAACATAATATTATAGTTTAAAAACAATATTTGATTGGTAATTATTCAAATGTTTTTAATAGATGTTTGCATTAAAGTGAAAGGCGTATTTAATTTCATTGTTTTACATTTGTAACAAGAATAATATTTCGGTCCTATGAAATATATATTAAAAAAAGCAAAGCACACGTCGTTCTAACAGAACTAGGGTAGATACAAAGTTATTAGTCATAAAATAGGAAATCGGAGTACTTAGAAATTAATGTACCCGTTATGAAGATAAATCAATAAAGGGGCGTTTATACTTACATCGCGAAATTGAACCAGCCCTAATTCACCAAGTTCAGACACGCAGGCATATGCTGCTTCACTTTGGAGAAATAGTTGACATAAAGTCATTTCTTCACTTCTAAACAACGACCCCATTTTGCCTAGTTTTATAACACAATTCACAAAATAATTTAACTAAAAATATAGGGCTCGTCGCATCCGCCCGAGAACGGAGTTCTGCCGCGACGAAACCACAAATTATGAAAATCAATCAATAAAAATGACTACTCCTAACTCCACTGTCGTCATCGATGCGCACGCATTTGACGTTTCATATAAATGTGACCAATTACTAAACTCATCTTCAAAGTTTTGCGCACAGAGCACAACTTATTTTTTGTAATTATATCGGTATTATTTGAAGAATAGAAATTAATTTTGCACATAGCTTTTCATATAACTCGTCCATTTATTACACGACATCTGTTTATGCATTTTAGGGCGTTAAATTTATTATATTATCTTCTATTATAAGTATATTAGTTGTTATGTATTTTTGTTTTAAAAAATCAATCTGTACCTATATTATATTGTGATGTGTCATTTACGAAGTAATATTTTTAGATTTTTAGTAATATTATTAGATTTGGTATAAAGGCTACTGGTCCGTTTTTCTAGTTAGAACCAGGTGTTCTAATAAGAACAAAAAGCGAGAAGGCAGGGGAAAACGTCGCTGCACACGGTTGTTTTTTTCCTATTTCCTATTAATTAATTATTATTTCCTATTACTTTCATTGAAGTGGTTTCTATAGTGTTTGTTTCAAAAACTCATCTGTATATATTGAGATTGGTTGACAAATACTGCGAAAAACTGTTGTGGAGTTATTTTCCATAGTTCTGGCGATTCTTTATAGTATTTGTTTTTAAAACTAAATCAATACATTATATGGTGATTTTGGTGGCGAATATTGTGGTATACTGTTCTGGATGGCTGAGATTGGAAGTAATGGTTGATTGGTGGGGCCTTGAAGGACAAACTTGCACTCATTGGCGTTACCCGCCGTTTCTCCAAATTACAAACTACAAGCCGGAACCACACGCTTGCTAAGCCTCAGCATGCCCTCACAAATTCAAACGTGTGGATACAGAGTTTGTCTTGGCTTGCGCAGGTTTGCAAAGGTTTGTGGCCGATCCGACAAGTGTCGGTATTGTGCATAAATCAAAGGAAACAAAAGAGAATTTACCGCAACCGCTTGCTAGGCGTCCACATGCTTGTGATTTGTAGAGGTTTGGAGTTTGCAGCAAGCTACAAACGTGTGGATCCGGTGGAAATAGTTACTTCTTCTTCTTTAATGATAGTTTACTCGGATAGACTTGATTCTCGACATTGGCAATGCCCTAAGTGCAGTGCATAAAAAAATATCACTTTTGAGTTTTGACAATTGACAATCTCCTTGGCCCTTGCACAATTGACAAATGACAAAAAACTAATTTTGAAGCTAACAAAATATCAATGGAAAGAAATATTTGTTAGGTTATAATCCCCGGATAATTTTAAAAATATCCTTTTAAAAGAAAATCATGTTATTTGTTTATTCACTACTTGTACAAGTAACATAATTTGAATAAAAAAATGGTTAGTAAAACTAGAAAATGGTTTAACTCAAGTAACTAGTCAGTTTTTTCTTTAAAATACCTATTATATTTTTAGGCTTTACTGGGAGCTCAACTTGTTATTACGCTGATAATGGTGTCGGTCATACAAAAATTAGGAAACTATTCGTTTGCTAGGTGGTTGTTGTGTTCCCAAGGATTGTTTCGTTATTTGTATCCTGATAATAATGAACTAAAAACATTAGCAGGAGTGCCTAAAGACAAGCCAAAAGGAAAGAAGGGTGCAAAACATGAATCTAATGGTAAACCCGAAACATTTCATATTCCAAGGAATCTTGATATACAGCTGGAAACAGCACCAATTACAGCTCTGGATGTTGTTCATTTGAGATTTTACACAGAGTATATTTGGATTGTAGATTTCTCTTTATATACTGGCATAGTATATGTTATGTCTGAGGTTAGTGATTTTTAAATAACTAGTATAAGTAAACAACTTTGTAAGTATAGGATGTACACTAAAAATGACCTTTTACTTAATTACACTAATAAGGATAAACAAATAATTCTTTTTTTTTTGTTCAGATATATTCTGCTGTATTTCCGCTGAAAGATGAGTTCAATTTAAGTATGGTATGGTGTTTACTGGTTGTGCTATTTTCTTTGTATCCTTTTAAAACAATACTTGTTTAAATAGCATGTATGAGTGAAAATTATGTAAGCAGTACTATTTTGTAATTCTTGATACTTCACTAACTGAAAATAAGTGTAATTTTTTACCATCAATCTTAACTTCATTAACAATATGGGTGAATATTTTATGTCATTGTTACTTATGTCCAGGTTGTTAAATTACTAAAATAAACTAAATCAAGTTCACATAACAAAAGTCTGTATTATTTGTTATTTTTATTGAGGCAAATAAATAAACAATGAAGTAAATCAAGGTAACAAGTAATTTTCAAATGTTTTAATTTCTTTAATTTATTGATTCAGTAAAATATTATTATCACTAACCAAGCAATACTTTACAAGTGAAGAGTCTATTGGTGAGAGATCAACATGTATTGTTGCATTTTGTGTATTTCTACTCATAGCAATGATGGTGCTAATAGTTGATGAGAGAAACCTCGAAGTAGGAGTAGACCCTGCATATGACAGTTTTTATGAGAATGCTTCCAAATTCCTTGAAAATCAGGGATTGTCTTCTGTGTAAGTAAATATTAATATCATTGTCATAGAAAAGTGAGGTTTTTTTTTAAATTAAAATTCTATTTGCGGTAATTAATTGAATAATAAAATGTATTTGACCAATTATTATTATATTACTAGTATATTATAGAAAAAAATATTTAAAACCACCAATAATTACAAAAAATAATTTTCAGGGGTCCAGCTTCTAAGTTGATACTAAAGTTCTCATTTGCAGTATGGGCTGCTATTATAGGTACTTTGTTTACTTTTCCTGGACTTAGAGTAGCAAGGATGCATTTTGATTCATTAAGGTAAAATCAATGTAATATATTATGGTATAAGTTTGCATGTATTGTTATACAAATTCATGTTTTGAATAATGAACAAGACATTCAGTAATATTTTTTCTTAAATTTTATCACCACATAGGCCACTTCACACTGCCATTTTTATAGATGATGCTTATAATATATTACAGGTATTATGGTGAAAGTAAAGTCAAAGGACTGTTGTTGAATTTAAACTTTGCTATGCCATTTGTCCTCACATTATTGTGGATACGACCCATAACAAGACACTACCTTTCTGTCCGGATCTTCAATGGGATGGAAAAGCCACTGTAAGTTGTTATTAATTTAATAATGCTACTTGTATACACTAAATGTTGTATGGAATAAGTTTTTTGTTCATTCATTCAGAATTCTTGTTAGTAAGTTAAGTGAAAGGATAAACATAATTTTTAATTGCTTTTTTGTTACTGTATTTGCTGCCAAATGAAATTTATTTTAATTTTCTATACAAGTAAAATATAAAAAGCCATGTATCGTTTGGTAAAGAGTTGCACAATGCGAAAAAATGTTTGTTGTTCCTTCTGACTTGACCAGGTCATCCAGATATTGGCTCTGTCATAATGGGTTAATTGTTTTGAAGAATAAACTTTGACAATCCGGGTTGGGCAACACATAGACCCACTATATCCTCCTTGTATGGTTTCACTGATAATTGCAATGTTATTTGTAGTATGACCCCTGAGGCCTTCGATACACTCCGCCTGGTTCTGGTAGTAGCAATGGTAATAATAAGAATTGCTTTGATGCCTCGGCAATTGCAAGCATATCTTGATATGGCACAACGAAAATTGGACTTGCAAAAGAAAGAAGCTGGACGGATCACCAACATTGATTTACAAAAGAAGGTAGTATTTAAGATTTTAATACACACCATTAAATAGCCAGAAATGTGAAAGATATTCAGCCATTATTTTTTTATTTTAGATAGCCTGTTAATTTGTTCCAAAAAATAGTTATCAATAAAGTATCCAATTTAAAAGTTGACTTTGTGAGAGGTCCAACTCCTAAATATGATGTTACTGTTTACAGATTGCATCAGTATTCTACTACCTGTGTGTGGTAGCATTGCAATACATATGCCCCATTATAATGTGTCTTTACCTGACACTAATGTACAAGACACTGGGTGGGTATACTTGGACAGGATTATTTTACGAGGGACAAGAAACATGCTCCCCAAAGGAAGTTGTGACCATCGAGGGTATGGAACAATTCCAAATGGCATGGGAGAATTTGAAAATGGTAATTTATTTCTAGATTATTTGATTTAAATCTTAACAAATAGCTTCATTCAAATGGAATTGTAAAAAAAATTAGACCTTATATGATTCAGTTTATTTTCAAAATGGTTGTCCTGTAGGATGTCTGTTGCAGTTATCATTCTGCATATTTGCATACAATTTGTTATCGTTAAAGTGACAGCAAACTAAATAATAGCTTAATCATTAATCAATGTTGTGATGAAAATAAAATTCTCGTATGCATCTTGAGACACATTATATTAAATCTGCAATAATCATTACGAGTCTGTATAGTGAAAAATATTAATTTTTTGGTTTATTTTTATCATGAAAAAAATTATTCACACAGTGATTTATCGATAATAATTATTTACTTCCAGATATTCACGTGGGAGGTGTATCGTGGTGTGTTCGGTTTTGCAACATGGTGGAGTCTGTTTTCAATATTTATCACAACAGCACTTGGTTCAATGTATCAGAACTATTTCCGCATCTTATGATTTTATGTTGAATTGGTCATCCCTAAAAACCTGACAGCTTTATTAAGTTTTAATCCTTAATAACAATTATTCTCCAAGACTTCCTATCTGACCAAATATGGAACATACTAGTTTAGAATATTTTAAAACTACTACTAACTCTAAATCGTTCAAATCAATAGAAATAATTGTGTGTAAAGAATTAAACTGTGTTACATTTATTTTAATTATTATTTTTATAAAAAAAGTTGCCAAATTCTTAGAATTAGTCTCATGTTGTATGTATGTACACTTTTTTCACATATTTTTCTTTGACATATTATGTGTATTATTTTTTAATATTGTATTCAATTGCCCGTCCTTTTTATACATAATATTATTATAAGTGTTGTCTGCTTTTATATTTTTATAAAGGTATCCCCTTAAACAAATCCCTGTGTTAGATCCTACAATGAGCAATGTATTGATTATACATGTTATATGTGTAATAAAACTAGTCACAAGTCGGTCATATTTTTTTTTTAAATGTCATTTAAAATTTAATTTATCTTTTGTCATTAATGCTATTAACATTGTGGTATTCGTTTTACCAAACTCTTTAGAGTTCTTACAGTCCTAACCAATAACCACATTTACAATTATATGTGATTTAAATTTTGTTCTAAGAATCTCTGTGGTTTTGTATTTTATATATATTTTTAATATGAACCTTTATTAAAATTGATATTAGCTAACAGTAAATAATTGATCTTCTTATAGACCAAATTTGTGGTATAAAAATTCAATATTTACATTGAATTCAATTTAAATCTCATAAAAGCAGTCGAAATATATTGGACCTGATGAACCCAGCTGTAAAGGGTTGACAGCCGCTGCAGTAGTAGAATTTATTATTTATGTAGTGTCTAGATAATTCGAATGTCTGTACTACTACTGTACTGTTTTATAAATGTTTTGAAGTTTTCTTCTTTATGGTCATAAGTTATTGAAATGTGTTTGTAATTTATTATAAATTATATTGATAGATTAAGTGAATTTATTTGAAAATGGTTGTTTTCATTAAATATATTTGCAGATTGTTTGTTATATTTTCTATTATATATTTTTAGAATAATAAAATAATTACATGACATGACCAGATAGCTGAGAGATGTCTATTAGAATGTCACAAATACAGAAAAAACATTATATTTGGGGCCTGTTTCACCACCTCCTGATATATATGCTTATATGCTATGCCATACTGTATCTGTCTGTGGATAGCCTATCCAGAACATATTTGACAGATAGAGTATGGAGTATCAGTCAAATATGTTCTGGATAGCCTATCCGGCAATTATCAGGAGGTGGTGAAACAGGCCCTAAATATAATGCTTTTTCTGTATTCGCTATTCATCTTATTGAGTCACTTCCTAAGGACACTAACTGTCAAAAAAACAGACACTTTAGTATTAATGTGACTCCGATAATGGCTGTACACCTCTGCAATCTGCATTGGTGCCATCATTACTTTCAAACTAAAATGGTAAACAGCTTCACTGTTTTGCAAACACCTCGAGATGTACCACTATTTGTACTTATCAGTATAGGCAACACCACGGCAACACTCTTTTGAGTTATGACTGGTCTGGGAAAGTCCTAGAAGAAGTAGCATTTATGGTAGCCCATGGTAGTTAATATACATGGTGTTCTACAAAATCTAGAAAATGTTAATTTTATTACTTTTTTCAAACATGATAGTTTGGAATTGCGTCGTCTTCAGGGGCATACCAACCACCGTATCAGCCGTATCAATTATACGGGGCCCCCTACGATATTTGCCTAAGAACTTCGATGGGAAATGAACGCCTATCAGACCTGTCGATATGTCCAAAACTTTGGTTGGTTGTAATGAATAGGCTCAAAAAGTACTGGACCGATTTCAAAAATTCTTTCACCATTTGAAACCTAATTTATCCACGAGTAACATAGGCTAAATTTTATTCTGGAAAAAACAGGGTTTTAAGATATTTGGGTTTTTCGGACATGAGGTGTAAAAAATCAACCAGAAAAGTAAATTATTTTGCGTACGCTGCCTTAACTATAAAAGATAGAACCATAAAATATTCTAATTAATTGAAGATCTTATAATTATCTACAAAAATGTCCACGACACACTATACCTATCTATGTCGAGTGAGGCACAACAACCATATTTTATTCCGAAATTTTGATTTTTTTTGGACTACATTTAAACGAGTTTATTTTACTCATGCTTTTAATCCTTAAGATTAAGATAAAATAAACAAACTCTTTAGCTTCAGAGTTTGTTTATTTGAACGCGCTAATCTCAGGAACTATCGGTCGGATTTTAATGAAACATTTCAGTGTTCGATAGCCCATTTATCAGTAAAGATATATTATCCCGCTAAGATGCCGTTGTAAATCTTAGTTAACGCAGGCGAAGCTGCGGGCAACAGCTAGTTACTCATAAAGAGATGAAGATCAGTGTCAATGAACGCCGAAATGTCGCATCTAACCAGGGAAGTAGATAATCCGGCCAGTAAGTGATAACGTTGTAGGTATGCAATATGATGCAAACTTGCAAAAAATATTGTAAATATACCTACCTACACTTAAAAAGATACTATTTATTTTAGATTTTTAAGATACAATGATCGTTACAACTTACAGGTTATATGTAATATAACCTATACGTTTATTAATGAGTAGTTAACCTTAATTTTTCGAAGTAACTACAATAAAAGGTAAATGGTTTAAATTAATAGTTTGCAATAAAGTATGTACGAAATAGCATATAGGTAGCCGGTAGGTATAAGGTAGGTATGTATATAAAATGTGTGTAGATATAGTGTTAAAGCTTAGACCAAAGAGTTGTAGGTACCTATATAAACGATTAGACTTAAAGCGCTTCTTTCTAGGTTCAAATACATTTCATAATCAATAAAAGTAAGAAGGCCATCTCTTACCTCTGCAATGCTACTATTTTGTTTCGTTACTCTTATTATATTCGACAGACACTTTTTAATAGGTATTCCGTACCAAAAGGGATAGGTACTAACTAAGACCCCGCTCTCCGCCTGTCTGTCTGTGGCCACCATGCTGCATCTCATACACCGTGATTTTATGGAGTATAGAGACAAGGAGCTAAGCACCTCATAAGTTGACAAAGAGTCCCTCTATCTTCCTACAGTTTATTCATAGAATAGTATAATAGACTGCATGTAGTGAGATATTCCACGCGCTCATTTTGAAGCACCTAATTCGGAGTCAGAAATGGTTCCAAACGCTGGGCCGTTGCGTAGTATTAAATGTGCCGATTGCCGATAAAATTAGCACGCCGAAAGTGTCTCAGGAATAAAAATTAATTATGACAATTTGTGCAGTTAAATTTTTTGTAAAAACAATACTTATGACAGTAAGTTTAGGTAAGCTTTCAATATTATTATTGTGTTTGGAGACATTTATGGCTCCAATTAAGGTGCTTCAAAATGGGTGCTCGGACTAGGTTTCTGTAATAAAATTATTATTCTAAGATTAAAACATGATTTTGAGTACTTAATAGGCTATAATAAAGCACAGATGTGGGAATAAGTATTGAAACATTAATTTAGAATATTTTCTGAAAATTTAGCCAAAATAGGCCAAAATATCAAAAAGTGTTTAATAACCTACTAATAATACTATGAATAATTACGATAGAGTCATCGCCACTTTAGAAGTCCGATAGACGCGCACGCGGCCAATATATTAAACTCACAGACTACTTAGTATATCTACAGACGGTAATCTCCCATACAAAATTTCTCGCATTCCGGCTTTAATTATTGAATATCAACTTTTTCCAATTTGACGCTTAAGCTATGGATACAAGGATTTTTAGACATTCGACGGAAGCTATGGATACCAGGATTTTAGCCTCGTTAAACGCTAGAATTACGCTACCCTTAATTATTACTTAATTTATTAATTATTTGGATTTATTTAATAGTATAAAATGGTAAATAAGAGACATTTTATTTAATTATTATTTTTATTTATCGGTAAAAAAAGTTTTCTTAACAATAATAATTACATAATAATATATTACACATAATAACAATTACAACAATGATGATAATTATAAATATATCATAATAATAATAAAAACCTTCATTTCAGACTACATGCTGCTTACATACAACTAATATACATTTTTTGTTTCTTTTAGTCTGTTCTGTCTGTCTTACGTTTTTGGCAAAAGCCTCCTCCATTTCTTTCCACCTTGTACAAGGTGTACTGATGTAACTTAAAATTTACTGTACATCAAATCAAAATATTTTGTTTTACATCAGTACTTGTTATAAGTGCATCTGTAGATGACAAAAGCGTTGTTTCCATGGAAAAGAACCAGCTAGAAACTACATGGTTACTCTTTTCAAATCAGGGTATTACAATATTATTATGTATTAAGTACTTAAGTATGGGGGACAGTGTAGGCCCAAAAATAAGTAATCACTTGTTGCTAACTAAAAAAAAATTAAGATAATTATAACAAAAGTTTACAAGCATCTGAGTATCTATAAAAACCTACAATGTTCCCACATTCACAAAAGTAGGTAAAAATAACATATAATGTCATCAATGCTATTGTAACTATTCTGAGCAAAAGGTGGAAAAAAAATGAACTGAAAATTATTGTTAAAATCTGAAAAAAGTAATTGAAAAGAGAATAAATCTAAGACTTAATCCAACAACCTAACTAGCTTTGGATTACCAATCGAAAATCAATTCAATTAAATTGATGTTTCAATTAATAATTCAATTGGTTCTTCTCAAATGAGAGGCCTTCTTCAATGGCTTCAGAGCAAGACCAATGGCTAGCTTTGGAGCCAGTGTTAATTCAATATCTGTGTAATTACCAAAATTCAAAATCAATTGAATTACCACCATTGCAGTGATGAAGGCCTCTCATTGGAGAAGAACCTGTGAAACAAATTCAGTAAAACCAATTTTTCAAATGTTACATAAATAATAACTTACAGTTACAGCACAATTAGTAAATAAACCAGAAAATGAAACATGATCATATTTGTTATACATTTACATAAACATTTGAATGTTATAAGCTCTAATATTCTTACAGCTTTGTGACGAGAAGTTTCTTTCACTGTCCATCATAGATGTTATTCATTCATTGCTTTTTAAATTAATTGGTTTTAATTATCTGACCATCATGATATCTGATCATGTGTCCCATCTGCATGTGCACCTAAAAATAAATGTACTTTAGTTTTTCATATAACTTACAGTTACAGCACAATTAGTAAATAAACTAGAAAATCAAACATAAAATTTGTTATAGGTTTACAAAAGCATTTGAATGTTATAGACTTTAATATACTTACAGCTTTGTTTTTCTTGAATTGTTTTATTATATAAACTGGCTTTTATTATATGACTAGTCTGGCTCACTCATCTTTCATCTGCATAAATACACCTAATAATGCATAGCTTTCGTTTTTTATATAGGTAAACTTCAACTATTAAACAAATCTTCATTGTTAGTGTAATCTTTATAAAACTACAGAGTGACTGCCACTGTTTAACTTAATACTTGTCTGCTTATCACCTGCAATTAAAATTTCTTTTACATACACAGTATTTAACTAAGTTAGTAGTTTAGTACCCTAACCAATGCCTGTTTTAAAGTTTGGTGTTTTATGCATGCTAAAGCTTCAAAATATAATTGAACAAATTTGCAATATTCTACTTTAATAGTCATGACATGCATTGAGAAAGGCCTATTTCTAGTGTAGAGTGAGATTGTAAGAGTAGACAGATTAAAGACAATAAATGACGATAACTATATCAGTATATTATAAGAACACCAAAAAGGTATACTAAATTCTATTTCTCTTGTTTTAAATTTTATTTTAAAAATGCTTTTTGCTGTATTGATGGCAAATGTTTATTATCTTCTAGATTACACCAATTAAATACTGTTAACCTAAGACTTAATATATAAAAAAAAATCCAAAACAGCACTTGTGTAGTTCATAATTTAACTATGTCTTTTAGGTTTTTCATCATACAAGATGTGTGGGGTCTTCTTTCTAAGTATTCATTTGCTTCTTGAATTACATAACCAAAACATAAGGAAAACATCTTGAAACCTGCATGAGATTTCAAGATGTTTTCTTTCACTGATACGATCCGATCGGTAAAATTTATTGTAGGACTCTAATATTTTTTGCCTTAGTTCATACACAACTAACTTTGAATATTTTGATCATGCTATCTCCACTACTTCGAAGAAATATTTAAAAATATCTTGACTCATGCTTTTTCTTTAATTAGTAGCAATATTCATTTTAAACAAAATGATCATATTGTGTTTTGTTTAAACATAGATTTTTATTTAATAACTGTTAAGTTCACTAATCTGTAAAATCAAAAAAATACCATTGACTTACTCGTTCAATCCTTATGTTTCTTTATAGGTTGGGATAATGAGTGATTACGTTTAATATAATTATGGTATTCATGTTTTTTAGCATATTAATTTAAGAAAAATATAATTATCAATTAAGTTAAAAATTGTAAATCGCAATGGCGGACCCGGGTTTTTAGACATTTAAAACAAAATATGGCGTCGCATGTCATGGCGTCGAAAAAGTGTGACGTCACAGAGAACTGTCAAACTCAATAATTCACGGTGCTCTTTGGTAGCGGAATGCGAGGATTTTTTGTTCGAAGTGTACCCCCCGTGATTAAACTCTATGGACGCGGCTCTGCGGTCTCATAACTCAATGTTGCCAATTTCTATTGTAATTATTTTCCACCAAGTCTAGTACAATAAAAAAATTAAATAATTATAGGGCCTATGTTCAGTAGTGGACTGATAAAGACTGATGATGATAATAATGACAAAAATAATTATAGTAATATATATTATAAATAAAACATTTTATTTTTTGATATTTCGTTTGATTTTTTACGTATAACCGATTACTAGAATACATCTAGCTAAACAAGCTTCTTCGATTTTGTTCGGCTTTTGCCAGGGGTGACGATTTCCTCAGAAGTTATTGCTGCCATTGTTACTTCTTTTGTTATTCGACCTTTTTTTACAGAAACACCAAAAAATATAATTCATCTAGCAAGGTTTTAATTCTTTTACCTTATATGTAATCATATAAAATATCATAAGATAAATGTAGGTTTAGAGTTAATGATAATATTTTAACCATAAATTAGGCAAAAATGAGTGACTCTGGCATTTCTAAAATTTACCTGTCATGGCTGTGACATTCATAAACATATTATTTAACGGGGTTAATTGTTGTTTATTTTTACTTTCTAATTCACAAACTTATTTCACTTTAACGATCATTATACGGCCTTAAATTTTTACACCTTACTTTATATTATATGCTCCATATTTCACGTAAAACAATTTAAAATATCACAACTTCTTACTCCAGACAGATGTCAAGATGTCAATCTTGTCAAATTTAGTTCAGGCATTAGTCGCAGGACTTCAAAAGTGGCGAGGACTATAGGTATAAAATTGTATTTTAAGATTTTTATATCTGGCAGCACTGGATGAATGCGCAGCTAGTGATGTATAAAAGAATATCGATTATTTTTTATGAGCTATATAAATATTCCTTCAAGCATAATATTCTATTAGAAATGAAAATTCTTGAAAAAAAAAAATCATAAATAGAATTTTGCCTGGGAGAAAATAGAAAATAGGTTCGCGTCACCGATATGTTATTACTCCTATGGGCAGTCCCAGCTTTTTCGACTTTTCAGACTGCTATTTTTTGTTTCAATAACTTAACAGATTTGGTTGGGATCGCTGTCTTTTTGCGAAGACTTATGGTGTGGGACTTTGTCTAAACTATGTAACAGATTGCTAAATGTGTAGCGACGGTGTCATGCCATGTTATAAATTATATTATAAGAATTTTATCTATCTCATGCAGTTTTTATGAAGATTTACTTCGACCGTATGTAAATTAGGTATACCTATACTTTACTTTCTTCTAAATATTTTTTTTTAAATTTAAATTCTAGTACAGAATCTTTATCTCGGTTCTAAGTATAAAAAAGTATGTACTCTAGTAAATTAATATTATGTTACGGGGTGTCCATTATTTAGTGAGGCATTTTTGAGAATTTGTTGACCCCCTGCTTGATTATTACCGAAATTAACAAGCACAATCATAAAATTAAATAATGAATACCAAACAAAAATGAAGAAAAGATTTATTCTAATTCAGTTCATGGCGACTCGGACACGACCTCAAGAGTGACTACTGGAACCTGCATATCAGAGTGTTTTTCAATAAAATCATTTGCTCCTTCAACTTCACTCTGAATTAGCACGAACAATTATTATTATTAACAACAAGCATTAACGAGATCACACCGTTTTCTGCGAGAAAAATAATTACGTGATATTTGCCAAGACCAAATCTCACTTAGGGGATAAGGGTGTGTGTGTGTGTGTGTGATACCCTAAGTGAGATTTGAAAAGAAATAGCCTGATTCCCTTCCCCCATTCCCCCCAGAACACCTCACGAAACGCTCCCTTACCTACCTATTATTTATTTTTTCAAAACCATACCTAATGTTCCAAGGTTATAAATGCTATAAATGTATTAAGTATTGTACAAAAGAGCAAAAACAATCTCTGTTTTTAAGTATATAATTATTTTCTAAATATTTCAGCGCAGTTCCTGATGTTGTCCTTAATTAACTATAATTATTTTCTGGAAGCCATAGATTAAAACACATTTTTATATATTCATGGTCATATCATTTCACTATAATATCGTAATTTGCCATTAATAATAATTTCCATTTAAAATAACTATTAGACGGAAATCAATATGCAACTTTATAAGTTACGAATTTATATGTACAGTCTTTATATACACACTCTATGCTTTACACGTTGAAGACTTGATCGAGAGTTTCGAGACGCAACACTATCGAGTGACAGATAGACTGCAATTACATTATGGATTTTCATGACGGTGAGCTTCAGCCAATAGCATTATTTCGCGGTTAGACAGCTGTTATGTGATTGGTTCTGGGAAGAGAATATTCCAGAAAACGCTAGTGACGTCTAGCGCATTACGCTTGGCTATAAAGAGCTCCGACATACTTAACCGCCATCTTATTTTGTGAAAAGAGGCCGTCAATCGCGCACCTTTGCTGAGTTTATACAAGAGAAGTCTTCTGAAGTGATAAATTTAAACTATACACTACACTATACATACACTGTAAGTTTTACTTTAATTTATCCATTTTGTATGTATACGTTATAGTATTTAATTCTTTCTTGCCTGGTTTAAGAAATTAAGTATTGTTCCTAACAAGTTGATTTTACTTGGTTAAAGTCATTTGAATTTTCGATTAGTCATTGTGGATGATTCATTTCTCGATGATTCTGTCTTATCTATAAAATTTAATCAATTTGTATATTACTTATCAATTTTTTACGATATTTGATTCCTGCGTGGGATTTTTCCTTACAATATTTTGCAACACGTGGTTTAGTTGCCTCGATATTTCGGACAAATCCATTGTACGATATTTCAATGCATTAATATAGGTTATTAGTATTATTATATTTACATGAAACAATATCAGTGCTAGAACGTTCGACAGTTCGACTTATTGATTTTTCTTGTTGTCCTTTTCATTGCGTGTACACGTTACGCGCATACTCAATATAGTTAAATATGCAGAACAATAATGTAAATTTTATTTTCAGATGGCTAAAGCACCCGCAGTAGGTATTGATCTGGGTACCACTTACTCTTGCGTGGGAGTATTCCAGCATGGTAAGGTGGAAATCATCGCCAATGACCAAGGCAACAGAACCACGCCTTCATATGTGGCGTTCACCGACACAGAGCGTCTCATCGGCGATGCTGCCAAAAACCAAGTTGCCATGAACCCCAACAACACTATCTTTGGTAAGTTCTCGAGTCTATAATTTAGCGATTCTAGTAGGTAGGTATAGGCGTTCCCTGGGTGATCACGTGGTAACGCTGTGGTTTTGCGGTTGCAGATGTCAGTTGTCCTTCACTGGTTATAATCACTTGCAAATAAAAAACTCACGAGGATGTGATGTTCTTACTTGTGCGATGTATTTAATCTAAATCATTTTTTATTATGACTGTTTCATTATTGTAGAATTCAATTTAAATACTTTGCTTTAAAATCTGTTACTTCGGAGCTTCAAGTTAAACATAGTAATTAGTCACTGAAAATTAACCTCAAATTTATATATCATTATTTTATTATATTATTATTTTATTTATATTTGGGTATATTAATACACTAGACTAGACACTAACAGAATTAATATGAAAGGGAACTTAAGATTTCAATGATGATAACCAATATACTAGACTAGAGTCTCTGAATATATTGAATGATAAAAATAATCTGATTGAATAATTTTTTTTTTAATAATAACTTTCATGAAGTGGGGTTTCTCATTAGTACATTTTAATTGTTACAGATGCCAAGAGACTTATTGGACGCAAGTTTGAAGATGCTACAGTGCAAGCTGACATGAAACACTGGCCTTTCGAGGTTGTCAGTGATGGAGGCAAACCCAAAATAAAGGTAGCATACAAGGGTGAAGACAAGACCTTCTTCCCTGAAGAAGTTAGTTCAATGGTACTCACAAAGATGAAGGAAACAGCTGAGGCTTATCTCGGTAAAACGGTGCAAAATGCAGTTATTACGGTTCCAGCGTACTTCAATGACTCCCAAAGACAAGCCACAAAAGATTCAGGTACCATCTCTGGCTTGAACGTTCTCCGTATCATCAACGAACCAACTGCTGCTGCGATTGCATATGGTCTTGACAAAAAGGGAGGTGGAGAACGTAACGTCCTTATTTTCGACTTGGGCGGCGGTACTTTCGATGTATCTATCCTGACCATCGAGGATGGTATCTTCGAGGTTAAGTCCACCGCTGGAGATACTCACTTGGGAGGTGAAGACTTTGACAACCGTATGGTCAATCACTTTGTCCAGGAGTTCAAGAGGAAGTACAAAAAAGACCTGACCACTAACAAAAGGGCACTTCGTAGGCTCAGGACTGCCTGTGAAAGAGCAAAGAGGACCCTGTCTTCCTCTACTCAGGCGAGCATTGAAATTGATTCTCTCTTTGAGGGTATTGATTTCTACACATCTATCACCCGAGCTCGTTTTGAAGAACTGAATGCAGACCTGTTCAGGTCTACCATGGAACCTGTTGAAAAGTCACTCCGTGATGCCAAAATGGACAAGTCCCAAATTCACGACATTGTACTCGTGGGAGGTTCCACTCGTATTCCCAAAGTACAAAAGCTCCTTCAAGACTTCTTCAATGGTAAGGAGCTTAACAAATCCATTAACCCTGACGAGGCTGTTGCTTACGGCGCTGCCGTTCAGGCTGCTATTTTGCACGGTGACAAGTCCGAGGAGGTCCAAGACTTGCTCCTACTTGATGTCACACCATTGTCACTGGGTATCGAGACTGCTGGTGGTGTCATGACCACTTTAATTAAGCGTAACACAACTATTCCTACTAAGCAAACTCAAACCTTTACCACCTACTCTGACAACCAACCTGGTGTGCTCATTCAAGTATTTGAAGGTGAGCGTGCTATGACAAAAGACAACAATCTTTTAGGAAAATTCGAACTTACTGGTATCCCTCCAGCCCCAAGGGGTGTACCTCAAATTGAGGTCACTTTCGATATTGATGCCAACGGTATCCTCAATGTATCTGCTGTAGAAAAGTCCACCAACAAGGAAAACAAGATCACTATTACAAATGACAAAGGACGTCTGTCCAAGGAAGAGATTGAACGCATGGTTAATGAAGCTGAGAGGTACAAAAACGAGGATGAGAAACAAAAGGAGACTATCCAGGCTAAGAACACTCTGGAGTCTTATTGTTTCAACATGAAATCGACCATGGAAGATGAGAAACTTAAGGACAAGATTTCAGACTCTGACAAGCAGACTATCCTTGATAAATGCAATGACACCATTAAATGGTTGGATTCTAACCAACTCGCGGACAAGGAGGAGTATGAGCACAAGCAAAAGGAGTTGGAGGGTGTGTGCAGCCCTATCATCACTAAGATGTACCAGGGTGCCGGTGGAGCACCCGGAGGAATGCCCGGTGGTATGCCTGGATTCCCTGGCGGAGCACCCGGAGCCGGAGGCGCGGCCCCCGGTGGCGGTGCCGGCCCTACCATCGAGGAAGTTGATTAAAGAAAACATTCCACACTTCACAATTAAGATCTTCAATGCTTAAACGGTGTTCGACACACCTATTCTGGGTATTCTATTTAAAAGAATAAAAGAAACTTCCAAAGCAAATAACCTGTTTATTTTTTCTCCTAATGTAGCCTGTATGTAACAAAATATAAGTTTACTATACCTATTTCGGTGTAGCATGGTGCGGGTGACAGTTCCAGTAACGTTTCATTTCACCCCTGAATGGTGCAACAATTTATAAATAATGACTTACTAATTTAACTATTTCACACTCGTTATGTATTAAATAATTAATTACTGTAGTAAATTAAATTAAACCCAATCAGAATGTTCTAGTCTATAAATTAAATGTAACGGAAAGAAAAATTAAGCAATGTGTTATGCTTAAAACATAACGCCATAGACCAAAGATAAATAAAAAGCATAGATAGAGGATAATAAGTTGAACAAATTCCCTAATACGCTCTTTACTCTTACGTCAAACTACCTGTGTTGAAACGAGATAGCATTATGTCCTCAGCTCTATCTTCAGGCCATGTGGGGCACATTGCCTCGGCGGCCATATTAGTTGGTAGCCAGCTGGATACCAAACCAGCTGTTGTGTTTTGCTAATTTGTGGTTTTTTGTATTAAAAGTGAACTTTTAGTTATATTTACGTAATTAACAAGAAATGTGGCGTGTGTGGTACCAGGGTATTCTCACCAAATGGGTGTACTAAGTGAAAATAATTCAAATGTATCATTCCACCGGTAAGCTTAAAGACAAATATTGTTAATTTAATGTTTATTAAGGTATGCAATACCTGTAGATCTTATTGATTTTTGATCATTGTATAAGCATGTATTATTTTATGCATTTATTTTTGCGTATATGCATCATCATTACATAATAATTCTAATAGGGATGTTGACACATGTTACAAATTCATGTAAAGTTATGTTTTACATATTAAATGCAGTATTTGAAAACCTAAAATAACATTTAAAAAGTCTACTTATTTGTCTTAAAATTTAGAAAATTAATTTAAAATGCGTTATTTATCATGCATGATCACGTGACTGTAGACGCCAATAAGGCGATGACGTCACTGAACATTGAGCTAAGTACAAACTCACCTAACATAGCGCCGGCTCTGAATGCGGTGTGTGACGTAATGACGCTTGGAGCGTTTCAAGGGCGATTTTAAAAACCATTTTTCTTTATTTAATTTTTTGTTAAAATTGGACATATTTCTTTACAAAAGTATTTTTTTCGTGTTCATATATAGTATACCTATCAAATAAAATCAATTACAAAAATTAGTCAACATCCCTATTATAAATAACACAATCTGATATTTTGATACTTTACATACCAGATAGTGTTGTACGAGTAGTAACATGAAATATCGATAACGTTCGATATTTAATTTAGAAAGGCTATGGTAGGATAAGCTTATAAGTGAATCTGCCTGTAGCGAGTTTGTCCTTGTAAATTTTATGGATCTTGTAGCTCTATGCTGGCTAGTTAATTACTTGCTGGTGCCAAATTCACTGGCTTTTACTGATATTTTTTATTATAAATAGGTTTTCGACTGACTCCTATTTCTATAAGAGAAGAATGGCTCAAAAATATAAACAGGCGAGGAATGGAGTCCCACACAATATCTGTCATCAATCAATCAATATGCTCTGCACATTTTGAAGAATCTTGCTTTCGTCAGGGATACACCCGAAAAACTCTCCATTTGCATGCAGTGCCAACAATATTTGTTAATCATCCCCTATCATATCAACCCGTAAGTGTACATGTTCAGATTATACAAGTCTAATGCACAAAAGTGCTAGTACTTCTAATACTTATTTGGCTAAGCTAGTGTGATTTAATCAAACAGATAATAAGCAACATTGACATATTATATTGTTTATTGAGTTCATGTCAGCTTTGATGAATCTATATTCTGAAGATAAATATACTGCTTTTCTGAAAAACAAAACAAGGAACTCTTGGAGATCCCTTTTTTATTGTTTTAAACAAGTTTTAACATGATAGCTGACAAAAGAAAAGGTATCAAACCCATAAATTTAAAAGAATGCCTTCATTTTCATTTCTGTGTTTAGTAGGTATATTCAGAACGGTTTTCTTGTTTTGCAGAAATTGAGAAAAAAAAGGAAACTTATTGCTAAGTATGATAATGATTCAACGGCAACAACTTCAAGTGCTACTAATTATGAACAACAGGTGAACCATTTATTGAATTCATTTTATTTTTGTCAAATTATTACAGTTGTTACCAACAACAATTTTTTTTGTTTTCATATAAGTTTCAATAATATACAATCTAGCAAAAATTTATATAATATGATCATAATGCATTAGAACATTTTCAATCATTTTGTACTAAAAATGAATAAATTAAGTCATAAAAATTAAATTATCTTAATAATTTTCAGATGTAATAAAAATAGAATAAAAATTATACTAATATAATTATTTTAATAATGTTTTTATTTTATTTTTTATCTCTTCTTCTCAACTATTATAAAATCCTGACTGCGGCAGAATTCGGTCCAGCGTTCTCCGATACCAAAATTTTGTATAGAGACAGTGAAACCCCAAAGAGGTTATAGGATAGTTTTTAAATTACTTATTCTCTGCAGACAAAGTTGCTACTAGTTATTTTATAAAATAAAAAAATGAAATTGATTTTTAGGTTCAATGGATTATTTTATATATATTATTAAAATAAATGAAGTTATAAAATAATTGAATTAAACTAAAAATAATTTCAACGAATTATTTATTTTATTGGAAATTTTATTTATTTTAATAAATATATTGTTTTTAGCTAGAACAGTATAATGCAGAGAAAAAAAATCCATGTGTTACCAGTGGTAACTACTGGGATTTTCTTACTTTCTATTACTATTACTATTTCTATTACTAGGATTAAATTTGTTCCTCCTCTTCAACAGATCCTTAGGCCATGATTATGTAGGTATTTTAAAAGTACAAGACTGATTTTGTTTTTATTTTTTATTTTCATTTGCAGATTCTATGTGCGGAAGAAATCGGAGAGAGCTTCCAATTAATACAAAGTTATACCAATATAACAAACTCGTATTGTTTAAAGGATTATAATATGTGCAAGTGTTCATTTAATAAATAAAAAAATATGGGTATCTTCATACGTGTTTTAATTTACTCGCTTTAACCCTATTATAGATGTAACTATGCTGTCATAAATATCAAATTAACTATATAATAAACTATAATTGATAAATTATAGCCTATGTGTTATTCTGATGTATAAGCAATTGTAAAGTTTCATTAAAATGCATTCAGTAGTTTTTCCATGAAAGAGTAACAAACATCGATACTTACAAACTTTCGCGTTTATAATATTAGTAGGATATTTTATCCACAAAAGCTTACGATGAAGGTTGCACAACACTAATCCTGGTGACATCTGTCAAAAATATAGTTCAAAGAAATGGCTCCATTGAACCATTTGAGACCAAGTAGAGTAGCCATATCTGTCTCTCTTTATCTTATGATGTACTTCTTATGAAAATAAAGGACAGCATTAGCTACTCAGATCCTCCAAGATACACGCTATCTATGCTTTTTATTTATCTTTGCCATAGACGTATCTAGTGGTGTGATGTATCGCTACGATAGATAGTCGATATTTTTAATAATAAAACACATATATTGGGCGTAGTTTAATTACTTATTGTTGTAAAAACTCTATAAATATAATAAATTTAACAACAGAATACATATAAAAAATAATTTTATTCGTTAAAACTAATATCAGAGTGAAACATCTGAATAGTCACTACATTCATCGTCTGTGTCTGTGACAGATATTATAAACGATGAGTCCATAATGTTATCAATATGTATGTCACGTTCCCATTCAGATATAATGTCTCTTTTTATTTTGTTAATTTTTTTTATTCAAAATAGTACAATCAAAGTATCTTTTTGAAAGTCAATTGAGTCTACCACCGGTTCCAAAGCAAGCCCACTGAGAAGAACCGGCGAAACAAACTTAGTGGACCTAATATTTTCAGATATTCTGTTACATAAAATGAAATACATACTTCTATATTAGTTTAGTAAGAAACTCTGTTGAGTTGCTCTTTTTAAAATATAGTTAAGAATTTTAGCCTAAGATTAATAAGTAGGTAAATTTAGACCCCGCAGCATCCAAAACAAACCAGAGGATGTTAATAAAAGAAAAGAAAATAAGCTAGGTAGAAATCGCATAACACGACCAGCCACCACAGCAGCACCTCCACACAGGCCAGGACGCGTGAGCCAGCATCAACCTCTTCCACATATTAGAGGGAAGTGGAAGACCCATCCCACAACGCCACCACTGCAATGGCATAAGCGAGCATGTCATACGTTTCACCTTTACACAAGTTTAGTTCTAAATACTGCAGGCTCAAAATTTATACACATTCTAGATAGACAATTGATAAAAGAGCAATACAATCCCAAGAGTTTGTGTCGTCTAAATAATAATAATTAATCTTATAATACGCGTGTGTGGTATCTTCAATGAAGTCTTTTATTTTGTAATATCTTTTACCACACAAACGCTCTTTGATTACACTCACTATTAATAAGAACTAAATTTATGCTGCAAGTATCGATAGAAATAAAAATTAATAACATAATTTTACATCCCTAACCATGCGATACTGACAGAGGTCAACGTCATATTGGCATGTGTCAGCCGCACCAAGCTACACCGCACGGAGTATAGCGGACTCGACAGACTTCGTTCTGTCAAAACAATTAATTTGCAATAAATAAAATTGCAATCTCAAATTTGAGAAATAAACTATCCTATCTTTTAAGTTGGAGAAAAGCACACATTTTAAAAGAAAAAACATTAAAATCGGTTAAGTGGTTTAGCAGTCCATTGAGGACAAACATTGTGACACGAGATTTATATATATTAAGATATTATACTACTGGCTGTTGCCCTCAGCTTCGCCTGCGTTAACTAAAGATTTACAATGGCATCTAAGCGGGATGTTAAATAGCCTACTAGATGTTTAAAAAAAATCTAATTCAATTTTAACTTGGAAATTCTGAGAATAGTTTCATGATTGGTTAAGAGCAGTTTAGCGTGAAAGCGTAACAATATCCCTACATTCATATTCTTCATCCTCATTATTAAGGGTTATAGCTACCTAGTTAGGTAGCTGTTGCTAAAAGCTGAGAACTCAAATCCGACCAGTTGGTCCTGAATCCTGAGATTAGTGCGATAGCCACCATTGTGGCTGCGCAGCACCACAGATGTAAAAATTGTATATTATGAGAAGTGTAGGCAACGCTACAACACTTCTTATCAAAAAAATCGAAGCACTTGCGTTTTTTTTCTTTCTCATTTAACATAAAATAGTTTCCATTCCATGAAAAAAGGTACATTTTAGTAGGTACCTAGGTACCTAAGGTATTATTATTTAGCTGGCAGGCCTTACGTGTGCAGGCCAGTGGTAAGCGAAAATCCTAAATTCAAAATTAGAAATTCATTCGATTAATCTATAAATGAAATGAATCACTCTTTTGGGACGAATGTGTGTTTAGAGCTGAAGTACATTATCATGTTTAAAAACTCAAAATTAGCACTTAAAATATAAGTAAACTTTAAGGCCTAGTCAACAAGTTCAAGAACGTGAAAATTAGAGATAAAGGTCCATAAATATGAGCGATGGCTCATTCGATTCGGAATCACCTATAGAAACATGCAATTGTTATTAACAAAATAAGATGAAAATATATATATATATATTTCCGCCCGATAAACTTTTTCAACCGGTCGGATTATATTGGAGTGTAGAGACTATCGGCCTATACATAATAGTGCGAAAGTAAAAGAAATTGCCTGTACCTAGGACCTACCACAATTAAGGCTGGTTTTAGAGTCACGCTGACCGTCGGCGCTGACAGGCCAGTATGTATGATTACTTATGAAGCGTTTTAGAATAACACCGACGACTCAGCGCTGAGTCACACGCGCGCGTACGCGCCACCTTCGCCGCTTCGGGCCTCACTTATCGTTACAGTGTTACATAAAACGTACGTGCCAACGGGGACATACGGGCGCAAAAATGAATCGCGATATTGATACTGGGCGTGTGATTGAAGAAGTTCGGCTGCGAAAATGTTTATGGGACGCCAGTGACATCTTATATATAAAAATGAATCGCAAAATGCGTTGGTAAGCGGATAACTCAACAACGCCTGAACCAATTTGGCCAATTCTTTTTTTAAAATAATCACTGAAGTCCAAGGATGGATGTTCCGGGAAAAAAAATTCGAATAATTGCCGGGAAAGCCCTAAAAACAGCCCTTTTATTTTTTCCATACAAACGTTTTCTAACTAAAATGTATAGCCAATCTGAACTTTTTCGCTATTATATAGAGCTCATATTAGATTACAAACACTCATTGTTGTCTAAGCTATATCATATTAATAATTTCGTCGTAGACTCAATCTAAAAGTTACCTAAATAATAAAACATAAAAAACTAAAGGTTTCGAGTCGACAACATATATCCCTAAAATTTGGATTGTCGAGTATTTTGTTAAATTCTAATGGTGTTGATAGACAAAATATTGCAGTCCATTAAAATACAATGACATAATTGCATATTATCACTGTCATTGATAACGGGTGACATCTACTTTTTTTAATACGCTTTTTTCCTTCATTTATGGCAAGGAGTATTTACTATTTGCCAGTGTCAAGTTTTGTTTTGTATTGTATTTGTATTACGAAAAGGATTATTTAGACAAAGAAATATGGTATTATATCAGGAGAATTTATAGGTATACATTCTGTTGACCTTGACGGCCCAAGAGGAACAGGAAAAGCTTTTGTATTTACAACTATTATACATTTTAAGACCTGAAAACAAAATATGCCTACATATAGCATTTACTGGGATTGCAGCAAATTTTTAGATGGCGGTAGAACAGATCACTCGAGATTTAAAATTCCAATTGATTCTGATGAAGTCTCTACATCTTACATGTCATAAGGATTCAGGCAATGGATCATCAAATGAGGACGGTGCCGACCATATTAAACTTCCACAGGGATGCATTGTAGATACATAATTCAATTGTAGACCATATGTTTGATGTGTCGCTTGAAACAAATGATAATAAAAATTATTAAATGAAAACGTTACTTACTCCTCAAAACGGAGATTATTTTCAATTGCATGACTAAGTTGTTGAAAAAACCTCCGGTGTGTTTAAAATTTAAGAGAGTTATGATGCTGCAGTTGAGAACGATCATAATGATGTTTTAAACTATCCCGTAGAATTCCTAAACTCGATATAACAATTACAGGACTACCATTACACATTTCTTAAATTAAAAGTTGTTTGTATATAAATGCTTTTAAGAAATTTAAACCATATTGGGTTGTGCAATAGGACCCTACCAGTCTTATTATTAAATCGTTAGTTATGTGCATTGTAAATCAAATTTCACCCGCGCAAAGTCGGAATTTCATTTATTCTATCAAAACAGTGTGCGTTTGCTGTTGGAGGGTCTAATGTCGTGTCCAGTAACTCAAAAAAGGATACATAAAATGCGCGACGTAAAATGCACCAGTTTCCACGTCATTACATCAGTCAAACACAAACCGCGTTACCAAGAGTGTTTTATTATTTTTAATTATTAATTTAATATCCCGGTCTGTGCAAAATTATTTAAATTTACATACTAATATTATTATGTAATTGGGATGAACACCGAATTAAATAAATAAATATAGGAAAATGAAAACTTTACACACATGTGATTATTTACTTTTAAATGTATTTTGTACATATTATATAGTATCGAAAACTTATCTGTTCGGGTGGATTATTGCTATAAGCTATTGAAAATTAATATTTTCACTACAGTTTGTACACACACACGAAGCCATCTGTCGAGATTAGGACAGCTTTTGGCGCGACCGTTTCTTCTAGGCCGGAGATCTTATGATCGAAGACTTCTATAGCAGATTGTACACGTCCCATGCTCCTCAACCCGATACCCGGAACAACGATCTGCGTGCCAGCCTAACACGACACCTCTCTGGCGAGCTTCCGAATATCAGATTAGACGTGGTTAGTCTGGCTCTTACGCAGCTAAAAGGGAAGGATTTAGCACCATAGACCACATCAACACTATACGGCAAGTTGTACAGAAGACCCATGAGTACAACCAGCCAAGCTTTTGACTCCATTGAAACCTGGGCTATTTTGGAAGCTCTGCAGCGATGTCAGGTCGATTGGTGATACGTCAAAGCAATGAGAGGATTGTACGAAGCCGCTTTTATGTACGTTCTGATTCCGGGAGGTCAAACAAGACCAATCCAATTGCATCGAGGAGTGCGACAGGGGGATGTTCATTCCCCGAAACTGTTCACGAATGCTTTGGAGGACGTCTTCAAGACTTTAAATTGGGCAGGATGTGGCATAAACATTATTGGCGAGTATCTCTCACGCCTTCGTTTCGCCAACGATAAACTTATATTGGCTAAGTCACTGTAGGGTTTGCAGGAGATACTGCACAGTCTAAACGAATCCTCCCGACGTGTGAGCCTTAGGATGAACTTGGACAACACGAAAGCCATGTTCAACAAACATGTTTTCCTTTATAGGTCAGTTAACGTCGATGGCATACTGTGCAAGGGCCGTGCAAGAGTATGTCTACCTTGGTTATACCTTGCAGCTAGGTCGACATAACTTCGACAGGCAAGCTGATAGGAGGATTCAATTAGGGTGGGCAGCATATAGGAAGCTTCACCATATTCTCACGTCGTCTATACCGTAGAGTTTAAAGACGAAAGCCTTCAACCAATGCGTTCTCTCCGTGATTACCTACGGGGCCGAAACGTGGCCTCTTAATTTAAGACTGGTCCGTAAGTTTTCCATAGCTCAACGTGCTATGTAGCGTGCAATGCTGGGTGTTTCTTTGGCAGATAGGATTTGTAACGAAATCCTCCTCCAGATTACTAAAGTTACCGATATCATGCGAAGAATATCCAGTGGCAAATATGGGCTGGTCACACATTCAGAAGAACAGATGGCCGATGGGTCAATAAGGTTCAAGAGTGGAGGCCGCGTTTAGATAGACTAAGTGTTGGTCGGCCATTAACCAGGTGGGAAGACGATCTCCGTTCAGTGGCAGGTCCGCGTTGCACGCGAGTGGTACAGGATCGATCATCTTGGCGTTCATTGAGGGAGGCCTATGTTCAGCAGTGGACGGATAAATGCTGATGATGATGATGATTATAAACAATGCCATCACAAGAACGTAACCAAAATAGATGAGTTTGTGTGTTGTAATAAGTTGTTGATTATTGTAGGTATGCTTATTAAATCCCCATGACTTCCTTTCCAGATCTTAATCTCCACTATATGAGCGAGGCACCCACCTTTTAAATATTTGTCACCTTAAGGTTCACCACGAACACAAACTTCGCCTCTTAGTCTGAAGCCCTATGACAAACATCTCAGTCGGGGATTTTAGTGGATCCCAGAAGGGAAGAGGTCAAAGTTCGTGGAAGCCAAGATCCTTTGGCCACCCGAGCTTAACCTCACACTGCCCTATCACCAGGGTGACAGTTTCGTTCAGAAAAACTTTTCGCGCCGACTATAGAAGATCCGATGGTGGTGAGGCATGCCTCGCCACAGGAACGAACCCGACGCTATGAAGCCGAGGAAGTCACACTGCACGGCTGGCGGAGGTCCCCCCCCCCATTTTTTCGCATCACAGGGTGAAGCCAACTGGCTCACCTCACACCCGATGAAGCATTACGGCCACTAGGGTCATTAGCATAGATATACAAACCGAAAATAAAAGATTATTATTTTATTTTATTCTTCAATAGGTAGGAACAAAAAACTGCCACATTACCAGATCTTTGTGGCAGAACGAAGTCTGCCGGGTCCGATAGTATTGTATAAAAACTGCAACGTAGTAACTTATCATGTAGCTTTGCCAGTAACTCGTCGAAAGTTCGTGATGACATGCGAAAGTAGTTAAAGAATTTGATTTCGTCATCTCTTAACTGATTGAAACATGTAACAAAGGCCCCCACTAGCAATCTTTCAGAAATAAGTGGATGAACTTGAAGTCTTTTTCTTCGTTGTTGTTGAAGTCTTTTCTTTTTCCATAAAAACACATACAATATACAATACACGGCAGCAATTCGAACACTCATATTTTGATTGGGCATGTCTGTACTCCATGATGTTCAGCACGATTTTCCGTAGTATCAAATTACTCTATGAGCACGATACTAAAACGAGTTGCCGCAAACAGCTACGCGCTGAGAGCTACGCGCGTAGTCTTCAGCGCCGACGGTCAGCGTGACTCGAAAACCAGCCTAAAGCCAATAACCGAGAGCGCTAGCGACTATTTGTTGGATAGTGTTTTTGCTACTACTACTATCGACCGGGATATTTTTAACCGACTTCAAAAAAAGAAGGAGGTTTTCAATTTGCCTGTATGTTTTTTTGTATGTTTGTTACACGATTACTCCGCAGTTTGAGAATGGATTTTGGTGATTCTTGTTTTGTTTGAAAGCTTATGTTTCCGAATTGGTCTCATATTAATTTGATCGACATCTAATAAGCGGGTTTTAAGTTATTTTCAATAATGCTTATTTGGTTGGTTTTGTATACCCAGACGATTTGCTCATTTTATTACTTGTCGATGATATGTCATAATATTAACAAAAACCACTAAATAGGATACTTTGGAAAGTATCACAGTATTGTGAGGTCATCATCAACAACTTTCATTCGTCCACGGCAGAACATAGGCTCCCACAATGAACGCTAAGACGACAGGTCCCTTACCACCAGCATCCAACACAGATCGGGAACTCCAAAAATTTTGCAAGAAAAAAAAAAACTATTATGTATAACTTAAAACTAAAAAGTACAAAATAAAATTAATTTTAAATAAAAAACCAAAAACCGACTTCAAAACTATACCTTTAAATTATGTAAAACTATTTTTTTTTAAATAATATTGAAAAACTTAAAGGTAAAATATTTTATCGTATTTATAAAATACTAGCAGCGCCCCGCGGTTTCACCCGCTTACTTCCCATTTCCGTGGGAGTACGGTGATAAATTATAGTCTATGAGTTATTCTGATATACCTATAAGCTATATTATTGTAAAGTTTCATTGAAATCCATACTGTAGTTTTTACGTGAAAGAGTAACAAACATCCAATCTATCCATCCATCCATACTTACAAACTTTCACGTTTATAATACCTATTAGTAGGAAGTAGGATTCTTGGTCTTAATATGGCATGGCCAATATAAATTAGGTTGAAAAAAATTCAGATATTCTACTTCTATAAAAAAATAATCATATTTTTAACAATAATTTATATTCCTAAAGTATGAGCAAAAATAGAGTCCCATTAATAGAGTTATAGAGTTTATTAGATTTAGGGCCTGTTTCACAATCTCCCTTTAAGTTCCCTATAGGCTATTGGCAACATATTTGACAGATGTTTGACAGATACTCCATACTCTATCTGTCAAACATCTGTCAAATATGTTGCCAATAGCCTATAGGGAACTTAAAGGGAGATTGTGAAACAGGCCCTTAAGAGTTATAGAGTTTAATAGAGTTATAGAGAATTATAAATAGAGTTTTAATATTTTAAAAACATTTCTCGACTTTAGTATTATTTTACTTACATAAAATGACTGAAAATACTTCTGTCGACTACGACGAGAGGCTATGACGTAGGTAGATACAGCTTATCTCAGATTTCTAGAACGGGTTTCGCATAATCTCATTATTTATGTATGTACACAAAAACTATTAATAAATATATTATCTTTACAAAGACGACCCGTGTAAAATATATTTACGCTTTAATAATAATAAAGTAGCAATAGTATTTATATAATATGTACTTTTAAGTATTATTTTCCTAACAAATACACATTTCATGATTCGATTATTATTTGATATTATTATTATTGTTCTCTCCAAGACAAGTGTTTGGGCCTCCTTCAATGAACGTCGAATTTGACCTTTGATTTTAGATCGTCTATGTCAGCGACTTTTGAATTTTGTTCTGTGGCCGGTTATTTTTGTAGTTTTGCTTGGATACCCACTCTAGTTTTTCAATCCTGAAATATTAGATTTTATCCTGAGGTCTAGTTCGACTTAAAGTCTGTTTCTATAATGTATATTTTTAAGGTCTTCACGAGTCGAAAATAAATAGTCAATGGCGACATGATACTCATTGTGGTAAGTACTCATAATTATTTTCGTGGTCCTGTATGTCGTTGCAACATTCCAAATGCGAAACTCATACCAAACCTTTTTTTTATCAGTAGTTTTAGATTGACTTACTGACCAACGTTCAGTTCTATGATTCTCTCTATTCTTCTATAGTAGCAGAAACAACTCGGCACTAAATCATGAAACATAAATCCTCCCAGATTTAGCATAGTTTCAGACTTTGATTTAATTTTTAAGAATGATATTCAATAATGATTGATTTATTTTGCTAACATAATTAATTTAAGCTTTTGTTCACAAACAATTTATGGACTTTTGTTATCTTAATTTTGAATAATAAATAAAGATATATTATCGATTACCAGACATTTTTTTCATAAAATCGGTAACATAGTTGTCGATTGCCCATCTTGTACCCCGTGATTCGATAATCGAGAAATTTCCATTGTGTTCAAGAACAATATTTATCACATTCTGATACAATGTTTAGAGATAACATTTGCGTCTGATGTTTTATGATTCATATCACGGATATCCAAAAAAAATATCACATGACACTATATCATATTATTCATACTCAATTAGCTTTTTTTTATTTAAATTAAGTGAAATATTCAACAATGTGAAAAAGCGTCTGAAATATTAAGACCGGCGCTTTCTAGTAATATGATCTACATGATTTCGACGCTTTATTTAACTTTGATTGTTATTGATAATGTCTCTGAATTATTTACTAGTTAGTTCCATCCTAAGGTTCCATCTTATTTAGAATTAACCTAAGTTTAGTGTAGCGAAGGATATTCCTATGAGATATTATCTATTTATATATTAATCATTATCTAATAGGTAGGGGAACCTGTTGTACTTTGGACAATTTTTGACACTTTGATTTTTAAAAAATAAATATTGATAATAATAATAAAAAATAATACACAGATGTAAAGATCCGTTATTTAATTATTAATTACATATATCAAATGATAGATTTTTTTAGTTAAGTTGAGAGTTTTAAGCTCCTGAAGAAAAAAGGGAAAACTGTCCAAGGTACAACAGACTGGATGTACCTTGAACCGCACCTGTTGTACCTTGGACACACAAAGGCTGAATCAAGAAAAAGATTGTAATTTGCAATTACAGGTTTACTTTTTGTTATATTAATAATAGCAAATGGTGGTAGATTATCGTATGAACACTAATCAACAATCAGAATAGTTAGGTTTAAAGAAGAAATTTATTCTCAATAAAGAAACATTTTTCACTTACATGAGAACAATAATAGCTTATAATATAATAGTTACATACTCGTCGTTTCACTCAATGTTTTTGTATTAATAATGTGGGTAGGTACAGATAAAAAAAAAAAAACATTAAACTAAATTGAATGCAGATGAACAAGCCAAACTCGTAGCTTCTGGTTTACGAAGGAAATTTGGAATTCCCGCTATTTTGTTTGAATCCCATTCAGTTGGATGCTTGATTGCATTAGACTTTGCAAATTGATAGGCCAGTATTTGGACATCTTTCAAAGTGAGACCAAACTGGAGATTTGCTGCTTCTTTGATATACTGCAGGAGAAGTTTTTCCCGGTTTTCATTGAAAACTTTCTTCACCGAAGATTTTTATGCAGTTCGGTCATAACACCCACATCAGAGACATTGTTATGATAGCACCTCTAAGTGCTCCGTAAAATATTGCAATGTTTAAATGCACCTTATAGGGTAATTTTTTTTATCTTTTATTAATCTTATTGCATTTTCCAACATATTTCGGTCTAATAAAGATCTTTTAAAATTATTTTTGCTCCGCGGAATTTTTCCTGTGACAAAATGTATATTTGTTACATGATAAAATGAATAAAAAACAATAAGAAATATTTACTGTTCAAAATAAAACTACCCTGATGTACCTTGACCAGTGTCCAAAGTACAACGTCAGTTGGGTGGTCAAGGTACAACAGCGGAGGGTTCAGTTATAACAGGCTTCGTAAGCACACTTTGAATTTAGGTTAGGTTTTATTTACCACAGCATTTAATAGAGGAATAAATCAAGAATAAATTGCAAACAAAGTTTTTTTGACAAATAAATATCGTGTTAAATAAATTGGCATAAAGTTCCATCTAATTATCGTACTTTTTTAGCCAAAATTCAATAATTACCTTTTACATAAACACTGACGCGGTGCCGATGTATCGTAACTAACTTTACGCGGGAGTTGACAAATGATGTTTTAAATGCCATTTACAAGATTGATTTACAGCGCGCGATATTTTCAAAATAAACGATTGTCTTAGTACAACCATGTTCAAGGTACCACAGGTTCCCCTATATAAATTAACAAACTAACAGTTGTTACAGTTTCTTTACTATCTATACGTTCAATTGTTTTCGTCTTAATTTAGACTTACAAAGTAGTATCCAGAGTCCAGACTGACCTCCTTAAAAGTCTAAACGGTTGGTTTTTTTTTAAAGGGATGTTGTTACATGTTACAAATTCATGTAAAGTTATGTTTTACATATTATATACAGTATTTGAAAACCTAAAATAACATTTAAAAAGTCTACTTATTTGTCTTAAAATTTAGAAAATTAATTAAAAATGCGTTATTTATCATGCATTATCACGTGACTGTAAACGCCAATAAGGCGATGACGTCACTGAACATTGAGCTAAGTACAAATTCACCTAACATAGCGCGAGCTCTGTACGCGGTGTGTGACGTAACGTAATGACGCTTGGAGCGTTTTAACGGCAATTTTAAAAACTATATTTCTTTATTTAAATTTTTGTAAAAATTGGACATATTTCTTTATAAAAATCTTTTTTTCGTGTTTATCTATAGTATATCTATCAAATAAAATCAATTAAAAAAATAGTCCACATCCCTATAAGTCGAGAGTGTTCTTCGATATGTTTCATGAATATCGGTCAAAAAGGGTTGGCCCCACAAAATAGAGAATTACATAATATTTTTTCACAACTCCTGAGGGAGTATACTGGTAAGTATTAGGTGGAAGGGCTGGACTAGTAGAATAAAGTCTATTCTACAAATTTTAATTCCAAGATGGCCGCCACTAAAAAATTGTGCACTATACGACGTATACTTGCGTTTGTTTCTATTACGTACAATTTTGCAATTTCGGCGGCCTTACCCATATACATATATATTCCATTCCCGTAGCCTATGTGTTATTCTGATGTATAAAGTATGTAATTGTAAAGTTTCATAAAAATCCATTCAGTAATTTTTGACGTGAAACATCCATCCATACATTCTTACAAAGTTTTGCATTCATAATATTAGTAGGATATCATAGAAGGTGATGAAGAATAAGAAAGTATCACATCTGTAAAGGTATTTTCTTTATAGGATTTTAAATTAACATGGTTATTTTCATTATTTAAAGTATTTAAAACGGGATATTTACCATTAGGTATAGGTATTTTCTTATATTTTCCGCGTATGAAGAAACATGAATTGGTCGTAAATGAAAGTGTGAGGCACGAGGAGTAAAAAACATTTCTCTCAAAGGCGGTATGAAGGTTATCGTTAAGTGTAAAATGCTGTAAGTGCGATCAAGATCATATAGAGGTCTTTTGACCTAACATAATAAGTACCCGGTTACCATATATGGCTTGACATTGATCTCACCATAGATACGAGCTATACCGGTCAAAGTTACCTTATTAAGGCATATACTTGTTTACTTCCAGATTCAATAATAACATACCTACTTTTATGTAAGTACAGGGAGGCAAACCGGCAGGCAGTCTTCCTGGAGGCAAATGATTATAGTTGGTTTGTAGCTACATGCATGGAAGAGCTCCTCTTGAGATTACACTATAATAATATTATGCCGAGCTTATGTGAACGGACTATTAAATGCTATTTATTCATCATCATCTTCATCATTATTTATCCGTCCACTGCTGAACACTTCAAGGTGCCATATTCTTCGCGTGATATCGGTAACGTTAGTTCTCTGGCGGAGGACTTCGTTTCGATCCTATCTGCCAAAGAAACACCCAGCATAGCACGCTCCATAGCACGTTGAGCTACGGCAAACTTACGGACCAGTCGTAAGTTAAGACGCCACGTTTCGGCTCCGTATTTCTATTAATGGTCCTAAATTTATCTTTCTGTTCTGTTTTATACACATAAATTGTCAAGAAAACATTGGCATAAAAATGGCGTCTCTCTTGACTTTGCTTGAAGTAATAAGAAGTATTTATTTATATTGATTGACACGACTAGGACGCGACAGTGACCCCACGATGGTTCAGACCTTGTCGTGGCGGTGGGGCTCAGTAGCTTAGGGTGAGCTTAGCACCTTGGGCGAAGCAAATTGAGCCGAGTGGGCTCCTTTTATCTTTTAAGAAGAGAGGACAAAAGAGCAAGGTGAAGGACGGGAACTAACCTCGATTGTCCCATCGGCTGGACTGTTAAATTAAATAAGTCATATAAAATAACACCATAGCAAATCATCTTTACGGGAGGACAGTCCTCCTCCCCACTATGACTCAGGCCTTGTCGTGGCGGTGGGGCGCAGTAGCCCAGGGTGACCCCAACACCTTGGGCGAAGCGAATCGAGCCGAGGGGGTTGTATCCCTCTTATAAGAAGAGGGGACAAAAGAGCAGGGGGCAAGGGGTGAGGATGGGAACCTCACCTCATCGTACTATCCCGACGTTGGGAGTGGCTGTTCTGTGGTGCGGAACAACCGCTCTGTAGAGGTGGCGTCGGTCCCCTGAGGGACTGACTAGCCGTCGAGGGGCTCTGTTGCTTGTAGATCCGGGGCACCTCACCAAAAGCGGCATTGGTGGCACTGGGTTTTAGTGGGTAGAGCTGTGTCCACTTACCATCTTTCACACATACCCGCCTGGGGAGACCCACTTCCCTGCGGCATGCGTCAGTGCATTTCCCGGCGTAAAAGAAAAAAAAGGACAGTCCTCCTAACGATAAACTCATTAAATAAAATACACATATCGAGATATACAAATAACATTTATTTCGCATTTCAACATAACACTGTCCAAATTAAACTTCTAAACAACTGTAAATAACAAAATATATTTGTAAATGCAAATTATGAAACATATCACACACGTACATATATATTTTGATACACAAATAACTTTTCTTTTAAGAGCTAACAATTACTTTCAGTTGCTTTTCTAAACTTCATATTTTGCTATTTTATATGTTCCTCGTTTACATACACTAATGTGTTTCTTATCAGTCCATCGTTATATTGTATAAAAATGAATAAATAGTTAATTTTAAAACGATTCGTGATGCGTATCAGATAACATTTCATTGACGATTGTCGTCAAATATTTGATGAATCATGAATGGGTTGGACGCTGGCCGCTGCGGTTAATAATTAAGTACCCGGATGACCGAGCTTGGCTCGGTAAAGTTGGTAATTGAAAACACGAAAAAAACGACTTTTTTATAAAATGAATCCTAGCATGATAGATTTATTGTCCCCAAAACTCCAAGTCGGTATGCTAAATTAAAAAATGACCTTCGGAACCCTGTAAACTAGACGCTAAAGCTATGGACAGTCTCTTTCGAGTTCCGCCAAAATACCAAAATATGTTCAATATATATATTTTACTCTTTTTCATAAGTCTCGTACCTACTCTCTACTTGCGGAATTTTCTTCTAGTACAAGTTGGCTTCACTAGTTTAGGTTAAGCGTGATAAACTATTTGAAACTTATGTTTTTTATTATTTTATAGTAATTCTGCAAGGAAAATCAACAAATCGAATACATCGGTATGCTAAAAACGTATATTTTTTTAAATTATACACTTAGCCTTTATAGGTAGATTTCACCAAATAATTTTTGTAATAGATATAATTTTACAAAATACGCTCCGAGAAGCCAATTTTCAATTCACCCAACACTTTTTTTTAGAATAAAGAAACGGAAGTATTTCTTACACTTGGTATATTAATAAGCATTATTTTCAAATGCGTTGGCAAAATCCACACCGAGTTACAATATGCACAAAATATGAAGTTTAGAAACACCCATAGAAAATATCATGAACTCTTATTCTAATCTAATCTTAATTATATTTTTAATTTAGTTACATATTCTATATCTAGTCGGCAAAGCTTCACCTAGAAGTCTCAAGCATCGTTTCTATTTATTTTAGCCTACACCTGGATACTGTAAACTTCAATTTCATAGAATTCATCTCATAAATTAACCTTTTTGATATTATATTTTTAACTTACAAAAACATGATCGACCAATAACATATTGACATAATATTGCGAATTTACACTTATCGAATTTCTTTGTTGTAATAGACGAATGACTATAGCGCCGACTGCCATTTTGATTGGGTGTTAGAGTTTCATCGCCATATTTTCCAAAAGAAAAAAAATCAAAAATGTAGGTCACATTTTTGATTTAAGAAAATCAGTTTAGTGCAAGTCGCGGAGGTATTAACCTCATCAATAGAAAATAATTTCTCATATCATCAAAATACATTCGCAATTTATTTAAATCTTAAATGTACATCTGAATTATTTGTACGATCTTTAGAATATTTTACATGATGGCATATCCTCTTCTCCATTCTCTTATTAGTTTATTATATACACAATGCAAATAATATCGGTACCAACTTGACTAATTGAACAAATATGGCATAATACAAATACCTATGTAATAAATCACGGGAACAATCGTATAAATAACGATTTTGCGTCTTTTATTTACAAAACATTCGTTACTTTAAATGTAAAAGAAGTGACACACTAAAGAAGAATAAAGATACCTCAAAATGTCTACTCAGCCCCCTAGACAAGTAGCACAAACGCTAAGAATAGAATAGAATACTTATTGTATTGGAATGACACTCGCTTACGACATGTAATTTGACTAAAGGAATATTATAATAATAATATTCGTTTTAAACGAAGTACAGACGTTTTTACAAACAAAAACCATATACTTCATATGTCTGAATGAGCGTTCTTCCAATTTTTTGCAATAACACTAAGGCGTTAGCGTTTATCGCGACAGAATAGATTCAGAGCGTTTGACACTTGTCTAGGGGGGCTGTTATGTCAATAAAAGTAACGTTTAAAAAATTACTATATTTTTAAGTTGTAAAGATTCTTGATAATTTTCTGGTAAGTCACTAATAGTATTTTAAACTATCAGAACGTGAAATGTAGAGAAAGGAAAATGTAAAGCTATCTATGAAAGCTCTCGATTCGCACCGAGTTTTACCATGACTATTGAAGTAGCAAAGTAGTAGTTGGAGCAGTAAAACCCAAAGAATTAAAATTTGAATTTCTCCCTTAATGTGTTGCTTTTTGTACATTTTCTCGATTTTTTTAATAAACTACATATCTCTATTTCTTTGACGAATAAATTTATTTATCTATGGACTTTTTAATAGCATTGTGAGTGCTAACATCTACGAAACGAAAACATGTTATTTGTACTTAAACGGAACGCAAGACATAACTATTTTAATATGGTACTTCGTCTGGGGGTTTGTAGGGTGTCAAAGTCGATAATTGTGTAAGTGCTATTCTGTAAAAACCATTTTGATATCGAGCTTCACCTGAGTGATAGAGCACACTTTACGTCACTTCTAAAGCGAACTTTATTGATATAGATAAAGAGTCGAATTTTAAAGAATACAAATTCGTCATATCAGCGCGGATTCCGCTTTCGAGATTTGAAAACGACCTTACAGAATAGCCTTACTGCTATTGAATTGAATGGACACAAGTATGGATTTAAAATAACTTACAACGTAGTAAAACACTAGATAATAATCTAAGCGTAGCAGTAAACTTGACACCCACATGTAGGGAAGAAGGGAATACGTCTTTAAAGAGCTTAGATAAAGCTGGCATAGTAAATAGATCACTTGCACGAACAAAAATGGCTGCATGAATTCTTTGGCCCACTATTCTATAAAAATTATAACACCTTTTGCCAGAAATTGGTAAATGTAATGAATTTATAGCAGTCTTTTAAAGACAAATTTCGTTTTAAACATGACTAAATCAACTTTAGCTATTACATCCATTTGGTATTTAGACATTGCATTACAAAATAAACATATTTCAGTCGTTCGTAAATCAAGGTCTTAATGACGTCTCGTTGAACAAAAAACCATTGCTCATAAAATAGTGGACACAAAAAAATTACACTAGAAAATATCATTCCATAATCATGAAAGTTTTCCGAAATAAACGATCCTATTATTCTACAAAGTTCTTATGTCTTATATTTTGTATTGCTACAATGTCCCTCGGCGTTTTAGTCTTCACTCTCATAGCACTATCCGATATAATCGAGTCCGTAATTTACATCCACGCCATGGCCGGTGTCCCGTCTGATGAGAGGGAGTCTATCGACCTGATGGTAGATGTCTTTGGTTGTCAGTAAAGCGACGTGCTCGAACACGGCCCGTCCACACCTTGCAACTGCTGATCTACATTCGCCGTTATCTGCGAACAAATATACCTACGTTAAGCGATTTATAAGCTAATGTACTTGTCTTTTGAAGGTCTTAAATTCTTATATTATGATATACTAGCTTTTGCTCGCAACATTGCTCGCGTTAAATTCGGAGTAACGTAAAATATTTTAAGGAAATTATTTTATTATTCGTTTGTATCATAGAACCTGTACTAATTTTGTGGAGAGTCTCACACAAATTTCCATCCGGGAAAGATCCATTCTATCGGGGAAGATTTCCAAAAAAAATGGATGTTGACAAATTTTTAAAATTGATTTTATTTGATATATATACGGTAAACACGAAAAAGACTTCTGTGAACAAATATGTCCAATTTTAACGAAAAAAAAAATGTAAATAAAAATAGTTTTTAAAATTCCCGCTAAAACGCTCCAAGCTGTCATATAACAGTAATTACGTCACAAGCTAATAAACAAATAGACCAAGTTTGCAGAAACCATTATAATATAATGGTTTTTGGAAAGTTTTCATATATAAAAACTCCAAATTTTTTTTACACGGAAACTGTTTTTGTTTACTGTAACGGTGCAGTGGCGCTCGCCACAGTTAACGTTTATCATGCCTGCTTACGCCACTTATATAAGTTTTATGACACAGTTGAGGGGATCTGGAGAGGCCGCTGAAGGGAAATATGGGCGGCAAGCACTGTTTTATTGTATCTCTTTTAAATTAATGGAAAAAAATATTATTCTGTTGACCTACATTATTGCACATATGCCCGGGTTTTCCTTATTGTACCTGGTTGTACTCAGTCATTTTACCGCGTATTCAAAAACCACTTCAGTCACTCTCGCTATCTTCAGTACTTACTTCTCTTATTTCACATACAGCCGGGAGGAGCCCATCGGTGGAGTTATTCGGCGAGCGGGGCGAGGGGGTTGGTGCGTGTTTGGGAATGTCCCTGCCCGCGGCCATTTTGTCGTGCAGCTGCGCCAGCCGCATGCTCATCTGTCGTCTCTCTTTCTGTTCCCGCTCTCTCTCCCACAACTTAGCACTGTAACTCCGTATAGACGATGAGCTACTCTGTAGTGAGCTCATACTTGGACGTCTCGAACCTTAAAAACACGGTCAATACGATAAACTTATGTTGACGAATTTGTTTTTGATTTAATTGTTAAAAGTTAAGTTTCTGTGTTCAGCTGCATCAAATATTTTTCGTGATATTTGAAAGCAAAATATTGATGGTGCAAAAAGTGCACTTATAATAACATTTATCTGTTTTAATGATAAAATTTTATAAAATAAATAGCGCCTCAATTTGCTAGTAGATAATAGTATAAGATATAAATGCACATTATATAATATAGATAATATGTAAATGTTTTATTTCGATTTTAATGAAACTACTATAAATTCAAACTTACGTAAGAAACGAACAATGAAATTGTATTTTAGCATTTATCGAATAATTTAAGCGATGCACAGATTATAAAACTGACAAAACAATCAACAATAGTAGTTGCAAAAATTGACTATAACAATAGCATGGAATTTTCATTCATAATATCATTATTCTATTAATTTTTCAATTTTATTGCAGATGTCATGCCGTTCAAAGCGACGTATTCGTGCAGAAACAACAATTACAACGTGACAGAAAGCGGAAAGCTTAGCGTGAAACTAAAGCTTTGTTTCACCATAGATTAAAAAGCTCAAATATTCGCGGTCTAAAATTTTACATTATTTTAACAAGTACGCGATGTGTTGCAGATCTACATGTGGTTATATCATTACGTTAAATATTTCATAACTATTTTTTGTACTTATCATACTGTGTTAAGTATATTTGTTTTTTTTTTTGTATATTTAGTATAAATTATATTAAGCGATTACGCGTAAAAGCAAAACGCCACTTTCAGTTTCTTTGTATACAAAAGCGAAGAAGATACATAGAAGGAATCACATAGACCATGGCCATCTTGCTCGCGCCACACGAAGAGCGTAATCTGTCTTACGACTGACGCGCCACAGATCAAATACTATGTAAGTTTTTTTAGCTTCTAAGCTAGCAAAGGCCCAGGCCGGCTCTGTGTTCTGACTTATGGGCGAAACCAGAAGGCTCAAACTCGTATTACCGACGAAGTTTTTCATTTTGCTGTTACTATGTTTTTTTGTCCCTTCGAGATATTTATTGAATTCATCATATTATATTACTTACGTGAATATTTTTACTTTTGATAGCTAGCTTTGATAGATTTTCGATACCATATTTGTTAAGCCATACATTCTTTAGGTTTATGGAAGAGAAATCTATTTATGGGATTTTTCTCTTATAAAATCAAAATTAGATTTAGCGATAATAAACTATTAATTATAAACAAGCACAAGCTAATATATACATATTTTACCGTTAATAATTGAGATATTATTATGTATTTACCACGTTTTTCATGATAGGTCAGATTAAAATGATCTGTGGGCGAACAGTCTCGGACCGTCGCTCGTTGGCCGCTAACACAAAAACGTGACATCTAACGGACACGAGCGACGTGGTACATGCCACCCCGCGTTGACCCCCTCTAATACCATTATTTAAAAAAATAATATAGAACTTTCTTTATAAACAGCTGTAAAAAAATAAAAAAATATCGATACGAGTTCTGTATGCATTAGAGAGGGTCTCGCCCGTGGAGCCCGTCGAGCACACTGAGTCGTGCAGTAGAGGGCCTCGCTGCATACATCATCCGGATCACCTTTGGCGGCGCACTTGGGCGGGTGCGCGCCGCCGTCCCTTACGGCCTTCAGGTGGCGCGAAATTAGCAAGATGGCCGCCGATCGCGCCGCACCTGCGCGCGACGCGCCGCGCGCCCGCCTGCCGTCTTCGGCGCACGTGCCCGCCGTGCCACCGCTGCGTGAGGACGCGCGAGACGATGCACGCGTGCCGCTCAGTGTCCCGCCTGTAAATGTTAGGTTAAGTAGATCTAAGACTCACAGTCACACTAACTAGACTAAAAATAATAGTCAAAAAAAAAAAAAACTTTAAAAATACACTTTTATGAAAAAACTAAACCAAAACGAATATTTTTTTTAATAATCTACATCGAGGATAGAGAAATAAATAAAAGAAATTATTACTATACTATTAAGTATAAACGAAAAAGTTGTAAGGATGTATATTACTCGTAGCAGCTGAATTCATTGGTTATCTAGCAAGTATTCTTAGCCTAAAATCTGAAGAAGGATAAAAAGTGTAGAATGAATTTTATTTTTATAACACTAGGGTTCATACCAGTATCATTAAGTGAATAAAGACATGGTGGCGTCAGTCGCGCATCAGCTAGATGCGCGGGATGGTACCGTGCTTTGGTGTACAGATGTAGCACCATGCACAGCAGACCGGCCAGCACGAATATACCCGACGCCACACCTAGCAGCGTGGGCATATCTGCTGTCAGCAGCACCAAGTCTGAAATTTAGTTATTTGAAGTCAATATTTGATTCCCAAGACGTTTATCGCTAATGCGCGGTAAATTATCGCACAGCAATCGTGCTTAATAGATACCAGCCCCCTAGGACGAGTGGCACAAACAATAATAGAATAAAAAAACATATTATATGAATATAATATAATACTTATTGTATGGGAATGAGTAAAGACACTATAAGCTTCTGACATGTAATTTGACCCAAGAAATAGGTAGCCAAGTGTCAATTTAGTCATTAGCATTCTATTCGTTTAAAACGAAGTACAAATTTTGTTCATTGAGGGAGGCCTATGTTCAGTAGTGCATGGATAAAAGCTGATGATGATGATGGTCCATTTTCATTGTTCTACTAAAACTTTAAAGAATCCAACCATACTGATATTTTTAAAACTAAAGCTATTTGGCTTGGCTATAAGAGTTAGTTTGATGTTGCCAATAAAATAGGCATACCTATAACACATTTTTTGCTTTCGCTATTAGCTTATATATTATGATAATCAAGACAAACTCTACACAATGGTATATATAATATGGTCCGTACATTCAAGTACAAGTCTTATCTATCCGTAGTCATATGTAATTGCCATTTTATTTACGCATAAGACATAAAAAAGTTTAGGCAATTGATTACTCTTAGGATTTTTATGCTTTACCTTCAGTGCAGAATACACGATGTGTCGGCCGCGAGTGGCTAGTGGTGTGGTAGCCCTGGTCACACTGACAGTACGCGTTGTGGTTGACCTGGGCGCATGAGGCGTGAGGGTCAAACGCACGGCAGGTCTGCTGATAAAAGCATTGCTCGCCCAATTTCTTGGCTGGAATCGAAAGGAAAGTGTTATATTTTTATACTTCAATTTTTTTTATTCGCTTCCGCATAATATACCTCAGCAGTCAGCTCGTCTCCAGATCTGTCTCATTGTTACAGTAAGATATGATGGAGTTAGATACAGTCTGTTGGTAGTAGCTTTCTTTAATCCTGGCCAGAACAGGATTAAATCCAATCGTTTCCTTAGACCTTTAAGATCTGAAAGTTGGTAGGATGGATAGGCCTAGTGCAATTTCATCCAACACTATTTATCATCTAGTGATGTTATACGGTAATCTTGACCATTAAGATATAAAAAATAATTACGATATCAAGAAATACGACAATTAACCATTTCATAAGCATCGCAATGCGTTAGAATTTTCATAATTTATATGAGAAGTTACCACCTTTCTGACGTCACCTGGCTGGTTGGGGAAACAAGATTCCTCTCCGATAACTTATAACGAGAGCAAGTTCTTGAATATTTATTGCTCATCGGATATTTGTGTATAAAATTTACAAAATAAAATTCTTGGTAAGTTTGCAAAGGAATTGTTGAGACAGTTTGTGTTCCTTATTATATTGAAGAGCTAGGAGCTTGAAGTCCATAGTAAATATATAGTAAGAGTACCAAAAATATGTTTCGTATTTCTATTTCTAGAAAAAGTAGACAAATGTAAACTATCAAATACGGTGCTGTAATTTGGTCCTTTGTTTGGTCTCCTTAGAAACTGGTTCGGTGTTCCCAGTTACAAGAACGTTCAATAGGGAATTACCAAAATTGATATCAATCACAAATGTTGCCATAGTAAATTCTTCGATTTGCTATACAATGGAAATTTATATTACGTAGGTTGTGCACCATGGAAACGGTTTAAATTGGATACATAAAGGGGTTTCAGTATATTAGTTATGTTCGTCGTTTGGAATATTTTGGCAATGGCTGTATCTTAATGAGGTGAGCATGCTCTTTGAACGCGAATGACTGCGGTTCTTTTGAAAGTTCTTAATATGATTTCCACTTTAAATCAACGTTGCTAATGAAGCTTGAAAATTCGTTTGATCACATACAAAATAACGTTTCGAAATATCTCGAAAAATATTAGCTTTTTCTACCTTGCCTTTTTTAGTACGCCTGCTGACGTGATTATAACGTGAATGGCCAATTTTAGATTCACACTAGTATGCTCGTCAAGTAACAAAGATGATCAGGTTTTCAACAAGCTAATGGTCTAAAGGTCTTAGAGTGCAAGCCCGTGTGACTCGTCGTATTGTTCCGACTAGATAGTACAGTGTTTATCTTGCAGTGACTTTGCCAAGTTTAATTCAAATTAAAGACATCGGCCGCACTGGCGTTCATCGCAAGACATGACAAATTCAATATGACACTGAAGATAAATGCTAAACAACTTGTTTGCGAGAGAAATGCAAGTAGAAACTTAGAAAGAGAGAAAGAAAACGTAAGAGACACATTCTAACGCAGTAATCAGTATGTTCTTTATAGACACACGTGGAAATCGCCGATAAATCTGTATACCAACAGGCGGTCAATATTGGCAGCGATTCCTGTTTGGAATCTTAGATTCGCAATAGATATTGTTAATCAATACTAAACCCTAGCATTTGTTAAAGGGATTTTAGCATAGTCAAATTCTTTTTTTAAGTGCGTTGTTTAATGCGGTTTGGTTTAAAGTATTAAATATTAGTTACTATTAATTAATTAATAACTTTGTTTTTTTTTTTAGCTTTAATTATTGACTATAATTATAATATGAAAGTCTTTAGGTAGAGGAAGTTGAATGAATTCACCAGGTAGGAAGACGATCTTCATGCAGCAGCCGGTCCGTGCGAGGGGCAAGGGATCGGTCGCATTGGGGAGGTATATGTTCAGCAGTGGACGGATAGAAGTTAAAAAAGGAGCGACAGAGCGGTTTCTAAGTATCTTCGTATATTTGGTCTAATAATGCGCTCGCATAATTTTGAGTAGGCCCGTGCCGTAAGATATTTGTATGAGAGTTATTTATTCTATGAAAACACACGCTATGATACCAATAATTAATTCTGAGCCATGTAGTAGGTACTAATTTAAGCTATGCCTATGCTACTTACGCTTAGCACATCCTTTGGAGACACCGAGGGCGACGGGGTGCTTGGGGTCACACTGGCAGGTACTGGACCTCGGCTCGCAGAACACATGCACCAGCTGAGGGTTGCAGGTGAACTCGCATGGGGAACCCAAGTACATGCCCTTCTCTGTAACAGGAAAGATATCATTAGCTCACGACCTACGAACAATCTTTGAGTCATTCGGAAGAGATATCTTTTTTTGTAGAAGAGCGGAAACGGACAATCGTTTCACCGATCAGCGACAACCTTTAACGCTTGCAGCAGCAGGGGATTTGCAGGTGCTTTACTGGCCTTTTAATTTTTGAATTTTGACGCTATGCCCGATGGTGGAATTCTGCTGCGGGTATTAGTCAGGACAGTTACTAAGAACACTTATTGTGGTAGATGTGATGGAAGATGAAAAGTTACACGACTTCTTACGCATGTCAGAGATTCAAGCCGATCTAAGAGAACCTGGAGAGAGTAAGTGTTGGATGCAGTAAGGAGCAGTAATGGATGTCATTAAGCCGTGACCGAAAGTCCATACGAACTTTCCACGGGGCTAGATTAAATTGGTCTTAATGTTGGATCAATATTATTGAAAAAAGATAAAGAAAAGATTTTAGTAAAATATAATAACATGCCACAGGAGAAGGTGAAAGAAGACTGACAGTACAAGGGGTGACTGGCAGCACAAGGTCTAGGTCGACCAAGGATAATCTAACACTCAGGTCTCAAAAGAGAAATATAATTATAAATTTAATACAACGCAAGTTCATAGCTAGCAACTGTAATTTCTAAAATTTGACATCTAAAATTATATTAAATCGGCGAAATGATTGGTAAAGATTGAGGTGCTTATATTTCAAATTAAGATGCGTGGGTATGATGTCAAGATTTTGTACTTTTGAAGTAAATCTTCTTTAAATACTGGTATTCAGCTGTACCCGGTCAGACTGGAAACCAGAAGAATATCCTAGGCAGACGAATAATAAAGAAGTAGGGTTTATAAGTTTGGATGTAGGAGGTAATCTTCGGAATTATTCATGATGAAATATATCCGATGATAAAATGATTTCTTGTACTTAAGTGCCAACTCCGTAATCAGTAATTTACTAACTAATAAAAGCTTAAATAAAAAGATGTGAAAGATACTAAATAAAAGGATAAAAACCGATGTTGACCGATTCTCAGAACTACCCGATATGCACACAAAATTTTATAAAAATCGGTCAAGCCGTTTCGGAAGAAGAAGGAAGAATGGGAACGAAAATAAAATTGTGACACGAGAATTTTATATAATACTAGCTGCGCCGACATACTTCGTTCTGCCAAAAAAAAATAACATTTAGGGGTATGTAAAATAGATGTTGGCCGATTCTCAGACCTACTCAATAATCAATATGCTCACAAAATTTCATGAGAATCGGTCAAGCCGTTTCGGAGGAGTACGGCAACGAACATTTAGACACGAGAATTTTATATAAAAGATTACATTACATTTATAAATCTGTGGTAAATCGTTATCATTTTAATACACGAATATTTTTTTTTTTATAATGATCCACATAAAGTAAAGTAATACAACGGAAAATTATCCATTTGATTGACGTATGTCAAAATATTGTTCTAATAAAATCAATTGAACTTTGTTTGGAATTAGATTTTAATTAAATGAAACATTTAAGTTCGTCTATATTCTGTCTTTACTGGCTTTGTAAAATCACTTTATAGTGCGACATCATGCTATACTTGGCTGTATTGTATCGTCTCGGAAGTCGGCAGGCAAGCGGACGTGAGGCTCTACTACGGAAGCTCGCTCCACTACTAACCCCCTCCCCCTAGGCTTGCGTAATGTGGGACTATTGACGCACTTGGCACGGAAACATTGATGTACGGACAACAAAAACTAACACGATTAGTATATTATTAAAATCGCTTTGCATATGTTTCGTCGTAAAACATTATCATCAACATAATCATCATCATCAGCCTTTATCCGTCGAGTGCTAAACATCTGTTTCAAAAAGTGTTTTTCCACAAAACGTTAGTTAAACACAGATTACTTATTGAGAATAATGGAATAATGAATTCATAGAGTTGTGAGTCTTTCATAATTGTTGAGGGTCAATTTTTTATGCTTCTTTTTAATACAACTCCGTGGTTGCAGAGCCTTTATTGATGAGGCAAAGGTAGCTGTCACGTTAAAAATATGTTAGTATGGTATAACCTCTCGGTAAAGTATTCGTTTTTTAAAGAGGTGTACCATAAACTTCATATAAAAAAACTATCATGTGTGCCTTACAAGAAGCTTTTACAAAATTGAATATAAAAGCAATTACAATTTTTGCCAACGCTACAACAGAGGTGTTCGATTCCAATTAAGGTGATATACATTTACGGCATCCGATGCTATTAATTATCTCCACTTATACTGAAATATATTTTGTAGTGATTTGTTCACTTTAATATTATGCGCTATATGAAAATTTATAGAACCATTTATATGGCTACATTAATATATAATACTAAGGGCCTGTTTCACAATCTCCAGATAAGTTCCCAATAGGCTATCGGCAACATATTTGACAGATGTTTGACAGATAGAGTATGGAGTATCTGTCAAACATCTGTCAAATATGTTGCCAATAGCCTATAGGGAACTTAAAGGGAGATTGTGAAACAGGCCCTTAGTTAAATGATTGTGAAAATAAAGTTATGATCAAAAATAACTGTCATTGTTTGTCCGTTCACATACAATACTGAAGAACAATTTATTCAAGGACTAAAGGACCTTTTTCAATGCAGGTTAATTCTTTGGCATGGTTCAGGTTTACCTCGGGTAAGGAACTGACTGTCTGAAGATCCTCTGATGACTAAGGTTGCTGTAAAGTATCCAAACCGCCGGTTATCTAAAAGTCTTAATAATGCGAATAAGTTGTTTTAATATAATACACATTCACATATGAACAAAACAGTTATACAGACAGACGGTGTGTATTTTATGATAATCTTATATCTATGATAGCTGTTCTTGGGTACCAGATGCTATAATTTTATCGAAATCTGATGAGCGGTTTGGCATTAAAATGTAAAATAAATTTTGAGATTTACAATATTCCGTAGTCTACACTATACATCAATATAAAAAAAAAGTAAAGTATCAACCCTTATATGTCCCACTGCTGGGCACGGGTCTCCTTCCTCGAAATCAGGCGAGGAGGGTAATGGGCCAATAGTCCACCGCGCTGGCCCAGTGCGGATTGGTGAACTTCACATACCTTCAAAGACATTCAACCTCATCAGGCATGCAGGTTTCCTCACGATGTTTTCCTTCACCGGTGAGCGAACGATGGTCTCGTGTGCACTTAGAAATTTAAAAAAACCCATTTCAAGGCACACACGGACGGGTCAGGATCGAACCCGGAACCCCTCGCGTAAGAGGCCTTGTCCGTCCACCACTGGACCACCGTCGTACATCAATATATTCAAGTATAATATAAAATATAGGCAATCTTTCGGTCTTTATTGACATCCATTAATTAAAAGCCTACTATTACAGGTTTGGTATATTGAGGAATGGTCGGCTGGCAGGTTGATTGAGGATGGGCGGAAAGGTCACAGGTGCATGTGATGTGGTGACCAGGGCCGGACTATACATTAACATTGCACCAGCCTAGCTTTTACGGCATACTGAATTTTTATGTGCAACAATGCCTGGCCTTTTGGCCTTTGGTCTCCACTATTTTCCCTTACGGGCGCGCTAATGCCATGGCGCTTCATGTCGTGACCCTACAACTTACTACAGTTTTTTTTTACTAACTAGGAATTGAAATATCAACACATTTGCATCGGTCAGACTTCGCTTGGCATCCAGTATTACAAAAATACGATTATAAATAATAAAAATGCTATAGTGATCATAGTATCTTAGAAAGTTAAAAACGACCAAATTGCGTCGTTAAACCCTAGTAACCGAACATGATTAATCCGACCCTGGATTTGACATTTAGTTTCCCATAACGTAAACGTTCAACTGGAATAAAGTTTACAGTTAAAAGTGAACTGAAAAGGCGCAACTGTACAAAGTAGTCCATTAAAATTGACAACGTTTCTTAGAGGATACAAAGAAAAAATGCAATTACATTAGACAAGAAAAGAGGATTCAGCTGTACAGACGATGTTTTGAGGCAAACTTTGGTGGGGTCAAAAGAAGCTTATTCATTTATGATTCTCATTATAATTGATAATTTGGAAAACATTTTCAAAATCAAAAGTCTTTCTTTTTGTAAGAAAAACAGTTCACATTTAATGACGTATTTACTTTAATATATTATAATGTAAACCAGACATTAATTTAACTTCATACTTTTTATTAAATAAATAGTGACTAATAAAGTTTTTGGAATAAGTTAAAACAAAAACAAAATGTACGAATACTTCTTTGGGAGAACTAAGTATTCAATTTCTATTAAAAATACAATGAGAATATAATGTTCATTATAAAATGTCTCTCTGGGCATGGGTACAAACTACAAACTATGGACTATCGACTTCGGGGTTCAAATTCACTTATTGAAAATTTCACTCAAGATGTCCGGATATGGCCAGTCTACTATGACCAGATTATTGTTACTATAAGTCGCGGGTTTTAATCCTGTCAATCTGTAGGTCTGTAACAATGAAGAGTGGTTTATAGACTCTATTACCAAACTATATTACAGGAGCATCAATGTAGGTGGAAATGTAAATAGGTCACTTAATTGTCTAGCTCTAAACTCACCTTGCAACTTGCCATAGCTACCTCATAATAATAATTTATGGCTCGAGGCTGTCAGACAAGGTCTATTTGAACGATCTAATATTAGCACAATTTTTAAGATATTCAAAGGTCTGCGAGGAAAAATATAATTATATAAACAGTGTACTATTTCATGATCATCAGCCTTTATCAATCCACTGCTGAATGTAGTTCTTTTGACCCACCTCTTTCCCCAAATTTAGTGTGGAATAAAGATAAGACGTTCGTCTTCGAAAGTACTCATCACAAAAAACATGTCCCTGGGCGTGGTATCATAATAATATCAGATAAGGCTGTAATCTAATGTTATGTGGTAAAATATAGTAGTAGATGCTACAATGTAAAACAATTGAAATAACAGAAATGGGTATTGAAACTTAATAATAAAAATAATGCAGAGCATAAAATAATGTATGTAATAATTTAGGTCGGTCGGTATTTTTTACTAAGTATGTAAGTCTGTAAGAGTGGCTGGTGTAAACTTCTGACTGTAGTGGGGATAGTTAATTTTGTTTTAAAAAAAAAAGTTATATATTCGTAATTTTTAAATTAATCATTATCATCAGCCTCTGAAAATAGGCCGCGCCTTAGAAACGCTAAGACGACCGGACCCCTACTACTAGCATCCAACAAGAATCGGCCACTGTACGAACATCGCCTTTCCATTTGATTTTTCGAATTTAGCTGACAATATTTTTAAACAAATAACTAACATAAAAGAGCCAATTTATGTAATCTCTCAACACAAATGCTAATCAATCCACATATTCTATATTTGACTTGAAGTGCTGTGTCATTTTAGTGTCAAGTGGCGTCTTGGACTTTTCCGATAAGTAGTTTGTATAGGGTTGCTTGCGTCTCGAATGGAAATTTATAATGGCATATGAATAGATTTTTTTATGTTGTTTCATAAAGCTCTTATTATTTTAGTGAATAGGTGTTGAAAAATCGATTAGATGTTTTAGGAGTTTATGATAAATTAGCTGTTGCCCGCAGCTTCGCCTGCCTTAACTAAGATTTACGACAGGAACTTAGTACGCAAAATTAGTAACTTTTCTGGTTAATTTTTTACACCTTGTGTCCGAAAAACCCAAAAAAAAAAATTCCAGAATAAAATATAGCCTATGTTATTCGTGGATAATGTAGCTGTCGAATGGTGAAAAAGTTTTCCTCCTTATAATATTAGGGTAGATAATGTTATACAGCTAATTTTAATATTTAAAAACAGCCGTTCAAAATCTTTCAGTCAAATAAAAATAAGTCTTTTTTGAGTTACGTGATTATAAATAAACTTATGTACTTACATAATTGTATTATTAATTTATTTTATTTCTTAATTTATCATTGATTACTGACAAGAATATTAAATATTATTTTCTGTATACCGCATAAAACGAGTTTGGTTTGGTCCCTATGAAATCATCGCGGGTTGTACTGTATTACAAATGAGAGAGTTTGTAAGTTTAGATGTTTGTTGCTCTTTTACGGCAAAATGACTGAATCGATTTGGCTGGGAGTTGAAATGGTGATGGTTTATGTCTTTTAACTAGGTTATTGTCAAATGCATAAAATCAGTATGATGTAGGTACTAGCCGAACGAGAGTAGAGATGTGTTGCATTAGTACGTATGCCTTTTATAACATTAGTAAGGATAAACACTACCTACATAGGTATTATACTACCTACATAGAGCGAAGAGGTCCAGTGGTGGATGGACTCGGCCTCTTGTGCGAGAGGTTCCGTTATTAGTATTAAAATAAAATTATAATCTTTATTAGAATAGCGCCTTTAGTTTGAAATAGAGACGATAGCTATTATAGACAATGCAGAATAAGGCGAGAAGAAATAAACAACTATTTTATTTTCAAGTCCATAAATTATATTCGAATGACCAAAAACGGTTAATTTCACACATTTGGGCCAACTGGAATAAATAAATTAAGCTTTAGGCTTTTAAAACCCGCATTGTTATTGTTTTTTGTGAAACAAAATATTTTAAATGCTACAAATCCGATAAAAGTGATAAATGTTGTTTACAGTGTAGAAAATATGATTTACGTACAACGTGTCTATCGACGCAACATTTTGTTTTTGCGAACTTCCAAATAGCAAATGTTGGCATAAAGTTTTTGCTAATAATTTATTTCGGGCGTTTTGCTTAACTAAAATAATTATTATTACTGCATATTTAACATTGGCGGTACGTTTGTAGTTCTATTAATAAATAAGCAAAAATAAGTAAAAATACATTAGAAAGTTTCTGGTAAATTATCTCAAATAAGTATCAAGTAAAAAAAAAACAACATTTTTATATTTTGTACAAAAGGTTTATTTCTAAACAAAATAAATACATTTTTTGTGAAAGAAAGCTTTTAGAAAATATTAAATCAAACATAGCCAAGCAAGCATTAATCGTTTGTGGAAACAATGTATGTTAAACGTAAGTGGGCATAGGATCTAATAAAAACAGAGCCTATGAATAGTTATGAAAGCTCTATACCTAAAATAAAACATTTTTATTTCCAAAATGTTGTAAATACTTATAAAATAAACATGTATTATATATAATACTAGCTGTTGCCCGCAGCTTCGCCTGCATTAACTAAGATTTACAACGGGATCTTAGTACGCAAAATAAGTAATTTTTCTGGTTGATTTTTTACACCATGTGTCCAAAAAATCCAAATATCTTACGGAACCCTATTATTTTTTTCAGAATAAAATTTAGCCTATATTGAAAAAAAAAAAAAATTTAGCCTATTTTGCCTCGTGAATGATGTAGCTTTCGAATGGTGAAAACATTTTTGAAATCGGTCCATTACTTTTTGAGCCTATTCATTACAACCAAACAAACAAACAAAGTTTTCCTCTTTATAAAATTGGTGTAGGTAGTATAATAGTATAAGGGCCTGTTTCACAGTCTCCAGTTAAGTGCCCAATAGGCTATCGGCAACATATTTGACAGATATTTGACAGATACTCCATACTCTATCTGTCAAATATGTTGCCGATAGACTATTGGGAACTTAAATGAAGATTGTGAAACAGGCCCTAAGTATATAGTATAGAGGTATAGATAAGATGAAACTCGGTGGCATACATACGTTTTGAATATTTTAAATAAATAAATGTAGAGGCGTTTTTACTACGGATACGGAGGTATACACTTGAACCGTGGTTGCTGCAAAGTATTTGAAGCGTCAGGAATAAATAAAACCTAATAAATCATAATAGAATCCGTAAATAGCACTTAAAGCACAAAACATCTTGTTTTAAGTATATATTAGATATCTACAGCTGATAATTATTTAAAGGACATAAAAAATTAAAAAAGCCAATGTTTCTTAAGCCTTTAAACTTATATCACAGTTTACATTGTTCAATGAAATGTTCACTTGATAAGCTAGATCTAAGAATGGAATAACGCTAAGTTTCACATTTATAAAGGAACAATGCGACATACACATTAAACTCCCGTGTCGGTAAACTCCTCCAAAATGGCTTGACCGATTCTCATTCAATTTTGTGCGCACATCGGGTAGATCTGAGATTCGGTCTACATGTTCTTTTCATACCCCTAAATGGTAAGGGTGGTCCCGCCCGTCACTTTTTAATTTTTATTTCATAGATTAAATTTTTTGTTTTTATTTTTATGATACAGCATTCAAAAGACGTACAACTTAAAATTTTCACCCTTTTATGATCAACATGTTGGAATATTAAAGAAAGCTGGTATAAACGCTCATAAAATAAAATTTTCATAATTTACTATCTAAAAAATGCACAAAGATCAAATACCTTGGAGATAGGATAGCGAAATTGAAATGGACTTGGACAGGATACTTGCCTAGACGTGGTGATGGCAGGTGGTCTACCGTCCACAGTGGTTATTGGTTACCGAATGATGACTTAGACTAAGTAGTCGAAGTAGTCTAGAAACTTTTACGGCGAGATATACATTGACGTGGAAAGGCAGAACGTTGATGAGACGAGCACGGAAAATGTAAGGTGTTATGTTCAGCAGTAGGCATGGCTGATGATAATGATGAAAACATTAAAAACCCAAGACGTTTCGTGAAGCAAGTAGTCAACCAAACCCACCGACTGTACATACAAAGGTTATATTGTCGCCCTCACAAGCCTTTTAAACAGAATTATTCTTTTTATATCAATTAAAGTCGATGCAAACAATAAGTTTAGGCATTCTCTATGAATATTATAATTCTATGATTCATGGGAATTTCAGGGAATTTATGTTATCCAGACTTTGGGGTGGTTGGGGGATCGATACGTCGTCGGGAGTGAGCAACGGTGTCAGCGAAACAATCTGACGTTATTATTTACAACTAGCTGTTGCCCGCGGCTGCGCACACATGATCAAAAAAAATGTATCTTATGATACTTTTAGTGCCTCAAAAAATATGTGTACAAATTTTCATGATGATCGGTTGAGTAGTTTTCGCGTGAAAGCGTAACAGACATCCCTACTTTCACATATTTTGTAATGTTAGTAAGGATGTCCAGGTGTAGGGTAATACACAATTTCAATGTCAATTTATAAAATAGCAATTTGGTGTTTTATTTGCATTCTATACCACAATGTAACTTTTCACAGAGTTTATTCCGCTTCCGAAGACAGCTCTTTCTGAATTCTGCGTAGACTGAATAGATTAAAAAATACATATAATATTTTTAATGGATCGGTACTTCGAAAATCTTTGGGACTAGGACGTCCGTCAATTCAGTTCTTCCGTGGTTGCTGTAAAGTATCTAAAACGTCGAGAACGAAGGAATCTTAATAAGCAGCAATAATATCCGTATAGTGTTGTTACATTACGACTATAATGAGTGAGATTCATGTAATCCAGTAGTTGAAGTGAAGAAGATACGGCAGACAGACTTACTTACGCATTTATGTATATATAGTAAGGATTTTTGTATAACATATAAAGTTTGGCGTTCATTGAGGGAGGCCTATGTTCAGAAGTGGACGGATTAATGCTGATAATGATGATGAGGATGATATAAAGTTCATATTAAATATTATTATTTATCTACGGGTGAGAGTTCAGCGACCGGTGAAGGAAAACATCGTGAGGAAACCTGCATGCCTGATGAAGCCTGAAGCTCACCAACACGCATTGGCTAGCCGCTAGCGCATCGGTGAACTATGGCCCATTTCCCTCCTCGCCTTGAAGGAGGAGACCCTCCTCTCTCGAAAGCATTGAATTATTATGTAAAGAACAAGATACTAATATTATAAGTCTTGTATTGAGAATTGTATAAAGAAAACCGTGATCTTTCTCAATAGAATTTGTATCTTTGATACTATTTATTTCGAATTATATAACCGTACCAAGTCAACTGACATATTCTTTGGGCCGTCCTCATCGATCCACTTAGGGTGCACCGCTGAGAGGGTGGAATAAACTTATTGGAGGGGATACGACAAAGGCGTCACGAAACTGTAGCTTAAAGAAAATTCGCGGCGAAAGCTATTTTTATCCACGCTAACGACCTGAATTATCTATAGCTTGGCATTTTGGTTTCTTTAGTGTTATAAACTAATATTAGCAGAAGGTAGGTTATTTGTGTCATAATTTGGCAGCTGAACATTCGGGATCTTATGGTGCCTATCGACGTCCAAAGAGATCAGCTTTACCAAAGCCGATGCAGATGCGTTGCCCTTCTTTTCTTATTTTGGCGACAGAAAACTCACAAACCACAGGAAATGCGACCGCATAGCTATCACTTTACGCCGGTGTTATGTGAGCGAAAAGTATCATTTCGGTCGTGCCTTCCCAATTCGGTTGCAAAGCAGCATGGAACAGAACATGGGTTGGTACACATGAGTTTTATGTATGTTTTGTATTTTTCAAGTAACTTGTCACGTAAAATAATAATAATAAAATAAATTATTGAAAAGATATTGGTCCTTGGTGTTGGTGTGTACCACTACTTACAGCTGTAAACGAATTACATTATGTACTAAGTACAAACTGTGTTAAGTATAGATCCTCTTTAAAGTACTGAAGACGGAGCAGAAAATGGTAAACTAAAGCGGATTCGTTTAGCCATTATTGCACGAATAGATAATAAATTTCAAATTTATAACAGACAAAGTTTGCGTCGCCAAAACCCGGAACGGTCAATAACTCAAAGTAAACACTCTTGCGCTCTTTATATAAGTGTTTAGAGATTTACGACAATCGTATACTCGTATAGGACTCTCTCGATCCATAGACTTGCATAATGGCCTGGACTTAGCATAAACAACTCACTGAGTGCATTTTTATGGCGTAGTTTAGTATAAAAGGCATTTAACGAATGGGTTACGTAAGTAGGACGAGTATTGAGGCCATATCTTATCTATCCTAGTGACCGCGGGAAACTAACTACATTCGTTTGTACATAATTTGGTACACGATTCTTTGGTTTTTGGACATAGACAAATTATTGTTGTATATCTCTGAAATTTGCTATAATAGATGTACAATATCTTTTATATTTACTTTACTATGTTAAAATAAGTATAAGAAGAGTAGCATAGTGGTACAAGGAACAAAAGTAGACTATTGTCTTATGTGCATCATAATTCACAGGATTTGTCTCGTGTGTGTTGAGGCTTGCAGCTTTGAAAGGACGATAATACTATTAAAGGCACTACACTTAGTTTGTGGTATATGTATGTAAAAATAATAATAGTGGTAAAGTAGTTTAAAATAAAACTCGCGATTAAATACTTTTGTTTAAATAAGTGTAATAGGATAAACGTTTGTGAACAATAAGCTTAGTCCAATTCGAAACTTAAACTTAAGCGAGAAACATCGGTACAAATACTTATATGTTTGATATTAAAAATGGTAAAATTGCAATAATATTATGTTCATTTTAAAATTCATTTATTCAAAAACATATTCAAATGCCCACTAGTAAATCACACAGTAACGAACGCTCATACAGTTTCCACTGCACCAATTTGTCGCTTTACTGACTGCGAATAATAAACGAAATACTGTCATATTTTCATCTACGTATAAATTATTTTCCACATAATATATGCCCTTGCAAATGTTATGTGAAGTGAACAAGTTGTAGTGACATTTTGTTTATCAAACTTTAATTATAATGAAGGAGATAGAATGAATATTATTCTAAAGAGGTCAATATCACATTATTAATTTGAAAATAATCTCTTTAGAACGATCCTGACATTTGAAATTGGATCCCTCCAATTTCAAATGCCAGAATGCCTCGAGGAGGTGCAATATGCTGGGAGGTTGGGTCTTTGATATAAAAATAGTACTACCCATCAATACTTACCTTTTCAACAACGTTCCGTTTTAATTTAGCTTTTCTAAAATTATGTCTCTGTATTCAAAAACGAATAGCATCGACCATTAGTGACGTTAGTTTAGTAGAGCCATGGTTGACAAAAAAAATAAGAGAATGTACTATGATCTGCACCGATATTTAAAAAAAATATTTAGTTACCAAAGAAATTTTTTTCCACCTTCAGACCGCTGAAACCGTCATTGCGAATGTCATGTCATCACCTACATATACATATTACCATTTGTGTTACACGAGATGGTCAAGTCAAAGTCAAAGTCAAAGTCAAAGTCAAAATTTTTTATTCAAAATAGTACAATCAAAGTATCTTTTTGAAAGTCAATTGAGTCTACCACCGGTTCCAAAGCAAGCCCACTGAGAAGAACCGGCGAAACAAAATCAGTAAGCATGAAAAAGCAATGACTCAGTAAAAATAAATTGGAAATTCCATATTGCCTCACCTCAGGCAAATATTAATAAATATTACCGCCCCAGGTGAGCTGAGAATATAAAACTGGCGTATCTCATAACAATAGTAATAAATTATCTGTTTATATCCAACGTTGCGAAGACAGCAACCACTAACCTCTCCACAGACTCACAAATTGCAGCTGGAATTTGCAAGTTCTTGGTGCAATTACATTGTTAGATAGGTTTGAAGGCTTTAGTTCGTCATAACCGATCCTGTTGATAAAATCACAGAACTGTTAAAGCGCGACGCTGAAGCGCGACGTAAGCTACAACACACACTCAGACATAACACAGCCGGTGTTAGGCACACATTCACACCACATGGGCCCCGGGGTCGTATGCGACGTCGAACCCTACACTCCGTTGACCAGTTGATCCGGATCAACCGCGACAGCATAGGCTCAGATCAGCTACGAGTCGACACCAATATAGACCGTGTAATCACCGATAGCACTCTGCTATCGGCAGCTTGCTCGGGTCCCGCGCTTGACCCGCCTCCCCCGCTACCGGGGGAGGGGAGGGCCGGCCCTCACGATAGGTTTCTAACGTCACCCGTTCCAAACCAGTCGACCGTAGCTGACCAAGTTAGGTACAAACCCGACGCCATGAACATGGCGGGGGGCAACCCCCCAAATTTTTAACGTCATAGGATGATCCAACCGGATCACCCCATTTCCGATGACGCATAACGGTCACTAGGACCATTAGCATAGATCCAACCGAAAAAAAAAAAAAAAAAAAAAAAAAAAAAAGCTTTAGTTCGTATTCGTGTCTTATTGAAATATAATAACGAAACTATACTTATATATTAATAGCTAAAGGGAAATATTTGTTTGTCATCGGTTATTGCGATCTTATGCACAAAGCTAATATTTTTTTAAAATATTTACTCGTAAATTCAATTTAATCTTCTCCATATGAAAGTATTGAAGCTCGGTGTTGAACACATTATGAAAATTTCTTTAGTTTATAAGACACACATTCATTATAAAATATATTTAATCAAACTGAATATAAAAAGCGACGATGGTCCAGTAGTGGATGGACTCGGCCTCCTATACGAGGGGTTCCGGGTTCGATCCTGACCCGTCCGTGTGTGCCTTGAAATGGGTTTTTCTAAATTTCTAAGTGCACCCCAAACACAAGACCATCGCTCGCTCACCGGTGAAGGAAAACATCGTGAGGAAACCTGCATGCCGGATAAGATTGAAAGTCTTTGAAGGCATGTGAAGTTCACCAACCCGCACTGGGCCAGCGCGGTGAACTATGGCCCATTACCCTCCTCGCCTGATTTCGAGGAGGAGACCCGTGCCCAGCAGTGGGACACATAAGGGTCGATACTTTTTACTTTTTAAATTGAATAGACTAAGGTCAAAATTCGACCTCTACAGGATCTGCAGTTCAAATTATTCTCCAATGCAATACACGAAATACAAACACGAACTGTGAGAGCATATTACAGGTGTGATTTAGTTTTATTTGCATTGTTAAATACGGCAGAGTTATAAAACGCTGCAAATTAATGAAAGCATAACATTTATTATTTACCTAGTTTTAACATAGTCTAACAAAGTATGCTTTATATTAACTGTGGTAATAACAGGTTAATAAATTGTAGTTGGCTTAGTGTGTACGAGGTCATCTTTATCAGCTTTTAACCAGAATTAATAAAGAAACAGCAAAGAAAAAGTTCAAAGCAGTTTTACTCTGAAAGAAGGTACCAACATTTATAAAATTACTAGCTCTTTGGAAGTCTAAATTGTCCAAATATTTTTTTAATAAAAGGAAATTTAAGCAGGAAGAAAAATCTGAATTCAATAGGTATTTAGGCTGCAAAATTTTATTATTCACTGCCTCATTAAACTCCAAGCATATTGTACTCTTACATAATATACTAATCGACCAGCAAAATTTGGCGCAATTCAGGCGACGAACTCCTGCACTTCTTCTAATTAGGTAGGATGTTGTCGAGTAGCATAAATTAATTCTATCACTTCATGACACCAAATAGCATTCCTATTGAGTAATCTTTTGAGTAACTGCGTTGGTTACTTTGTTATAAGCATAGTCGGCTATATTATTAATTCAGGGCTTAGAAGATCTGAAAGGCGCAGCAAGTTAGCCCACTTAGCTAGTTGGTCCACACAAGTCAGATTATTCTTTAAAAAACCTTATGATATGAATATGAATTATGATTATGATTATGATGCTTTGTTTTTCGTAACCTTATGTAAGTCTGGTAACAAAGTAAAATTGTGACGAAAGTCGACCGACTTTAATAATTTAGACGTGCCACAATTAAAAAAATGAAAATTCTTATTATTGTTTTGCGTTTGTAAATACCTACTGATATTGTGTTCAATATTAATACAAATACTTTATAATTTTAGTGAAAGCTACGGATTATGCTATTTATTAATTCGTGGTGCTTTAATACTTGTTTGTTACCCAAACATACAAAATAAATAAAATATTAATTTAGTTCCGTTCTCATGATAAACTAAAATAAATAATGCTAAAAAATACACATGAAACTTAAATATGTATAGGATTTGAAATTCAAGATGTTGAGACGTAGTCGTGTATCATCAACATCAACAGTAAACAAGCTATTGCAGTTGCAGCGATTCGGTGTCAGGAGATATTATCGAAAACGGACATAAAGTTTCTTAGTAAAATAGCGAAGGCAGTTTAGGGCAATTAAGAATCGGGCCAGCTACAATTCATGTCCACAAATGCTTCAAGATAAGTTTTAGTGGCGATAGATCAACAATAATTGCTTACTTGATAACGGCCTGTCAACAGTCAAATGTAACTCAGTGTATTCAGCCAAATGTGGAATAACCATTCGAGGTTTGCTAAACACACAAGTTAGTGGCGCGCAGTGAGCGGGTTTATTACTTCATTGTTATATCTAAAGTCAACAATACAGATTTAGTCCAAATTCTGAAGATTATAATTGAATTTATGGTGTACAATAGTGTTGTTGATTACTAGTGGAACGACAGTCGTTTTATGATATTATGATGAATTATTTAATTAAATATGAACCTGTGGTCCACGGTTGCTTAGCAAGGAATATTATATACTTAATATTAAAAAAAAATGCAAATTTGTTTGATTTCGTATACTAAATTAATTAAGTAAATTTGCAAAATAATTTAATATATTTTTTTTTCGAATTCACTGGAAAACAAAAACATAACAATAATGAGAATTTTTTCTTTTTAAATTGTGGCACGTCTAAATTCTTAAATTTGGTCCACTTGTCAAAAATCCTAAAAAACGGGCAAAGCGCATAAAAGCAGTTCCTTAACATCCACTTGCACGGAAAGTATTTTTCCATCTACTGCTGAACATAGGCCTCCCTCAATGAACGCCAAGACGACAGATCCCTTCCCACTTGCAATCAAGACGGCGCGGCGGCCGGCTGCATGGAAACCCCACCAGATCAATGGCCATCCAACACTTTCTTGATCTAACGCGGCCTCCACTCTTGATCCTTATCCTTGGCTTCTATTTAAATTTACTTATATGATCCTGACGAGTGATGAGTTTTCAAAGGAATGTAATAAGAACACATAACAAAAAATAATAGAATACTGCCGTGATGCTATATAAATACAGATATCTAAAGTGGTTTTCTAAAGGACTACCATATCTATAAAATGAAATTTCCGTCTATAGATTTGCCATTTAGTCTAATAAAATCGAATGAAATCTAACATTTTTGGGTGCCTGAAATTGGTTCCAATGGACGGTTTTCATTACAGATTATTGGAAGGTTGTTTGCTCGCAGCCAGATGGCGGAATGCCAAGACCTTTGATTGCATTATGCTAGAACTATAGGCGTTATCAAACGAATACACAGACAAGAAAATGATGCCTAGTGCTTGAATATTCTGTAGACCAACGTTGTGGGTTCAAAGCTGTAGCATTTATTTTATCAACTTATTAACTTCAGAGCGGGGAGCTCTGAAGTTAATAAGAAGAAATTAAATGCTAAGAGAAATCTAATACAGATTTTATACATAGAATTAACAGGGCTTAAACGAAAAGTAAAAGCAAACTTTTATTTCCTCTGATAATTTTTCATCTAGATCCTCATTAAAATTTCATGCAAGTTACCAGTAATTGGTCGTTAAAAAGTGTACAGAAACATTATTTTAATAAGTATCGAAATGATTTAATGACACCGTTGGCACATTTTTTTAGATTTAAAAAAAGAATTATACAATTCGTCTAGAATGTTAAGTATAGAATATGTTTATTTAAAAAATAACTCACAGAGGAGCTTTATTTGCTGTGCAAACGTGAAACGTTGGTAAATAAGTAATAAAACTGGACCCAATTCTTGGAATATATACTAGAAATAACGACTGTATTCCAGATAATTCCCAGATCAATTATCGGGCCGGTGCGGTGTTCTAAATTTAAACTCTTAGTTACACGGATTATAACAGTAACGCCAAGTTCAAAATTTTGTTTTTTAACTCTACTCGTGATTTTATGCGGATTCCATCACCCTACCACCATCATAAAGTACAAGATAAGTAAGTAAAATCCTGCATTTGTACGTGCAATAGATTTAATAAGTATAAAAAATACTGATAATTATCAAGAGTTAGCTATACAAACTTTTCTGAAACCGATAATTATAATTATCAGTCTAAATCATAGTTTTGTCTATATTCTATCCTTTTCCGGGAAACAAAAAAATCTATAAATATAATAATATACCGTTCTATTGCATTCTACGTTTTCGCTATTTTTGGATCACAAAAAGAAACATAAGAACCGATTTAACATGGATAAGTAGTAATTAATCACCGATTGCCGATTTTAGTGCCGATTAATATCTGTTTTAAATTAATGTCAAAATGGCTGAAACATCGTTTTCGTAGATGGCTGAAACATTACGTTATGAAACGTTTTCGATTATGAAGATAATTAAACATTAAGCTGACATGTGAAATGCTTTATAGAATAATATAGAGAATATTTAAAGGGCCTATAATGATTATTTTTATAGTCGATGAAGACGTAGCATTGTGCTGGAGTTTCGACGATAATCAAATATCCAAACATACAAACTTTACCTTCTTTATTTATAAGTATCATTTATCCAATTATTTTCTTATCTAACACCGACATATTATATTCTATATTCGATATCTTATAGATCATCCCGCTATGGAGTTAGTGCGGGCTTGATTTAGTTATTCAAATTGCATTTCAAGTTACGAGATATTGCATTTGGTTATATCCATTAAATTAAATAATAGACTGTGCGCTGAAAAACACTTGGATGTCATAAAAATAAAAATAAATAAGTAAATAAAAAAATATATAAAAAATTCGGATATAACATAATAAATGTTTTTAAACAATCTTGGATATCAAACCACATAACTGTATGAATGAAATTAAAACACACAGACAGACACAATTATTAAGTATTGAAGCGAAACAAAAGCGTGCCTTAATTTTATAAGTGTCAATCCAACAGATATCTTTACCGTTACATTCCATTCTTCAACGCTTAGCTTCTAGTTCCTACGCTTTAAATACTTAATACCTTCTATAAAGACTTGCTTCTCTCGGGCTTTTTTCTTCTTTCCCTAGAAGGCACTAATTTTTGTTCATTTTTTGAATAAATGACTATGATGGCTGTACAATTCCATTTTCTTTTGATTGTCTATAAATTCAATTCAATTCAATCAAATCAATTTGGTAGTTCACCATGATTTCATTCATCTTGAAATGTGGAAAAAAATACTTTGCTCCAATATAAATAGCTTAAAACCTTACTTATTAATTAGGTTAGCATATGAAAAGTTATTAATAAATTGAAGTCAAATAAACTAAAAAGAAATAAACAAACATAAAAATACTTTATTTTATAAGTAGACTTATATAAGTACGCATACGTAAAATTTTCTAAACTTTTTTCGGCAGTAAAAGTCGGTTTTGGTTCTAAGGTTTCCCATTAATGGCGCCCTTAGTCGTTAAAAAGAAACGTTGGAATTATTTTAAAAGTAAATTTATATTTGTGGCGTAGAGAGTTCGTCAAAGTGGAGTAAGAGTGGAGTGGAGTGAGATGTGAGGAGTTGTTCTTTAAACACATTTCACATGCGATTACCGCAACCTCGTTTTCCCGTTAAAGTTGTCGCCGAGTTGCAAACGCGGCCTACATATTTTGTATTTCCTTATAGCTCTTAATTTGTACCGAATTAACGTTATTAACCTCACGTTTTCTACAAACCATATTGCCGTTGGCGTATTCGTATATTGCTTTTTTTAAGTAACGGTCTAATTAAAATGGGCTACAGAAATTATACGTATTTGAAAATGTTAACTTATTATACCAATATTATTTTCAGCAAGAAAATTCAGATGTGCCAAAGTTCTATAGCGAGGTTTGTTTATGAATTGAATTACCCTTTTAAAACCTGTAAGTCATTCCGCGTTCAGTCTTCGCCAATTACCTAATTTGAATTTTTCGATCAGTAAGGTGCTTTCGACAGATCCCGGTCCTCCAGCATCCAGTATCTATATTAAACTCTGTATTTCTTAGACATTTTCGTTTTAAATGTATTTTTTCAAATTTCATTACTATGAAATTTTGAAATTTCATTATGTAAGTTTTCACTTCTTAAGCGGTCCCTAATATAACAAATACTGCACAATTTTTTCTAATGTGCGCAATAGCTGCCTATTTTATTTTTTATTGTCACCTTTCGTGTTGTACTAAAAAGCACTAAATTGAAATGAAGTGCTTGAATAGCAACAGTTTAAGACTCATCAAATTTGACTTAAGTATTTAATAGAAAATATGCTTTCAGAGACGAGATGTTCGTTTTTTTTTTAATTTTTGGCAATGTATCTACTAGTATCTAGTGTAGTGTGTGTACCTTTCGCTATTGGAATCAAATTAAGTACTTGCAAGGAATGGAATTTTTATACGTTATTTTTTATCATAATATATTCTAACGAACTGGTGTATACGTAACACGATTAGTAAAAATTTCCTTGATAAATTTTAAATCCCAATTTTTGGTATTTATTCTTTGTTGCGAAAAATACATGGATTGATTGTGCTTCTCTAATTTTTTTGTTGAACTAATAAAAGTTCTCTCTCGGATTAGTCTCCTTCTTTCTACAGTACGTTGGCAAGTAAAAGTAATGTTACTTAAAACGCCTTTTTGTGTTGCTCGTAAGTAAAGAGATACTGAAGGGTGTAAGTGATGTATTTACGTTAGTTAAAATTTTAAAAGCCTGAAACACAGTCGAGAAAACTAGATGACGTAATTACTTACTGCTCTACAACATTTCAACAATTTTAAATTGTCTGGTAAAAAACGTATTTCAAATAGATGCGTTATGGAAGAAAAAGTAAGAAGAAGCATTTACGCGATTAAGGTTTTTGGATAAAATAGTTATGTTAGTTTTTTAATTTTAATTTATCGGAAAAATATAAAATATATTTTATTATAAAGTACCTATAAGTTGTAAATACATTTTTAAAGTATAAGTTTTATAAAGTATTAGTACCTGGTTGACCGAGCACATGCTCGGTACCATAAGTGATAAAATACGATAAAATTTTTCTTGATCTTAAAAAAAAGGGAAAAAATCGGACTGGAGATTCGAACCAGGCTCGTTCGTACTTAACTGCCTAATTTCACCACTGTAGCCCAGTCATATTAGGTAAAAAAAGGGGTCAACCTCGGAATGAAAGATAATAAGCTGCAAATTGGTATGAACCTTTGTTTTGTCATTCTAAATGTTGTCTCAAAAGTCACAATCGTTATCGTGTCCGCGTCTCAAGATATTCAAGGTCAAAGGTCACAAAAATCGGTTTTTCGCGAATATCTGGCTTCCTATCGGTTAAATGAGATTTGCATTTATTATAAAAGTTGTAGGCTATAAAATTCCCTACAACTTTTGTTTAAACTTTTTTTTCATACGACCAACCGTTTTGAAGGTAGAGCGCGAAGAGTGCACATCGTACAGTCATATACGATCTAATGCAAGGTCAAGCGTGAGTTATGGTTATCAGTACGTTATAAAGTCAATTATTTACTTGGAAATTATAATTATTAAACAATGCCCATTATTTATGTACTAACTATTAATTATTTATATTTAAATAAAGTAAGTAACTTGATTATTTATATATAATTATTCATATTTAACTATTTAAGTATAAAATATTATTAATTTTGGATTATATATTTTAGTTTTATTTTAAGTTAACACGACATTATATATCTTTTCTTTAAAACGCGTAAATTTCTCAATACTTATATACCTGGAAATACTTGTCCCTACCCTATGCCCTTTTCTATTCATTGCCGGGACAGTATTCAAGGCCACTCTCTCCACTTTGTATGAGTACTACCAGATTCAAACGTGGTTAGGGAAGGACTTAGAACCTCAAGAATGGGGCTGGATGCTTGAAAATGAAATCCTGGAGCCCATACGAACGTTATTACCTCCAGCACCAGCCGAACTACTAAACGTAATATTTTGCAATTGCAAAAATGGTTGTGGTTCCCGCTGTGGATGCAGAAAATCAGGGCTACAATGTTCTTTAGCTTGCGGCCAGTTAGTACATAAATAATGGGCATTGTTTAATAATTATAATTTCCAAGTAAATAATTGACTTTATAACGTACTGATAACCATAACTCACGCTTGACCTTGCATTAGATCGTATATGACTGTACGATGTGCACTCTTCGCGCTCTACCTTCAAAACGGTTGGTCGTATGAAAAAAAAGTTTAAGCAAAAGTTGTAGGGAATTTTATAGCCTACAACTTTTATAATAAATGCAAATCTCATTTAACCGATAGGAAGCCAGATATTCGCGAAAAACCGATTTTTGTGACCTTTGACCTTGAATATCTTGAGACGCGGACACGATAACGATTGTGACTTTTGAGACAACATTTAGAATGACAAAACAAAGGTTCATACCAATTTGCAGCTTATTATCTTTCATTCCGAGGTGAAAGCCCTAATATGACTGGGCTACTGAGCTACCATGTCATATAATTTGACAGCGAAATTTACGTTCGTATTCTAATCATATTTTATCGATGCCTCAAAACACCGATAAAAAAAGTTTTCTAAAAATGTATCCTAGTTAGATCTATTTATCGCCGTTTTTAATACATGCATACAAAATTTCATGAAAATCGTTGGAGCCGTTTCCGAGATCCCGATTCTATATATATATATGCAAGAATTGCTCGTTTAAAGGTATAAGATTAGTATTGGTGCTGTTATTGTTTTTTATGGCAGTCTGGCAGATGTGACTATGACTGGAAAAATACAGTACTTTAGGATTTAGACTAACATCATCTCCTAGCCTTTTCCCAACTATATTTTGGGGTCAGTTTCCATTCTAACTGGATTCAGCTAAATATTAGTGTTTTAAATGGAGCGACTGCTTATCTGACCGTCACAACCCAGTAACTGGTTAATATGGTACCCCCGTGGCAAGACTGGTTGTCAGACTCTCGGGCTTCTGACGATCCATAACGACTGTGAAAGATGCACGTATGTAGTACTTAACGTGCTTTCCGTGGCACGGAGGAGTCTCGGTATGTAAAGATGGTCACCCATCCACGGACCAACCTCGGCAAGCGTTGCTTAACGTGTTGAAAAAAAACGGCTATTACCCCTGAGCCACGAACTCCACCTAGGATTTAATAGACTGTAATATGGCTAAAGTTATTACAGGTTGTTTAAATCATCATATATACAAAACGCAGACTTTTTATAAGAGACGGTAGTCAAGTAAGTATCTATCTATGCTGTACCTGATATGTTGATTTTGGCCTCATCGTAGTAGTCGAGCAGGTGTTCGTCGTCCTCGTCGGGCGCGATCGGCTCGTGGGCGTCGAGGCGGCGGGTCGCGTTGGGCGCGGCGCTCACCACCAGCGCGCACACCACCAGCGCGACCACCTCCATGCCGACATCACCGCCGCACAGATACGAGCTGCAACACACACGTGTCACGTTACAAGGCGCAGCCAACAATACAACGGAGTAAAGGTGTCCACACTATCGAGGAGCAAACGGATATCGGTCATTATCGCTTTATTAGTGTATAACCTAATGTATCACCATATCAGCATTATAATATAATATAAGCATATAGCACATAAGCAGCTTCAAGAATCTCAAGCTGATTTATCAACCATTATGCAGATCTATAGTTTTCTGGCTCTATTTCTTCAGGACACGAGTGTCATACAATTTTGAGAATATGAAGAAAAAGCCAAAACACTATCTAGTGTCCAAGATTATTATCGTTGTGATAACTCGTCGCAATAAAAGGATTTTCGTATAACAAAATATGTTTATTACCCTATTTAGATACTCTGAGTGAGCAATTTGCTGGACGTTAAAGTGCATATGCAAAGCTTTACGAACAATTTAATTCCTTCGATAATTTATCTGAAATAGATGCAACCGAATTAAAAAATCGTATCAGTAAATTAGTCAACAAGTATCCCAACGATTTAGAAGAAACATTAGACAACGAATGTATACATTTACTTTACCAACTTAAAGATCCCTTAGCAAATACGGAAGATGTAGGTACGCTCTGCACAAAATATATGCAATGTATTAGATTCACGTAGACTTCGAGGTGTTTTTTAGTTTTAGAGAAGTTCAAGAGAAAAATCTTTATCTACTCTAAAAAGAGAAAAACTTATTTACGTACCAGTATGGGTCAAGATATACTTAATGCCCTTGCATTGTTGTCTATTAAAGCTCAACTAGTCCAAGAAATTGATTATGATGATAATATAATTGTTATTTTTGCGCGGACCAAAGACAGGAAAAACAATTTAGTTGATTTATATGTATAAATAGGTGTTATTAATAATATAAAAGTATATTATATTATATATTTATTTGTCTAACTTTTATTACTTATGTGCCTGAAATATTTATTTAAAATTTCAAATAAAAATATTGCATTAAAATTAATTAAATGTCTTCCTAACATTAAGGGTGAGCGACGATGGTCCAGTGGTGGGTGGACTCAGCCTCTTATGCAAGAGATTCCGGGTTCGAACCTGACTCCCCCCCCCTGTGTGTCTTGAAATGGGTTTTTCTAAATATCTAAGTGCACCCCAAACACGAGACCATCGCTCGCTCACCGGTGAAGGAAAACATGGTGAAGAAACCTGCATACCTGACGAAATAAAAAGTCTTTGAAGGTATGTAACCCGCATTGGGCCAGCGCATCGGTGAACTATGGCCCATTAGCCTCCTCGCCTGATTTCGAGAAGGAATCCCGTGCCCAGCAGTTGTCGATACTTTACTTTTTTTAACATTAAGGGCGGCGCGATAAGCAGGGCCTAGGGCGGCATCAAGCCTAAATCCGTCACTGAACACAGCAAAGAATTTTGGTGTAAGAAATAAAAAAAAAAAAAAAACGGTGCACGTACAGATGACGGTACACAAAAGTTATTTTGAAAATGGTTTTTTTTTAAATCTCGACAATAAGTATGGAACATTGAAATTTCTTCCATACATTTGAATAAAGTGATTACATTATAATTTATTTTTGTAAACATGAAGTCAATAAATAAGCTAAAAGTTTTTAATGCCAGTTTTAATAGAAATAAGCTTGTAATTAATAATTTATAATACAAATACCGTGAAAACACGCCACCGTCAAATTCACAGCTAATTTAACTTGTAGCGTTCAACAAGTAAGACGTTTATTTTGTTATAATGATTTATTAGTTGAAATATTGTTTTGTAAAGTTTTCAATGTCGGGTAAAGCTCAATATTTTTCTAGACACATACATTGATGGCCTCTAGGATTTGTAGCATAGATCTAGCTGAACTAGGTCTAGGCTACAAGATATTACTGTGTGAGAGAAGATTGATGGCATATTTCAATCATATATTACATCTCCTGCCTTGGAAAATGCTATGTAGTTGAAATTAAATGCAAAGCTAAGCTTTTAAGCTATCAAGTAAATGAAGTAAATTTATGATTATAGTACCTGGTTGACCGAGCATTTGTTCGGTTATTTTTTGTTTTATATAACCTTAGTGATAATATGATAAAGTTTTTCTTTAAAAAAATAGACTTAAAAAAAAAGACAAAAAAGTGATGGGACTGGAGAAAGAACCAGGCTCCTTTCGATTCGTAACTGCCTAATTACTCCACTAAGCTTTCATAACATACTATTTGACAGCGAAAACGTTCGTATTCTAATCATATTTTATCGAAAGATGCCTCAAAACACGGATAAAAAAGTTTTCTAAATATTTATCCTCGCTATATCGATTTATCGTCGTTTTTAACCCATGTGTACATTTCATGAAAATCGTTGGACTTTCTCTTCAGGGTAATTTAATGATATGTTGGTGTTGTAACTATAGTTTTTAATGTGAAATACATTTTTTACTTCATCAATAATCATGTTCACGAGACGGAAAGAAGTTTAATAAAGTTTAACGAAAAGAAAGTCTATTTGGAGTAGAGATAATTTGCCGTTCATTTTATAGATAGCAATGGAATGTACAGGGATAAAGGTTTTTATACGTAGAGATTAAGTGAGTACGTCAGAGTGCGTGCAAGCACATACACGCTATATTGTTTATAGCATTACTAGATGTTCTCATTGTAATAAGCTTATAAGTCATAAACCTATTAAAATAAGCCAAATAGCATTACTGTACATGTTTATTTGCTTAGATAAGCAGTGTTGCTAGAAAAATGCAATCCTTCGCCTTCTCTTAAGCATGGTTATTCTGCGTATGAAGTTTTGTAATGGAAGTGATAGCAATGATTTTTATTGGAAAGAAGTTCCTTACGACAGGCTTGGAGGGGATAGGGATTTTGCTGCGCGACCGAACTGAAAAAAATGTGATAGTAAAACCGTAAGAAAAAGTGCGTGGAATAAAAAGCGTTAAATGAGACGTGCGCAGGCGCGACAGTCGCATACACAAGCGAAGTAGTGTATAATACCTTTCTTTTTAGCCGAAGGAACTTCGTTCCTACCTGGTGTCCCACGACACCACATTTTTTTATATATATAATGGGCATAATACGTCTCACGTCCTAAGCGTGTAGTAAAACGTCTATTTAAATACTTTAAATATGATAGTTCGATGATATAAAAATCTATGATACTATATAACTATAACATCATCAAACTTAATATTAAAGGCTTAAAATTACTTAAAATTATAATAGGCAAAATATGAGCAAGCGAATTACATGATAACTGTTGAGGATCAAATATGAATTTAAACAAGTTAACTAGGACCTAGCTCTAGCTCAGACCACTCATTTATATGCTCATAGCACCAATAAATACACTCCTTATCTTGCCCTTTTCTTCGAAAGCTTCTGACATCAAAGCGGTTTCACGGCTTCTCTTTCACGAAAGATCTATAACTGCCCCAATAATATTTGATAGGTATTCAAATATTCAGCTCTATCGTTTAAATCAAGATTCGTGTCTATAGCTCAAGTTGATTTGCAATTTGTATTCATATTTGTCTTTGATTCGAAGAAAAAAAAATTACGAGCTCTACATAGCATATAAACAAATTAACGACGACATTGAATACGTTTTATGTTTCGAGTGTATAAATTGAGGTTATGGTTGAGTGTATTTACTGCAGTGCAGCGGGTGGAGTGTGACGCAGTGCCGTAGCTGCTAGTTTACTGATTTACTCATATTAATCAAAAGGCATCGGCCATTAGTAGTCCCAAACTTAAAAGTTAAACAAAGGAAGATCTAAAAACAGGATTGCCAGAATTTGGCATTTTAAGCCGTATAAATTCGGCTGTATTGCCGATTCAAACTATGAATATAATAGTCCGTTCAAGTTACTTAGAAGTTCTAGACTATCTTACGATGCATGTAGTTTAAGTATTTGGCTATTGATCCCGACTATGACTTTCGCAACAGTTGGTTTTAAGCATTTAAGCTTATTAAAGTAATTGTAGCCTAAGTTATGACTTAAGTCCATTATGACTACTAAGAGCATATTATTTTTTCAATTTAAGCTGGATACTTTGTTGGTATTGACAATTTTGTTTTTATAGAATTGTGTAGGAAGTACATAAAGCCGGCTTAGAAACAACAATTCTCTCGTATCTTTAAGATTTACTTTGCTTTTATTTGCTTCGTAAGCGAATCTTAATTCAATGAAAATAGAGGTTGTTATTGTATCCACATGTCTATATAGTGTGAGTGTCGGAGTAAAGAACTGTAAAAGCAATATATTAGCTACTATAATATGCTATCGATTTACCATTGTGTATTTTAGAAGTTTACTGCATAAGAATCTATTTTAGGAGTTTACCAATCAAATATCGATTCATAAATGTAAGACATCCGGTATGATGACCAAGTTACGTTTTCTTTTATATTATTATTAGCATTGTGATTTATTTTTAGTGTAACTAGTTTTGTCTGTCCCCGTGTAAAGAAAATTATTATTTACTAAGCCTCTTGCTGTATCTTAAAGATTTATCCGCGTAGCTGATTTATAGTATACAACTATACACTTGGCGATTAGCAGCCGTTGTACTGGTGAAATTTTTTTAATGGCTTTAATAGTCAATAATATCTTCTACATCCAAACTTACAAACACTACTTTTTATAATATTCTTAAATTTATTAGTTAATTAAAGTATAAGTAATAAGTAATTCATTTTCCTAAGAAAGAGGGATAATTTGTGACAGGTATGTTTTATGAATATTTTTTGTTAAGCTTTATTAACTGGCTAAATTAAACATGAAAACTTAATTATAACGTAAGTACTTAATAAATTTCATGAATCTAGTAGCTATTTTTCTTGTTCTATCTTTTGTTATCTAAGTAATAAAGGAAGTGGAAACAAAAGTAATTATAAAAGACAAATATTGATTCGATTTAATCGGATAAGCAGAAGCTCTGGTTGTGAGCGTATAATTGAGTATCGTTGCTTCAATTGCATGTACGAAGGACGGGGCCAATCTTACCAAGGCTAGGCTAAGGTCTTTGCGGCTTAGCCTTATTGTGTTAGCCTTCGTTTGTTTGTGGTTCAATTCGAAAAGAAGAAGAAACGTTGGGTTTTATTCGATTTTTATTCAATTGAATTCTAAAAGATATAAAAGAAAAGTAGATTAGGTTTAGAATAAGACAGAATTATATTAATATTATTATTAAAGATTTCTGTTTTAAAGTAAGCTCACTAATATAAAAAAAATCTCCATTTCATCCGGGCACCGGGCTTCTTCTTAAAATCAGGTGAGGTAATACTAAAATAGTTCATCGATACGCTCCGATACGGGATGGTGTACTTCATACACCTTTAAAGCCTTTTAATTTCACAGGCATGCAAGTTTCGTCTCCATGTTTTCTTTGACGGTGAGCAAGCGATAGCTTCATGTAACATGTTCAGGCGCTTCGAATTTTGTAAAAACTATATCAAGGCACCGCAGAGGTCAGTCATAGTTTTTCACTAAACATATAAACGTGTCGTGTTAATTTAAAGACGTTCTTCTTTTTAGGGTATATGCCTAAAAAATGAACAAAATCTTTGGGATCACTCCATTGTCAGTCTGTCAGTTTGGTCACATTAAAACCTACAAGGGCATTTGTCATGAAATTTGTCAAGAAAAAAGGTCTCAAAGCATAAGGTTGGTCCAAAAGTCGTTAATTTCTCGTATAAATTTAGTACCTGCATAAATATAAAAAATATTTTAATGGAACTCTTAGCGCACGAAGTAGACTTAGCGAGGGACCCGGCGAGCGCCCCGGGTCGGTTAGCAAACAGGGCACCTTGACGAGTCAGTCCCTCAGGGGACTGACGTCACCTCCACAGAGGGGTTGTCCCGCACCACAGGCTGCTGAGCCCCATCACCACGACAAGGCCTGAATCATGATGGGGGCGCAACGGCAGTCCTAGATATCTTAATACAATGTGCTGACCTGATTATTCGCCAGGCCTGGCCAGTCCGCGCTAAAGTCCTGACGTCGCGTCATAAAGACTGTTCAGTAGCGGTCAGGCAATCCCCCTATTTGAAGAATTTAGCCTTGCCGGGATCAGACTGTCGCTGAGGTGACCCTGTCTGCAACCCGGGACCCTCACAAAGAGGCTGAAGGCGCTGGCAGTGGTTTAGTGGGGCCCCAAGGCCCTGGTAGGTGCTAAATACATTTAGCTGCGACAGGAAAAAAGGCTTGCATCATCTCTATTCTACATATCCGAAAGGTTTATATATTTAATGAATACAATATATAAAAAATAATAAATAGAATATTTAAAAAATATACCTTAATTTTTTTAATTATTATTTTTATTTACTTTAATTTATTTAATATTATTTCCTTTTTAACAGTACGCAAAGCTGTTTCGCGTAATATATACGTAAGATATTGTAGTACCCATGCCGACGCTATTTAATATAAATGTCACTTCAAATATTTTTTACCATACACAAAAAAATTAATTGTAAAAGCTTGATATTAGAATTGTTAGAAACGTGTCACAAAGTTGAGCTTAACACGACACAACTTCAACATTCATCCGCCGATTGTACGTTCACTCTGATTTTCTTTTGTTAACGAAATCGCGACTTTTCCTTTGTGGAAATAGTTGAAAAATTCATTTTAAATGAATAAATAATTTTCAAGCTATATAATTCTATGAGCCCCTTGATCTTATGATGAAAGCTCTGTAAGCTTTTAAATTGTTTAGGAATGTTTATTAAATACTAATTAATAACTTATTAATAAATTTAAAATTTATTAATGAGTTTCAAGATGATAAATATTTCCAGATTTCATGTGGTTGAGGCTTAATTTTCGTTTCGCGCGTTGAGGGTTCCGTTAGGAGCATTTTCTAATTTATGACGTCATGGTCAACTTTTAATTTTTCTCTAAATGACTGCTTTAAGGGCGGATTTAAGGGTTTTTAGGGCACAGGGATTTTAGGGCACACAAACAAATTGCTTATATTTTCACATACTCAGCAAACACCGAAAACTGCCTGGCTTTTTAATCATCTAGTTTTATGCTTGGGTTTATTTATGATTTACGTATTTTTCTTGCATTTGGCAAAGGATACTAAGATCATTATAAATCGTCTACTCTTCTGTACGTGACTCGAGTGTAAATGGGATTTATCGATTTACAATTGTAAAGGTGTTTCTTAATAATATAATAAAATTATGACTTGAATTTGTACCAGCTCGAATGTTTTTAAAGTTCATTTAAAGCAGCAACATTATTACTACCATTCGGCACGTGAAGATTTCTAGCTTACTAGAATTAGACAAAATGGTTTTGTATTGATCTCTTAGCTGGTAATTTGTAAATATATTTGTTTAAGATAAGGCCTTTAAAATTTGGCTTTTTGATATTGTAGGCAAAGTAAGGTAACTACGTGAATGAAATATTAAGTATGTCGTTTTACATTATATTATATTCTAAATAGGATAGGAAAACACGATTGGTGAATGTTTTCCGGTTTCGGTTTGAATGTTTTTCGTTTTTCGTTCCAAAGAAAAGGAGAAAGAAGAAAGAGAGCGAGGAAATAATTTTCGAATGCCTCGTCTTAATGTGTTAATTACATAGAGAAAGTTTATTGAAGTGAAACTTCTTTAGAATCGTTGTGATTTCAAACCGGATGCAACGGAAAAAACGACAGGTAAGAGACACAAATACAAAAGAGCGAGAGAGCAAATGTCGGTGTGTATGTATATTGCACTTGTATTTGAGCATTTAACGTGTGTTTCACTTCTATCTTGTGTGAATCACACACACACATACACACACACACACACACACACACACACACACACACACACACACACACACACACACACACACACACATCTTTTTATTATTATTATTATCATTGAGATTATTGTATACACACAGTGGCGAGTTTCAGCGAAATTATATTATCTTGGCTTCCTGAAAGCAAATTGACGCAAATATTATAACAGCGAGCGGACGCCCCGCACGTTAAACTTAGTCAAACCAACGTATAAAGCGATTTCCTCACTAACAGCATTGAAGTGCATATTATCTCATATTTATAAGTTTGCTATTTTCCAAGTGATATTTATCCTCACTAATATTATAAATGTGAAAGTAGGGATGTTACGCTTTCACGCAAAGCTACCCAACCGATCAACGTGAAACTTTGTGCACATAATCTCGGAGGTATTAGAAGTAACATAGGATACATTGAATAAAAAGGATTTTTTTGCTAATGCCACTGAAGCTGCGGGCAATAGTTAGTGTTGTATGAATTTCGGGTCAAATGTCCACGAAGAATTTCTGAACAGCTAATTCGATTTTTAAGGAAAAGTAGACTGCAGTTTGGTCCAACTTGACAGAAAAAAATGAAGAGAAGAAAATGAGAAATAAGAGAAGGCAAAAAGGCAATATAATATGACTATTATACCACACCTATCCCATAGTTAGATAATAAATGAAGGCTTAATTCCCCCAGGATAAAATTGCATTAGTATGCAAATTGTAAATCAGGTTATAGCATCAAGTCTCGCGCGTCGTTTCACTTCAAAGTTATTTTAATGAGAACCACTGAAACCTCTGTAGGGGTAACCCTTTAACTTCTACTCATAGAATGTACATTACGTTGTGAATAAATTAAGATGTTTATACTATTGACATCTATGACGTAATTTGTTCTACTGAAATTTTAAGAATAAATTAAATTCATGAGAAGTTAGTGAATAAAATCAATAATATGCGAGACTTTCAATAGAAATTTTACCGCCGAGAGGTTTGTGGCTTGTTGTCTGCAAAATACGATTATCCAACTTATTTCATCCCTGTCAGAAGGTCAGGGTGGGCCAGATCTATTATAATCACCAATACCTAGGTCTCAAGCGAGGAATCGTTTGAATGAGTTGCTTTTTTATTCCACAGGTTAAATAAATACATTTAAGCATATCGCTAAACTTCGGTGAGTTTCGGGAGCCTTCAGCATATATCTAACTTGCCTGGACTAGTCCTAGATATATTTGTTTATATTGATGGACGTGAAGGATGTGAGTGGCAAGGGATGGGCCGTCTTAGTGTTCATTGAGGGAGGCCTATGTTCAGCAACTATAATACACATCCATGGCCCAACACAATAACTTTTTGTTCCCTCATCCCTGGTGGGATTCGGACCCACTACCTCCTGCTTGAGCGCTAACGCTCTAGTCATTGAACCATAGGGGTCGTCTCAGTGAAGGGATAAAATTTAATAATGATGATGAATGTGATTATTATGAATTAGACCAGTAAATTCAAAAATTCGGACATGCAAATTACACGCAGAATTTATCTAGGGTCCAATTTGTAAACTATATTCATAATATTCATAAAAGCTTCAGTATTTTTAATTAAAATCATAAAAGTTTCTTAAACATAAAATGGTAATAGAATCTACTGTTGGAACAAAATTAAAAACAACAGGGATATAAAGTGACAAAGATAAAAAACTCTGTTGGCAAAGTGTAATAAAATATCTTTATAAACATTTAATAATAACGCAATTTCATTATAATGAAACAACTTTTACGGATTTTATCGCGGTTTATTAAGTCTTTTACGTGTTCCACGTTTCGGATACTTTACAGTCACCATGGTCATGGGAGCAGAAATCCTATATTATAATGAGTGAAATTCGCGTAAACACAACGAAAACAATAATGTAAGTCTGTTTCAGTGTGAGATATTTTTATTGTTTTTAGCTCGATATTAATAATGGTAACAAGTGGACGTGAAATATTCACAGAATATAATAATATATTTTGATTAAATTTTTTTTATTTTATAAATAAAATCAAAAACATTTAAAATTGTAAATAATTATATATTATCATCATCATCGATATTTTCAATGCTACTCGTAATAGATGTTGCCATGTTACTATCAAAATATTTATTTCTAGTGTCCACTTCAAGTTTTTGAAGTCTTATACTTCGCGAAGGTTTTTTTTTGTAAATTTTATTTTGTAAGACAAATTCTCAAAAATACAGAGGTCGGTTATTCACGATTTATTAAATTTATTGAAGAAATTACTTGTTCTCAAAGTTTCTGTATTACATTGCATGCTTAGCCTTTGTTGACGTAAATTTTAGCGAGTGTAATGCAAAGAGAAACGATACTTTTTGTAGAATTATTTCCTTTGACAGAGGCGTAGATTCATTTTTTGCGGAATTTATTTTACATACGTGAATATTTTAGTTACATACTGATGTAGTAGACTTATTCATTGAGGGAGGACTATGTTCGACAGTGGCTGTCTACCGATAAAGGCTTGATGATAATGATAAATCGGTTTATATTTTTTACGATTATAAAAATCTTAGTTTCATTAAGTTATTTTTGCTGAATAATTTTTAATGTAATAAAAAAAAATATGATTTTTTATTATGTATAATAATTTATCCTAAAGTTGGAATGTTTATTGTGGAATCTACTGTATTTTTCTACCACAGTGATAAAATATCGTTTAGCCAAGGGTAATTTCAACTTTGCAAAAATAAACTTAAAATCTACCAAACTTTAGGAACTAACTCAATTTGAGTCTGTGCCAAACGATCATCCAACGATAACTCAAAAATGAGGGTCGTCATAAAAATACGTGAACTTATGAAGAGATATAGAGATAAGATATTAAAGAATTTTATCTAATAATTTGATAAATAGGCGTAGTAGGTCTATTTATCATATAGTGGGACTTTTTTTTTCGGATGGGGCTATGCTTATGGCCCTAATAGTCCTAATGCTTCGTCGGAAGTGGGGTGAGCCGGTTGGTATCACCCAGTGATATAGTAAGTGAAAACTGTCGTATAAAAAAAGTAGGTGTGGCACCGTTCACTGCTGAAGAAGGGCTTATAATGAACATCAAAATGGCTGATTACCCATCATCTCCATCGAACCAGGATGTACATAATATAAATATATAAACTTGGGAAATGTAATGAGAATTTTCTTTATTTCATTGTGAAGAATCTTTAATTATAATCCATTTTAAGACTAAATGCTATCTATACATTATTAATAGTGTATTACAGTAGTAATGTAATATTTATTGTCGTAATTGTTGTGTACGGAGTTTTATCTGGTAAAAGCAGAATAGTGTTTTTATCCAAATCTAACAGAAAGTTTTGTACAAACAGTGCGCTTAAACAAACTTTTAATATATTTAGAACGGAATATTTACTATGTTTTTTGCTTTTGTTTCGCAGAACTCGATATTTCAACATACAAATATCTTGTTCACGTTAGTAAAAGGGCAAGAATATTCTGGCTTAAACAGTTTTAGGAGTGGACATAACTGTGTTAGTTTCTATGATCTTTATCTATTTATCATTACACTATTTGTAACCATTCGCGATGAAATTTAATTCCTTTGAGATTATCTGAAAGCTGGAAGAGAAGCTAATGCATAGTTTGGTTACCCACAAATATTTTATATTTTTATATTATTTATGGTATTTGAATAAATTGATTAGCCTAGTGTTTGATACGTGATAGGTGGGTAAAAGAGAATAAAAATATTTGTGCATGTGAACGCTTAATTTGAAGTTGTGCCCCACTGATGAAACTACAAGCGTTTATAACGTATTTTACACAAATTTATAAATAAAGACAGATAAAGCATGCCGAACACGCGAGTGACGCCACCAAAGCGAATACAAATTCAAAAGCGAACACAATCTAATATAATATTTTTTTATAATAATAATATCTATGGACGCTTTTACACCACGTCAATCTGGTCTGTGGTAAGTACTCGAAGAGACTTGTGTTACGGGTACCAGACAACGGAAATACATATATTTAAGATTTTTATTATATAATACACATATTTAATACACATCCATGACCCAGGAACAAATAAACATTTTTTTTGTTCCCTGGCGAGATTCGAACCCGCTACCTCCGGCTTGTGCGCCAACGCGCTAACCACTGAGCCACAGAGGACGTCAAATATAACATGTTTAGAGTACGACGAGGGCTATGTCAAGCACTTGAGAGCGCTTTTGAATTTCTATTCGCTCTGAAGCGTCACTCAGGTGTTAGACATGCTCCATTTGTCTTTATTTATAAATCTGTGGTATTTTATTTCTACGATTAGCGGAAAACCTTCTTCGATCTTAAAGCTTGTTGATAAAGAACCACACAAAGTCAGAAAAAAGTTTTTGAAGTGAAAGTTTGTACAAAAAATTATAGATCACGCATTATAGTAACCGAACGCTTTACATGGGCTATATATTATATTATATCTATTGAGTGAACAAAAAGCGTGAAACTCGCGTCTTATAATCGCACGCTTCCATTTTTTTTAACGGGCCCACCACTCGTTTCCATTGCTGCAGCTTTATAGCCAGGATCGACAGCGGTAACCTCCAAATGACTCTTTGATATGATCTACGAGCACGAGGAATACGTTAAAACTTCGCCTCGCAAACAAATTAATCAGAGGATTTATAGGAGGATTAGAAACACTTCCAATGTGAAATTTAACTTTAGTGTCAAAGATTGAAATTTCATAATGTCACATTCTAAGTTACGAGATTCCACTTCTATCAGCATTCAGCTGTCCTATCCTGTGGAAGCCATTTTTTCAGCGTGGCTAGTAGTTCCAGAGATGAGCGCGTTCAAATTAGCAAGTGATATTTATATCCTTAAAAAAAGTTATTTGGTGGAGCCACAACAGCTGAAACACTTTCACAAGTAGGTACAAAGATCTGTATAAATGAGAAACATAAAGCTAAAAATTACGTTCCGAACATAATTTATGATATAATATTATTATTTATATTTACGAATAAATAAATTTGAAGTATTATTTGTAGTATAAAATTTCAAAATTACAGCTTTATACTTAATAATAATTTAAGCAATAAGTAAAGCCTACTTTTATTAACTGATAAATTACAGCTTACAATCAACTTATTCTTCTACTAATGTACAATCTTTACCGTGGCTTACCACGTCCCTATTCTAACTTACCTTGGCTGACACTGGTTTAAAATTTCTTCTGGAAAAAAAAAACAAAACAAACAAAAATAGTCACCATCATTGCCGTCACAAAGTGTGAATTAAAAATACTGTAAAGTGAATCTTAGAAAACACAGGCGAAGCTGCGGGCAACAACTTTATATATGAAAATCTAAGCTCTGATTTAAAAAATCATAATATAGACCTGATGCGGAAATTTTAGAAAAGTCTTTCTGTTATATTCTATTTAATATTTTTTCCAGATTGGATGGAGACAAATCCCTTTTCAATTATAACTTTAAAAAGGGTTGAACCGTAAAGAATGCCTTTAACGCCAATTTAGAATCATTGCTATTTTAAATTTTTATTTCGTGTCTTTTTATGGTTGTATTTAAGATGAATAATATTAACAATGAAACAATTGATGCACTTCGGTAAATTGGTGATAAAATATCAGTCGGTCATATATATCGTGACGTAGCAGAGATATGCCCTCTAGGCTTTCTTACGGGTAGGTAAAGAAAAAACCGGTATTCGTAGAATTTTTACTTACACTGCATATAATTATGCTCTATTTCCTTTATTTCTTTTATCAACATTATTGATTATTTGATGATACTTAAAATCATTACTTACATATTTTGCTACACGTAAATAAAATGAAATGAGCGTTGAAAATTAGTAGTCCCTTCAATCTTAATCTTATAGAATCATTTTGTCAGTCTGTCTATAAAACAAAAATGTATAGGGTACTTTTCTATAGACATACATTTGTTAAATTTGGTGAGGAGCAAACTATGCTAGAACATATAGTAAGTAATATAAGTGAAAAATCTGAAAACCGTTTTTTTTTCATAACACGTAAAAAGCACTTTTCGGAATCTTGACCGTGAAAGACTTGGGATTTTTAATTAATACGTATATAAATTTAATTATAAAAATACACGCTTATTCATAGGGTTAATTTATTTATATAAAGTAATTAAGTAATAATTAATAAGACCTCTTATGCGAGAAGTCCGGGTTCGATCCTGACCCCCCCACTCCCCCCGTGTGTGCCTTGAAATGGGTTTTTCTAATTTCTAAGTGCACCTCAAACACGAGACCACCGCTCGCTCACCGGTGAAGGAAAACATCGTGAGGAAACCTGCATGCCTGATGAGATTGAAAGTCTTTGAAGGTATGTGAAGTTCACCAACCCGCACTCCGCCAACGCGGTGAACTATTGGCCCATTATCCTCCTCGCCTGATTTCGAGGAGGAGACCCGTGCCCAGCAGTGGGACATAAAGGGTTGATACTCTACTTTTTTACTTTTTTAAGTAACATCTAAATTAAATGTAAGAATCTACTTTTCATCAATATCAGCCTTTACCCATCTACTGTCTGATAAAGGCTTCTTCAATAAACGTTAAGACCATTGATCCCGCGACTTTCGTATCCAGCTGGGACCTCCCATTGCACGGAAATGTGCGCCTTTCACTCTTAGATAATGGCAAATGTTACTATGTACTACAACTCAGAATAAAAAAATTTTAAATAGGCATAACTTCTTTGCGGAGTTTGATATTTTGGCATCGTCTACGAATGTCTTGCTCCCATGAGTCTCGTTACAAAAAACAGTTTTAATGTATGGAGATTTTAAAATTAATATTATACTGATTTATTTCTTCGTCAGACTTACAATTCGATGTCAATATTGACATGGTTATGGGCATCATCATCATCATCATTTACTGCGAAATACAGGCCTTTCTTAAGTAATGCTACGACGACACAACTCTGGTCACTCGCAAGCTACACATAATATTATGATGTACATATAATATATTATACATATTGTTTAAGATGTAGGAGTATCATGTTTTGTATCGAACACATTTTATACATTTCATGAGTGATGATCATGGTGAAAGTCCACTGGCGTAGTAAGCATGTGTACAGTTGTAATAGTAACTATCTATATATGTAAATATCTATATATATAAGGTACATACCAGGCCCGATAAATGGGTTATCTAAAAATTATAGAGATTTCAACGCCTTTAGCGTAACCGGCATTCGTTCAATCGTAGTTCTACTTCTTGCGCATTCAAGACTAACGCCCATACAACAAAGTGTGTATGATTTTAGTAAGAATTCAAAGCTGCTAAAACAATTTTATTTTAAAAAATGTTCATGAAAGAAGGTCCTATTAAGATCACTTTTAGTCTAGTACATTTATTGCGACTTTAATAGTTTTGAAAAACATACAGACAAGTACGAGAGAAAACCAACGTAAACGTCTCTTAAAAGTAAGCAGCTTCAAAGGCTTAATTTAAATAGTATCAATATTTGTACGGCGTTTAAGTCTGTAATTTTGAAATATTAACAAACATAATTGAAGTTACAATCAACCATTACCTGACAATATTATGGTGTGCACGAGGTTGATTGAGGTGAAATGATGGAGTATATTTCGACTCAGCGAAAATCTATCCTTTACCGAAAACGATAGGCAGGCTCTTTATAGATTTTGAGTACAAAGAAATTTCTGTATAAAGTGTATGCGGGAACTTAAAAAAAATAATATAAAAAATGAATTATCGACAAAATGGTGGATATACATGATTATTTCCTGTGATGTTTTTAGATTTATACATATTGAAATGAACACGTTTACGAAAATGAACTCACCGAATACCCAAAGTTACGCAAGCCGGCTGGTCATCGCAGGTTTTAATCAATTAACTTTTTTTGTATTCTATTCATACACTAAATAGGCCATATGCACATATCACAGCACGATACGTCCGAGTCATACACACAATATAAAAATTTGTAATGAAGTCCTAATGTATTTTTAATTTTGCTACGTCGGATCACGATGGGACCGCTCTTCGGGCGGTGGCGTATTGATACACCGCGTCTGCGCGGAGGTTCCTACCCCAAATGACAGGGCCGTATCTATACTAAAGAGTATATTCCCCATAGTATAACCCGCTCTAAAACACGAATATTTTTCTGGTTACTAAAAGCAGGTCTATAAGATTTATAAATATTTTTAATGTAAAATTTTCGAACGTATAATTTCCTTTGTCAATTTGGATTAATAGTCTACGATCTTCAATTAATTATGCTACTAAGATAGGCTTATTAGAAGCGTGTCATCTGAAGGAAGGACCCATTTACCATATTCATGGGTTGCCCATTATGAGATGTAAGATGTTAAGTATCTGTGTCAGTAATTACACTATCTGTTTTGCCCTCTTACTCGAAGTACAGCGAAGTAGTTTCATGGACGAAAGAGGAAAAAGATGGTGACACCCAAGCAGTCGGGAAGGCGGCATAGAGCGACCCTTCCACCGGTAAATCAGCATTATTTCTAAATGAAGAATGAGGGATCAGGTCCAAATACAATTATTTTCGTGAGGCAGGAACATAGAATAAACAGAGCTTGGAGCTGAACTGGCCAAAGTAATACTACTTCTAACACGTATGAAATACGAAACTTTCCCTTAGATTTGCCTGACACCTTCATATATTTTTACACACATTATACACAAAGGATCTTAAAACATACATTCTACTTCACATTTATTTCTGAAATTTTCTTAACCAATGAGTCTACAAGAGTTTACACAGGTAAAGATTATATCACCTCTGCAATTATAGAAGATTTCACGGACATATTGTTTTCTTATGTTAAAGATAAGTTTAATAATTGTTTTCTTATGTTTATGCGTTTTTCACTCATTATAATGAAAAAAGTTTTACAGATTTTATCGCGGCTTCTTAAGTCTTTTAGAAGCCCGACGTTTCGGGTGGTCAGAACGTCATGGTAGCTGTGAAGTATCCAAAAAGACGGGCATGTAAAAAACTTAAGAAACCGCGATAAAATCCGTAAAAATTATTTCATGATAATACACCGAAACTTTTATGTATCAGAAGTGATAAGATTCAGAACATTAGTGTTACTAAATCCGTCCCCTAGGAAAACTCCGAAGGCTTCGCGAGTAGATCCGACGAAGCACGAGCCTTGCCGAACACCAACCTGTCTGCAGCTCGCCCGCCACTGTAAATTGACCTCCTGCACCCCGTTACATCATTTTCCACTGGGTGTAAAAGGCGTGTTTTGATAGTGGCTGATATGTCAAATAATATTGGCTCGTTTTTGGGAACATGCGCTGTCAAGACGTCGATGGGAAATGTTAATATAGTTGTAAATAAATCGTAATAAATAATATTTTTAGCATTTTATACATTCATCTTATGACATTTTACATAAATACAAACACAAAGTAAAATAATTAAAACCTTTCTCAGATGAATGATATTTTTAGGTATTTATGTAAATAAAAATTCTCAAATAACAAAATAAGAAAAAACAGCAGCAATCACTTCTAAGAAAGTTGTCACTCCTGGAAAAAGCCGACCGCAATCAAAGAAATTTCTTTTAGATGATTTCGACTTATCGGCTATACCTAAGTATAATAATATAAGACGAAAAAAAAATTAAACTTTTGTTTTATTTTACTAAAAACTTGGTAGGGAGATTTTTATTTTTTTGCTATAATTATTTTTGATATTATCATCATCATCGGCCAACTTACTGCTGAACATAGGCCCTATATTTACCTAATTATTATTTTATTGTACTAGCTTTGGTCGAAAATGAATTAACTAGATATTGGCAACATTGGGTTACAAGATCGCAGCGCAGCGTCTATCGGACCCGCGGCGATTGGTTGCGCGGACTCTATATTTCAAACCCTTTTGGTTGCTGTCAGTTTTCAAGCAGTGGCTGTAAAATGCTTCACCAAAACGACTTGGGCCGTTTCAGCTCTTTTGTAATTGCGCTACATTTGTATGTTTAAATTTGAAATATATTGCTCTATGTGCAACACTTTAATTACTTTACAATACGAAGAACCCTGTGTAACTAAGTAACTGTTTAGTTTACCCAAAGTATACTGGTAATATGACAATAATTTAATAGACATAAATAGAAATAACTATTTCATCTTTTTCATATTTCACCTGTTAATTGCATAGTGGGGTATACGATCATTTGAAGCCTTTTAAAGCGCCTATAAATATCACAGCCAGAAATTAAGTAGATGCGTCTCTCGCTTTCACTCCAGCGAGAGCATATATTATAATAATCTGAATCTCGGAAACGGCTACAACTATTTTCATGAAATTTAGTACCCATGAGATTTTGGGGACGACAAACCAATCTCGCTAGGATTCATTTGTAGAAAATGTCGTTTTATCCGTTTTATCAGGCTATGGATATCAGAATATGAATGTAAACACTGTCATTTATTTTAATGACATTATAGTTCAGTTGGAAAAATCAGTCGGTTCCGAATTCATGAGCCTGGTTCGTGTCCCCAGTCCGATAGTTTTTTTTTTTCAAGTTTCATCTTTGTGGAGAAAAACTTTATCATATCACCTAGAAGGGTATCCTAAATAAAACATAAAAAAATCGAGAAAATGCTTGGTCTACCGGGTACTTACAAAGTAATAAAGACAGAATAATAAAATCTTAAAATTTTATTAGCTAATTTAACATTTGTTAAACTTTTAACAATACCATGTAGTAATGGATATTTTGACGTTTTCTGTACACTATGTGCTTCATTTTTGTTAACTTTCCGCCTGTGCTACATCTGTAAATGAGGTATATTTTTAAAATTGGAATTTTGGAATGGAGGTCTTATGCGATTTGAATGTTGGACTAGTGCCATATTATTATAACGGTGTGTAGTCAACCGAAAAATCAATTTTGATATACTGTTCTTATCCTATAAGTTTTGACACTTTGACCTTTATAATTACTTGAAATTTCCGCTATTATATTTTATACTATCTTACGTATTATATGATTTCCTATTTTGAGATATGTTAGATCTCTGTAATATGAAATTACACTGCCTGTCCTGCCTTTCATTCCGAGACGAAAGAATAGCAGTGGACGGAAAGAGGATGATGATGATGATGATAATGATGGTGATAATGATGATTATGATGATGTCAATGATGGTGACGATGATGATGATGCGTTGTCGTTACAAACGTTAACCGGGTGACCATTTTTTATGAAAAATATTTATTTATCGAATCGTTTAAAAATATTTGTGTGTATTATTAGGGATCATTTTAATATTTCAAATGGCAAATCGAATAATGACCATTAGGTTTCGATTATATACGTATACAGTATTATTATTAAAAAATAGTGTAACTTAATTTACCGAACACTTACCGAAATGTCCAGATTGCGCCGTGGTAATAATTTTATGTATTACAAATTTAGCAAGGAAAAAAGAGAGCCCTCCTACAACGAAGCCTACTATCACTAAGGCTGATACTTTACGCTCGTCCCATTTCTTCACTCGTTCATATTCCATTCTATTCCATTCCATTGTATTCTTTTGGTCGTCGGTTAGTTGATCGTTGGTTGGTCGGTCGTTGGTTGGTTGATCGTTGGTTGGTCGGTCGTTGGTTGGTTGCTTGGACTGTCCCGGTCCATCAGATGGAGCAATTGGTGCCTTGGATATCGTGGTGGGCGGAAAACACAGGGGAGAAGGATCTATAAAGCACAATTAAAATCTTAAATCAATAATCCATCATTACGTCACATGTTATTTAACCGACTTCAAAAAAGAAGGAGGTTATCAATTCGTCTGTTTTTTTTTGTATGTTTGTTACTCGATTACTCCGCTGTTTGGGAATGGATTTTGGTGATTCTTGTTTTGTTAGTAAGCTTATGTTTTCGAATTGGTCCCATATTAATTTGATCGACATCTGATCAGCGGTTTTTAAGTTATATTCAATAATGCTTATTGGTTGGTTTTGTATACCCAGACGATTTTCTCATTTTATTACTTGTCGATATAATATGAATAATATGAACAAAAACCACTGAATAGGATACTTTGGAAAGTATCAAAGTATTGTGAGGTCATCATCATCAACTTTCATCCGTCCACGGCTGAACATAGGTTTCCTCAATAAACGCTAAGACGACAGGTCCCTTACCACTAGCATCCAACACAGATCGGGAACGCCAAAAATTTTGCAAGTAAAAATAAAAACTATATTACTTATGTATAAACTTAAAACTAAAAAGTACAAAATAAAATTAATTTTATTAAACCAAAAACCGACTTCAAAACCATACCTTAATTATTAATGTACAACTAAAAATTTTAAAATAATATTGAAATACTTCGAAGTGAAGTAGAAGACGTATACTATTTAAAACCTGGAAGAAATCGCTTTATAGCGATAAGGTCGCCTTGTTGTACTTCTCCTTTTCATTTTATTTATAAATTATTATTATTTTAAACTATGTGTGTGCAATAAAGTTATATTATTATTATTATTATTTTTGGAGTCGGTGCCAGCCAAAGCGGATATTTTAATGATCAATCATATACACCAAGTATTGAGAAGATGCCTGTGAAGGGCAGCCATGTTTTGGCTGGTACCGACTCCAAAAATATCCGATTTTAATAGTATACGTCTTCTACTTCACTTCGAAGTATTTCAATATTATTTTAAAATTTTTAGTTGTACATTAATAATTAAGGTACCATACCTTTTTTGAAGTCGGTTTTTGGTTTTTTATTTAAAATCAATTTTTTTATTGTAATTTTTAAGAGGCCTTAGAGGTCGGAAGATTTTTTTTTGATTGTGGACTAAGCACGGGTCTTCCTTTCGAAATCAGACGACGTCTTTAAACTATGGTTCGTCTATGGGTTCTCATACCTTCGAAACCTTTTAACATTAGATCTTTCACTTCAAGACCTACCCCGATCGCCAAGCGTAATAAAATAGGCGAATATCGAATCTGGAACCTCTTGCACAAGAGGCCGGGCCCATAACCACTGTACCAGCGTCAGCTACCAGAATCTAATATAAATGAAATAGAAACAAAAATAAAATAATTGTAAACTTTGTTAAATCTCCCTTACTTTTTAGGTCTACTGCAAAGTATTTGTAAGTAGAACTATTTTTAGAAGATGCATATTCTACTGTTAAATCCACTTTTGTACAGCTTTTATCAATATCCATCGTAGTAATCCATCTGTGAACATAAAAGTATTATTTTTATGTGAAAGCGACTTTCTGTCAAATTCTTTTGTAACTAAAATTATATGGATGATATTATGCCAAAAAAATTATGAAATACCCCTTTTTAATTTATATATTTATCACTACATATTATAAAACAAAGTCGATTTTTCTGTCCCTATATCCCTTTGTACGCTTAAATCTTTAAAACTACGCAACGGATTTTGATGCGGTTTTCTTTAATGGATAGGACAATTCAAAAGGAAGGTTTATGTACATAATTTATTAAGTTTTTATATAAATTGACTAAGATATAACAATAATTGATGGAGGTGTCGGAAAAAAATTGCCCGTCTGGGAGTTTCCAACGAAAACGCTGCCTAAACCCTTTGAGATATGACAAAATAATGTACCGTGGAATTATGTATCTTGAATAGGTCTATAAAAAGTCCGCTATGGCATATGTCTATCTCTTCGGAATATTATACTATATCCATTTAATGCTTTAAAAAAATGATCCTCTGGCTCAAGGGTCTGAGCCCTATTATACTGGACCATCGTTGCACGTGTATTATTAATATATTTTATTATTTATATCGGCAAAACCTTTGATATCTTGGGCTACATTTTTCCAATTTAAGTTTAAATCTCTACTTTTATGAAAATATACAGATAATGTTAGTCGGTAATATTGAGGATTTTTATTAGAGAAATAATTTTCGTCGGTTCAACAAACTTTGCATCTATATAATATAGTTATAATCTTACCGTAAAATATACTGTTATAATTACAAATAAAAAAAATATTATAATTGAGCAATATATTAACAAAAAAAAACGTATTTATGCTCATAGCTCTAAGGAAGCTTCCCGACATGGTTCAACAACTAAGTTATCACTCACTTATCCGACTTCAGTGATAGTTTGATGGGGTGTTAACTTTGAAAGAGTGAGCCATATTTTTAAATGGTAGTTAGAATTTAACATGATGATGGTAAATAACCAAGAATGGTCCCTTCAGCAAGACTCGGCATCGAGTCATAAAGCTCTATCCATCCAATCTTGGTACCAGATCTACTGAATCAAAAAAAAAACAACGTTCCAGACGGCACCAGAACTGAAGATTGGCAGTCAACCAGTCCTGATCTTAGTCATGATAATTTACAGTCCTAAAACAATCCACATGTTTATCTACTTCTATTGATAACTGTCCTCTTACATTATACTGAGTGTCAATGGTACTGTTGCAGCCAATGGAGATCGTTTGGAATAAGCTTTACATATTTTTAATGGTTTTATTTATAAATACATATTATTATTATTATTTTGCCTTATAACTGTATTTAGGACAAGATTATGTGGAAAACTTATAACATGAGACTCACTCGTTTAAAGATGATGTCGCTGCTGCAGCTGTCAGCTGAAAAATAAAGTGATGAATATGAGTATAGTTTTGCCTGACCGATTTAAAACTGCTTTTTCATGATTATTTTTGAGTAGCTGTTGCCCGCAGCTTCGCCTGCGTTAACTAAGATTTACAACGGCATTTTAGCGGGATAATATAGTCTATAGCCTTCCTCAATATATAATATAAAATAGGCTATAGATTATATTATTATATGGATTACTGATCGATTATATATTATATATGGATTATATATTATTATATGGATTACTGATTGATTATATATAGACCTGACTAAGACCAGTTTTTAAGATTAGCGCGTTCAAATAAACAAACTCTTCTGCTTTATATCTTATTATACATGTAGTAATTGATTTTTTTTAGTTGGAGTAGCAATGCAGCAGAGGGGTTGAGAACCCCTTGAGAGAATTGTAGTAATTTTTCAGCCTTCCTTGAGAAATCATTTTTTTAGGTATCAAACATCCATCCACCGATACTTAAATAGTTTCGCATTTATATAATATAGTATAGCACCGCCCCGCGCTCCCGTGGAAATATTGGGATAAATATAAATCTTGGTGATCACCAGGTAGCAAGTTCATTTAATAGGGAAAATGCAATACGAGGTGGCTCCCTAATACTGACAAAAACTAATCTAAAATGTAAAGAAAGAAAAGATATTGTGAGCCTCTCTATTGAGCGCACTGTTGAAATAGCCTGTGTAGAGTTTGAGTGTCTTATTATTGTAAGCGTATACAGACCTCCTAGTGGACCATATGATACTTTTGAAGAAATTATGGACAAAGTTCTTGTAAAGGTATGTGGATCTAAGAAATATATAATTATATGTGGTGATTTTAACATAAATTTATTAGAAAATAATTCCACCACTATCAGATTTTTATCATTATTTAAATCATTCGGCCTCAATAACTTATTCTTAGAACCCACCAGAATAACTTGCACCACGGCTACTTGTATAGATAATATATTTAGTAATGTAACACCATATAGTCAATGTGTTATTAATAAACTTACTTCGGATCACTGTGGATTGCAAGCATCTTTCAAAAACATGAATAGGGAAAATAACTACAAAAAGAAAGTAATGTTTGTGTCCCTGTCAACGAAAATCGTATTGAGAAGCTTAGGTGCAATATAATGGAAAAACTCTCATATCTTGATTGTAACAAAAATGATCCGAATATTCTGTATGGTAAATTATTTCATTTAATTAAAAATGAGTTTGACGTTGTATTTGCACCTAAAATAAAAACAGTAAATGTAAAAAATCTTAAACCTTTTAATGAATGGGCGACTGTAGGAATTCATAGAAGTAGGCAAAGATTGTATGAACTCTATGATGAAAGGTCATACAACAGTAGTGAAGAATTTAAAAAATATGTAAAATCATACTCTAAAATATTTAAAAAGGTATGCATAACAGCCAAATCCTTACATATCAAAAATACCATATCGAAATCGGATAATAAAATTAAAACAACGTGGAATATAATCAATAAAGAAACTGGTAAAAATAAATATAATAACACTGAATATTCTTTATGTATTGATGGTAAACGAATAGATACTGACAAAGAGGTCGCAACTATCTTTAATAATTTTTTTGCTAATGTTCCATTGGCAACAACAAAAAATCTTATATCCTCTCCTACCGTTGCCGAGACATTACTTAAAAAAAGTGTCAATGAGAATAAACATGTATTTAAATTTCAATATATTTGCCCAAAAGATGTTACTAGTGCTTTTAAACTAATTAATATTAATATTAAGAATACTACAGATTTGTGGGGCATGTCTGTAAAAATTATGAGACATATTGTGCATATTATTGCACCGATTTTAGCAATCATATTTAATAAGTGCATTGATTGTGGTGAATTTCCTGATTTAATGAAACATAGTAAAGTATTACCACTTTTTAAATCAGGTAGCAGTACAGACCCTTCGAACTTTAGACCAATTTCCATACTTCCAACTCAAAGTAAAATATTCGAAAAAATTATTCTAAATCAACTTTTATTCTTTTTTAATAAGCATGAGTTACTTCATAGACAGCAATTTGGATTTACCAAAGGTAGATCCACAACTGACGCGGGAGTTGATCTTTTAAAATATATATTTACAGCTTGGGAGGAGTCACAGGATGCTCTAGGTGTATTCTGCGATCTGTCCAAAGCTTTTGACTGTGTTGAACATGCGACGTTAATCAGGAAATTGCACCACTATGGTATCAGGGGTACTGAACTTAAACTACTGGTATCCTATTTAAATAATAGAACACAAAAAGTAATCATAAATGGTAAAAGTTCCGCTGGTACCAAAATAAAAATGGGGGTACCTCAAGGATCCATTCTTGGTCCATTTCTCTTCCTTGTGTATATAAATGACTTGGCTTCACTTATGAAGGACAAACATGAAATTGTATTGTTTGCTGATGATACCTCAGTAATATTTAAAATTAAACGACAGCAAATGATCCTTGACGATGTAAACAATGCTCTTTCGAACATGGTGCATTGGTTTAGCGTAAATAATTTGTTACTTAATTCAAACAAAACTAAATTGATAAAATTTACACTGCCTAATGTCAAGCAGGTGCAAACTAATGTATCACTTAACGGAGAGGTGATGGACTTGGTGGATTCGACCGTATTTCTTGGAATAACCATAGATTGTAAGCTGCAATGGGCGCCACATATAGCCAAGTTGGCAAATAGACTCGGTACTGCGACTTTTGCGATTAAAAAAATAAGAAAAATGACAGATGTAAATACGGCGCGATTAGTATACCATGCTTACTTCCACAGTCTAATGTCTTACGGCATTCTACTGTGGGGGAATGCGGCGGATATTAATACGATTTTCTTGTTGCAGAAGCGAGCTATTCGAACTATATACTGTTTGGGCCCCCGGGTATCATTGAAAGAAAAATTCAAAGAAATTGCCATCTTAACTGTAGCTTCTCAGTACATACTTGCTAATGTGATGTACGTCCGCAAAAATATTAATGACTTTTTAAAAAAATGCGACCATCACAACATAAATACTAGGAACAAATATAAATTGAATGTTCCATTTTTTAGACTTAATAAAGTTAGTACTTCTTTTATGGGACAATGTATACGATTTTACAATAGGATCCCAGAAAACTTTCAAAATCTTTCCATTAATAAATTTAAGAAAATTGTTAAGGAACGTTTGTGTGGTAAAGTGTATTATGAAATAAAAGATTTTATTGAAGATACCACACCTTGGGAATAAGACACTCACTCATAAGGTTTTATACAATGTATAAATTATAAATTTCATAATTTGTTATTTAGACGAAGCGAAACCTTGGGATTAAATTGCTCTTCTATAAAGCTGTTTTATCTAGAATGTAGATAAATTTTGAGCCTGCAGTGTATTGAACTAAACTTGTGTAAAGGTGAAACGTATGACATGTCATGCTCGCTTACGCTACTGCAGTGGTGGCGTTGTGGGATGGGTCTTCCACTTCCCTCTAATATGCGGAAGAGGTTGACGCTGGCTCACGCGTCCAGGCCTATGTGGAGGTGCTGCTGTGGTGGCTGGTCGTGTTATGCGATTTCTACCTAGCTGAGTTTCTTTTTTTTTTTATTAACATCCACTGGTTTGTTTTGGATATTGCGGGGTCTAAATTTATCTACTTATTTACTTTTCTTAGGATAAAGATCTTAGGATAAGACTGTAATAAATGTGTTATAGTAATAAGTGTATGTAATTATGTATGTTTATAAAAAATTGTAAACTATATTTTGAAAGGAGCAACCCAACAGAGTTTCTTGCTGAATTCTTCTTATGTACTATTCTAGTATAGTATTATGTATTGTTTGTATTACTATTTTTTGTAATATTGTATTTGAAAAGACTAGTTCCACTGAGTTTGTTTCGCCGGTTCTTCTCAGTGGACTTACTTTGGAACCGGTGGTAGACTCAATTGACCTTCAAAAAGATACTTGGATAGTACTATTTTGAATAAAATTTTTGACTTTGACTTTGACTATAGCCTATGTGTCAATCTGATGTATAAGCTACATTATTATGAAGTTTCATCAAAATCCATTCGGTAGTTTTTGCGTGAAAGAGTAACAAACATCCATACTCACAAACTTTCGCATTTATAATATTAGTAGGAAGTAGCATATTATGAAAGGGTAACAAACATCCATCTACCCACACTTACAAATATATATATAATATAGTATAGCAGCGCCCCACGTTCCCGTGGGAATATTGGGATGAATTATAGCCTATGTGTTAATCTGATGTATAAGCTACATTATTATGAAGCTTCATCAAAATCCATTCGGTAGTATTTGCGTGAAAGAGTAACAAACATCCATACTCACAAACTTTCGCATTTATAATATTAGTAGGATTAATAAAATGGATATTTGAAAATCAGTTTATAAAAAAACAGTCAAGCGCGAGTCAGACTCACTGACGAAGGGCCAATAAATATTAATCAATTGTATTCACCTATTGGAGCACTCTTTAATTTTCACCTTTTTTATTTTTACAATTTTCCCTTTAATTACCCTATAAGACTTCGCTTTTCGCTAAATTTCGTGATTTTAGTACAACGGGATTACCATATAGGTCATAAAACCTATGGGGTACTCCCGATTAACCTGGAATTGTCACCGTAATCTGAACTAATCGGGGTAAAATTCCGAAAAATAAAAAATGTCAAAAATTATGGTAAGTTTTGGAACTTACAAGTTAACTGGAAAATCTAAATTTGCCCATTCTTTTTACTGTGCACGTGAGCGCAGAGCTTTTGCAATAACTCGGGGTAGGTTACCCTAACTGGGCCTTTAAGCGGTGTGTCCCTACCAATTAAGACATAATGAAAATAGAAAATAAGTACCTATAGAAGTCTCTTATCGAAATGAAATTACTGTCTTCAATTAATAGGTTATTCAATTCAACAAGATTTTTTTGAAACCCACTTCTAGTACTAGAACTAAAAATAGCGCGTTTAACAAAAAACTCTTCAGCTTTTTTTTTTATTTATGTATTTACTGTTTTGTTACTTTTTATTTATTATTATAATATGAGATTATATTATTATATTGTACTTACTGTAAAAATGAACAAAAAAATATTCTTTAATCCCATTTCTTCAATATAAAATAACAATTTACACTGAAATGACTTGTAAACTTACAGAAGACAAATATTGGACTAAATTATCCTGTAGTTCAATTTAGTACTGACGAAGTGATTATTTTACTAATGCACAATATTGGTTTTCCTTGTAATTCGCTAAAAATAGTGGTTAAAACTAACCTAATGAAACATAATATATTTCGTTATCTTTATACATATATAGTATATAAAATTACGAGTCGTATTTTTTGCAAGCGGGGATATTTTAAACTATTGAACCGTTTTTATTTAGACTTTGCAAAGTGCATTATACTCCAACTTTAGGTTTTTTTAGTATGACGGATGTTGCTGTAGTCTGTCAATACTATGGTATTTATGGTTGATGATGAATGTACTTTTTCGTCACCTGCGGCTGAAGTAGATTGAGAAGTGATTTTATATTTAATATAATATGAAATAAACATGGCTGAAGGCGCTCGCAGGTGGTTTCGTGGGTTAGTGTTTTCCTAAGTGTTGCACCTCCCCATTTTGTACCTACCAAAGGTCAGTTCGATCTCCCAAATTTTATTAAGATCGGTCAAGCTAGGTTTCTTCTCTATTTATGCTTCCTAAGATGTTTTTTATAAGCTTTTATACCTAATACCTAATCTGTATTTGAGTTTTGCTTTAACATAATCGAATATAGGAGTAGCTACAGCGCTCGTTTATACTTAATATGTAAACTTATTGTTATATTATATGAATTTACAAACAGGGCCAGCTCGGGTTGTAATCGCACCCACGCATTCCATCAAAATTGAGTTCATTTGATAAGGGAGTAAAGATTATATTGCAAATGACTGGTGAGGGGATGCACGCTCTCTGAATAGTGATTGTCTATATTGTTCATATTCTTTATTCCTACCTTGTGCTGTTGTGTAGTGTGCAAATTTTTTAGTTTAAATTCATAAGAAAATGCGGTTTTTAATTTGTTGCGTTATAACTGGATTGTGTTTTGAAGTGTTTAGTGTGGAAGCGTTAAAAACACACGATGCGGGTGTCTGCACTGTTAAGACAAGGTATTTTTAATAAAAATCTCTTACATTTACTTAGTTAAGTACAAATTCTTAGTTAAGAAATGTCTAAATATGTTAAACAGCGTATTCTGACTTATGCAAGAGAAATTTGACTTGGCTGCACTGAAGTTAGCCATGAATGAGTAGCACACTGCTAAATTCTGTAAAACTAACTCCAGTCACAATTACACAATTAGATTTCTCGTAATGAAATTATATGAGTAATACTAAATAAAGAAGCTAAAAAAACATAGAAAACATTTATAATCAAAAAGTTGAAAAAAATTAAAAAGTTTAAATAGTTATTGTTTTAGATGATGATAATATAAACAAAGTAATCGATAACCAGTTTAATAAAGCTAGTTGGATATGCAAACTTAATGGCAAGGTAAAAAAACTTTAGAGATACAAAAAGCGTGGCACGCATATGATAAAATACTAAAAAATCTCTTTTATGGCTCCCTGTAGGTCAAGTTTTTTAACACGCATTATTTTCACCTGTATCATGTAATGTATAAGTACTCATTCAGCAGAGGCTATGAAAATATAATATACACATAATAATATTATGTATTTCCGAAAAAAAAAAACACAAGTTACATACTTTATGCTTTATTTTTACTTATATTACTTATACTATACTTTTGATTCAAATGTATTATTAATGCTATAAAGAAAAAATATTTGTTTGTAATTTAAAATTGAAATTTCAAAAATTGAATAAAGAATACCAAAACTACTGGACCGATTTAAATTAATAATAAAATACTCCATATTTTTTCCATTCATAATTTTGAGCATGTTTTTACCTTCGAAAATATTCCAAAATATATTTCTATCAATATGCTTTACTTTTCAGTGAGCGGAAGTTCAGAGTTAAATCTTATTTAGTCAAAACTAATAAGATGTGCAGCAACAAAAAGAAATGTGTAGTCAGAAAGACTAAAAAAGAGGTAACATTTGTCTAAATATACTTTTAGAAATAATAAGAAGTCCTGAAACAAAAGCGACTATTATTATAAATTTGACCGTTAAATGTGTCCCTGGTAATGAGACCATAGGTCTCATTACCGGTTACGGATGAACCGAATGTAATCAGATTTCTGGCGGTGATTCATATACATATTTTATTAAATTTAATAAAATTCATTATTAAAATCGGTTCAGTCATCGGATTATGTAAAACGTTTCAATATTTTCTATAAATCCGTATATATATCAGTTAACGAAACGATTTCCTCGGTTATCGGCTAGGTAAATTTAACGTCACCAATTACCGGATCAGTCAGCATTTTACCCCCTTTTTTAACTAATGCTAAATATTTACGGCATTCTAATATTGTAAACTGCATAACAGAAGTATAGTAGAATCTATACTAATATTATAAAGAGGAAGGATATGATTGTTTGTTTGTATTGAATAGGCTCCGAAACTACTTGACCGATTTCAAGAAATTCTTTCACTGTTGGGAAGCTACACTATCCCGTTGAACATAGGCTATGTTAAATTTTCAAAAAAGCTAGGAACCTGTTTTAAATCTTCGTCGACGCAGGCGAAGTTGCGTGCAACAGCAATATAGGTATAAGTATTGAAATGGATAAAAAACATGCAATATCTCTGTTGATACATTTATTACTATTTTATAATTTATAGGTATTTTTTTTATTTGTCGTGAGCCAAATTTCATATATTATATACTGTCTGTTGCCCGCAGCTTCTCCCAAGTTAACGTTAGGGTCCACGTAAAGCCATATCAGGACTGGTAATGATTAATGATTTCATATCAGTTGTTTGTGAGAATAAATTAACAACACTGAGCCATATTTTTTGGCTTTTCTATATGCATGTACTAAACATATTAATGGTCCTAATGAAAGTACATCTTATTTTATAGAGCAATTTTATTTTATAGTGTAACATGTGGTGTAACAAATAAGTGTAAGATATCTGTAGATATAATAATACATATTCAATGAACGCCATATATGTGTAGCAAACATATAAAAATTAATGTAACAAAATAAATTTGTAAATAAAATGTGAAAATAAAATTGATTTTTACAGCCATACACAGTCACAAGAAATAATACAGTGTGCTGCAACGGGTGGGAGTACAACAGCAACACCGACACGTGCAGCCCCCTTTGCAGCACGGGCTGCGCTGGAGGTCGTTGTGTCAAGCCCGAGACGTGTCAATGTGACCCACCCATGGTTCATCATCCTCAGCACAAAAACACATGCGTAATGTCCGTATGCGACCCACCGTGCGTGAATGCAGAATGCTACAACCAAACTTGTCAATGTGTTCAAGATTATCAACAATTTAACACCACTCATTGCTACCGATGCGATCCAGGATATAAAATTAATGGGAAATACATATGTGTTCCATATTGCGATAAATGTGTTAATGGAAAATGCACGGCACCGAACAAATGCACATGTGATAAAGATTACAAACTAGTGAACGGGACATGCGAGCCAGTTTGTAAAACATGTGTTAATTCTGTGTGCGTCGCCCCAAATGTGTGCAAATGTTTGGAGGGTTTTGTGAAGATTGGCGACGACTGTGTTCCGAAATGTAATAATTGTGTTAACGGAAAATGTAATGCTCTTAATGAGTGTGAATGTTTACAAGGATATGCAAAGATTGATGGCATGTGCAAGGCCGTGTGTAAAAAAGAATGCAAGCATGGTTATTGCTCCGCGCCAGAAACTTGCACGTGCAATGAAGGGTTTGTAAGGAATGAAACTACCAATACCTGCTACAAGCCATGCCAGAAAAACTGTGAGGCTTGCGATGAAGAAGGCACTTGTATTTTGAATTGTGTACCGGTAGAGTAAGTAGACTTGACTAATTAAACGTTTAGTGTAAAGTTAAGTTGTGAACAAAATTAGTGTCTGGAAAACTTTGCAACTAAAACTCTTTAGTTTAATCTTTTTTAAATAAAGAGTAAAAAGTTTCCAACCTAGAAAAAATTAAAATGAACCGTTTGAAGGTTTTTTTATCATCATCATTATCAGCTTTTATCCGTCCACTGCGAAATAAGAACGCCAAGACGGCCGATCCCTTGCCTTTGCATCCAACACGGACCGGGCACTGCACACAGATCGTCTTCCCATCTGGACGATTATCGATCAGATGTTTTTTTATTTTTTTTTTGTTTAGATTACTAATTCCTCTAATAAAGAAGCGTTGCTAATATATTCTTGTCAATTATCTATATAACAACAAGAACAGATGAAGTAATCTAAATCTCCGTCATTGAATCGTCATTATATTGAATGTTCAAATGAATAGGCAATATGGATACATACGCTTTATTATTATTATACCTTATCAAGTGAAATTGAGATGGACTTAATACTTAATTTTTAGTGTAATTTTTAAGATTGTTTGTGAAAACAGCACTTTGATCACAAAACAGCACCTAAAAGTCGCTTTCAATAATTAGTACAATTAAATTTAAACAATCACCTAAGCAGCCAGTCCAAGTCAGAACTATAAAAGCTTCCTCGCACTCGAATCATAAAAACAAGCTGGAATGAAATAAAATTTTTATTAGATTTCATAAAATATTGTTCTTTCTACACTTACTACCTACTTCTGAAATGTTGGTCAAAGTGTATGTCAACTAACATGGCTGTTAATGGCGGTTAAAATACGATTGTAAAGTCAAATTTGACAGCTTTTTATTGTAGTTGTTATGTCAACTGACAGCCTAATCGAATTTAGTAGTTAGATTTGACAGTTGATTAAGTAATGTTTGTGTTTGCGTAAGTCTTATCATTGTAGGTAAGTATAATATGACGTGCTCATTTCTTTAGCCACTAATACAATATTGTTATCACGAAGATGTTATTTTTTTTTCTATTAGGGTTTTAAATTATGAAATAGTTTTGTCGAATTCCATTATATTAATCCTATAGGACAGGAATATCCTATATTGTTCTTAGTTGACGTCAAGCCCTAAACAAAATAAAACTTAATATTATTTACATTTGGCAGTTGGCTTGGCACCGACGTCAAACCTATAAATTGGTACCACATACAAATAATAATATTTTAATAATATAAAAGATATTAAGGTTTGCTGAGGTGTATTAAATTAAATCTTTATTAAGTTATTTTGTACTTTTTAGTTTTTGAAGTCAGTTTTTTTTTATTTTTTTTGTAACGATAGATCTATTACGTATTTTATAATATGGAATATGCGTGATGATACCTAGCTCTTTGCTATTCAAATTAGATTATTAAAATATGCAGATATTATTAAAATAGTTTAGAGTAGTACAATTAAATATTATATTATAATTAGTTGTGAAAAAAGAGTATAGTAGAAACCTATATATTGCCCACTGCTGGGCACGGGTCTCCTCCTTGAATTCAACCAAAGAGGGTATCGGGCCATAGTTCACAGAGGCGCGGGTTGATGAACTTCACCTTCAACGACTTTTAATCTCATCAGGCAAGCAAGTTTACTCACGATATTTTCATTCACCGGATGGTAGATAGTGTTCAGGGTGGACTTAGAAATTTAGAAAAACTCACTTTTAATTCGCGTTCACCTAAAACTAAACATTCATAAACGTTAACGTCGTTATTGAAATATCGAGCTCATCATCATATTTTAAATAGTTTTAGTAATGAACTGTAAGCCAAAGAACAGCTATTTATGAATCAACTATGTGATACGGGTGACGTACAGACCCCAAGCCGACAAGAGCCGATATCAATCATTCATATCGCATCGGACGCATCGATACGTGCGCAGACATACATACATAAATATCCTGTCAACGACATGGACAGAGTCACTGTGCTAGACATAATCTATATAAATAAATGAAATTGACGTTTCTGTTTGTGAGTTCAAATTAACAGGTTTTCACTAAATACTAAATTAAAAGTAGGTATATAATATACGACTCTTTTAATGTTTACCAGTCTGTATGTTCAGATAAATTTTTGACGGGACTTTTACCAAAAGATAAATGATATTGCAAGAACTAAGTTGTTGAAGTAACTTGTTGAATTTGGCGATTTGACCTTCCGGTTATAAAGGGTATTATTGTTTGTAGTTATGGTGAACATTTTTTGAAGCTTTAATATTTTTAATTAATTATAACAATTAAATAAAAATATTAAAGTAATATCACTACGGATTTTGAATTTGAAATATTGATTTTGACGTATTTTGGAGAAAAATTATTTATAAGGATTTCCTTACTAAAAATAGTAAATTAGTTCGCGCTTGGCTTGGCGGGAGCACTACCGTGCCCACCGATTAATAGGAATAAATAAATAAATTATCTTTAAGCTTCATATTGCGGACAGATCAATCTGGTGACAAACTAAGAAACTGGTAATTGGTTTTATAGTTATTGATTGGTTGGTTGCACGTAAACGCGGTTACTCTCAGCAATGAGGACGCTCAAGTTCAATAACTTTATTATTAACTAACGAGATTATTTATTAACCATCGTCTATCGAGATATTCTGTGCAGGGAACTTTATATATTTTAAATGTTAGTTGGAAGCTAATCTGCAGTCGCCTGATGGTACTTACCAATACCACTTGGTCAACCACAGTCGTCACCCATAAATATAAACTTTCATCCGACGGTGGTGAGGCAGAGACCCGCCCCAGGAACAAACCCGACGCCATGAAGCTGTGGAAGTCACACTCCACGACTGTCGGGGGGCAGCCCCCCACTTACTATATCGCAGGGCGAAACCAACCGGCTCACCCCAATACCGACGAAGCATTAGGGCCATTAGCATAGCTCCAACCGAAAAAAAAACTAGTTCACCTGGAACTAGCCCAGGAAACGCATTAATGTGTTGCCCGTCCTGAGATATAAGATGTTAAGTCTCGCCGCCAGCAATTACACTGCTGTCTTTCCCTTCTTTCCGAAAAAAAAGCTGCTTTACGGGAGAAACAAGCAACATGGAGTGGTACTCGTGAACCCGGGAGCTTGGCACAGTGGATCCCTCTCAACGGTGAAACCGGGCAAAAGAAACCGTAAATAACCCATTACTTAAGTTATTATAATCTATTCTTGCCAAATAGGATGTGTTGATTATGTTCCGCATTTATAAGCAAGATTGGTAAAGCATAATAATGACACAATGAATCAGACTTTAATGGTATTCAAGTGTTAATGGCGCCAGAGAAATTACTCATTTGCTTAAGGTGCGTTACCACTGACGCGAATGAGAAATGTCGAGAGAACGGTGGAGTGGAGAGGAGTAAGCCGTTAATTAACTAATCATACTTTACCCACTGATACACAGGATTTCTAGCACCGTGAGTGCGTCTAATCTATATAGCACTAAGTCAGTTGAATTTTCCTTAACGGATATTTTTTGAATATAGAATACTGAGCGTTACTTCTGTAACTTATTGTTATATGTATATTTGTATATATGTATTATTATATATTTAATTAACCGACCAAAATACACTATTTAAAAACCATACACGTGGGATATTTTTACGGTTTTGATTTTGATTTTTATTTCTTGTCGTGAACAAGACATTCGTAGACAATATCGAATATATTCAGTTTTAAATAGTTTCCGTAATCTTTCATCAGAAAGGCAATGTAATTACCATCGCCGATAACCTGATCTGCATATTACCATAGCAATGAACCGATGGAAAGGATGCGCTGGGCCGCACTCCTGGCTGCATAGTTACCACCATCTTGATTATTTTTTCTACCAAAAATCTTTAATGTGCAAGATTTTAAATTGACATGGTTATTTTCAAAACTAAAATTACCTATATTATAATGATTAAAAAGTAGAAAGTATCAACCCTTTATGTCCCACTACTGGGCACGGATCTCCTCCTCGAAATAAGGTGAGGAGGATAAAGAATTGTCGTGCGAAATAAAAAAGCGGTAAATATAATAGTTAAATAGTATATATGCTTTTTTGTCCGTTAAAGATGAATTTTATTAATTAAATGTATATGAGCCGACAGTTGGCATAATATGGTGGATAAATAACGTATCTACAGGAAATTCCATATCAACAGGAAAATTGTATAATAACAGGATATGATTAATTCCTGTTTAATTCAATCTCACTGTTGAGTATGTTTCAGATAGTAAATGAAATAGTTCAGCTTTTGAAGGTCGATGATTTTGTCCGTTAAGTAACTTTGCTGTCCCCCCTAGAAAAGTGGCAAACGCGCCGAATCTTTTCAGTTGCAGTAAACGCTAACTCAATATGTTTTTTGCAAAAACTTTGAAGAACGTTTATTCAGACACAGTAATGTATGTAGTTTTGTTTGTAAAAACACGTTTCTGGCACAAACGCTTATCGAATAGAATGTAATAGAATACTTACGCCCGGTTTCAGAAACGTTGTTCAAAGTGTATGTCAACTATGAACTAACGTGGCTGTTAATGGCGGTTAACATACGATTCTAGAGTCAAATTTGACAGCTTTTCAAGTAGAGCTATGTCAACTGACAGGCTATCAAATTAAGTAATTTAAACATGCTTCTAGCAACTCATTTAACACTTAACAAGAGAATTAACAGTTGATTTATAAATTTTGGCGATGATCAGCCTTTCGGAAATCAGGCGTTATTGTATGAGAGTAACATTAGCTTTCGACATGTAATTTGACTCGAGGGATATTATAATAATAATTTTCGTTTTAAACGAAGTACATAAAAGTTTTTAGACGTTATTTTATAAACAAAACCACATACTTTGTGTGTCTGAATAAATGTTCTTTAAAGTTTTTGCAACAAGACTATGGAGTTAGTGTTTATCGCAAGTGTAGACAAGTGCCCCTCTAGACAAGTGGCACAAACGCTAAATAAATAGAATAGAATACTAAGGGCCTGTTTCACAATCTCCAGATAAGTTCCCAATAGGCTATTCACAACATATTTGACAGTTAGAGTATGGAGTATCTGTCAAATATGTAGTGAATAGCCTATTCGGAACTTATCTGGAGATTGTGAAACAGGCCCTAAGTATCCTATTCTTATCTATTCGTTTAGCGTTTGTACCACTTGTGTAGGGGACTGAATATAATCGGAGCGTTTGCCATTTGTTGAGAAACCTATCGGTCTCTTCTATAATTACTGTGCCTGCATAGCACCATACCTATATGCTGACCATGCGCCATCTCGAACGGATGATCAGATAAAACAGTTTGCATGGCTGACGTTCACCACTTATCAGTCTTACGTCTGCCAGGTTTCCTCGGATAATTTATTTATCAGTATAGATCCAATTATAAACAGCTCAACTGTGATACCTTTCAGCATTCTTTTTGATCGTGTTGGATGGACAAACTGGCAGATGTACCACCTGACGGTACCTTAACCTGTACCACCTAAGGGGTTGACGTACGCATCCCGCTGGGAAGTAGTCGCCCCAGGCGGGTATGTGGGACTCGCTGCGCCCGGAAGATGGTAACGGGACGCAACTCTACCCAGTAAAACCCGGCGAGTGCCACCATTGCTGCCTTTGGTGAGGTGCCCCGAATCTACAAGCAACAGAGCACCTCGACGGCTTTTCAGTCCCTCAGGGGACTGATGCCACCTCCACAGACCGGTTGCCCCGCACCACAGAACAACCGCTTTCAATGTCTAGAAAGTACGATGAGGTGACGATCCCATCCTCATCCCTTGTACCCTGCTCTTTTGTCCCCTCTTCTTATAATAGGGATACAAGGCATGTATTACCTATCCTGACACATCAGGTGTTAAGTCTCGGTGTCAGCAATGACACAGCAAAGCTGTTTTACGGGAGAAACAAGCAAGATGCCACCGGTAAAGTAAAGCAAGAACTTCAGTCATAAGTTCCCAAGCGTGATCACCGGCGGGTGATGGCTGCCGCCGACGATAGCTCACGATACGCCCGAGTCACTCTCACCACAATGACCCTTGGGAATTTTTATGGTGGAGGTGGATTACCCGACTAAAAGGGTGCACCGTACGTTCCACCAAGGGATAGCCCACATATGGCTAGCCAACACTGAAATAATCGTTCACACCTGATTAAGACCTGCTTTTTAAGATTAGCGCGTTCAAACAAACAAACTCTTCTGCTTTATATCTTATTATACATGTAGTAATTGAAGAATTTGTAGTTTAAGTAGAACCCCTCTGCTGCACTGAGGCTCCGGCCACGGCGCGGCGCTCCAGCGTGTAGTATATAGTGATTTTTCAGCCTTCTTTGAGAAATATTTTTTTTTATTTATTAGTAGGATTTACGTAAATAATAATTAGTACTTTAATAGATAAAATAGTTATTTTACTATTCGTACTACATCATACTTAGTATTTAATAATGAACATAACATTGAGATTGCCTGAATTGCGGTAAAAACCTGATAAGATAAGGTGAAGTTGTGTGAAGTTTGCTCGCTTTTATCAGTGGTCAGGTATTTTTAGACCCCTATTTTCGAGAAGATCTGTACCGAGCAGTATATCTTACTAATATTATAAACGTAAATTAATATTGTAAGTATGGATGCTTGTTACTCTTTCACGCAAAACTACTAAATGGATTTTAATGAAACTTTACAATAATATAGACGACCTCTATGGCTCACTGGTTAGCGCGTTGGCGCTCAAGCCGGAGGTAGCTGGTTCTGATCTGGCCAAGGAACAAAAAATTGTGTGTTCCTGGAACACAGAAACTTTTTTTTGTCATGGATGTGTATTAAAGTGTTAAATATATTATGTACTTCTGTAGTCCCCGTAACACAAGTCTCTTTGAGAACATACCACGGGACCAGATTGACGTGGTATAAAATCGTCCATAGATATTAATATTATTATTATATTATAGCTTATACATCAGAATAACACATACGATATAATTTATCACCGTACTCTCACGGGAATGGGAAGTACGCGGGTAAAACCGCGGGGCGCTGCTAGTTATATTAATTTACTTGCTTTCCTACAGATAGCATACAACAGATTGTTTGTTACATTCAAATCCTGTTTCAATAAACAATTTTTTCCCGAATCGCACAGTAATGTTCTGTCTCGTTTCCTAATTTACAACAAAGCGTGTCTTCTTATTTCCAGTATTAGATAACACGGACAAAGCCGCGACTCTGTGCAAGCTCTGTTAGCTGCAATCGTGTTTACTACAAAGAGTTAATTATGTACAATAATGATGTTGAATGCACAACCAATACAGGGTGTTCATTTTAATTTAATTTATTATTATTTGAATTTATAAATTTGAATTTATTTCCGCTTATGGTCATGCAAGGATCAAGGAATCATAATCCTATAAAATGACACAAAATCTGTATTTCCTAAGCCCTGGTTTTAAATAAAGAATGAATTTATGTAAGATAATGTGACAAATTGAACAGTCGTGTGTGTGGTAAGTGATTACCACTGTAGCCACGGTAGCTAGTATTGCGTTACAGAGTTGTCCTGTATAAATAAAATTAAGATTTTGCTTCCCATGTAAGGATTGACTCTGTTAGTCATTTCTAAACATCGATCGATCCGATCTGCCTTGATTACATATACCAACATCAACAACTGACCCATCTTTATATTGCTGTAGTATACTTTCTTCCTTTTCCGATCCGATACCTGAAGACCGTGCGGTTGATGACCTCATGGCTGCGGGGGGAACCCCCAGCCTAAACCTTTTTAGATGAGCCATCCGTTCATCGATACCGATAAAGCGTAAAGGTCTTTAGACCAACAGCATAGGCAATTTAAAAAAAAAATCTTTCTTCCTTATCGCTCTTTTGTATGTTTATCGAACAGGATATTATTTTTTATTTTACAGTATTGGTTGTAGCGTCATTAAAATGTTTTGGTGGACTTTTATTATCGGTGTCCAATTTGTGTGTACGCTCAGAGAATAATAACGTTATTTAATAAATCAATCATTATTCATGCGACAGGGTGTCGAGCCAATTTATAGGATTCGATATGCACCATTGACACATTTTTGAGCTCACGGCAATGAAACTCAAAAGGACGTCGCCTAAATTAACATACGTTTTGGTAGGGGATTTTGTTTATACTTAGGCATCAATTGACTACCATAGTTCACCTATTACTACTATAGTAGAGAAGGTAACTCTATCGTGTCTCTTTCTACGAGACAGTAATGTCCCAGAAGAAGGTAGATAAGCGGATTAGAGAGGAGGTCGCCGATGAAACCTCCCCATTGTATTTCCCTGCGTAATCAAAAAAGGGGTTAAGTGTATCGTGATTTTGATCTTGAATCAATCACATTACATTACATCTAAGACAATATTAGGTGTTACAAAAGTCAAAAGTCAAAAATTTCATTCAAAATAGTACCATCAAAGAATCTTTTTGAACGTTAATTGAGTCTATCACCGGTTCCAAAGCAAGTCCACTGAGAAGAACCGGCGAAACAAACTCAGTGGAACTAGTCTTTTCAAATATTCTTTAAACAAAAAAAAAAAATACAAACAATACAAACTACTATAGTAGTATAGTATATAAGGAGAATTCAGCAAGAAACTCTGTTGGGTTGCTCCTTTTAAAATATAGTTTATAATTTCTATAAACATAACAATAATAATTACAAAACCAGGATATCGGATCCAATGGGATGAAATGAGACAAGGATTACTAACACAATATAGACTCGATGCCACAAAACATTGCGGTGTTATTACAATTTATGTATTCGATGCTATAGCTAAAGTTTTATATATTTTAAAAAGAGCAACCATACAGACTTCTTGCTAGATTCTCTCTGGGGAAAACTGCTACATTAGCTTATAAAAAAATAATGACATGTTTCAAGTGCTATGTAATTTGCCTACGAAATAAATATTATTTCATTTGATTTGATTTGATTAGCGAGAGCGTATAGAAGGAAATAGTTAAGTCTAGAAAGTAAAACTAGAAAGTGAAAAAACTAATCACGTAATCATAAGCATCAGTAACCAATTTATAGGGCGGCTTATGGGTGACGTGACCAACGAATATTGTAAAATAATATCGGCTCATTTGTCTCACATCAGTGCGTGTAAGTCAAGTCAAAATACACACTAACAACGAAAATTTTAAATAATTTGCAAGGTAAAGTTAACCTTAAACGAATTATAATTAAAGATTAAAATATTCTAAATGTCTCCCGCTGATGATGAATGCTATTGAAATACATTTATTTCTAGTTACTCTACACGTTGGTTTAATATCATAAAAAAATCTTAGCACAGAAAAAAGGGTGACAGCTCTAAGTAATAAGTATAAAAATAATTAGTTTAAAACTAACCTTTTTACAATTTTTGAACTTATTTGTATAGTCCCATATGCAGCAGACGGAATATTGATTATTAAGTTAATATAGTCCATCCAGTTAAGTTTGGTCCATTTTTGTTTAAAAATACATTTCAGCTGCGTGATATTCACAGCACGCGACTAAAGTTATTTTGGGCAGTGTATTTAAAATCGTTACAGATGTTCGTTTACATGTTTTTTTGCATCCTGGGATCTCCCAGGATGCAGTATTTATCAGGTTAAAGGCAGAAACACACTTACGTGTCGTGGCGTGTCGTGACGCGCCAGAAGCATATCGGTTTTATACATTTAATATAGTTAGGGATATATTTACCTGTCGTGTCGCAGCGACACGTAAATATGCCGTGCAAATATGCCGTGCGTGCAAATGTGTTGTGCGATATGCTTCTGGCGCGTCACGACACGCCACGACACGCAAGTGTGTTTCTGCCTTTACACACAGGAAGCAAACAATATTATTTGTATTTTAATTTGATTTAACTCACTGTATATTAATATATCCTGTCATATTAAGCCATTATTAATAGTAAGCCGTTGCCCGCAGCTTCGCCTGCGTTAGCTAAGGCTTACAACGGGATATGAGTGGGATGATATAATATATATTATAATATTATATTGTTGTACATGTTTTTGGATAATAAATAATATAACCTTCCTTGATAAATGGGCTATCTAGGACTGAAAGAATCCTTACAAATCCGATCAGTAGTTCCTGAGATTAGCGCGTTCAAACAAATAGACTCTTTAGCTTTATATATACTTAAGTATAAAATATGGCGTAAGTCTTCCTCGATAAATGAGCTATTTAACACTGTAAGAATTGTTCAAATCCGATTAATATTTCTTGAGATTAACGCTTTCAAACAAACAAACTATTCAGGTTTATATGTAAGAATACAATAAGATAAGATATACCTTATAGGCTTCCTAAATTGATAGAATATATAACACTGAAAGAATTATTAATTTTTAATAGTATATAATATTAAAGATTAAAACTCTTTAACTTCAACAAAAAAATAATCATAATTATTTGTATATACATAAGTTTTAATTTTCCTAAGAATTTTCCTTTACGCACTAGAAATAATATTTCTAACAGTATTTATCAAGGATATAAAAGATCATCATTCGCTTATTTTCAAAGTTGCCCCAGTTTTTTCTGTTCGCAAGGGCCCCAACATGGCTTAGGACGGCCCCGTATATCTCACTCAGGTCGTGCTGTTAGTTATTACCAGCATAGCCTGTGTGTATGCACCACCGGATGTCTATAGTCTATAGCCTATACCGACGGCGTTACGCGAGTGTCATTGTTCTTATACATAGAGTAGTTCTTGCCCTCTTTGAATACTTTATTATTTGAGTAGAGATTGGTAAACTGTTCCTTGCCTATGTTAGAGGTTTACCAATTTGAATAATGACTATTTGTTTTTTTAATCCATCTTTAGAGAACAGAACCAACGTTAAAGCGATAAACTTACTTTGCGAAGGCAACGCTGATCCAAGTAGTCTGATTTTTTTGTGTATTAGAGATTCCTTGCATCATCATTACATCATCAGCCTTTATTCGACCTCTGCTGAATTCAAATACAATATATATTAATATATATGAATATTTGCATACAAGCAAATGATTACTAATTCACTTACTATCAATCAAACCCATTTGCCATGTGCCCCCCTATATAAACCTATAATGTACTACAGTCGGCGTGAATCATCCACGGGTTGTACTTTTAAAAGATAGTAACAGTAAAAGAAAGATGTTGTGCATAAATGTTATTAAGAGAGTAGAGAGTAGAGTATCAGCCCTTTATGTCCCAATGCTGGGCACGGGTCTCCTTCTCGAAATCAGGCGAGAAGGGTAATGGGCCATAGTTCACCGATGCGCTGGCCCAGTGCGGGTTGGTGAACTTCACATACCTTCAAAGACTTTCAATCTCATCAGGCATGCAGGTTTCCTCACGATGTTTTCCTTCACCGGTGAGCGAACGATGGTTTCGTGTTTGGGGTGCACTTAGAAATTGTGAAAAAAACCATTCATCAGGATGTTATTAAAGGAGAATGTTATTAAGCTTCAAACTAACTCTTTTAGCGATTTTAAAGCTAGCGACTAATAAAAACCGGTGAAACAAACTCAGGGGCACAAAACTTTTTATTAACATTAATAGATAAAGTTGTATCCCTATAATGTCTAAGAGTATGCTTTATTACAAGTAATTAACAAATAGTGTTAGTATAGTATAATATAGTGTTAGTGTAGTGAAAATTACGAAATAGTTTAAGGTAACAAATATGTAGGTATATTAGTGTAATAAAAAGTCCATTAGTGATTAAAATTTTATAGATTATTAGTTATTACATCGAATTAGGTAATTATAAGTGTGACGTCACTATGGTCCGCGCCACGAGAGAAGTCCGACAGACGCGGCGCTGCGGTCTCATAGCTCTTGCTAATTGCCAGTTTCTAGGGTAATCATGTTTCACTACGGCTAGTATAAAAAACATTATAATTAATTATAGGGCCTATGCTCAGTAGTGGATGGATAAAGGCTGATGATGATAATGATGACAAAAATAGTTATGGCAGCAAAATAAAAATCTCCCTACCAGGTTTTAGCAAAATAAAACATTTTTAAAAAATTATTTCGTTTGTAATTTATTCATATGGCCGATTAGTCGAAACCATCTAAAACACTCTTCTTCGGTTGCGTTTAACTTTTTCCAGGGATGACGATTTTCTTAAAAGTAATTGCTGCTATTTTTACTTCTTTTGTTATTTGAGATTTTTTTTCACAGAAGCACCTGAAAATATCATTTATATGAGGAAAGTATTATTTCCTTTACTTTGTATTTATATTTATATAAAATGTTATAAAATAAATGTAAATGTAATTAATGATAATATTTTAACCATAAATTAGGCAAATATGAGTGACTTTGGTATCTCTAAAATGTACCTGTCATTGCGATGACATTCATAAACATATTATCTAACGGGGTTAATAGTTGTTTATTCTTACTTTCTCATTCACAAAATTATTTCACATTAATGATGATTATACGGCCTTCCTTTTTTGCCCTTAACGCTCCATATTTCACGTAAAATAATTTAAAATAGCACAACTCCTCACTCCAGACAGATGTCAAGATTTCAAGCTTGTCAAACTTAGTTCCGGCTTTGTCGCAGGACTTCATTAGTGGCGCGGACTATACTTAGATTTTTTATCTCTTTAAATTTAAATAGTGATATAATCTATAGCAATATTTTTTGCATCTCATATAAATCAAATACATAACAAACCAGTTTCTACTCATTAATGTTTGGTCCTCTGTTTGACATTAGTTTTTTTGATACCTATAATAATTAGCGAAATTAAGAGTGAGTGAAATTGTTGAAAGTTATCTTGGTTTAATATTGGTTTCTTTAAAATCTAAATCTTGCACAAATGAAAATAAATACCGATGACCGTCATTATAAACACCATAATAATTGACAATAATTATTTAATGACAGACAAAAATGATAACGTAAAAAAAACCAAAAGCTCTTTACTTAATTACACTATACAACAATAAACCTAATGCAAAATATTAGCAATACAAAATTGAACTTTATGTGCAACCGATTTTACTCATCACTAAAATATTCAAAACGCACTACATCCTGTATCGTGAGATCGTTAATTTTTTAGGGTAAGTTGGATGGGTACTTATTTGCAGCCACACAGTGTGTTGTGACGATCGTGTTTTGTATCACAGTTAAATGCGTGGAAACATATTAGTATTTAATTATTACAGTGGCGGAAGTGATAACGGCTATCGCGAATACTCGGCTGGGAACCTGCTTATTACAATTAAACGTGTGCGTGCGAAATGAAGCTTTTATGCTTTGGAGTGTTGGTTTTAGTTTTACAGTGTATTACTGTAAAAGCTATCCAGAAAAATAAAGGGTGAGCATTTTCGTATACATACAACTTATTGTTTAAATTTAACCGCGCGCTGCTTCAACCCACATTGTCACTATCTCTGTGATTTTTAAAAATCATGGACACAAAGATTAATTCTTTCATAATCTTAATAATATAACTAGTAGCGTCCCGCGGTTTCACCCGTGTACTTCCAATTCTCGTGAGAGTACAGGAATAAATTATAGCCTATATGTTATTCTGATGTATAAGCTATATAATTGTAAAGTTGCATTAAAATCCATTCAGCAGTTTTTACGTGAAAGAGTAACAAACATCCATCCTCTCCCCCCCGGACCTTTCTAGTAGTCACACGTTCATTCTGTTGCGCAGTTTTATTATAAAATAAAATCGCTAAAAACGCTAAAAATTGTCTTCAATAATTAGGAGTGCATAAATATAAAGGAGTTGCAACATAATATCTACGCGATACGGGTGAGAACATAACTTAAGTTTATCGAAATATTAACACTTGTGACTCATCTCTGATTGCCTGGTACCGTTCGGACGTCACGATCATGCCACTAAGACGAACACCGCCACCTGTATCGCCATCTACTGGTCAATTAGAACACTACGACTCGGCCCCGAACTTAACCGATTCGGACTCATTGAACGTAACGTCCCGATCCACTAAACGTAAAATTTGTAAAGTTGACACTGCGCATAGCTCGAATCTAAGTGTCATGTCTACTGTACAAGATATGTTTGATTGTTTTGCCGCAAAACAAGATAAGCGTTGGAGCGAATTACAAACAGTTATGACTCAAATTAAACAACAAAATGAGGATATCTCGTCCAGTATTAATTTTTTGTCTCAAAAATATGACGAGTTCCTAAACAGAATCCAGACTTTGGAGAACGAAAAATTAGCTGATAAAAAATATATCCACCAGCTTGAAGAAAAAATTGAACTTTTAGAACGCCGCTCACATGGGTCGGCAATTGAAGTTCGTAATGTACCTCAATTAAATAAAGGTAAACCAGAGAGTAAGGAAATACTCCATAAAATGGTGAAAGACATTGGTACCACAGTGGGAGTAAATATCCAGACATGGGATGTGAGAGATATCTACCGCCAAAAATCGGCCCGAACCAAATCTCCTGCAGTGGTCGTGGACTTTACTAGTGTTTTGCAAAAAGAAAACCTATTGATAAACATTAAAAAGTTCAACTACAATAAAAAGGTGGAAGAAAAACTAAATCTACGTCATATTTCTCCTGACCACCCCTCACCCAGTTCGATCTACGTATCCGAACATCTTACTCAAAAGACGCAGAAACTTTTCTACCTCGCTAGAATCTTCGCTAAGGACTACAACTACGCTTACTGCTGGATCTCACGCGGTTATGTCTATCTGAGGAAGGAGGAAGGTGCTCGGCAATTACGTATAATCAACGAAAAAGACCTGGACGACCTCAAGACGCCTCGTTGACTATTGCCATACTTACTCATCGATAATTTTCATATATATTTTTTAAAATTTTTCATAAAAATATCAATTTTGTTAGCTCTAATTAATTCGCTCACCATAAATCACTCTTACATGTTTGCATGCACTAACCTATACAATTACAACACACTTAACTACACTCAACGACACATACAATTATATTACTTAATAACTATCTCAAATAATAAGACGTTAATTATTTTCCTCATGTGTATATTATTGGACTTTAAAATTATAAAAAACTACAGTGTCAAACTTTTACTAGGATATACGGATATGATACCTAGTATGTCATTATCCAATATAAACAACGCCAGTAAATACCCAAATATTGAATTATCCACTCAGTATTATATAACATTAAATATATATATACTACTTTCGACGTTAAGTATGCTTACGACCTATAAACATTTTAACTGGCCGAAAGTTTACTTGCACTGCTCATATGAAACGTACTATTTCTTCACTTATATACATACATATAACATAATATATAGTTATCTCTGTATATCCAGCTATAAAACACAGAACAAGCCAAATCATGTGAAACGAATGAATATTGCTCATAATACTACAGTGTCACAGCCTGTACTCAGTACTCTTAATCTGACTATACCTATTATAATTACTATTAAATTGAACAAGACGCCCTATTTGATCATATTATACCACGGCATTAGTCTCTGTTCTTACTGGTATGTAAATGTGACAGCATGTTTGGCATGTTTGTTTTCTAACACTAAAATACGAAAGACACTTTTTAGGGAAAAATACTTTAAAACATATTTTTCGATAATCTAAGCGACGAAATGTCCCGGGAACTAGATAATCTCTCTGTTTCTCGGGCTTTATATACTAACGTTGACAATAGTTACCACGCGATTCCAACGACATCTAGCGGCCTTATAATATTAACACAAAATATAAGAAGTTTATCCCGCAACTTCGATAGCTTCTTAATATTTTTGGCTCAACTAAAAATTGAATGTGACATAATAATCTTAACTGAGTGTTGGTTATCTTGTACACCTTACATCCCGCCTATAAATGGCTATAAATCAATCAGTAATAAATCTTATAATAATCAAAACGAGGGCGTTGTAATATATTTTCGATCCAATCTCATAGTAACTATAGAAGAGCCAGTCTTTGATGGTGGAAACTGCATAATACTTAGATCAGGGCAAAGACTGGCCTTGCTAGCTATCTATAGATCTCCTGCGTACACAAATTTAGACTCCTTCCTGTACTCTTTAGATACTGTCTTAGTTCAACTTCGATCGTACAAGGACCTAATTTTAATTGGCGACATAAATATTGATATCAGTAACTGTAACACCAATCTTAATACAAATTCCCTACAATATTTAAATCTCACAGCTTATCATGGGCTACTACCCTCTCACTGTCTTTGCACTAGAGACGCAAGTAACTCATGCCTAGACCATGTTTTACTCAAATCAAAAAATTCGGCGACCACATTGATAATTAACTCAGATATAACAGACCATAAAGCTGTTTTACTAGCCTTACATTTTAATGCTGAGCGCAGTAATATTAATCCGATTAATCAGAAAAAAATTGATTATAACTTATTAGAAACTTATACAAACAATGCGAACTTTGACTATATTTACAGCCTAAACGACCCCAATATCGCGATGGAGATGCTGGTTGATCAAATACATAACATGGTTACATCTAGTTCAATTGTATGTAATCGGTCAAAATCAAAAAAAATTCTTAAGCCCTGGATGACTCAAGGTTTATTAAGATGCATTAAAAATCGGAATAACCTATATAAAAAATATAAAAGTAACACAGATAACACAATTATAAAAACTACTTATGAACGATATAAAAAATATTGCAATAATTTAATTAAAACAGTAAAAACTAACTACCTTAAAAATCAGTTTTCTTTAGCAAGAAACAATAATAAAAAAATCTGGTCTATAATCAGGGAGGCCACTGGAACAAAAAAATCAGATCATTGCCCATCAGACCTCTTAAATATAACAAGTAATCCTAATAAATCTATTGACCTAATAAATAAACACTTTGCTTCTACTGGCAAATCCATAGCAGACAAGATCCTCAATAATTTTGGTGAAATAAACCTTAATGAAACTCCCATTCCTAACAATGTTACCACGAACAACTCTTTTGCCTTGCTTCCAACTGATGAACATGAAGTTGGTCTCTTAATCATGAGCTTAAAGGATGACTCATCTCCCGGCTGGGACGAAATTCCCAACATAATTCTGAAAAAAATGAAGCATGTTCTTGTAAAACCTCTGTCATTTATTATTAATATGTGCTTTGATCTTTCTATTTTTCCATGCTGCCTTAAAAAGTCACTCATCCGTCCTATCCACAAAGGTGGGGATGCTACATCTATAGGTAACTATCGTCCAATATCAATACTACCTGCATTATCCAAAATTTTTGAACGCGCACTTAATAACAGACTAGTTAGTTACTTAATCAAAAATAATATACTTGAGAATTCTCAATTTGGCTTCAGATCAGGCAAATCCACAGCAGATGCTGTATTGGAACTCACTAATTTAATAACAGCTGCCATGGACCGTGGTGACAGGTGCCTCTCCATCTTTTTAGACTTGGAAAAAGCATTTGACACAGTATCCTTGACTGCACTGGTGTCTAAGCTTGAATGCATTGGTATAAGAGGTAAACAAGCACAACTTTTCAGCAATTATTTGAGTGGAAGGACGCAAAGCGTTGTGATTGGCCAGTATAAGAGTCGTGAAATTTTTACAGAATATGGCGTCCCTCAGGGCAGTATTCTGGGCCCTACGCTGTTCCTCATTTATATAAACGGTCTCTGTCTTCTCCCGCTCAACAAATGTAGAATTATTGCTTACGCCGACGACACAGCCCTTGTGTTTGTCGCTAGTTCTTGGGATGAGGTTTTCCATGTTGCTCAGTTAGGGTTAAACGAGGTCACTCACTGGCTATCTAAAAACTCACTGTCACTAAACATTAAAAAAACGAGTTATATGACTTTTTCTTTAGGATCCCCCAGTCAACCTTCCCAAAATTATGCTATAACAGCGCATGTTTGCCGTCTGGATAACACTCATCCATGTTCTTGCGTTTCTCTAGACCGGAAAAAAAGTCAAAAATATCTTGGCATTATTTTAGACTGTCACCTAAATTTTAAACAACATATTGCTGATTTAACTTCTAAACTTAGAAAATTGATATACGTCTTTAAAAACATCCGAAAAGCTGCCCCATCCCACATTATTAAACAGGTTTACTTTGCGCTTTGTCAGTCACTTATAACTTACTGCATCTCTTGCTGGGGTGGTGCTTCAAAAACACTTATACACGGGTTAGAAGTAGCCCAACGAACAATACTTAAAGTATGCACATCTCGGCCTTTCCTCTTCCCTACCAAACTTCTTTATGAGCAATGCAATGTACTTACAGTTAGGCAACTTTTTATATTAGAAACGGTCCTATATCAACATGCTAAACATCCAATTAACCCAAATAGCTTACAGGATAAAAGACGTGCAGATATAATATATAAGATTCCAAGTGGCCTAAAGACATCATTCATCAGAAGATTCATTTCTTTCTTGGGGCCATATTTATATAATAAAGTAAATAAGCATGTACAGTTAGTCCAACTCAATAATCATCGTTGCAAACTCCAAACCAAATTATTCCTCCAAAACTTGACTTATGAAGACACTGAAAATTTACTTTTGGTAATCACTTGACACATCACTCACACACGTACACACACACACACACACACACACACACACACACACACACACACACACACACACACACACACACACACAGACCCACTCATACACACCTACATATTTCCATATACTAAGCACTCTTACTAGTTCTTTCGAGCGTTGCCAGTATTAGATTATTATTGCACTTTCTCTCAGGAGAGCTCTGTTTAACCTAAAACACAGGGTTTTACCCTAATTTAGGGAACAGCGGCAAATCATTATATTGTATAAAATGTATTGTAACTCAAATTCCTGCTCGAAAATATTTGATTGTAATACTTTTTGGTCAACTAATAAAGTTATTATTATTATTATTATTATTATCTATGATCTATCCATCCATCCATACTTACAAATTTGCGCCTATTAGTATAAAGTAGTAGGAGGATAGTAGGATTGGGGGGCCTAGCTAAAATGCCATTAAGAAAGCGTTAGCGAAGTTCGAAATGATAAATGTATAGGATGGACTACGTGATTAAGCGCGGCCTTATGCCAATCCCATACATTTAACATTTTCGAACTTCGCTAACATATTCTTAACGGCATTTTGGCTAGGCATTGATAGAAGCTCTTTCTGCAAGACAGTGATGTCCCAGAAGGAGGCCGACGAACGGGTGCGAGAGGAGGCCGCTGACGTAGCCTCCCCCCGTAGACGACGAACGGGGGTGCGTCGGAGGCGCTATTTAATGCGCCTTCAATAAAGCCCCTGTGCTCGTGTCGGGCTCGGGATGGGAACCCGGGCCCAGCTTAAGACACGACGTCGTGGGGACTGCCAAGTCGTAGCCGGGCAGTCCCCCTATTGTGGAGAATCTGGTCTTGCCGGGATCAGTCTGTCGCTGAGGGTATCCCGTCGCCTGCACAGATCCGGGTCCCTCAAATATAGGGGCTGAAGGCTCACGCAGCGGTTTTAGTGGGGTAGGGCACCCAAATGCGAGTCCCCACACACGCCAGCACGCCTACCCAGGCCCTGGTATGGTCGTAAAGGATTTCCGCTGCGTCATCACAAAAAAAAGGCATTGATAGAAGGATAGGTATATAGATAATAAAAAACCAGTACAGTAGTACCTCTTTGGAGGTGATAAACAAAAAAAAATGTTACTTGATTGCTTGTAAGCGACTTAACATATTCGCAAAGGATTTTGCTAGCTCAAAGATAGACCATGCGTTGGTCCAAATCATGCTTTATTAAAAACTGATAAAAATACATTTTTTACCCGGTTTCAGCCGATTTAAAATACGGGTACGATTTAAATCCATGCATCGGGTAGATATGTATGTAAACCCTTATATATACTTATACCCTTATATAATACCTTTCGAACGAGTCTTGAATTATAATTTAACCAGTGAGAATGTTGTGCTGTACTGCGATCGTCTGTATCAGTACCTGACGGTATGGTATGGTCTTTCTTTAGCCAGTGACAGATTCAGTCACGATACTTGCCTAGGGTATACATGTCATATTGCTTTTCTAAGTTTAATTGAATTACGCTCATAATAAGACAAATTTGATGGATTTTATCGTGGTTTTTTATGCCCGTTTCGGATACTTAACAACCACCATAGTAAGGGATGGACTTTTCTATGTTCATGAGAAACTCTGAAACTTATCATTATGTAGATCGCCAGTCCATATACCTATCCAATAATCATCATCATCATCAGCCTTTATCCGTCCACTGCTGAACAAAGGCCTCCCTTATGAACGCCAATATGCCCGATCCTTAGCCACTTGTATCCAACGCGGACCGCTCACTTCACGGATCTTCCTAACCGGTTAATGGCTGACCAACACTATCTACCTAAGCACTCTACTGTGGCCCTCATTAAATGTATATAATATTGTTCATAAGTATTTCTAACCGGATGTCCGATGGGGTATCGGCTCCTAGGATATATGGATAATATTATTATCTGTATAATATGTATTTTAATAAATAAACCCTTTTATTATCTTTTTAAAACTAGACTATTCTTTGAAACCGTTACTTTGTCTGTCTGCTGTATCGTAGCTTCCAAACGCTCGAATTATTAATTAAGACTAAGTACTTGAATTAGATTTGATCTAGTATTATTAAATAATAACTATCAAAATACGTCGTCTTTAATTTTCAAACGAATTCAAAAAAGGAGGCGTTTCTCAATTCCTCCGTGTAAGGTGATGAAATAAACGTAGCTGTGATTGAAAACACATTTGAACGATGACTTGGATAAACCTTGAAAATTATTATATCAATAGAAGGCAAAATTAATAATAAAAGATAACCAGTAATTTATTTTATTTATGAGTGTCATAGGATATATCTTATCCCCGTTTTACCACGGGAATATGAAGTCCGCGTATGAAACCGCGGGGCGCTAGTTGATGCACGTAATTTTAATATAAATCAATTTTTATATTAAAATTACGTGTTTGTAATCGGATGTATAAATCGGTTTTCGTGTAATTTGAGAGATATGATTGTTTTCCATTTTCCAGGACATAATAGGTGGCGAAGTTTTTCTATGTTTATATCCTAAGTTTTTCCTACTCCTCCTAAATTCTTCTGATTAATTTCGTTGCGGGTCCAAGGCAGTGTTTAACGTATCCCCCGGGCTCCCGGAGATCGTATCAAGGGGTCATTTGGTGGTTGCCGCTGTCGATCCTGGCTATACAGGAGTTGCAGTGGTGGGAAAGTGTGGTGGGCCAAGCCCGATTAAAAAATAAAATCCTTAAGTTAGTTTTTTTTTATCTCTCGCTACACCAGGCACTCAAGAAATACAAACTATAATTTCTGCAATTTTCATTTTTTTTTATTTAATTGTAGTAAGTATTTAAATATAATAGTGAAATGATTAGGATCATAGCCACCAACGTTTTAATGTAAGTAGGCCATACGAAATAACATACGCCATGAAAAGAAACAGGTACTTTACATAAATTATGATAAATATAGTAGATCATGTGGCTTATGGTTTTTTTGCCATTAGTCTAAGAAAATAGGTCCTTAAATCAAAATTTCGAGTTAAAGCTTGAATTGAAAACAAAAGTTTTCTTAATTTTGGGGAAACGGTAAGTTTTAGAAGAAAAACTTTCAAACAAAAGTACTAGAGCGTAAAATTTTATATAAAAATTGTCTAATAACTTTTTTTTTTAATTGAAACTAGCTGAGCTATGGAAGCTAGAACCTAGAAGCCCAAAAATACGAATTTGACTTTAAATACGAATTTGAGGCTAAGGCTTGATTTTTTGATATAAGTTACTTTAAAAACGAACTATTAAAGTATTTTTTAATCAATGCCCGATAAGGAGTGGAAAAAATAAAAACAAGTGTTTTATTATTTTTGATAAACGGTAAATGCGAGGGAAAAATTATAAGACCATTTTTATATAAAATTTTACGCTCTAGTACTTTTGTTTGAAGGTTTTTCTTATAATTCTAATACTTGCCGTTTCCCCAAAATTAAGAAAAAGCCACTTCTTTTATATTTTTCACTTCATCCCGGAGGTGTAGTAAAAAAAAAATCACAGTTCGTTTTTAAATTCTTCAAAGTAACTTATTTCAAAAATTCAAGATTTAACTCGAAATTTCGATTGAAAGATCTATTTTATAGGACTAATTTAATGTATTTAATATATAGTATCTTACCCTTTAATGTACCACTCTTGTCATATATATTCTTTATTATCATTAACATAGTTATACTTACATATATATTGTCTTCTTTTCATGTGGAGCAGTTGTCAGCTAACTTCTAATAATAAGGTAAGTTTCATTTTATTGTGTTACAAAAATTTTAGTAAAAAGAGATCAATATCATTAATAAGCAGTGTGCCTGACCTATTGGCAAATTTTACAATTGTAAAATTCCCAAACATATAGCTTATCTCAATGCTAACCTAATTCTTCATTTTTATAATAAAAAAAACCCACAAGTGACTTGAAAAGTTTTAGTTATTCTCATTCACTCAACATGAACTTTTGTACAAAAAATGATTTCACCAAGGAATAAATTACGCATGGGCTTAGAGATCTAGAAACTTCACAAACAGCAATCTAAGCGATTTTCTAAGGCAATCTCAATAGCTCAAACATTAATAATGAAATTGAACAAATAGTTAAAAGCACACACACCACTAATAACAGTAGCGAAAAGGAGAACGCAATGAATTCACAATACAACGACCACACAGCTGTAAAAACTTGTCAAGTAAGCGTTGAATTCTTGACGGTAGACGAGTGAACTTTTTACCAGAACCGAGACCTTCATGATTTTCATACACCATTTCAGTGCTAAATTTATACATTTTATAGGCTGCAAAGTTACAGATAAAAAAAAATGTTTTACTCTAAAACATGAGAAAACCGTCACGCGAAAAGCTTATTCTAGCATCTTATAAATATATAATACTAGCTGCTGCCCGCAGCTTCGCCTGCCTTAACTAAGATTTACAACGGGATATTAGTACGCAAAATAAGTAAATTTTCAAGTTGATTTTTTATACCTTGTGTCCGAAAAACCCAAATATCTTACGGAACCCTATTTGTTTCCAGAATAAAATTTAGCCTATGTTACTCGTGGATAATGTAGCTTTCGAATGGTGAAAGAATTTTTGAAATCGGTCCAGTACTTTTTGAGCCTATTCATTACAACCAAACAAACAAACAAAGTTTTCCTCTTTATAATATTAGTGTAGATGTAGATAAAAAATTGTAGCATATATAATAATTTCAACCGAAAATTCTCTCCAAAGCCTCCTCCAAAAATCAGCCGCTCTAGGCTCGTCTAGCCTGCTCAGTCTGCGAGTAAGTCTGCTACTGCCCTATCGAATTAAATAAATCAATTTAATACTATTATTTGGTTTTGGCATAGGCAATTTAAGGTTGACAGTTTTTTGGAAATTAGTTTTAAAATATTCCTTATAGTCCGAGAGCCAGTAACAGGTCTTCATGACCATCTTCCTCCTGCGAGATAACTCGTGAGACGCATCAGAGAATAACATCATAAAGCCTAGTGGACGTCACCTGGCGCGCGGTTGGGGGGATGAGCGGTGGGTAATTTTTTTAATTCCAATCATGTAAAAAATAAATCAGTCATTTCCTCACCAGCTGACGTACAAGGTACCATGTCATAACCAGCTGATTATTTTTTTTTTCGTTAAGATATTGGGTTAACTACAACTTGACAAATATTTCAGCTGATGACGGCTGTATGATGCTGTACTCTGATACGTCTTACCAAGTATCTCGCGGGAGGAAATAATTGACCAAATTTTCACCTGGCTCACGGACCATTACGTTACGTTAGCAATAATATGAATATTTCATTTAAAAAACTAGAGTCCTATTAACATTACATATAAAAGTTATTTATTTTTTACTCTTCTTAACTTTTTGAAATCTATATATTTTTTAATAATTTTTAATATATTTGCAATATATTTTACAGCTGAAGAGATGCTGTCCAGGGTGGATCTACAACATTAAGGAGAACATTTGCGAACCTTTCTGTATGGGCGGTTGTGTTAATGCAAAATGCATCATACCTGATGGCCATGTCGTTGCAAGATGCCAATGTTATGAAGGATATAAAGAATCATTGCCAGGCTTTTGTAAACCAATTTGTCATGGTTGTGAAAATGGAAAATGTATCGCACCCAACAACTGTACCTGTAACACAGGATACGAAAGAGTTTTGGGCACATGTAAACCAATCTGTAATAATTGTCAAAATGGAGAATGTATCGCACCCAACAATTGTACCTGTAACACAGGATACGAACGAGTTTTGGGCACATGTAAACCAATCTGTGATAATTGTCAAAATGGAGAATGTATCGCACCCAACAACTGTATCTGTAATACAAGATACGAACGATTTTTGGGCACATGTAAACCAATTTGTGATAATTGTCAAAACGGAGAATGTATCGCACCCAACAACTGTACCTGTAATACAGGATACGAACGAGTTTTGGGCACATGTAAACCAATTTGTGATAATTGTCAAAACGGAGAATGTATCGCACCCAACAACTGTACCTGTAATACAGGATACGAACGAGTTTTGGGCACATGTAAACCAATTTGTGATAATTGTCAAAACGGAGAATGTATCGCACCCAACAACTGTACCTGTAATACAGGATATATCAGATCTTTTAATCAATGTGTCCCACACTGTACAAAATTATGCTTAAATGGATTTTGCTCTGGTCCCAATACTTGTACGTGTGACAAAGGATATCAAATGGATAACAACACTTTAATATGTGAACCTATTTGCAAAACTAAATGTATTAATTCGACCTGTGTTGGACCAGATGAATGTAAATGCTCAGATGGTTTTATAAAATCCAGCAAATTTGTTTGCAAACCAAAATGTCCTGCATGTGAAAATGGTAAATGCACACCTCAAAACATTTGCTATTGTAATAAAGGATACAATAGAATTAATGGATCATGTAAGCCGGTATGCGATAATAAATGTGTGAACGGTTTTTGTTCAAAACCAAATGAATGCTCTTGCGCTGAAGGGTATTTCAGTAATTCGACACACCCTTGGATTTGTAAAAAGCCTTGTATGTCATGTGACGGAGGAGACTGCAATATTGACGGGGAATGCATTTGCAAGCCTGGCTTCCAAATTGAGAACGGTACATGCACACCAATGAAGTAAGAAATATTTCACGTAATAATAAACTTAACAAACCAGCTAATATTTGTACATCAATGTAAAGAACTCAATTAATACACAGTCGATTTAATTGTTTCGTTTCTACTAATTTGTTATTAAAATATTTTCTCGTTTTTGTTTGCAACAGACTTAAAGAGAATAGTTTATCTTATAGGTTATTATTTGAACAATTTTATATTTTATGATTCTAGAGTTGATTGTGGCAGCTGCGAAGCGCATTGCAATGAAAGTGGTTGTTGGTGTAATAATAGTCAGCCATGTACACAACCAGATCACGCTCGAATGGACTCGTCCTTGTTGGCTCCTTCATCTACTGGGTATTTATCAACTTTACAATTATATGATAGGTCTAATATTACGCTTAGCATCCTTATTTGTAAGTAAAATCGGTGCTTTTACCACACTTTTAATGTCATCACAACAAAGGCTTTTGTTTTTTAACTTTTAATTCATTAGATTTTACTCATTCATTCTGAACTTAATATTTTCAAGTTTTAAACTTACTTCTGTTTTGGTTTGATTTCGCGGTTTATAACAAGGTTTTCACATGCCCGTATTTATATGCTAAGAAATTATATATCCCCATAGGAACTAAATATTAATGTTCTATTTATTTTCCTATGAACCTTCTTGCGCATATATTTTAATTTAATCATATAAAATTGACCTTGCTTGGTTCTTGTTGCTTGGGCTAGTCCAGGTGAACTAGTTCATGTTGATGAGCGACGCCGAACACTTACCATTAAGTGATGGTCGTTTGTCTAACCAACAAACAGAATAAAAATCATTCTTCTGCTTTTTAATTGACCAATAACAATTTGATCATTATGATTTGATATTTTTTTAAATGAAAATCTCTGCATTCATCAAATAAATATTATTAACATTTTACAAACATTATCAATAATTTGAATTCGCGATACTTTACTTTTTTTAGGTTGGCTGGCTTGGAAACGATCTGGTTGCTGGCAGCAGTTGGGATCATTATCCTGCTAACCGCAGTCATTGTCATCTTTGGGCACATGTGGAAAAGACGACGAGATTATCTGTCTAAAGAGCGCGACATCGGTACGATATTTATTTTTAAGTAGATACAAACGATCCATAGCAAATACTAATGTATTTACATCGCAAGATGAAAGTGAATTTTATAAAGCACTATAATATTATGTAAACTATGGTATGTTTACATATTGTATTGAAAATCAACTTTGCCACATCACTCTTAGGCCCCGTTCGCACTAGCGCTTTTTTGCCGCGTTTTTTTATCGAGCACTGTTGTGTGTGTGTTTTGATTTTCAACGTTGAATGTTTGACGTTAAATCGAATTTAGAGTCCGCGCCACTTAAGAAGAAGAAGATAGACGCGGCGCTGCGGTGTCATAATTCAATGTTGCCAATTTCTAGTGTAATGATTTTCCACCAAGTCTAGTACAATAAAAATTTTAAATAATTATAGGGCCTATGGTCAGTAGTGGATTGATAAAAACTGATGATGATAATAATAACAAAAATAATTATAGCAGCAAAATAAAAAATCTCCCTATCAGGTTTTTTACGTATAACCGATTAGTAGAATTCATCTAAATCTTCGGGTGTGTTCGGCTTTTGCCAAGGGTGACGATTTTCTCAAAAGTAATTGCTGTCATTGTTACTTCTTTTGTTATTCGACCTCTTTTACAGAAACACCTGAAAATATTATTATTAAGTATTTATATTTATATAAAATATCATAAGATAAATGTAGGTATAGAGTTAATCATAATATTTTAACCATAAATTAGGCAAAAATGAGTGACTCTGGCATCTCTAAAATTTACCTGTCATGGCAGTGACATTTCTAAACATATTATTCAACGGGGTTAATTGTTGTTTATTTTTACTTTCTAATTCACAAAATTATTTCACTTTAATGATCATTCACTTTTTACACCTCCCTTTATATTATATGCTCCATATTTCACGTAAAACAATTTAAAATATCACTTCTTCTTCTTCTTTTTTATTATTAGCTTCCTAAAGGATTTGCCAATATCACTTCTTACTCCAGACAGATGTCAAGATATCAATCTTGTCAAATTTAGTTCGGGCATTAGTCGCAGGACTTTATAAGTGGCGCGGACTCTAGCATGCCAAACTCGCAACTCTCGCCGACGCCGACGTCGGGTTTTACCGCGACGGTTTTTAAGCGCTCCTGCGAACGGCGGCTTAGCTAACTCTCTATAAATAAATATAAATCAATCTTAAAGAACATTTCTCAAAAGTATATAAAATAACAAAGATATAGTGAGTAGTGACACGGGAACACGAATACGAACGGAGATAGCATTTTGTATAAATATTTCGTCGTCGGAAAATGTTCTCAATTCGCTTATATGTTTTAATTTATTGATATATTTTATTAATAAATAGTACTATTAGTGTAAAATAAGCGCAGGAAACGAATATCTTATCTTATACTTTTAAACGAGCAATTCTTGTATATATATATAGAATCGGGATCTCGGAAACGGCTCCAACGATTTTCATGAAATTTTGTATACATGTGTTAAAAACGGCGATAAATCGATCTAGCTAGGATAGATTTTTAGAAAACTTTTTTTTATCCGTGTTTTGAGGCATCGAAATTTGTTGATTAGAATATGAACGTAATTTTCGCTGTCAAATAATATGTCATGGTAGCTTAGTGGTGAAATTAGGCATTTAAATCTGAACGAGCCTGGTTCGAATCTCCAGTCCAAATTTTTATTTTTTCCTTTTTTTAAAATCATTTTTTTTTGGAAGAAAAATTTTATCGTATTTTATCACTAAGGGTACCGAGCAAATGCTCGGTCAACCAGGTACTTAATGTTTAATGAAGTAGCAACCCATATATTGCGTCTTACTGCTGGGCACGGGTCTCCTCCTCAAAATCAGGTGGTATGGATCCATAGTTAACCGATGTCTTGGCCCAATGTGGGTTGATGAACTTCACACACCTTCAAAGAGTTTTAATCTCATCAGACATGCTGGTTTCCTCACGATGTTTTCACCGATGAAAGAGCAATGGTCTCGTTTATTCCTTACAAAATATTCTCCATCCGTCACTTCATACAAACATAAACCATAATTTATCTCCCTAAAATTACAAAAATATTTATATATTTTATGCATTTATACACATTTTCCTTTCTGAAATTTTTAAATTCAATTTTGGTGAGGAATTGTAACGGTAGTAATTTTTATCAACTTTCAGATGCCAACATATATGGAAGCGTTGCGTACACGGTGCCGGGTACTTTAAGAAACCGACACGAATTGAACAGTGAAGACGATGAACATAGAGAAACTATGACTGAATTGCTCCCTATTCAAGAATCTGATTTAAGAATCTAAACATAGAAATAATACGCTTACATTATTTATTATAAAGTAGCAACCGCATGGTTGAAAGTAACTGATAATGAAAATGAATTTTTCCATTTTCACTTTCCATTGCTGGGTAAGGGACTGTTCCTTGGAAACAGTAGACTCCTCGTCTGTTTTTTTGGAGGCTTTTTTGTTGGGCTGCTTTGACCCCGACAATGCAGCCCACATTAAGCGTAATCATAAGCCAAATGAAAGACAAATTATTGTACGCTCATTTGTAATATCTTCGAGAAGGGATTTTTTTATAATGGAGACAACAGACGGACAGTCGGTTCATTGGTGGTAAGGGATCAACGGACACCATTTAAGCCGGAGGGATTCATGCAACTATAATTGAATAAGTAATTCTGAAAAGGGCACAAGTCTAACTCCCTAAAGTTTTCAAGAGACTTTCAGGAGCCTTCATTTCACTCGTTGACAGTGTGCTGTCTATATTTTTTATTTAGTCTGAAGTCTTACACTATTTCCATGTTATTATTTCCATAAATAATTATAAGATTAATATAAAAGTTTCGCCTCTGCCGGGCGTTTCGTGACCATTATTTTTTATTCAGTAATTTCAAGTACTCTGCTAAACTTAGATCCAAGTGATCAGCAGAATAATTGTAATAAAGGTTGTTTCGTCCTTGCCTGAAAACATAGCTTTTTTCTTTTTGTAGGATATAATAATTAAAAAATACTACTACTTTTGTGGCCCAGCGACCCAAAGTGGATCTTGGCCTCCGAAAAGAGAAACTTCTATCGGTCTCTGACCGATCCTGACCAACCTTTGACCAGTCCTCAACCCGAGCTCTCGCAGGTCAGCCATGTCTGTGTCTGTCATGTCAGGCCACCATGTCCTTTCAGCGATATCTGGGTCGACCGGCCGGGGGCTGCCCACTCTGTTGCCCGAGATATGCTCTCAATACTCCCCGATCATTCCCCTTTCTGACCTAGTGGCCGAGCTATCGGAGGCGGCTTTTATTTCTCTGAGGATTCAGAAGGTGCGGCCACTAGTTCTTCAATCTTCGCGTTCTTTCGGACTGTTCAAATTAAATATGTACATATAAATACTCATAAATTAGACATTAATTTAATATAAATAAATAATGTTATATTGTAAGCCTTTGTATATTTTATTTTAGCCCCCTTTTAAAACAATTTGTAAATTGATGGAAATTTTAACTTCCGACGCATTATTTTGCTGTGGGACGTTATAAGTTAGACCGATTTGTATCTGTGAGTTACAGTCCGTAACTCTTAAAAGGCAATCGATTTACGAGGATACAATAGCTTAGCTTAAAGCATGACGACGGTCTAGACTATAGTGGTTTTTCTAAATTTCTAATCGTACCATGAACACGAGATAATCGCTCGCTAGCCGGTGAAGTAAAACATTGTGGGGAAACCTATGAGTACATGCCTGATGAGACTAAAAGTCTTCGAAGCTGTATGAAGTTCACCTACCCGCACTGGACCATCGGTGCGTCGGTGAACTAGACCTAGCACCCTCCTCGCCACATATAACGCCACATGAACGTAAGTATAATAAAAAAAAGCTCTATACATATATATAGATTATGTTGAAAGCATAGAACCCAGCACCTTGGGCGAAGCGAATTGAGCCGACGCGAGGGGGCTCTTTGTATCCCTCCCATGGTTCAGGCCTTGTCGTGGCGGTGAGCAACAGCAACACCTTGAACGCACAAATGCCTGCCCCATATGATCGTGTTCATATTTACGGGCGATGCTGTCCCCGTAGGATTGACCACAAATTATTACACGCTAAGGTGTAGGGTATGAATGGTATCTATGAAGTGGTACATTGCGCGACAATAATTGAGCTGGCTGATCTGTCCGTAATAATAACCTATGTAGGTTAGCAAGATATTAAGGATATGCTTGTGAAATTGGGATATGCCTTTTTTGACATATTGAGAGCCCTGGGCACAAGGATAATGGAGCCCTAAATATACATCAATTTAGTGATTTATGAGTCTGATTTTTGAACTTTTAAGAAGAGTAAATCTAATTGAAGCATTAATGGATATTCTCATAAGCAATTTAGGTTTGATAATAATCACTTAAATAATCATTTATATTATAAGCATCATCTAATACAAACGAGATTGTACGGAAGCTAATTTCAGGGCAACCTTAAATAAGCCCCCCGTCCCACACGAGCGCTTAAAAAGCGCCGAGGTGAAACCCGACGTTGGCTCGAGGTTTTTTCGATCATCAAACAGAACGTTGAAAATCCAAGAGTGCACGATAAAATTCGTTGCTTTTTAAAAACGCTTTCGTGTGAAAACATGGCTATCCATTTGTCTCAAGCCAACATTTCTTCAACGCTCGTGAGAACAGGGCCTAAGTGTATAAAAGCAGCGAAATGACTAATTCTGACATCGAAATATAATTTAAATCGGAAAGTGATAAAGCAACTTTATATTTATTTTATAATTATATGCTGTATTAGTCATATTGTGTATCCTTTATGTAGGGTGACAATATTTATATACGAAACATAAACGTGCGTGAATAGGCCTTTGCAAACGATATTTTTAAAAAGATAGAGGTTCTTTGTTCCACTGTATGTATTTAAGACTGATTTAAAAATTCGTTTTAATTCGAAACAGAAATAGGATGTTTTGTTTATACTCGAGGATTGTAACCAACTCCAGCTTTTCTTTCTTTTCCTCCATAAAATAAACATCACACGAATAATTGAGAACCTTTTCTTTTTTAAGCTGGTTAAAATTGCACTCGATGGCCCCATCATTGTGGAAGTGGAAGTGGTTAAGGTTTTTTCAAATTTCTTTTGGGAAAAGATTTTTTAGAAAGGGTGGATGAAATCGCGAGGTACAAAATATAGTCACTAATAAAGACGATATCGTGGTCACTTCATGCTATGGCGGGAACTGGCGCTTCTGATTGCGCTTCTATATAGGACGCAAGCACTGCATTAGTACACTAGTGCTGCAGTTTTTCAAAACAGTAATTATCAGAAAAAATGACATCTGTATTGTTTTTAGTGATTCTGATCTGTCTTCAAAGCGTTGAGTGTCAAATATGCTCTGAAAGAATGGTGTAAGTATGACTTAAAAATATTTACCGCAGTATGTTGGTGCCTGAGTTTCTCAAATATAATTTAAAGGCGTTTCATAGAAAACCGCAAACTGCCCTTTAATTTCTACATCACCTTTATTTGATGTCTAACCCATTTTTTTAATGCACATTTATTATTCCATTATTTTATTACCATTCTAGTATTGTAAGATTTTTGTAAGTTGCCTAAGTGAATTGCGTATTTATGATTATTTATAGTTATATTCGTTGCAGTGGTAGGTCTAAGAAAGACAGTATCGAGAGATTGGCGATCTTAACGTTCAATGAAAGGGGCCTATATCGGATATGATAAGAATGATATTATGGACGATAACTGTTAAAAGTGATGTGTGGTTATTGAAATGGCAATTAAATACAAATATAATATTACTAGCTGCTTCCTGTGTCCTGATTGATGGTGACTTATTTTTGCTGTCTGTTACTCAGTGATAAAAAGTATCAACTCTTATATGTCCCACTGCTGGGCACGGGTCTCATTCTCGAAATCAGACGAGGAGGGTGACTCAGTGATATCATAGCCATTATTTTAGTTGAAATATTTTTCAACTTTCAAGATTAACTTTAGTACCTGTCTAAATAAATTTATGTCGCCAAAATGTATGTACATTGTTCTCACATAACTTCAGGAACGCTGTACCAAATAAGATAATTATTTTTGAAGTGATAACTTCTTTGGGCACACCGCAGACTAATTTATTTGTAGGCCGTGAGTATGTAGTATAGTATAGTATAGTTAGTATCACTAATTTTTATCAGAATTTACTCATTAATTATATTTATCAAGATTCTGTGAATACAATCATTATTAAAAAATATTCAATAGTTTTCGCTTCCGCCGCGTGATCTGAAGCACACACATTTTTTTATTGTGTTGTTGTTCGTCACGATACACTCGTATAAAATAATGATGAAGAGGCACGCGTATGGGCCACTTTTGCGGCCTCAGGTTTCTAAATAAAAGTTGATCTTGATGTTTCAGGTTTACAAAGCTCGTACCACAAACGTACTCCCGCATTGTCAGAGAGACGTATCATGGACAATGTTACTATGGCTGTATAAAAACGAGGATTGGCGTCGTGCAGGACGTGAGGCAGGTGCAGGTGAGACTTGTTCAAATGTCCCTCCTGAGAAATCCATCAGCGAGACATTTACTGGTAGGGATGCGCTGTGAACTTACTACGATACAGAGACTTACTATCTTGCGCCTACGCATAGGCAAGAAGTAAAAGAGCTACGAGCGACTATGGTCCAGTGGTGGGTAGACTCGGCCTCTTATGCGAGGTTCCGTGTTCGATTCTGACCCTCCCCCCCGTGTGTATTGAAACTGGTTTTTCCAAATTGCTAAGCGCACCCTAAGCTCAAGACCATCGCTCGCTCACCGGTGAAGGAAAACATCGTGAGAAAACCTGCATGCCTGATGAGATTTAAAGTCTTTGAAGGTATGTCAAGATCATCAACGCGCATTGAACCAGCGCGTCGGTGAACTATGACTCAATAGACAATACCCTCCTGGATTCGAGAAGGAGACCCGTGCCCAGCAGTGGGCCATAATATAAGGGTTGATACTTTACTAAACGAGTTTACAGTACTTATTTATGTCACTTGGATAAACAAAACGAGAGACGTGTCACTTGATAGTAAGTGGTCAACGACACTTATGAACATAACATAAACAAGTGTACCTGGAACTGGCCCAGACAATTCAACCAGACCAATTTGCCGTCTATTTAGTGACGCAAATCAGTCTATTTTCTTGTTTCGATGGTGCCTTTGGCAACTTTTTCAAGGAATTTATTGAAATCAATGTGAAACAGATGAATATTGATAATTCGTGGATGTTTTTAATATGGATTTACTTACTTATATAGTTACTGTTTTTTTTTGTTTTACGCTTTTAGTCCATAATTGTGAAATGTTCTTAGCTAACCAGCTCATACTTACAAAGGATGTTTTTTTTTCTCAATTTTAAGATTTTATAGTTTTCAACTACTTTGATTTACGGTACTATGTTAATTAAAGGTAAAAATGATTATGATTTTGTACAAGCTTTTATTGATATTTCAATGTTTTTTTGTATGTTGACCGAAGGGCTTAAATGTTATGTTAATACAAAATAAATTTGTTTCATTTGCCACAGAAAACAGTAGTACAAATAAGGAAATTTTGTTGCGACGGTTACATCGCAAATTATACGAGTCCAATGTAAGTTTTTCTAATTTTTATATTTCTTATTTTACTAATCGCCGACGCAAAAGGAGACGTATCATAAGTTTGATTATTATGTGTTATAATATGTGTGTCTTAAATCTTCTATCTTTTCTAAGCGCATCAGCCTATAAGTAACCAGTATCTAGCTCGTATGCTTGTTCATAAGATTGTCTATCTCAAGCAGCCTGGACACTACTTATTAATGTATTCAGTCAGAAAACAAAAAAAGACAAGCGCACTGAATGTATGAATCATATTTTTCTTTTTTCAGATTACAATGTGATCCAATTTGTAGTCCAGTATGTGAAAATGGTTATTGCTCCAGACCAGGAATATGCGAATGTAACGACGGTTACGTTCCAAGGTCGGAAACCTCTCATAAATGTGATCCAGTCTGTGAAACGAGTTGCGGTCATGGGATTTGTATAGAACCTAATAAGTGTCTCTGCAACTTTGGCTACGTCTTCGATAATGGAACCTGTGTGCCGATATGTAACGAGCCATGCTTAAATGGGACATGTGTTGCTCCTGATACGTGTGAATGCTTACCTGGGTACAGAAAGTCTGCGGAAAACAATATGTGCCGACCATACTGTTTCAATGGTTGCAGCCATGGTGACTGTGTAAGTCCAGAGAATTGTATCTGTCATGAAGGTTGGTTCAAAGACGGACCAGTTGGCATATGCCAACCCCTCTGTGAATATGAATGTGGATATGGCAAATGTGTTAGCCCAAATGTTTGTGAATGTTTCACAAATTACACCACATCTGAAAACGGAACGTGTGTTCCCTTCTGCTCAACAGGCTGCCCTCATGGCACTTGTGTAAGTCCTGAAAATTGTACCTGCAGCGATGGCTGGTACAAAGCTGAAGAAGGCGAAATATGCCAACCACATTGCGAAAATGGCTGCGCCAACGGTACTTGTGTCAGCCCAAATGTCTGTGAATGCTTCGATAATTACACTAAAGCCGATGATGGTACATGTGAACCTTACTGCTCCACCGGCTGCCCTAATGGTACATGTGTCAGTCCGGAACATTGTGAATGTGATAATGGTTGGTATGAAAATGGCACAGACTGCAAACCGGTTTGCCAGAACCCGTGTGGCTATGGTACTTGTGTTTCACCAAATTATTGCGAATGTTTCCCCGGATACAAAATGTATAGAAGTAGTTACGAAATTTACTTCCCGGAAAGCGAACTTTGCTTGCCCGAATGTAATAATTGTCTTGGAAGATGCGAGGCTCCCAAAACGTGTACGTGTGATTTACCTTATGTAGCTCGCGATGTAGCTGCAGATGGGACTAGTTGTGATTGTTTCGAAAATTGTGATGAAGGTGCTAAATTATGTGATAGGACAGAGTGCATTTATGTTGGAACCTCAACGTTATCGAATGATGACACTCTATCCACATATATAAATTTTAATGTAACATTTGGAGAAGACATTCTAACGAGCGTCACTTTAGAAGATGATAATATAGATAAAAAATTAAACGCAACCGCGAATGTGGCAAATTCAATAGTTACAGAAAGTTCCAAGTGAGTATTATTTTTTAATATTATATTAACTCCAAATATTATTTGAAAAATTATCTATTCAAAATTCCTTAACTGAGACATAGTTTGAATTTCACAATACACTTAGCAGACATGCCGTAGTGTTTTCGATTTATTTAAGTTTTATAATATGTAGAATAAATCTGAAGATATTGTAAAATATACGGCCGAAAGTTCTTTTTTATAACATAAAAGTAAAAGATTTGACATTGTTAAGATTTTAGATGAAACGATTTTTTTCAGGATGCAGGAATGGATATATATAGCTCTAGCCATATTATTAATAGCCACTGTTATAGTAGCAGTGATAATTGTAAATAGAAATTCAATCAACCAGTATTTCAAAAGCGGAGCCTATTATGTTGAAGGTGAGTTAGTAAGGTTTTTGACGATTAAAAGAGAATATCATTTTTTTGGAGCTTTTGTTTTGGAGAAAACTAAAACACAAAAAATCACACCCTAAATGCTTCTTATATAGACTTTAAAAAATAGTTATAGTTATAGTGTTTGCGTGGAAATATAGAAATCGAGTGAGAAATATAGAAATTGGAATTAATTGATTAAGTACATGGTCCGTGTTGGATGCAAGTGGCCAAGGGATCGGTCGTCTTGACGTTCATTACCTATGCTTAGCAGTGGACGGCTAAAGGCTGACGATGATGATGATGATGATGATAATCATGAAGACGATGATGATGAAAGTACATTTGCATGGTTAATTACCTGTATTGATGGAAACGGCTTGTGAAGTAAGACGCGAAATTCAGAAAGCAAGTCTGATAGAAATATATCATTCATGTAGATATATACTCGTAGAAATATGTCTTCAGAAAATCTAATCGCTAAATAATATAAGATAAATAAAATCCTTAATAAATCTCTCCTTTTCTATTTCAGATGATAAAGTAGAATCTGGTGAACCGGTACAAGATGTGAAATATTCGGATCTGTTAAAAACCGAAATCTCATAAGATAAAATAAATTATTATCAAGCTCCTTTGAATCTTATATTGTGAGACGATTAAATTATCTTTAAAACTATTACTGATAGGAGAATCTTACTAAATGTATTGTATTTTTTTAAGTTATACTTCTTTAGGCGCTTGAAAAAAAGTTGAGCGCGAAATTTTAAGGCGCGCATTATATTTATAACAGATAAATACTACATTACTACATTACTGTTATAATAACTATCGTTGCCTCTGTCTTGATTTATATTCCATTTTTCGAATGAGATCTCAGTCAGTAGCGGTTCTGAGTGGACATTGTTTCGCCTGTCAGCAGCAATTGGACTTGAAAAACATCGTTATTTAAATACACAACATCCGATAAAGCAAATTTCAAACTTTGCGATCATTTAATTTTAAAACCACGATATATTTCAATGGACTTGGTTTATTTCACTTATGTACATAGGTAACTAGTTTCTGTATGCCTTATCGTCATGGAATTAAGTGACCTGAAGGTTGTAGGGACAAGTTGAATTAGTAGCCCTAAGTTTGGGCTCGTTTTGTTCGTTATGATTAACTGATTGAATGTACCGTAGGTCCTTGATGGAAATTCATGCTATAGCCACTACAATGATATTTTTATATAACTATTTATTTTATATAGTATTATTACAATTACAATTTACACATTTTCGACAAAGTCATCACCAGGTGACATCTAAAAAAATAATTGTACTGGTTAATATTATGCTTAGCCTTGATGTGGTGACCCAATTTAAAAATTAACTAGGTTTCCGAGAGAAGGTATTGTAATTATAGGCTCCGAGACTTAACATCTTAAAAGAAATGGCTGGCCTAGTACTAGGTAAACTAGCTTATGTTCATAGGCGACGTCAATCACTTACAATCAGGTGGAATGTTTGCCTATGCTATTTGAAAAAAAAAAAAAACTCATAAAAAGGAAAAAAAGAAATGTGTGTCAGCGTGAGTGATGTTGAGAGATGACGGTGATTTGAGACCCATGATTTTTTTACCTAAAGAACTTTAAAGGAAAAATGAAGTTTTCTTTTAAAACTGTAAAAAAGTCGAAAGCCGATATTAATATTTTACCTACTATGACTACTATGTACTAATCATCCAAAACAATTAAGCGAATAGCGCATTGAAAGAATGAGCGAATAGTTGTTCGTTCACACAATTGACTAGTTGACAATCTTCCTTCTTATATATCTCGAGTAAAAGCTAGAGAGAAAGTAAAGGCTTTTAATAGAGCACAAAAATGTCTGCACAAAGCACCATGAGTATTATAACCGGATAAGGGAGTTTTATGTGAGTCATAATAATATCACTGGTCAGTGATAAATTACTGATGTAATAGCAAATCAACCAGCCAGTAATCTGTGTGCACGTCCCATTGCCCAATCATCCATCAATTGCCTTTAGTCGACCAATCAGATTGCAGAATTAGCGCAGCGCCCAATTGGCGAAATTTGTTTTCATACAAAACACAACATTGCCGCTCTATCATGTGTTCGATGACACAAAGTCCCTATAATTTGCTATTTTCTTAAGCTTGATTTCTATTTTTTAGTACCCGCAACACTAGTTTTAAGTAGGTTAACGTTCTACATACGTAGCTTTATAAACTTGTTTAACCATTAGTAAGTAAAACATAACAGTTTAAGTAAAAATAAACTATAATATAGAAAGCTATTTTTTTACAATTATTCGTCGTTGGGAATATCAAATATAAGAACATCTGCTAGATTAGCTGTTGACCGTCTTATCCGCTTCACGCAAGATGGCCTTCCCTTAACACTGTGGTCTTTGTAGTAGCCCACATTGCATATGCAGAAGTTTGGCGCCGAACATACTCCATTGTTGCAGCCGCCAGCGCAGTGTGGGATACATCTGAAAAGCAAACTACTAATTAATCAAGGTTTCAAAAGAGAGAAGCCGTGAGCTCTGAGTTCAAGTCTGACTCAGCTCCTTAAACGAGTTTTTCTTTCTTATGGACTAATGACAATGTCATGCGCTAAGCTTGAGGATGACTTTGTAAAGAGACCTGAATGCTTGATGAGTTTATTTTTTTTGAAGATGGTTTCCCAACCTCGATTCAAGCAATCAAGGTTTCTCAATTCAAGGTACTAAATTAGCGTATAGGTACTAAATGTGAAAACTCTAAATTGGCCTTATACGTGTAAAGAGGTAGTGCCATGCTGCTTTGCAGCCGAACTGCGCCGGCACGACCGGGGTGGTACCTCTCGCTCAGATAATACCGGCGTAAAGTGACAGTTATGCTGTCGCGTTTCGTGCAGTTTGTGAGTTTCCGGTGGCCCATTGGGGAATAGGGAAAAGGAGGGCAACGCATCTGCATAACCTTTGATGGTGTGGATGTTAATGGGCGTTGATAGTCATAAGGCTTCGGCTGTTCGTTTGCCCTCCTATGCTATATAAAAAAAATACTGTTGTATTTTGTGTTATTTATGTTTTACTAGGTGTAAGTTTTCCGAAGTCTTAAAAAACAGTCAAATAGAGGATACCCGAGTCCAGCAAAGTCTTGCAGGTTAAAATAATATCATTTTTCGTGAACTAATTAATGTCTAACGTAAGTACTTTAATGGCTATCAATTAAAATTAGTTCAGTGTAAGCTTCTTTTTGTTACGTATTCGTATGATTTTCAGGCGAAATTCGATTCCAATAGATATAAGTTCAACGGCGGATCCAAGGGTTGTCATGGGGGTCATGACCCCAGGGCCCCCCAGGGCTGGTTCCAGAACTAAGGTGGACCACTAATTGAACATTAGTCCAGTCAAAAGTCAAGACTTGACCACAACTATGTGACCCCCCTCCTGGTACCAAAGCTGGATCCGCCCTTGTATAAGTTATGCTACGGATTTTACCGGCATAGGCACTAATTATTCCAAAGAAAAGCTATTGCTTGCTCAATTTCGTCATAATAAAATTATTTCACACCATTTTCAAGTCCGAAAAATCAACATCGATTTAAAAAAAAAAAAAACTTAAGAGCATGTTTAAAACCACAACTGTCATACTTACTTTCTTTCGGTCGGATCATTTCTATCTAGAACATATCCAGGGTTACATTTACATCTATTTCCATCAATGCAGACACCATTGATACATTCCTCTGAACACTGGTACAGTTCATCTATATTAGCGGTCTGAAGGTTCCCTGGGTACATTTGACTGCCAGGGTAGTACGGCTCGGCCTCAGAGTGCACTCCAGTATATCCTGATTCCCTATGCCCAGAAAGCTCATGGTGCCCAGATTGATCTTGATATCCGGACTGTCCGTGGTAGCCAGATTGTCCTTGGTAGCCAGACTGTCCGAGGTACCCAGATTGTCCTTGGTGGCCAGACTGTCCGTAGTAGCCAGATTGTCCCTGGTACTCAGATTGCCCCTGATATTCAGTTTGTCCATGATGGCTTGATTGGTTAGATTCCTTTTGTCCGTATATGTTATAGTAAATTGGGTAAGGAGATCCAGGTTGGCCACGATGGGATGGGCTATTTAGGTCAGGTTGGCCGGGATATAAAGTTTTGTTGGAATCTCTTTCGCCTGGGTAGTATGGGTTGTTGGATCCGGGTTGACCAGGATAGTATGGGTTGTTGGATCCGGGTTGACCAGGATAGTATGGGTTGTTGGATCCGGGTTGATCAGGATAGTATGGGTTGTTGGATCCGGGTTGACCAGGATAAGATGGGTTGTTTGAACCAGGTTGACCGGGATAGATAGTATTATTCGAACCAGGTTGTCCGGGGTAGTAGGGGTTGTAAGATCCTGGTAGGCCAGGGTAGTATGGATTGTTTAATCCGGGCTGTCCAGGATAAGATGGGTTGTTTGAACCAGGTTGACCGGGATAGATGGTATTATTTGATCCAGGTTGGCCGGGGTAGTATGGGTTCTTGGATCCGGGTTGATCAGGATAGAATGGGTTATTGGAACCAGGTTGGCCGGGATAGAAAGTATTGTTTGAACCAGGTTTACCGGGGTAGTATGGGTTGTTGGATCCGGGTTGACCAGGATAGAAAGTGTTATTTGAACCAGGTTTACCGGGGTAGTATGGGTTGTAAGATCCTGGTTGGCCAGGATAGTATGGATTGTTTGATCCGGGCTGTCCAGGATACTGGCTCTGACCAGGGTATGTTGTATTAGGTCCTGGCTGACTTGGATAGGTTGTATTAAGGGGTAAGTTTGGATAAATTGAATTAGATCCAGGTTGGTTAGGATATGGGTACCCAGGATAACCCTGACCCGGATACTTCGGATTACTTAAACTCGGATAAACTGGATTATTAGCACCAGGTTGTCCAGGACTTGAAGGACTGTACTGTCCAGGGTATTTAGGGGAAGTTGGATAGGTGTGATTCAGGCTGGGGTTTTGTGTGACAACTTGGCTGCCTGGAATCAGCGGTTGTTGGTGGTTATACGGATTATATGGAGGAGATACGAGTGGGTTTTGACCTTGGGAGTTGTCGCAAACATTTGGTGCGACACAACGACTATTGGGTCCACAGTTCCTAAAACAAAAGATAAATTGTTAGGACGTATTTTTTATTACCGCTATAAATTGATTTTTGATAAAAGAAATTAATTAAAGTATTTATATTTCTGTTCTAAAAAATCTGTAGTACGTTAACAAAAATAAGTCTGGTGAGTGTTCAATTAGTTATTTCTGTTCAAAGATTATATTTTTCTGCTCACAAAAATTAGAATACTATGCTAACCAGTTAAAAAGGTTCCCTTTCAATTAGGTTCCGATGGTAAATCTAAATAAAAAGTTAACACATTTCATTGAGTAAAATTTGCGAAAACATTAGAAGACAATAACAAAAGTATGTTTCGAAATTACTTACTGTTGACATACTGGTACGCATTTCTGTGTATTTGCGTCTTTCACGTAACCGGTGTCGCATTGACAGTAGTTTGGTCCGGAACAGATCCCGTGGTCACATGTTTGGCAAGCGGGCTTACAGTTGCCTTCCGAAGTAGACTGGTATCCATTTTTACATGCACAAACGTTAGGTTCCGTGCAGTTACCTGGTGAGGGAATACTATTAAAGAAATTTATATCGTATCTATCGAAATCGACAGACGCAGTCCTGCACAAAACATATTTTTTAGTTAAGTGAAATGTGACTGACTATAAACATTTATTGAATCCACATACTAAAATGTGATTTTTGTCGACCCCTTTAGGGAAATCTGTGACATGAAAAAATAATAATGTATATGCACTTTAATAGTAATCGTGTAAATAAAATAATAATATCGACTTTTTATCAAACTGTTGGACACGGTTCTCCTCGAAATCAGGTGAGCGAAGATAGTCTAGTGAATGACGATGGTCAAGTTGGTATGAGCCCAGGGCACTGTACCCCAGCGGCCATCCCTCAAGAGATAATAAGAGCGAACTTTGTTTAACAATTGTTGGAGCCTTCTGACTGTTAATTTCTTTATCTATGTTTAAATTTTGATTAAAGCTGATGATGATGATGATGAATAATTAATATAGTCATTGCCTTATTACCTTGTCCTCCACAGTTCTCCAGGCATTTCGGGACGCAGAACTTTCCACTGGTGTCATATTTGTATCCACTTTTGCACATGCACTCCCCACCACTGCAATAGCCGTTCTGGCAGCCGATGGGGCAGGTTGGGATGCAGAAGCCGGCCTGGTTCTTCACGTGGTCGGGGAAGCACGTGCACGTCTCCGGGGCCGAGCAGAGGGCGTTGACACACTCGTTTGTGCAGACAGGGTCACAGATCCGGTAGTTGTGAATGTTCCTTATGTAACCTTTGCAGCATGACCGGATACGGCTGAGGTCGGGTCGAGACTGGGAAAAATTTTTTACTTCTATTTTACTCGGTTATGTAAACGTGTGCATCTAGAAATTATTCAAAAGGGGGACGCCCCCATTGCCGACTTTTTTGGTGACGCTACACGCTGAGGTCATGGGGTTCGAACCCTTTTAAGTGCAGATAATATTATGTATTGTTGGCTATAGCGTTGATATGAGATCATTCATCTTATCTCATACGATGACTTAGGTTAAGTATATTTTAATTAAAGATATGTATACAGACGGCATATAGGACTTTTGACATTATTTTACGATCAGAAAAAAATTGCAAAACGTGTATATTGTTTTATAATATGTATATTGTGTGTTGTAGTGTGTATATTGTATAATTGCATGACGTGTATAATATTAAACGATTTATTTTTAAATAATATTACTTAATGATATTGACAGCTACAAACATCTACTTACCCCATTTCCAGCAGGAACTTGAGCAGGATTTTTTGCTAATGATACAGTGCTAAAAATAAAAAATAAAAAATGTTAATAATAATTGAATAATGCTTCTGTAAGTTTCGTATAAATTGTGTTTCATATTTTTCAGTAAGTAAGTAGTGTGATATTATTATAATTTACTATGATTATATTATATGCATTTATAAAAATAGCATTGTGATTTTTTCGAAGTTTTCATAAAATGAACTGATCCAGAAATTTAACTAAAATAAATCGTAGTGAATATTAATCTTGGCTTCATTGAGGGAGGTCTAAGATCAGCAGTGTACGGATAAAGGCTGATGATGATTATGAAATAACAGTGTCGATAGTAGAGTTAGAATAGAACATGAGCGTCTTCTCACCCCACACAATGAGAGGTCTGGCCAGTACCTAAATCTAAGCCCAGGTCAGGGGGATTTAGGCATTTATCCTAATAGGCCTTTCATAGCCCGGGGGCCTCAAATTATTGATATTGCTATAAAAGTAGCTATACCCCTAGTGATAAAACAACTTACGGTACTTCAATGTAGCACACACCGACTTCGTAATCAATCGAATGGCTCTGGTTGTGCGAGGCTTGGCTAGTAAAATTACGCATCCCATAGCCCCCATAGTGCTGACTGGAGTTACCGTAGAAACTGAAACACAAAATAACGGGATGTTTGACAGATTCATTACTTAGTAGTGAAGACCAATTATATAGTGAATTTTAGCCTGACCAGAAATATAAACTCTGCATTGGTCACGGTATAACAGAAATTAGTTCCAAAATTTTCCGCAATATGGCGAGAGTTTATTTATTGCTGGTCAGGCTATAATTATGATTAGTTTTATTATAAATTTAATGATAGTTATCTCATAGTTGTTGATATTTAGATAGAAGTGAAGGAGGAATGGCCTTGAAGTCTTGAAGTTTATTAAAATAAACAAAAGACGATGGTAAGTCTGTATAATTTCTGGAATCAATATTTTTTTAAGTAAGCAATAGAATAGATATTCGGTGAAGGAAAACATCTCGAGGAAACCTGAATAATTTATAAAATTGCAAATCTTTGAAGGTGTATGAAGTTCACCAACCCGCATGAAACCCTCCTCGTCTAATTTCGAGGACGAGACCCGTGCCCAGCAGTAACTTAATATATGGGTTGCTACTCGGATTTACTAAATTGCATTAAAAGATAATATTGATCAATTCATTCTTGAATGAAGAAACATGCGAAAAGTCCATTCCGTCAAATATACAGCAAAAAACAATAATCAACTTTGTAGGTGTCATATTATTTATTTTACTTTTAGTTATCTGCACGACAAAGCCACTCAAGTTTCTGAGGACGATAAAAAAAGTTGTTGAATATATCACTTCTTTGTTTACATGTATATAAATTCATTTTTAGCGACTACATCAAAGAAGATTACCATGTCTAGTTTATTGTAAATAAAAGCCTTCCGCATGAATGTAGGTACTTAATGAGCAATATTTTTTATCGGATTAGGTAGATAGATAAAAATAGTCTTGGGACCCGCAAATAATTCAATAATATACGAATTGATAACTTGTGTGAAGCTCATTAATAATATAAATAAAATAACATACTTAGGTAGACTTGCTGCTGGATTGTACTGGTGGCCGCCGCCGTAACCTCCTTTAACCGATTTCACGTACTGAGCATCGCCGCTCCATGCCGTTGCCAGAAGCAAGGCAAATAAAAAAAACATTGTACCTAAAAATAAAATCGTAACATTGGAATCGTGAAATGCAAAATTTCCTTTGTTGATTTATGGCATATATGCTTTGGTAATCAACTAATTATTGTGCACTTGTCTGCACTGCAACTTGCCGAAGAAACATTCATACATACTTTTACAACAGAACTCCCCTGGCGCTGGGTAAAGACGAGTTGAACATGTTGTGATATCTTTTGTCAAGCGTGTCACATGAATGACCATAAGGTCATCATAAGATAAAGATTTTTTTAAGATTGCTACAATTTCAAATTCAAAAGACTTAAAAAATATTTGATGATCACAATATAGGCTAGGTATTTTTTTTTACAAATAAAATAAAAATAGGTATATCGAACACAAAAGGAACTTTAATCAATATAGAGACTGTAATTCCTGCCCTAGCCTCTAGGCCTAAATTGGAGTAAGTTTGTGTTAATCGAAAGTCAAGAACTTTAAAATTATTAAGATGTTCGCGGCACATTCTTTTTTCACAGACTTCCTATAACTTAAAAAAGTTAAAAATATATTCTAATGATACCTTTAATTTTAACTTTTATATCAGATGTGTTATTATTTGTTGCACTGAGTATATTTTAAGTGGTAATTTATTCAATTAAATCACTTTTTTTAATACAACTCACAGAAACGCGCCCAAACATATCGCAAACACAGATTATAATGCCCCAATGGTAAGGAGGAAAACATAACAAAAACAAACGTACCAAACAACAGTCGTTGGAGGCTTCTCTAAGAAATATGTATGTTAGTAATACGGCGCGACTTATAAAGTAACTACAAGGACATGTATTAATATAAGTGATGTTACTTACTGACTCACTGCTTATGTCAACTCCCTAGAGCATTCAAAACGGCACTGACACTGTCATTTTCAAATAACCCGTTTCGATGATAAGCAAAATCAAAACATACTGTTTTTATATAATATTTTATTGATGTTATTACAACGAACTGTCGATAAGTTCCACGTAATAGACCTTTGTTGTTACCCTACACAAATACGACGGCTAATCTTTTTCTAGAAAAAAAATTGAAAAGTGCAGAATTGTCCTGAAACCAGAAGACCCAATTAAAGTTCATATTATATTTCAAGTCCTATTTTTTTAAGGGTATACTTACAAAAGTCTCTGGAATATTGTGACGTCACGTCGAGATAGACGAAAGAGGAAAGAAGGCATAAAGCGTTGTTTTTTCCAAAATACGAGAGATATAGGATTGCTGACCTACTAATGAAGCGACGGTGATCTCTCTCCTCTTATGCGAGAGGTTCCGGGTTCGATTCCAGTGTGCCTTGAAATGGGTTTTTCTAAATTTCTAAGTACACCCCAAACACGAGACCATCGCTCGCTCACCGGTGAAGGAAAACATCGTGAGGAAACCTGCATGCCTGATAAAAGTCTTTGAAGGTATGTGAAGTTCACCAATCCGCACTGGGCTAGCGCATCGGTGAACTCTGGCCCATTACCCTCCTCGCCTGATTTCGAGGGGGAGACCCGTGCCCAGTAGTGGGACATAAAGGGTTGATACGTTGGTACGGTGGTGGTGACCTACTATGCTGAGATGATAGGTTCCTATAGTCTATTGATATACCATATTAACTAAATAATAAATTCTAATATTATGTTGAATTGGTATATTACGTCGAAGTATATGTCGAATAGAAGAGCATTTTTATGTTGGGTATCGATCCGCTTTTTTCAGATCAGCGAAGGTAAGGAATCCCTAATACAGTGATGTATTAGACGTGTGTGTTTATTTATTTCAGACTATATGTTGATAGTTAGCTCAAGAGTTATAAGAATTAGCAATTTAAATAGCATAAATGTTTTTCAACAAATAGTGTTATTATTTCACTAGTTACAAGGAAATAGATAAGAAAGGTCACAGCGTGGGCACACTATCTATAAATTTCCGACAATTACAAACTGCATTTGGATAATACTTAACGATATTATGAATATCTATATTAATATACATTAAGTCTTATAATATTCGTAACAAGGATTGAAAAAAGCATTTGTCAGGTAGTCCAATTATTAGGGTCATAAGCGGTGGTACTTGAGTCGAAAATAATATTAAATAAAAACAGTCCTGGAATAGGCACATAAAAAAACGTTACGTTTATACACCATATTGTTTTAAACAAAAAAATAAAATAAAAACAAAGTACCTAAAGGCATGTACGTTAAATATATATATCCTAGCTGTATTCATTTTTAAATTGATAGTACCCCTGATCAAATTTAAGGTTTTATTTAAATTCGAGTTAACTAGTTTTGACATATTATATGTTTTTAATGAATATTTTTATTAATTTTCACCTAATTGTTATTTAAGTATATTAAATAAAAAAATAATTTTATGAATTAATACTGTATTTCTTTATATTAATTCTATTTATAATTTGAACAAAAGCAACCCATACTTCACACGATTTTTAAAACTTTGGTATAAACGATACATATTATTATTAGGTACAAATAATATAATCTAACATTCATTCTACTTTTAGTTTAAAAGCGCCATCTGTAGACACTTCTAGAAACGAGTATAAAAGCTGGCTTGTCATAATTCCGTCACAGCTTCTCCGTTTAGATTAACTTCTACAGCATGCTCTGAAGTTGGTCTCCAGCATGGAATTTCTGCATACAGAGGCTCCGCTGTCGTTGTATCAATGACATCAAATTTAGCTTCACATTTCAACGCTTCAATAGTATCAACAACGGAGAGAGGACGCTGACTTAGTTCGTCATTGTAGTTCATAGATGGCGTCACTGAGCTACGTAATGGTACCTCGAAGTCACGGGGCCTCCGT